>OX494451.1:87500-1287500 GCA_950381575.1 Plusia festucae
TAAATTTTAAACCATACGATATATTCACTTTCATATTATGAACTACACTCGCGAGCAAAAGTATGGAATCACTTACTTGAAATTTGCGTCGCGCAATCTGAGTACTAAATTATTCTGCTAATATTAATAAAAATGGTACCATTTTAAAGTTTATACTGTCACCTTTAAATTGATACCAAATTCATTAAAATCACACCAGTATTTAAGGAGCTATCCTGGATTATGTCAAGAAGTAAGGAAAAAGATATGTTTGATAGGTCACAACTTGCGCCCTATTGACCCCCTATAAAAGCACGTGTTATCGGATTTTCTTTATCAGTCTGCTTTCAAACGTTGACCGGTACACATCTCCGCTAATTTTGACCCTTGAATTTGGACGACAATGGATACTACACCTACAGAAGCCGCCCAAATCGTCGCCCTATTGCGAGAAGGGCTCAGCCAGAGGGCTGTCGCACGACAGCTCCACATAAGCCAGTCCTGTGTCTCAAAAGTTTATAAACGCTTTCGGGAGACTGGTGGCTTTATCTCGAGACCAAGATCTGGACGGCGCCGGTGCACATCGGAGAGGGATGATCGTTTTATCGTGTCAACCTCTCTTCGAAATCGACATTTGACTGGTGTCGACGTCCAACAGGAGCTCCGAAATGTTCGTGGAGTAGCTGCCAGCGAGTGGACAGTTCGTCGAAGACTTAAGCAAGCTGATTTAACTCCAAAAAGGCCAGCCACAGGCCCGAAACTGACGGCAAGCCACCGACAAGCACGTCTTCAATTTGCTCGCTCTCATCTTGATTGGGAGGTTGAGCAATGGAAGCGTGTCCTGTTCTCCGACGAGAGCAGAATGTGTTTGCATGGCAGCGACCGAAGAGGTCGGGTCTACAGGCGGCCTGGGGAACGATATGCACAGCGTTGTTTTGCTGAGACAGTGGCGTATGGCGGTGGTTCTTGTATGATGTGGGCCGGCATTTCCTTCGACGGTAAAACGGAGCTGGTTTTCGTGCCTGGCGGGGGAAGAGGAGGCGGTCTAACTTCAGACCGCTACATTACCGATATTCTGCAGGACCATGTCCTTTCTTACGCGGGATATATCGGTGATGACTTCCTCCTTATGCACGATAACGCTCGTTGTCACACTGCCCGTGCCACAACTGAATACCTCGAAGAAGTCGGTATCGCCACAATGGACTGGCCAGCGCTCAGCCCGGACTTAAATCCCATTGAGCACATGTGGGATGAATTGAAGAGGAGGGTCCGATCAAGAAATCCTGCTCCTTCAAGTGTAGATGAGCTGAAATCGGCTTTGATAGAGGAGTGGGAAGGTATCCCGCAAGAATCAATTCGGAAGCTGATTCGATCAATGAAGAACCGTCTTCGAGCAGTTATAAGGGCGAGGGGAGGGAACACAAAATATTGAAAATTAATTTTAAAGCCAATTAAAGTTTTTGTTACACAATTTTTGTTGTTTTCTTCATTCATTATTTTTTCATTATCCTTAGGTTTTCCTTAACTCCTTCACTTAATCCAGGATAGCTCCTTAAATACTGGTGTGATTTTAATGAATTTGGTATCAATTTAAAGGTAACAGTTTAATCTTTAAAATGGTACCATTTTTATTAATATTAGCAGAATAATTTAGTACTCAGATTGCGCGAAGCAAATTTCAAGTAAGTGATTCCATACTTTTGCTCGCGAGTGTAGCTGTGCCCGCGACTTCGTTCGCGTGGATGACGAAACTTATCAATGAGTTTTTTGTGTAAAGTGCTATTTGTGTCGAACGTTATCTATCGAGCATACCGGTATTAATACTTCTGTCCCGGTTAAAAAAGGTTTTGTGGCTAATTACAATAGAAAACCAATTGTGTCTCATTAGCGGAGATTAAGAGGGTATAATAATATGATATCTTTGCTCGAGGCATCGTTCGCGTTCTGTAAGTTTTTTGTAGTACATTTCTACTTTGGTACCTGTTAAGTAGGATAACCGATAGCGAAGCTGACGTTCATTGCAACGAATGCTCACAAAGATAATGGTATAGATAGGTAGTCACCGTGCGACATCGAACTTCAGCATACACGACATTGTCAGTGAGCCCGTCCGGAATATGAACATTAGGGTTCCTTGGACTGCTCGCACGTGAAAGAGCTGACCATGTGAAAAACAACACGCAAAGATCGACTTGAAAAGTAAAACTAAGTATTTACCTAATTACCTAATAAAAAAAACTCAATGACAGAAAATAAAATACCTACCTACCTACCTTAAACCTATTCTGATGCTAACTAATCTAAACTCAATAAATAAGCATCTATACGAATGACTAATCCTACCTAACAGTATTATAAAATAACCTACGGTCACTACGTACACTATCAAGTATTCTACCTATACTTTAAAATTTAAATTAATACCTACGACTTATAAAAATAAACCTAAATAACTCTCAACTCTACTCTAACCTTAAACTGTGCTTAGTAAAAACTGAAAGGAATAAAAAGGTCGCACTGAAAAGCACGGTTTAGAACTGCAAGTAGCAGTAAAAACATACAATTTATTCCAAAAGTGTATGATGCTTTGACTTCGTCCTTATATACGGCAGCGATCCGTGGCGGCCGCGCGCTACGACAAACTTATTATTTGCGGTTGGTACAGTAATCGGGTCTAGGGATCGAACCGCAAAATTAAGTTTGTTTTTTGATAAAAACTACCCAGTGTGGTGCCCAAGATATTAAAGAATAATTATACCAAGTTTCATCGTAATCGAACCAGTAGTTTTTGCGTGATGCCTGAACAAACAGACAGACAGACGGACAAAAAATTATTTAATCAAATTTTTGTATTGGGTATCGGTCTAGTAACACCCCCCGCTATTTATTTTTTTGATATGTTCAATGTACAGAATTTTCACTTCTAGAGATTTATTATAAGTATAGATAAAATGGTTTGCAATGTGGTAGGGCTAAATTAATTATTGCAGAACCCTAAATTTTACGAACTCGTAAAAATGTGTGGAAGGTATATTTATTACGATTCCGCACTCCTTACGAGCTACTAACATTGATAATACTGAATTAACCTATTTGAAAATGAAGACTAACAAGTAGGCACATTGGTTTTCGAAATTCGAATAAAAACGTGAATGAACTCGCACATTGACCTATCTATCAGAACTGACCGAGCCACCTCATAATGTTTTGGAGTAATATAGATGTTTAACTGAGTTTAACGGCTCGTGTGAAAGACAGCTAATTAAGTATTGTTTTTCTGGACAAAGCCCAATGACTGGTTAAATAAAATGTATTTTAAGAAATATTAAGAATAGAATAGAATAGAATAGCAATTTCTTTGTTCAACACCATTAGTATTACTGCATTAAAATATAATAGCGATATATGTTCCTTCCAGACAACCAAATTAGGAAAATTACAATAATTGCCTGACAACAGTGACAACTGAGGTTGATTTATTTTAGGTTATTCTTAAAACTATCGCTCGATTTAAAACTAGATTTCGAACTAGGTACCTACCGGCCATTGTCGAAACAAATGGCTGATACCGACACTTTACTTCTAGAAATTGCTGCTCATAAGTATTTACAGGCTACCATATTTTTGTTGATACATAGGTAGGTATCTAGCTGATCGGGATTCGAAATAAATTGAGATAATATTGCAAGATAACATTCTTCAACATTTTGTTTTTTATTTCGTCTAAGTAGGTATACCTAAATCTTTCGATTTCGTATGAATCTTTTAGGTTACTTGTTGACTGTAAACTATAAACACTTTCGATATTATATATGTATTTAAAATCAAACTTTAGAACCAGCATCTGACATTAATTAGCCATTTTATAATTATTATATCTAATAGAATAGGTAGATACCTATGTAACAAAGTTATTACGCGAAGTTTTAGTTTGCGAAAAAAAGTTACGGCGGCCGCTGGCGTAGGTACCTACCTGACCAAACTAATCTGGCTCGAGGGACAACAATTTGATTGGAAAGACTGCAATCACTTACCGAAATAGACGAGGAACAGGGTCTTGAAGACTTGGAGACGGTCCGGTGGTGCACCAGTACCTACACTTTTCACAATGAGTTTGAATATTTTTCATGCACTGACGCGCGTTACGGGTTGTTAGCAAACTTTTTCAAAATTCCGAACCACCACGCCACACACACAAACGCAATCCTTTGTTCGCTATCGGCCTATCACTATTGTATTCAAAATCTAAGATGGCCGGCTTACGCGCTACCGTGGCGACCGGGCGCCGTGCGCCGCCGGCGGCGGCATCAAACATACTGACTATACTGAGCCCAGACCATAGATTATACACTTATACGCCCAGACTACCTCAGACTACTACTTACTTACTGACTGGTTGTTGTAAGCCTTGACATTCCTGTTAGGGTTAATTTATTGACTAGGTACATATTATTGTATGTAATTTTTTTTTTCGTTATAGTTTTAATAATTATCATTAATAGGTAGGTACCTACTTGTGAATGCGTCAACGTGAAGAAGATATTGAATGGAATTGCTTTTGCTCTCTTCCGTTATGAAAGATTTCATTGTTATAATTAATAAGTATCTTTTTTTATGTTCCTAGCGTTATTGACACATATTTCGTGTTGTAAACAATATATTTTTTTAAAAGAGTAACTTATGGAGTTTCTTGCCGGTTATTCTCCATAGGAAAAACACTTGGAACCGCGCACCTAGTCATTAGTTTTTAAAGTTAACGTTTCTAAAGCGCCCATTTTAGGTTTACTAGAAATAAAAACATTTTGATTTTGATTTTGTTTTCAGGGCTAACTAATTACCTACACTACATACAACAGCTGAGCGCGTGCGCCAGCTCCTCAACTTAGATCCTATCTTCCTACGTTATATTATTCTGATCTAAGTTACATTTTCGGCGTATACCTATGGTGTGTACTTACTCTTGCCTGTTCTCGCCGATCATCGACGGTGATCACCTACCTAGGCTACGACCCGTGACGGTTTTTCGGGCCACATCAAAGGAAATCGCCGACGCGGGAGGTTCATTGAACTACTACAGATGATAATGTGACGATCACCGATCAGCATCGGTGACAATGTAGTCAATAAAGCGTAATAAAGCAAATCTCACATTTTATTTATTGGCTGATAACGACTGTACTTACATACAGTAGGTACGTGATAGAGGCTCGTGGTTTAGGTAGTGTTAGCCGTATGATTTGACCGACAGTTCGTCGACCCTCGACACTCATGGGTGATTCTGCAATTGCCTTCGTATGATTCTGAGATACCTACTTTCAAATTAAATCAATTTATGACAGTAGCTGTATTAATTATTGACCAGGTTCCGTGATGTTACATATTGATTAGGTATTTGTCTTTTGTGACAAGCTGCTGCAATGCAATCTGCACCTTGTAAATAACAAGCAACAATAAATAAATAAACAAATAAAATGACTAACATAAGAGTAAATCATCAAAGGTACAAAAGTAACAATAAATAAATAAACAAATAAAATGACTAACACAAGAGTAAATCATCAAAGGTAATGGCCCATTTAGTGTGAAAAATATACCCACGGCGTACAGAAATAAAATATGGCGGGAATCAAAGACAAATGATTATACTTTTCAATGGTAAGTGGCGCATTACTGTGGCTTATGGGGATCATGAAAGAATAATAATAAAAAAATGTAATCTACCTAGTATGAAAACTTAACTTATAACTTGTGGTTTTAGGGAGGAGAAAATAAAATACATTTTTTTTTTAATGTTTATTCAGCTCCATCAATGTCTAAAATTACATTGTCCAAGAAAGCCGCAGGTGTATCAATATTTTCTTGATGTCTGGCCCAGGATAAAAAGTATACTATGCTCACAATATGGGCACAACTTCCTATAGTGCGGCGGCCGTGAATGCATGAGCAGTAGTATTCCTCGATACTCTCTCGACCATGTCGTGTTGGATTCACCAAAACATAAGTATAATATTGTTTACTCCTGACATGTCGAGACTGTATTCTCCCTCTAATTAATATTTTGTTGTCAACCAACCTGCGGTGTCTGTATACTTCTAATGTGTACAGACCATTTGGTCGCATGTGCTCGTGGCAGTAAGATCTGGCTAATCTCAAGTGATAACTCCCCAATGTAAACAAAGACAATTCTTCATATGTAAGTTGAGGAAAATCACCGAAAGATGGATCATTACCATCAATAGGCACGAAGGCTACTCTTTGCCTATTCATATTATTTTCTTGTACATATTGTGCCAATTCATTCTCTCTATTTATATTCTCATTTATAACATTTATAAATTGCTCTACGTACACGCTATCTTCGTAAGGACGTCGGGTTGCATTAATTAGTGCAGCAGTAATCCTAAAGTCCGTCATCATATTAGGCAACGCAAGATTAAAATAAGTATGCCGAAATATTTTAAAACAAAAAAACAATGGCAAAATAAGTTTGTTTCATTTTCAAGTCTAAACCACTGAACCGATTTTGATTAAATTGCCGTGTAGAGATATATTAGATTTGGAGTCGGACATAGTATACTTTTTATCCAAGTGACATGTTTCCATGGATAAAATAATTTACAGACAGGCGAAACCGCTGGTGCAGCTAATTATTATCCAATTTTTATTGGTCTGCTGCAAGATTTCTCCAACGAATTATTTTTTTCTTTTTACATATAATGAAACGTGGGTTATGCCTGCATTATTAACCACCATTTTCGTTTTTGTACAAAAACATTTTTGAACCGGGTCGGATTATGGGCCATGACCTTTGCATTTATAACATGCTTCTTAAACCTACCTATCCAGTCGGTCTGTCCAGCCCGCCTAAAATAATATCTTGGGACAAGACGTTATAATATACGGCCGTCTGATCCCAAACTAGGCATAGCCTGTACTATGGCAACCAGACAACTGATAAACATAGGTACTTACATTACATATTAGGTTGGGGAAAATGTCTTTTTTTTTTTTTCAAATTCAAATTCAAATTCAATTTATTTGTCAAAAACATGTGTGTAGTTTCACAATCAGTTGGAATGATTACAAAAAAAAAAAGTTTCAACATGTTTTGCCTAGAGAGGCGTACAAATATAATAATAATAAAATTAGTCACACATTTTTTTTTTTCAAAGTTAAATAAATAAAAATAATCAAAATTAAATTCATCATATTAATCAAAATCAAATTATATGATAATCAAATTTACTAATTACAAATAATCAATATTTAAATAAAAAATAGGTCTAAATTACGTCATTTAAATAGTCGGCAACATTATAGTAGCCTATATACGTCCCACTGCTGGGCACAGGCCTCTTCCCATATAGAGAAGGGATGAGCATTGATCACCACGCTTGCTCATTGCGGGTTGGCGATTTCAGACTCCAATACTTTGAAATCCAGGTTTCCTCACGATGTTTTCCTTCACCGTTTGTCAATGATGTCTTAGAATGATTAAGAAAGTACATATAACTTTTGAAAAAGTCACATTGGTACTTGCCTGGGTTCGAACCTGCAACCATGTGCATGCGAAGCCGGTTATTGAACCGCTAGGCCACCACGACACGCATTTATTAAAAAATTCTTCATGCTGTTCTTAAAACTATTAATATTCAAATCTTTGTATGCCTTTGGTACCTTGTTGTATAATTTTGGGGCCATGCAAAATACACTCTTACCCATGAGAGAAGTTTTAGCATTATGTAAACGAAGTCTCCGATTATCACGCTGACTTCTATCGGACCCTTCTGAAGCCTTCGGAAACAGTTGGGGATTATTTTTGACGAATAACACAGTTTCCAATATATACAAGGAAGGAGTGAGAGTGAGAGCATTCGATGTTGTATAAAATATGGTTTGCAACTGTCTGTACTTTTAATAGCGAACATAGCTCGTATGCATCGTTTTTGCCTTCTAAATATAACGTCTTTATGTGTAGTTTCCCCAGAAAATAATGCCGTATCTAAGGATCGATGCAACAAGTCCATGATAGGCAGTAAGCAATGTATCTGTATTTACGGTTGAGGCGAGTTTATGCAATGCGTAGGAGGAACTACTAATTTTCTTACTAGTTTCTTCAATGTGATATTTCCAATCAAGGTTTTTGTCAATGGTTAGTCCAAGAAATTTAGCATTATCTACTCTGCAAATGGTGTGATTTTTATAGCTTACGTTAATGTTTCTTACTGGTGTTCTTTGGCTAAAATTTAAGATTTGTGTTTTATTTAAATTAATTTTTAGATTATTATTGTCTAACCAAACAATTATACATGCTAAAGTATTATTAATGTCAAGTACATAGGAGTCAGTTTTCTTACTTGCTATTGTGACTGTGCTATCGTCTGCAAAAAGAGTCATTGGATGCTTAATAGATTTTGGAAAGTCATTTATATATATGATAAATAATAATGGTCCCAGAACGCTTCCTTGGGGTACACCGAATTTCACTACACGTTCTTGAGACAGATACGTAGTCGCTTTTTTTAAACGATCTATTCTCGAAATTGCTGTGATTTGCCTTCTATTAGACATATAGGATTCAATTAATTTAAGCACATTGCCTCTAACTCCATATGAGTCAAGTTTATTAATTAAAGTATTATGGTCAACATAGTCGAAAGCTTGTGTCATATCGCATAACAGAGCGCAAGTGGGAGTTCTTTCATCCATCCTTAACATTACAGTGTGTAGAAAATCATAGACCGCCATATTAATAGTCTTATTTTGTCTGAAACCTTTTTGCTCACTACAAAGAATTTTATTTTTTTCCAAATATGTATATAATTGTTTGTAAATGTACTTTTCAAAAATCTTTGACATAATTGGTATCAGCGCTATTGGTCTATAATTTTCCATTAGGTCTCTTTTTCCCTTCTTAAATAGTGGTTTTACTATCGATGTTTTCATACTATCAGGAAAAATACCCGCACTGATTTTTTTTGCATTTAGTATGTAAATACTTGTAATAAAAAATCTTTGGCTGTACTATTTTTATTAGGCTGATTTTGATAACATTAAACAGTTACAAAAGTTAAAAAAATAAACAAATTAGTAAAATATTGTTTCCCGCTATTTTTCATTTGTTTTTCTTTCTGTCAAAATGAGTGAATCTAATGAAGAAATTCGAAAAATTTTAAAGTTTTATTGCAAAAAGGGGAAAAATGTAACGCAAGCCGCGAAAAAAAATTGTGACGTTTATGGACCTAATGCAGCGTCAGCAAGAGTAGCACAAAGTTGGTTTAAGCGTTTTCAATCCGGGAATTTTGATGTTAAAGATGCACCTCGCTCTGGTCGCCCTGTTACAGATAAAATTGACGCAATTTTTGAAAAAGTGGAGCAAGATCGGCATATCAGTAGTTACGACGTAGCTGAAGAACTGGGGATTGATCACAAAACAGTTTTGACCCATTTGAAAAAAGCTGGGTTTACAAAAAAGCTCGATAATTGGGTGCCACACTAGCTCACTGAAAGAAACCTGATGAACTGTGTACTCATTTGCGATTCTTTATTGAGACGTAATAAAACTGAACCGTTTTTAAAGAGATTGATAACTTTAAATTTAAAACAATCGCGTTGAATGATTTTAATAAAAAAAAAACATGCGTGCGTACAAAGTACACATGTCAGAAGTGAAACTTCTTTGGCGAACTAATTTATAAATCTTGTTTATATTTATACAAATCTAAAACTTTAAATTTCCAAGATTAAGAGGAAGGGAAAAAGGAAGATAGGTTAGGAATTTAATTGTCATTAAAATAAAAAAAGGTTTGAAAATTAATGTAAATTATAAATTTAATTTTTTCAATTTATTTCTTCAATATTTACATTGTTTGACATAACGTTTATCTAAAATAAATAAAAATAAGTATTGTTACAATAATTAACAATAGCGAGATACACAATTTGTAAAACAGTAACTATTATGCAAATGCGCTTCGTCTATGGTCTCACATGCAAAAATTCTAGATTGAGATTGAGACGAATACATATAATTTCATATAGAGAAATGTCCTCCATCTTGGATCAGGAACTTTTGCGCGATAGACATTTCCGCGAAAGCTTGACCTCATTTTTATTTTTAGTGACCTCGCAAATCTTAAAAATGACTTATCACAAAAAAATGCATATTTTTCTCGGTGCCATCTTGGATTCTAATTTCGACCCCATAATCGTTTTTAGCGACCTCGGGTACCATGAAAATGACACCCATGATGAAAAAAATGCATATTTTTCTCGGCGCCATCTTGGATTCTAATTTCGACCCCATAATCGTTTTTAGCGACCTCGGGTACCATGAAAATGACACCCATGATGAAAAAAATGCATATTTTTCTCGGCGCCATCTTGGATTCTAATTTCGACCCCATAATCGTTTTTAGTGACCTCGGGTACCATGAAAATGACACCCATGATGAAAAAAATGCATATTTTTCTCGACGCCATCTTGGATTCTAATTTCGACCCCATAATCGTTTTTAGCGACCTCGGGTACCATGAAAATGACACCCATGATGAAAAAAATGCATATTTTTCTCGGCGCCATCTTGGATTCTAATTTCGACCCCATAATCGTTTTTAGCGACTTCGGGTACCATGAAAATGACACACATGATGAAAAATTTACAAATTGTCGTCGGCGCCATCTTGGGTTTTAATTTCGAACCCATAATCGTTTTTAGCGACCTTGGGAACCATGAAAATGACACCGATGACGAAAAATTTGCAAAATTTCCTCGGCGCCATCTTGGGTTTTAATTTCGACCCCATAATCGTTTAAGCGACCTCGGGAATCATGAAAATGACACCCATGACGAAAAATTTGCAAATTGTCGTCGACGCCATCTTGGTTTCTTGGCACCCATTTTAATAAAATTATTATCTACTATATAAAAATAAGTCGGGTTTTCCTTCCTGACGCTATAACTCCAGAACGCACCAACCGATTTCCACGGTTTTGCATTCATTGGAAAGGTCTCGGGCTCCGTAAGGTTTATAGTAAAGAAAATTCAGGAAAAAATTTCAAGAAAAAAAGCAGGAAGGGAAAATCATTTTTCACATACAGCGCCATCTCTAATACATAGCATGTACTACAACGGCGCCAGTAGGTACGTGGTGTGTGAGTATCCCCACGAAAATAAGTACAATACCTAAATGAACACGTATTTTAGCGATTTTGAAAACCGCTCCCGAGTAAAATAGGGGTTGCAAGGTATTATATTAAAAACATAATTTTTAAAGATAGGGACATGCCTTTTCTTATGCGCTTCTGGTTCGATGCAAATAAACACATATTTCAGCAATTTTGATAATCTATATCCTTAAGAGGGTTGGAAGTTTTTATATGAAATGTGTCATTTTCAAAGATAGACACATTATCTATAGGTACTAATATTACAAAGCTGAAGAGTTTGTTTGTTTGAATGCGCTAATCTCAGGAACTACAGGGCCGATTTGAAAAATTATTTCATTGTTAGATAGCCCACTTATTGAGGAAGGCTATACGTTACTTTTCTGAGGAAAATCTACCCCTACTCTATTGTTAGTATGTGAAGTTCGGTATTCTCAAAGATAGATGAAAAGATAAGTAGATAAGATAATGACCATTTAAGACATATCTGTAACGACGGACCCCGTGGTCGAGTGGCGTTCACTCCGGTTTTTTAAGGTGTCGCCGGTCCCGGGGTTCGATCCAAGTAGAAAACCACTTTTCTATATTGTCTCGAATCTGGGTGTTTATGGTACCTTCGTTGTCTCCGATTCCTGCTTTGCTACTTACTTTACTATAATTATTATTTTAACTCCTTAGTTTGATAATCACATAATACATCCATCTATCCTTTAATACTACTCTTTACTTGACGCGCGGGCGGAGCCGCGGGCAACAGCTAGTATTTATTAAAACTAATAGAACTAAACTAACACCAGATAGCCCTGAAAGTTAGCTCCCGAGCTACTAACATGGTAATTTAATGTATGCAGCTCGGGAGCGCCCTTCCCCCGTCTCGCCCCTCGCACCCCGCACGATTGCCCTGTCTAGACGTCTTCGTCGAACGACTGTATGATGTTAAGACTGTGATAGCACTATGCGTGATACGACGTTCGCTCTGTCTCACTTTTTCTCTCAATCTTTCTCACTCGCTTGCTATACTCTCACTCCACGGCTAGTTGCTCATGCTACGTTCGCCCTGTCTTACTCTCTCTCAATCGGTCTCGATCATGAAGGTATAGATGAAAACCTTCATGGTCTCGATCACTCTCTCTCTTTTTTCTGACACTTCCGTTCAAAGACATTGTAATGTATTCTACTACTTCCGTTGCATACCGGCGTGACGTTTCATCTGTAAAAATTTTACCCTCATGCGCCAAAAGAAGTTTCACTTCAAAAAATAATTCGGCGGGTTACACTGGCCGTGGTCGCAAGCAGACTCTGCTTGCGACCACGGCCAGTCCAACCCGGCTGAAACGTCAAGACTTAAAAGGTAAATGCATGAGTTCGCGTTAATTCCCGTGACGTAATTTTATTAAGATTGATAAGAAGTGATGAAAAGTGGATCACGTACGACAAGAACGAGCGAAAAAGGTCGTGGCCAAAGGTCGGTCAGGCTTCAAAGACAATGGCAAAACCCAGTTTAACTCGCAATAAGGTGATGCTGTGTGTAAGGTGGGATTGGAAGGGCATTGTTCATTATGAGCTTTTACCGCCGGGCAGAACCATACGGTTCTTTACTGACAACAACTATTGAGAGAAAGCGGCCGGAATTGATCAATAGAAAGAGTGTGGTCTTTCATCATGATAACGCTAGATCACACACATCTTTGGCCACTCAGCAAAAATTAAGAGAGTTTGGCTGGGAGGTGTTAATGCATCCGCCATATAGCCCTAACCTTGCACCTTCAGATTTCCACCTGTTTCGATCTCTTCAGAATCCTTTAGGCAGTGTCAGGTTAACATCAAGAGAGGACTGCCAAAACTACTTACTTGTCACGGTTATTTGATCAGAAGGCCATGAAGATCATCTCACTACGTACAAGATGACAAAAAGTCGTTAGGCAAAATGGTACATATATATTATACTAAAATGTAAATTAACTTTAAAAAAAAATGTTTTGATCTTTCATATAAAATGCAAATAAACTTTCCCCCCCCTATTATACAAGGGAGTGTGGGCTATGCTACTTACAAACTTCACAACCCGCACAAGTCCTTTCTAGTGAAGTTCTTTGTATGATGAGCAGGATCATTTGTTCTTCGTCTGGGTTTAATTTATTTATCTATACATATAATAAAACATCTTTAATATTGATGTATTTAGAAATATATGATTAGGATGTTTATCAGTTGTCTAGTTGCTATAGTACAGGTTACGTAGTAACTATTATCTAATCTGTGGTGATCAGATGACTGTGAGTGGTGTCCCAAGATATTATACTAGTGAAACTTCTCCGGTTTCGCTCGGGAAGCAACAATGTACACCAAACATTAATTAAGTATACGTAAGAACCTTTTTTTAAATCACTCTACCTATTGGTGAAAACCTTATGAAAATTCCAATCGAAACTCCCCGTACAAACTTCGAACTCCCATTTCACCTACTTAGGAGGAAGATTTTTGAAATCACTGAAATAAGTGTTCAGTTATATCCAACTAGAAGTTCGTCATTTTCAAAGCAACACGTTTGAAATCTGTTACTTTGAAAATGACGTATCCCGTATACAATATTACAACCAAATCAAACTTCCAACCCCTATTTCAACCTTTTAGGGGTGGATTTCTAAGATCACTAAAATTAATTTATAACTAATTTATAATTAGAAGCCGAATACGAAATTTCTTTGAGAATAGCAGATTCGCATATAAACGTTCATCTCCTTTTTCACCCCCTTAGGGGTAGAATTTCCAAAAGTCCTTTCTTAGTGGATAACTTCACTTCAAAACTCAAATCTCAAATCACTTCAAAGCTGTCAAAATTCAAATTTTCTAACCCAAGTGGTTTATGCTCTGCGTTGATGAGTCAACCGGGACAAGCAACTTTTCAATTCGTCAAAATTTGATTATTGAGAAAAATACTTAGATAATTAAAAAAAAACCGGCCAAGCGCGAGTCGGACTCGTGCACCGAGGGTCCGTACAAACCTGTAGGTATATAAGTAAATTTCACGATTCTAGATCGACTGGAAGTATCTAAATTTGCGGAAATTGTCGGCGGTCATAAACGGCTGTATCTTGATTTTTTTATTGCTTTGACTTAGGAGTTTGATTTTTTCACAGCTCCAAGGGTCAGTAGGTTTGAGTATTGGATATAAATTTTAGTTTGATACCTCCACGCGTTCCTGAGACAAACGGTCTTGACAGACGGACGGACGGACAACAAAGTGATCCTATAAGGGTTCCGTTTTGTCCTTTTGAGGTACGGAACCCTAAAAGGATGATAAAACGCACAACGATTGCGGAATGTATGTTTTCAAATACAGCGCAATTATTGTTTTTGTTTTACTCTATCCAGGAAATATCGGTGGTAATACTTACTGCTTCCACGTAGACGCTAGACAGCACACAAAGTAAAGTGATAGTAATTTGAAAAAAAAAACAACAGATCGTTATCTAATCGTATATTGTTAATTACAGATAAATAAAACCACTTCGACCAGATAATACTGATCCTAGTTCTATGCGTATGCTCTTATCCTATGGTCTCTCCCATGCGTATGACTGGGGGTGTCGGTTAGGAAGAAATCATCTTAAATTAATGATATAACGAACAATAATGAACACGGCTAGTTGCCAAGGAAAACTAAATCATCGTCGTCAGGTGGCGCGGGGTGAAAACGTGCTAGTGATAGGATCTACACACGCATTCTTATTTCTCACGGGAATATATTACAGCAGTCTTATCGAGTGGCGATGGCTTTCGATTGGTGCGTTTCGTGTTTTCATGTTAAGTTAAATAATAATGATGAAGCCGAAACATGTATATAGGGCGGCTCAACGGCGGCGCACCTCGTTGTCGGCGGGCGCGGCCGGCCGGGCCGTGCTCGTGGTGGTGGTAGTGGTGGTGGTGGTGGGGGGGTCCAGGCCCTTGATTTCGAAGGGACCCCGGAACAATGGCCGGAATAATCTCAAGAACGTCTGATAGCGTACCGCAGAGTTCTGAAAAATAACGAGGTTTTTAGCTGTTAGTAGAATAGTAGATACGGTGACCGAGGGATTGCTGAATGTTACGGATTAGGGATAGTAGTATGGTGAGAAAAGAGAGATTTGTGCTCACCTGGATGACGTCCCCGATTATCTTAGTGGTACGGATGAGGAGAGACACCGACGGGCCAAACAAGCTGCCCGGCAGGTCCAGGCTGACCTTGTTCCGGTCGAACACCGGGATGTCGGTAGCGGCCTGGCGGCGCGGCCGGCTCGAGCGCGAGCTGCTCGAGCGGCGCCACCACGACGGGCTCGCCGGCGCCCGGCGCCGCCACGTAGAGCCACTCTGCGAGCAAGGGGCGCTGAGCATCGCGGCCGCTCGCCTCGCCTCGCCTTCACTCACCTCGCTTCTTCTCGTGTTTGTTGTAAGCGTTGTGTGGTGTGAGAGTCATATTGCGTCCTGTATCTGATTACTCAGATGCATCCGGGTCGTGTCATCATCTTACCTACTGACTGACATCAAATCACGAACAATTTGATATTCAGAGGACCTACACCGTATTAGTTCGACAACGTTTCTTAAGGTGTTATACCTATCTCATAATAAGTAAAGTGAGTAGCGACGATTTGTTCCATAATAGATTAATAAGTACCAATATTCATAATCGATTATTCGATCGGAAGCCTAAAAATGAAAGGTTAATAGATATACAAATATCGGTTCCATAAATTACATTTATTTTATTACATTGATTACATAAATATATCATTCGTAAAAGCTAGAGACATATTATTGTCATCCCATGGACACATCTAGACGTGGTGATGTCGTGTGGAAGTGGTTGGGGCGTATGTGTGAGTGCATGTGTGTGCAGACGCGCTTCGGCGCGGGGCTACGTGAGGCTACGTGAGGCTACGCAAGGCTACGGCTACGACCAGTGTGCGGACTATACTACGCCGCGCGCCGCGGCTGCGGAATACAACGCGACTTCTTGACAATGCGTGACACTTACGGAGCGCTGCGCGGTGCTGCCGCGGCCGGGACTCCATCACCCAGAATATCTTCACTTTGTACAACAATTACTTATTTACAATCACAAAGTTTGACACTACCGCTCAAAAAGGTCCGTCCACTCCACAAGGAGCAGAAAACGTCTCGAGCTCTACTAAACTAAATTCATCGTCTCTTTCAAAAACTAAGCAAAATTTGACACAACTGTTGAATCTATTTATTTTTCGTATGTCTGTTTGTAGTGGTTTTTAGTATATTTAACAATAAAAGTATTTTTCTATCTATTGCTCATCGTTTTTGGGGGTATTATGCAATCATTTTAAATATATGTTAAGTATAAAATGTAATCGACACGTAAAAAGGCAATATACTTATAATGTTTCGTTAAGAACTGAATGTTTATAATAATCGCATTGCATAGTCAAGAATCGAAGTTTGATAAAAAAACCACGGACGGAGACAACGTTGAAATAAATCATTTAAAGATATCATTAATTAATTACGAGTTCCAATTCAGTAATCGAAAAGCGATAAATTTTTGTTTTTGTTACTATTGAAAATGAGCTATTAACTAATGTGCCTGTGAACTGAACAGCTGCAACGAGTCACGTCGAGTGTGGAATGAACTGCACTGCACAGATACGTGCGGATATTTACCGACCGCCACATAACAAGTGCATCATCAGTAATAAGTGTTTGGACCGGAGGTTGCTATCTCTAGCCGGATACGACGGCATTGTAAATATTTCGCAAAGATGAGTTAGCAAAAGTGGCGATCGTAGATTATACCAAACGGTATGTGGCGGGGCCGGCGCGCCTCGCTCCCGAGCGCGTCATCACGCCCTCTAACAACCATTACGGTGCGCTGCACATGCTAGCTGCGCTTTTTCAAATTAGCAGTAGTAATAGCATCTCCTGCTACAAGACGGTTACTGCTCTGAGGAGAGACGATGTGTCCCGCAGACACTATATTTCAACATGCTACACACACATGCAAAGGCCACATTAACATACTATCTACACGGGCTATGTTTGACCATCAATAAAAAAGTTTGTAAATAATATTTTACACACATCGTAAGCATGTGCCTGTTCTGATTGTGCATTTAGTTACTAAGAGATACAAATATCCATAAGTAATGTTGCTCAACCGCAGCGCGGCAGAGGTCGCGGCGCCGGCGCGCGTGCGTGCGACCTTGTGCCGGCGAGGCGGTGAAGCAACACCACTCTACACATGCACACATTCGAGAGGTATTGCTGTCATATTGCTCTTTAACGATATGATTGACTTATTAAATTAAGCTATAGACAAGAAGCGACTAGATATGGACAAACAGTGACGTGACTAGAGCGGAAAACGGCGGGAGATGGTCTCCATAATTAAAATCACATTTATTGGCAAGATTTGGCAACCAAGCTATAATTATGTTACAATTGTACAATATCGCGACGAACTCGCGTGTCTCCTACTAAGGCGACACAGAGGGTGCCACAACGGAATGTTGACTACAGCATGCAGTACGATGTGCGACTACACCGGGGCAAGCCGTCCTCGGCCCCGACTCGAACCTGGGAACACGGGAAGCGACGCGGAGACTAACTACTGCGACCACGGCGGTACGGACACGGGTGAGGCATGCGGTGCTACGTGCAGTAAAACAACACAAGTTCCGAGCAAACATTTAATATCACCAACGCTCACCTAAAACCTATTTACAATATAAATACAAATCGAAGAAAAGACGGCGCGGGCGCACCGTAAGCACTGGACGAGGGAGGGCAAGAAGGGTCAGGGAGAGGGTCTGCGGACTGTACATGTGACCCAGAGGACGCGTCGACACTGTGCTGCAGCTAAACATGAAGCCAGCGGCGCGGAATGCTGAGCTGCGCAGTGCTGGCGACGCGGTGGAGGCGGGAGGGGAGGGCAGCGCGTGGCGCTCACGAGTCGTCCTCCTCGGAGGAGTCCACGGTCTCCACGGTGCCGCCGGCGGCCGCGCCGCCCGACGACGAGCCGGACAGCGACGTCACCAGCGAGAGAATGGAGCCGAGGCCGCTCCCACCTTGTCCACCGCTGCCGCTGCTGCCGCCGGAAGCCCCGCCCAGCAGCCCGGTCACCGCCTGGATCTTAGGCCCCAGCAACTGCAGCTTGGGTCCTATGACCTGGCCAACGATCCCGCTCAGTGAGGCAAGCCCGTTCTGTGGCGCCTCGATACCGTACTGCTTGTTCAGCTCGATGTTCTGTCGGTCCAGCGTGTCCACCAGCCGCGTCTTCGCGTCGATCAACGAGTTGATTTTCTACAACAGAGAGCAAGCGAGTGACGGGCTGGATTGGAACAAGACGCATACGGCAGGGCCTTCGACTGGCTGGCTGTACTCACCCCAAACACGAAGCCGAGCACGGCGTTCTTGATGCCGAACTTAGCCTGCGTGACGCCTTCCAGCTTACGCTTCTCCCTGGTCTGCTCGTCCCCAGCACCGTCCTGCACACACACACGCCCCGTGTCACTACACTACTCACAACACCCTCACACCGCCGTCACCAGCAAGCACTCCGACACCAGGCCCACACCGGTAGCTCCACTATATTATGTTAAACTTAATATTATGCTCACTAGTATATAAATGTAGTGCGTCACATCGAAACAAAGAAACGCTAGTCACGTCGGTCATAACTACAGCTATCGTATTGGAATGTAATTAGTTTCTTCACAGTGGAGATGGGTTGTGTTGCGTCAGGATCAAAGTCTGCTGTGTGTGGTGTCCGCGCCTCCTTCCGAATGTTCCCGCAGAGCGCGGCTGGTGGGCACCACAGGGCCGCGGTGTCATCACTCGCCGCGACCGCTAAATGTCAATGATCGGTGTCGTCGCACATCTCGTGTCGCCGGTCGCTGTCGCAGTAGATCGCTCCTCAATCGGTAATCTATCGGAGTCTTGTGTCGCGTCGTCTCCCTCCCTCACCCTCAGTGAGAGTCATCAGTCATTTGTCACGCGAACGTTGCCTGATACAGCACTATGGCAGGCGCAATGCATTAAAATAATACAACTAGGTACCACGATTATGTACCAAGAAACGTGTGGTATGGACAGCAAATAAATAACTATTTTTGTTAAGTCAAATTAGGATTAAACTTGATTTACCGTAATTATGAAGCCGATCCGGTAATAATACAAATACGCTAGTTAATATTGGAGTCAACACCGATTTCTGATGTAAATTATATCTCATTTTGTCACTGCCAGTGAGAGGAGTGTGAGCGAGGTGCGCGCCGAGTTTAGGTCACGCCGACCGCAGGCTCTGTTTGTGTGTATACACTAGCTTAGCTTTACTACTTTGTATTTATGCTCTCTGTTTTCGTTAGTTTGCCTGTCCACCTACGTTATATCAATTGTATTAACGAACCCCCAAAGCTTGTATCGTCGATTGCGAAAACCATATGTAAGTGACGTCGATGATGTCAATAGTCCTGCAGGTGTGCGGAGAGGGGGGGGGGGAGGACGCGGGGGGGGTGCAGGTCGAGGCCGCCCACCTCTCGCACAGCTGCGGCCTCCGAGAGACCAGGCTTCCCTCTTTCCTCGGCTCTCAGCTATCATGTAGGAGACGCGCACCGTTCAGACTCCGCTTCACTTACTCATTGTGCGCGCCATCCTGAGTGACCTCTAACTGTAACAGAACTGCTGCACATTGCACTCAATCATATCGCGCAAACGCATGCACGGCGCTGTACTAACGTTTAGTAGCACCTTTCTAATTTGTCAGAATTTTGCGCAAAAGAGATAAATGAAACAATATGCAGATTGCCACAGCTGACAGCAATCACAGGCGGAAACGAGAGGTGTAAGCGCAAGGGGAGTTCGCGGGGTGCGGGGCGCCTGTGGGAACCGGAGCGCTCGTGATCAATGCATTGGTTCTCAACAATTGTATAACGTATGCTAAGGTTCGCTAACTTTGTAAGAACTAAGGCTGCAGTGCTCCAGTTAATTACACTTCCCACAATGCTCTCACTAAAACTGTGGGTCCGATATTTCTACATACTTGAGCAACAATCAGGAAGAAACAATGAGAACCGTGCGAGCGCCGCCGAGCGCGGCCGAGCGCGGCTCGCAGCGCGCCGCACGCGCCGCTCGTGACTCGCAAGGAGTGTGCATAGCTAACTTAAATAATGATAAGCAACCCTGCCAAACGCAGCGAGTCATGCGAGACCCATATAAGTTACTTGTGCGCTCCTACACACACAGATGCGGTTTAGATTTAATTTCCCATTATAATAATGTATGTACATACACGCGTGTCGAATTGATGATCACCTCTCACGTCATCAACTCAAATCTCTATTGTTAGCTTGTTGCTGGAGGCCATTGTAAAGTAACGTACGGTACTGGGTACCATCCGTCCTACGGCTATCGGTGGGGAGAGGACGTTATCCGCAATGCTCGACAGTATCGTGATCTGACAAACAATAACGGTGCGCGACACACTCCTACACGGTCCTCAAGAGCTGGAGACATTTAGGAGGCCAGTCCTCGCCGAGCTTATATAAAGAAGGGGATTATGGTGGCCCTCCTTTACAGGTTACCAGATGGATATAAATATACAGCACTTAAACTGTACTGACAGTTGCAAGAAGACCTTGCCGAGTCACCTCGGCTGGATCGCTAATAACAATTTAATGAGTGTACCAAATGTTTGCACAAGCAACTGTAACCGTCACTGGCCCCCACTGGCCGATACTGGCCAATGGTGGCAGGCGCTGGCCGGCGCGAGCCGTGTGTATGAGACTTGAATATAGAGTGTATCGCTTTAGTCGACGGCATTTAAATGTTCATTAAACCGAAAGAAGCCGATCTGAATAAGTACGAGTACCTACATAAAACTATGAACCGGCCGACGCAGGCAACGTTGGAAATGTTAAGGGAGCTAGATGTAAGCGTTATGTGTGTGAAGCGAGCTGAGTGAGGCGAAGAGACTGCGGCGCTGCGGAACAAGGTACAACAAACAAGCGTCGCGGCGCGACAACACGCGAGGCGCGACAGGCGACACGCGTGCGAACCGGGGCAATGTCGGCGTCGCGTCCCGCGCGGAGCGTTACATAAGGAGCGCTCGCGTTACGTCACGCGCAGCAGCCCGCAGCGGTGTGTGGTGCTGGCCGCTAACCCGGTCACCGACATACACGCGCAGCCACCACAACACCACAGCGGGCAGCCGGCGGGCCGACCGCGACGCACTCACCAACCATACATTAGAGCCTATACGCATGTAGTATTTACACATCAAAAAGTCAATATTGCAATAATAAGATGTATTGCGTTCGATAAAATTTCGTGGCTGATTTTATTTAAAATACAACGCTAATGTTCTAGTACACGATCATAAACAGAAAATTGTATGTATTTAGTTGGCACGGGTTAGGGATGTGCAGCTAGACACAAACAATGTCAACAGTCAAAACAAGAGTAAGTCGGTGTACTAGAGCAGGGTGTGCGGTACCTCGAGCGGCGTGAGCGCATCGTCTGCGGAGAGCTGGCGCGTGCGGCGGGAGAGCGCGCGCGGCGGAGCGGCGGCGGCGGCGGCGAGCAGCGCCAGCAGCGCGAGCGGCGTGAGCGAGCGTGCGGAGACCATCGTGCGCGCGGAGAGACTGCCGCCGCCGCGCGCCGCCGCTGCCCACGCTTCCCCGCCGCGCCCCACGCGCCCCACGCGCCCACCGGGTGGGGCGCGCTCACCTGAAGGATTCCATCACATGTGTTACGACTCTTCATGCTTCCTCACAACACTGCTCAGCCCCTAGCGCTAACACCTGCCAAAGGTCAAATCACATACCACTACAAGGTCTGCAAAACGCTGCATAAAAAAACCGTCTTTATTCATTGTATCGAATTTAAAGACCGAATCCTCTCTATAACGTATATTAATCTAATGCATCACGGCTTATATTAGGTACTAAAAATAAAATCTTCCCAATACAGGAACGCTGATGACCGGAAGACATAATGAACTTCTAAATATTGGGTAGATTGGCATATATGCCAATTATTACGGAAAATGTTTGAGTTACTTAAGTAAGACCGCCCCAACATAGCTTGGAAAAAGGCTAGGCAGATGATGATTTGGTTAAAGGTAATTCAGTAACAACTCCACCTCAATGTTTTAACTAATGTAAAATACAATAAAACTACTGTAAAAACCAACAACATGTAGTAAATAGGTAATACATCGCATGTGTGGGAGCACACTAACGTATTGTTAGCAACACGCTCATTCAAACACTTTTGCTCGAAGTCAATGAAATTTGTAATTGTTGTCTTCATCGTCGATATTATTATTTTCACTTGAATTATAATAACAAACACAGGCGTACTGCAGGAAGTTAAAATATTACCGCGCGTTGATGTCTTTTGTACTAACAAAAAACGTTATAGGTATGCGCCTTAGTCGCATAGATTCCAATCTTGACTATGACTACCTGTCAATCTTTGTAACACTTATCACCCCTATCAATGAACTCCTCCTCTTTGCCCCTGTAGTACTCTCAGGATATAGGGTGGGTCCGTGCTGTTGAAAGTGAGTGTCGCAATTCAGGTGTCCTTCCTACGACTACAACCTAAGCATTAAATAGATATTTAATGTATTTGTATATTACACATAAACATAATGAGAGAGAAGTGTAAATTAATGACAGCGCAAGGTCACACCATTCCGCTTACAAACTAAAGCGCAAGGAAACTTCCTTTCTAATCCAGCCGCAAGAAGTGCCCCTGCCCCCCCCCCCCCTCGACCGCCCACAGGGCAGCAACCAGCTCCCATAAGTTAACATCAGCGTCCACAAATACAATATAGACATTATTTCTTAACGGAGTCGCGTCTCCAATAAATGTGAACAAATAACCGGTGACCGCCGATGTGTGCCGATTGTTTCCAATCACAAATTATTGCATACTCAAGCATTAAGTTTACGATGCGTACTAGTAAAATATACGGACACCCTGATATCCGCGAGGCCTCCCGGTTCAGGACCACATCTCGGAGCCTCCAGGAGTTGCATGGATTTTAATATTGTTTATACCGGAAATGTAATTTGTTGACGCAAGAGCATGCAGTGTGTCGACGCGCCTCGCTTTGTTTGTTGTGAAAGTAAACAAAAGTGAGTCAGTAACAGCCGCACAATAGAGGCGAGCTTTATGTTCACATCTGACGTTAATTGCGGCGCAACGGACGCGACTCAAATTCGCGGTCCTCCTTTTCCATTGTGTACACGGGGTTAAATTGTTATGACTTTAACCCTAAAAGTGGGCATATGTAGATTTACAAGAACTTAAACACCCCGGTCCCGTCCTTGCCCTTGCCGGAGCAGCGAGCCCACTAGAGAGGAAAGTGTTCAGCGTTCTCTTCTGATTGGCTAAAGGAAACAACAACGCATTCCGGTGGTTTTATGTGTGCGACATGCAGCTTTCATCATTTTCAGGGCGGCGATAGTCCCTGCGGGGATAGTGAGAATTTCCAGAGGGCCAGTAAAACAGGTTAGAACTCGCACAGTACTAGACAACGAATGTGTTCCTCGATACTTGTCCCCGCGTAGGGGAAGGGGAACCTGGCGGTGCCGGCAGCCGCGACCCTGAGTACTCGCAGTTCACGCGACGCCACGTGCCGCGTTCTTCATCCTACTATCCTACTAATATTATAAATGTGAAAGTGTCGATGTTTGGATGTTTAGATGTTTGGATGTTTGTTGCTCAATCACGCAAAAACGGCTGAACGGATTTGGATGAAATTTGGCATGCATGTAGCCTTTGACATGGAAAAAAACATAGGCTACCTTTTATCCCGATTCCTTAAGTAGTTCCCAAGGGAAAATTGTTTCCGAGCTAAGCCGTGGGCAGAGCTTTGAATTTGGTATTATTCTCTATTACAGCGCAAGCTATAGCAAGGGTGACAATTTTATTCCATTTTTCATTTCTTTTTGGACCCAATTCTGAAGTCCACGCAGACGAAGTCGCGGGCAGAAGCTAGTAATAGATAATTGTTTCACAATAAGCTCGTAACGTCCAGAAGAGAGCGCCTCATTAGCTAATAGAATAAGGTATAGGTTAACGAAGTTGCGAGATAATCATGTCATCGGTTTATTTCTCGGTAGTGATTTGAACTCGTTACATAATCACTCGAAATTAAATAATAACGGGTAAGCACTAGGTTACACGTTATTACTCAATCGATAGTGAGTGTGTCGGGTGTCGGTTTGATGTCCACGCTGTGCACTTCCTGTGCGCAGGCGCGGCGTTACATAACCGAGCGTCACAATGCCAACATAAGAGTCGCAACACAACTATGATGAATATTGATAATTGTGGAGAAACAAGCAGCGCGGGCGCCGCCCGCTGCAGCCTCGCTACAGGAACTTTAATTTACTTGAGTGCTCGCACTCTTACGATATTATTTGGATTGATACTCGTATACTATTACAACACGAGTAAAACTTTGAATATAGATTGCAATAGAGATAGATTGCCGCCTCTATCGATTCTTAATTTATTTACTTGATAACCATGGCTTCAAAAACTAATTACTTGAACCAAAGTAGACTTGAAAAATTGAATTTACAACAACAAATAAACACATAGGTACATAAACACATTAACAACAATTATTCTCACATATATTACCATTATTTTAGCGAATTTATCTGCGAATAAACCAAAGTCCAGTTTGGCTTCCAGTCTTCGTCTAGTTTCTTTGCCACGTAGATATTTATTCGGTGTGTATAGTCTGTCATCTCATTAACGATATCAGGAGCGTCTGACATATCTATGCATATTTTTAGCGTAACGCTTTTCTGGTCTCCAAAATGATATCCCAGACATCCTTAGAGGAACTTGGCAGGATAGAGGTTTCTTCGTGCGGGTTCGGCACAGATGAAAGAGCCGTACTACATTCTCTTCTCGTTGCGAATTCCACGAGCATTCCGAAGAACAAACCCTTACCTTTTAAAAGAGTCTATGGCAACTGTAAAAATATGCGTTTTTGGTCAAATGGGACACCCATTTTTTTATGTTGGTTTGATCTAGTTATTATAGTACCATTTATTTTGTATTCAAAACTAATTCGAAACTAAAGGTCATTACATACACTTTATATGTGCACATAGCATTTGGAAGGATTGAACTTCATTTGATTTTAAACTCCCCATTCATGTATGACATTAATAGTATGACTATGACAGAACTGTTAAGTTTAAGGTCAGCTACGTAAAGGAGATGCAAGTTTTGCTACAAATTGTATGATTTTAGTAATTTACCTGATTTAATATAGGAGAGAAAATTAGGGAGCCCGAGTATTGACCCTCGACTTACACCTGAGCGTGTATGATGGGGACGAGATTCATAGAAGCTCTACAAATTGGTGACGGTCGCGGAGATAATCAGCTAAAAGACGAAGTAAGTTTGGACAGAAACCAATGGTGCTTATTTTTAGGCATACAATATTATTATTAACTCAAAAAGCATTTCAAAAATTAAAATACCCAATAAGCGTTTGGCAGGTTTTGTTAAGTAATCAGTAATATCACGAGATTGATTGAGACAGATCTTTTGCATCTAAAACCGTGCTGGTTATAACGAGAATATTTTTCAACTCGCTTAAATGCTTGTTCCAAGTCTGGGTGTTCTTTGTGCATGTGATTTGAATGTTTGTGAAACCCCCGCGACACAAGGATTAAATTCCTTAGTGCGGGCGTCGTTATTTAAAAAGATAAAAGATAAATAAGTTTATGAAGCACATTTTTGAATATCTTAGCTGGAGATGACAATATAGCGATGGGTCGATACCCTCAACAGCTGGTTTATTAGTCTTAGGTATCGGCGTCACTCGTGAGATTTTCCAGTGGTATGGATATGCCTGCCTTTAATGACAAATTAAAAATAAGACAGAGGAGCGGAAAATAGTTCTCCGGAATGCTTCAAAGGAAAAGTATAGAATTCTCTCCGGCCCTAGGAAACTTCTGGGTTTAAATTTATTAATATCGTACTGGACATCATGAAGAGTGAATTGGAAATAAGTGTAAATTATGTGGACACTTGACAACAGGACAAGCATATATTTAAAATAATAACGTATTATGTTTCGATACTGTCAGTATTCATTGTATAGTTCGAAGGATGGTCTCGGTCGCCGGACATCTGCAACATATTGATGACATGCATCTGGGATGCGGGGGGATGGGGGGGGGATGTATAGAAGTCATCTCCAAGCCTGGAATCGAGGGCAGTGTACCGCTGGCTCAGTGCCGATGGCGGTGCCATTAACATGGCAATAAACTTACAATGCGCAATTGCAGTGCTTACTGTGTCAAAATACCGCCGCGGTGTAGCGCTAGCTGTATAATTCATCCACTTGTGCAACATTTGGTGCGATTAATGATGTACGTGAGTCCGTGGAAAGTCTTCAGTGTGGAGGTCAAAGATATAAAGATAATTAGTTTAATGATTCCAAAGTAATAAGACCGGACGTAGATTGTTGGTCTATTTCCCAGCGCCGCAGCGCACTGCCCTTAGCTCAGGGCGAGCGCATGCGCTGACGTCACAACCCGCGAACAAGGACTGCTCTGTAGCTTTGCTCACTATTTACCTAAGATTTTAGCACCTAACAACGGCTAATTTATTTTTGACAAATTAAAAAAGCGGTAGTCTATCTATGTTCCTATAATGGCCTTTGATAATTTTTCAATTAAAACATCGTATCGTTAAAATTACACACTTTGTTTCATTATTCATATAATTTAATCGTACAAAACATAACGTAACAAAACATACGAATGAACCAGACCAATAAGATATTAAATATATCAAGAAATCACAGATATTATATATAATATAAGAGCGACGCGTGGCTAAGTGTAAGCCGTATGGTTTGATTTATAATAAACCGCGTTGGCCACGTTCAGTCCTTGGATGGGTGATCATTTGTAAATAGGTATACCGTGACACTCCTGTCCGTGCCTCGGAAAGTACGTAAATCGTTGGTCCCGACTGCCACATGTTCATCATCATTTGTCAGTATTTTAAATATTCTTCTTATAAATTGGTTAAATAAAATTTTCTTTAAAGACTAAGAGACTGAGATATTGTATGTGTATATTATAAATAACGTTATAAATAGCCGAGTAAGTAATATGTTAAAAGTATATATGTACATAGTTTATATCTCAATACATATGTAAAACAAAATATACATATATTTTATATATATGTTCTACAAAATATAATGAAAGACCTAGACTGGGATCAAAAAGGAATAAATATAGATGGGAATAACCTCAGTAACCTGAGATTCGCCGACGATATAGTACTTTTTGCTAAGACATCAAAACAACTTCAGGAAATGCTGATAGAACTAAGCGCTGTTAGTGAAAATATTGGGCTACAACTTAACACCTCAAAGACGAAAATAGCTACGAACGGCAGTAAAGATACCATAATAATAAACCGAACAACAGTGGAGTACGTAGAGAGCTATATATACCTTGGAAAACAAATTTCATTCCAAAACACAAGACACCTAGACGAAATAGAAAGGCGTATCAACATGACGTGGAAAAAATACTGGAGTAACAAAGAAATATTAAAATCAAAACTCCCAATAACATTAAAGAAGAAAGTGATGGATTCGAGCCTCTTGCCCTGCTTAACATACGGTGCCCAAACCTGGATCTTTAACAAAAAAAACATGTCAAAAATACGCGCGTGTCAACGGGCTATGGAGAGGAGCATCCTCGGTATAAAAATTTTAGATAAGCAAAATAGTGTAAAAATAAGGCAAAAGACCCAAGTGATAGACGCACTGAAACAAGCACTACGTTTAAAATGGAAATGGGCAGGACACATTGCCCGCTCCTCTGCAGACAGATGGGTCAAGCGAGCGACCTTTTGGAAGGGCCCTGGAGGCCCCGGAGCAAAAAGAAAAAAGGGTAGACCAACAGCTCGCTGGGCCGACGACATACCAGAAGTAGCAGGAAGAAACTGGGTGAAAATAGCTACCGATAGGAAAAAATGGAGGCAACTGGAGGAGGCCTATACCCGAAAGGGGCCATGACATATTTAGCTTATATAGTATGTATTTAGTTTAATGTACCTTATTTCTAACCGATGTTTTGGATTAATAAAGGCTTTATTATTATTATTATTATTATTACATATGTAAATCTGAGTGCACGGGTAGCCAAGTGGTTAAGGTCACCACGCTAATGACCACTGTGCGCGACGTGGTGCGGGCTCGATCGCCGCATGAGACAAGCATTTGTGTGATCCACAAATGCTTGTTCCAAGTCTGGGTGTTCTTTGTACTTGAGAATGTGATTTGAATGTTTGTGAAACGACACAAGGATTTAATTAGATACTTAGTGTGGGCGTCGTTTATAAAAAGCTTTTGTGTTGTTACACCGGTGCTAGCCCATACATAAGTTTTCTGTCTTTCCTGTGCATCCAAATAGTCGTCCGGAAGTATTTGGTGTTAGCAATAAGACCGCCATTGTACAGTCAACAACTAAAGATGATGAATTGAGTTTTTAACTTTTGGAGTCAAAACTGACCACGAATACATGGCAACTGTACTAGGAGTAAATGTTTGATATAATTTATAATCACATACTTTTAATCACTGTGACACAGTTCTGACGCGTACTCCGTTCATTAGTATTGAATTTCTGATTGTGATCATCTACTTTTGCTGTTGACTGTACCTTTATTAAATTTATATCCTAAAATACTGTATCTTTAGTGATGTAAAACAAAAAGTTTAAATATTGTTGACACGATGTGACTCTTTATTTAGTAATATTATTAATTACCTGATAAATTATCTACCTGGATATAATGCGTAAAGTTTAATGTTGCGCCATATGTAAATGGCAGCGTGCGCATGCGCGTGTAATGTCCGAGCTGCTTCAATAACGGCGGAGAGCAGCGCGCCTGCGCCGCAGAACAACTTTTACGAGTTACGTGTTGTCGGTGCCGGCCGCGCAGCGCGAGCGCGACGCTGTCACTGGCATTGTTTTTACTTACTTGTATTTTTACACTATAGAGTCCCAGTATCGCTGGACCGGCATCGATCTCTTGAGATCGCCACTGTCGTGCAACGCGCTCCTTATATTGTATGTAAAGAGTTCATCCGAAGGTGAATGTCTATCTATCTAGTCTGTTCTAGTAGATGGTAATTGTCCTTTTAATATCGTTGCCAAGCGTGGTGGCCCAGCGGTTTAATAAAATAAATAAAATAAAATCATTTATTGCAGACAACATAATCCATAGACAAATCAATCCCAATGAACAGATTTTATGCACATGGTTGCAGTTTCGAACCCATTATAGGCCTGTACTATAGTGACCGGGTACTTTCCTAATTATTTAATAAAATCCAATAAATATGGCAACGAGAAAGTGTGATGTCAGTCAAGTCAATACTGGTTCCTTCTCTATTTGGATAGAGGCCTGCGCCCAGCAGTGGGACATTTAAAACCAAAAAACAGCAGTAACTTTACATAACTCAATGAGATGCCAAAAGATTTCGATTGTTTTTACGTCAAATCGTAGACGTGTTTGCTATAAAGAACTGATATAACCTGAGTACAAGAGAGTAAGAGGTCAGAACAAAGTTTCCCTGATATCGGATCTCAGATCGCGTATTTCACTATCAGTATGACATAAGAGCAGTTCGGCGCGGACTGGTGACGGTGAGTGAGATCAGCACATAACACATCCCACTGATATTATAATTGCGAAAGTTTACATAATTATTCGTGTGTTACTTCACCGCTCACGGATCTAGGTGGATGTCGGTGCAGATATGGAATCCGGGAAAACCAACGCTTTTGATGTGTTTTCTGTGAAGTGTTCGCCACTCACACAGTGGAGGCCGGTCACCGCTCTTCCAAGGTCCTGCTTCCGCAGCACATTCGTCACAAGCATACAACACCGGAGAGGGTGTTGATGCGGGATTGAGGCTCGATATTCCTCTTCATACTTCTATTCCTTCTTTACTTCATACCAAATAAATTTATGTGTACAAATGTATAGCAATATCTCATTTGATAAAATAAAATTGTATGTAAATTGTACATATAAGATTATATTACACTCGAGAGCAATGAATCCGGGTCACTTAAAGAATGTTAAAAATCTCGGAAACTAAAAATGATAGGTTAATGCAATAAATTGTATTTAATAGACAATGTAATACTCCTTAAATGAAAGTAAAAAAAATATGAGTCACCATACATTTTATTAACACAAAATTACATAAAGAAAAAAACTGCTGATCTCTCCTTTAAACAAAAATAGGAAACATGAAATTTATGAACTTTATTACGATTTTCTTGAATTTTAATACTTCGTATTGCCTCCTCGTGCTTCCATTACTGCGTTTACGCGGTTTGGCATGCTGTACACCAAGTTCCTTATACGATTTTGGGGAATATTCTCCCATTCCTCTGTGAGAGCAATTTTGAGCTCACGAAGCGTGATTGGGGGAGGATTTCGTTGTTTTACGCATCTGCCTAGCTCGTCCAAAGCATGCTCGATCGGGTTGATATCCGGGCTGCGCGCTGGCCACTCCATACGAGTAATGTTCATCTCTTGAAGGTAGTCATTCACAATCCTACCTGTATGAGGTCGGGCATTGTCATGCATAAATATAGCATCCTCACCTAAATTGACCATAAATGGACCAACGTGATCATTGAGGATTTCTTCCACATATCTTTCGCTAGTTAAAGAGCCGTTTTCTATGATCACCAGCTCTGTGCGACTTTCAGAAGAAATTCCGGCCCACACAAGTACAGACCCACCACCGTAGGCTACTTTTTCTTCGATGCATGCTTGCTTGAATCTTTCCCCTGGTCTTCGATACACTCTGTGTCTTCCATCGTGCTTGTAGAGCATAAATTTTGATTCGTCGGAGAACATAACTTTTGACCAATCTTCAATACTCCAATTTACGTGGCTCTGGGCATATCTTAGTCTTGAAATACGATGCCCAGGCTCCAGTTTAGGGCCGTTTGCAGGTCTAAGGGGTTTTAAGTTAGATTCAGCAAGCCGACGTCTTACTGTCCATGCACTTGGGTTACTTCCTCCGAGGAGTCGAAACTGATTTGTGAGTTCAGTTCCTGTGAGAAAGCGATTTCGAAGCATGGTGTTCACCAAGTATCGGTCTTCTCGTGCTGTGGTACACCTGGTTCTGCCCGTTCCTGGTCTGCGTAGGTTACAACCAGTTACTTCGTAACGTCGGAGAACTCTTTGTACTGTTGACAGCGACACACCGACAGTCCTGGCTGTATCGCGCTGACTCCGGCCGGTTTCCAGCATTGTAAGTATTCTGGTGCATTCTTCAGGCGTAAGCGACATAATTTCAGCTTGAATAATGAATATAGAGCACTATCAACATGGTTTATGTACCCACATAAATGACAGATTACAAACAAAAGCAAAACCAAATGCTGTAATTTCGTAGTTCCATCTTCGAAAGTGGCCCTTTTTCAAATTTGATTTTTTTATGATATAACTTTACAATAACTAAGAAGTTTTAATACCTTCATTTAAGGAGTATTACATTGTCTATTAAATACAATTTATTGCATTAACCTAGCATTTTTAGAGTCCGAGATTTTTAGGACTCTTTAAGTGACCCGGATTCATTGCTCTCGAGTGTATTTCACAGTTCAGTTAATATCTTTAGTCCATTTGTAAAAAAGCCAGTGATCTTTTTCCTTAATTTTATGTGCCAATTTTTCGTTCCTTTTTATGTTAGTGAAGACCCATAAAAATACTTCCGAGGTATGGTCGTATCGACGACGCAGACTCGAATAAGACAATGCTCAATAAGTAACTAGATCTTTGTATGTAAATAACTTGTATTGTTGCTGTTGTAATGTGGAGACTATGTGTTATATTTGCTTATTATTTTTTTATTTATTCGCGTGCGTCTGAGCTGCGTCGACTTGTGCTAAGATATGCATTGAAGTCATGAGCGCGCATGCGCATGCTAAGCACTCGGCCACATGCGAACAAACATCGATGTAATTATAGGTTATAGCAATAATTCAACAAAATTACATGTATTTAGGGTTTCAAGGAAACATTATAATCTAATGAATCGTTGTCCGCACGAATAGCTGAGTGGTACAGGTCACCAGGTCAACTACCACTTTGCGGCGAGCTGCGGGTCCAGCACCAATTAATGCACCAAGTCCTCATTGTGAAGGTTTATGATTTATTCGTGAAACCACTTCTTCGCTTATTCCGAACGGAAACAAAAATATATACGGAATTTAACATTTTGTTCCGGGCAGATCCCACATATCAACCAATCCAAATACACAAGCGTGAACTTACAGACGGAACGCCGCTGTTAAAAGCTAAAAGAAAATAAAAGTGTCTGAGTCTAATTATTGTTGAACCTAGTTATACACCGATAAACTTGAAAATTATTTTAATAATAACAAATTCTGTGTTTACTAATTTTCGTTTTCATTTGCCTCTTCTCAGCAGGCCCTCAGGAGTACCAACCGCTAACTCATTGCTTGCTAGCGTTTGGTAGTGTGCCCTGCAGCGCGGCGGTGGCGGGCGGGCTCCAGCGGCTCGGAGTCGTAAATAATTGTTGCTGGCGTGTTTACGGTTTGTCGCCACTCGAACTGCTTCGTAGGTAATTAGGCGACGGCGCGTCGCCGGCGGCGGCCGCTGGAGGTCGCAACAGCCCTCGGACTACATTCTCCGATACTTTAATAACATGCACATAACTAGCCGAACCATGATCTGTATGACTTGGCCCTCGCCGGCTAGAAGAGATTTTGAGCATGTTTACTAAAGGATTAATATACCTACTATAGTAATAGAGTAATGGCTTCGCTATAATTATATTCATTAGACATAGAGCATCTTCCGGTGTCAGTCGCGTGGAGGTCGCGGCCCGGAGGTGTGCGGGCTGGATCCATATGCATAAGGTCGCGAGTTTCAGTTCAAGTAAAAGCGGCTTTTGAATGTTATGTGTCAGTCTTACTTAATCGTCGTAGCTCATGTGGAAGTGACCCACAAACTATTTTACACGTTTTATTGTACAGTGGAATTATACTGGCTGGTGAAATAGCCACCAGCTCACCTCTGGGTCACTCCGCAGCAACACACACTCGTACGCAACGTTAACAGTTACAGCCTAGCTGTTAAACTAGACACTAAAATAACCTTCGATCGCTAATAAGTAATATCGTATCGTAAAATATTCTGGACTTAAGTGGTACCTTGACCTCTGAGATTATTTCGTAGTTTTTTCTCACTTGTCGGTTAGAAAATACTGGCAACAAGTTGCGAAATGTTATAAGCTTGTTAAATTAATCAATTAATCACAGATGAAGTCAGGTCGAGTCGTAGTGTAGGCACCACTCACCTGTGTCGCTGTGTCGCTCACTCTCGTAAGGGCTGCTTCTTATGCGATATGTTATGCTGCTGAACTTTTCACTAAATCAGAAACCCACTATCCATCTAGGTGACTAGCCAAAGTTTTTAGTGTTTAATTTTTAGGGTTCCGTACCTCAAAAGAAAAAAAATGGAACCCTTATCGTAATCATAAACATGAAATTTGGTACGAAGCAACGTGTACGTGTGTGTATAGCACAGATAAAGTAAAAATTGCTGAAACCGTAAATTTTTAATTAAATCATATAATAGAAATATTTTAAATAATTTTAAACTTAGGTTTATACGGAACCCTCGGTGCGCGGGTCCGACTCGCACTTGGCCGGTTTTTTTTCATGTCATTCATACATTATCCTTCATCATGAATAATTCTAAAAATATAATTTTATTTAAAGAAACCTACCTTGATAACCAGTTTAGCAGATCGGTAAACTATGTGAGATATCAATCACATGATATATACAACGATATACAATATTATAATACAACGCTGTCAGTTTATTCGTAATAATAATTTCATTTGATAAGGAAAACAACAGAAGAAGTGTGATATTTACATCAATAATAGCAATAACATTGCGCGCGGGGGGGGGGAGTGTTGCGTTAGCGTTTGACCTGCGACCCGCGCCGACCCGCGCTCTGACGGCTGACGGGTTCTATACAAGTGACATTCACTTTGCTAATTATTGCGTGCTCTTACTAAATTATTTTCAATGAGATGTCATTACGTGCCTCAGGTGGCAGGGTCGAGCGTACAAAAGGGTCAAAAAAATAACAATCTTGGAATCGTATGTTGTAGCTGCTCGCGCATGCGCAACCCCTCACACGAGCTCATAGTTGACCTTCCCTGTGACATGATGCAAGCAATCAGAGCAGGCGCATATTAATTGATTATAATATTAATGATATTAAGGTGACGAGGGCCGCAGGTTGTATAACACTCCCGGTGCGCGCTCGGTATTGTGTAACTAACACACGGACGTCTAAGCGCTCACTCCGCTCGCAATAGCTGCGGATATGGCTTTCGGTCCTAACGATGCTGGTTCGTTATCAGATCAGTTAAAGTAAGGCTTTAAACCACTAATATATTGAACACACATGATTACTAATAGCTAACTAACTTTAAAAAAGGGTTATCAAATCAACCGGCAAGTTTGTAAAGTTCTTCTCAAATTAATTGTTTACTTTCCATTTAATGAACACAGCTACTTATAATAAAATACTCGGAACCAAGACGTTTTCGACTTCTTTAGACGACTCTAAATACACATTGGTCATGAGGTATTCCCTGGCTTCACGACAATACATTTGATGTAAATCCAGGGGTTTATAATTATCATGAGATAGGTAAATTGATGTCAAACGCGATACAAGAGAAAGCCATAGCGTCAAACTTAATAATGTATTTTCCAGATAAGATATGTATATGATCTGCCAACCTTTAGGATTTCATGTTCGTGTTCTTTGACACTACTATTGGTAAAGCACACCGGAGTTTCCAGCAAGCTGTCGCCGTGACGTCACGCATGTCAAGCCTGCTGTTATGTAGTGTGAGTTCACTCAACTCGTAGTATTAAACTAATACAACTAGTTCCGTATTCCACTCTAAAGCACAAAAAGGCTCCAATCTAAACAGACCTACTTATTGGTGTTACAACACAAAGCTTTGTTAGTGTGCGTGCCCCATGCACGTTCACTCAGACACACGCGCGTCTGAAGCTCCTCCTCAAAGATGTATGTTTATTCGGGTCGCCGTGACCGGCTTCAGCTCCAGCCCCGGCACCAGCATCAGCACCTGGGCTACTCCTACTCATTACTAACCCTACCAGCTCATTGTCGACCCCGTGGGCGGCGCCCTGTCATCGTGACGACAGCTCTCCGGGCCTCCTCTGTTAGATCTCGATCCATTTCATCCTTTGATAGTCTCTGTAATATATATTAGGCTAGGCAAGCTTAGTAATACTTAATGTGAGCAACTTAAAATATTTCTCATAAGTATTTCAAAGAATGTTTACAACTCAGCGCACTTAGATTGCGAAATGCAGCGGTAACACGACATGCAAGTGCTGGGCGCTTGCGAAGTATCACTGTATGTCCATCCAGAGCACGGTCCGGGGAAACACGTGGGGTAGCGGAAAACTGTCCGGCGCGTCCGGTGAGAGGCTGCGCGTGGAGACCGGGGAGGGGGGGCGCGGCGTGCGGGGCGGGGGGCGCGGTGGAGGGGGCGCGCGGCGGGCGCGGCGCCGGCGCCGGCTGCTGCGGCACTCGGTCGCGCGCGCCCGCTCCGCTCACCCGCGTCCACAGACTCCCCGCGCCAGCAGTGCAGCTCCCGTCAGTGCCTTCAGTAACTCCAGCCGCCGCAGCTCGGTAACGTACCCGCACACACACACACAAACACAGCACACACGCTTGCATATGTAAGTGCAGACGTTCCACCTCGCCATCTTTTATGAAGTTGAAAGTGTATCGGTGGCCGCCCTGGTCGGTGCAGGCTGCTGCAGCTGTGCTAGACTGGCGGTGCAACTGGTGCATTGCCTCATCGCACGCCGGCGCAACCTCGCTGCCATCGATTTTGGGCGGGTTTCAACACAGTATTGATCTGTCGCACTATTGAACCGATTTCGATAACATTGAACCTTCCGCGGTCGCTCGGTCTGTGTTGCCACTTACTGACTTCTGTTTGTGGTCAGGGGCTCTGCAGACACCGCGGTCGGCTCACAGCTTGTAAACAAACCTGGATCGTGACGTCACACGCGTGCGCGGGCTAAGCAGTGAGAGCGGTGCGGCGCATGCGCAGCACGTCGCAGACTCGGCATTACGTTTCCTCGTACTCAAGTGGGTCGCGTTGTCTTCATTATGTAACGAGCGGTCCGACGACCAACGTTTTGGTGTCGACTTATCTAACATTATATATTTTACTTTGGATGTATTTGTGTACGTACGGAGTGCAGAGGAAAGTCGCCGCGGTCAAGGTCTCGACCCCGCCCGATGACCCCGCCTCACCCTACTCGCCCGCCTCGAACGACCTTCAACGGTAAAGTAAAATAGCGTAAAATTATGTCTTGCTAATCGAATATAATTCGCGAATTGACCGTAAAATCCAATTATAACCGTTCCAATTGCAATCGCAATAAAGCTTGTTGTACAGGCGAATGGTGCCCCTCAGCCTCGACTGCTGCCGTTGACCCCCCCCCCCCCTTTCCCGCCCACGTGTGGGCACACGACATGCTCTACTTATCTGTTGTCATCTCGCCAGAATCACTTGTCGCTGTTGATGACCGCCCCCTCCCCCTTTCTTATGTGAATTGAGTCAGATATTACCTGCCTGCCCGGCATAAGATTAAACAGAGATGCAAATACATGTACTGCCCTGTAGCCTTACAGTCTCAAGTAACGTGTTATACCTACGTTATTACCTATTTCTTTCTTAATTGATCCTTTTAAGAAAGTTCATTCAATACGCCCCCCGCTCCCCGGGCCCCCCAGGCCTGGCGAGTGTCACCCGGGGTTGCGGTCTTGGAGGCCCTCAGTACTGCAAAATTCGTCGCGCATATGAATCTCCCGAACAATCAGAGAACTACTTTAATTTTATCTTTCATAAGGTTGTCACTACCGAGCTCTATGCGTCATGAATACTCATGAGGTGACCCCTGACCGGCGCAGCTCCGCCCTGTTCCATACATGTAATTATCTTTATACCTCCACAATTACTTACAACTTCAGGGTCGCGGTCAAAGTTCGTCTTCCGTACGTGACAATCATTGTACTACCTACACGCATGTGAACAACTCACTCACGACAATGGAAACTGCTAGATCGGAATGTTTTAATTAAACCAACCATCGTAATATCATTATGAAACAAGTCGGCCGCGCGTGCGCCGCACTGAAGACATCAACGCACACTCTGAGCACCTTCTACGCTCTTCCTTGGTGATCGAACATAATTATTATAATTTATTAAAAGCGGCTTTACAACAATAAATATCGTTGATAGAAAATTACTCTTAATGCAGGTAATAATGCTGAAACCTAAAATAAGTCTTTGGTGTTTACCACTTCATTTCAAAGTGATTTCAATAGTATCACATAATTACTAATGAAATGGGAAGTTATAAATAACTTGGTTACTACATTTTATAAAGAATTTGATATAGTTATACTTACGACTTGTTTTCTACTCTACTTAATCCGCTTTTCGTTGCATTCCAAATGTTCCAAAATCCGAGCACATGTTGATATTATTTTTAAACTTTAAAAATTATGCGAAACTTAGCACAGACATTTCATCGCGTACTTATCTCCAGACCTGTAAAAGTTGAACAATTCCGCCATACATTGTTATAATATATTTTTAAGTGCAGCGTTTCCGTTAAAACCTTCCAGTATCTTTGTTTTTGTATCTTGTTTGGTATCTTCGACGACATTCGTCATGTTTCAACCAATTTACGAAATACAATTGATTTTGTTTTTGACACTTGGTAGAAACATGATGATTGTAACATCGAATTAGACACACAAAGTTCCCGTTGAATCATTCTGTCCATTGGAAAAACCGTATGAAAATCCGTTTCATAGTTATTGAATTCATCGCGTTCAGACAGACAGCCGCGACAGTAGGCTTAGTGATTATAATATGTGTGTTTATAATAAGTGCATTCATTCCCGGGACCTTCACTATTGTTCTTAATACTAATGATGGTTTATTGATTTTGATCTAATCATTTACACAGCTCTCCGTGACACCCTAAAATCATTAATAGTTTAAGTGTCGAAAGTTACTAGGTTTTCGATGTATTAAATGGTCATTTGCAACAGCTATGACCTGAAGCTTATTAAGTAAGATTTAAAGAAAAAAAAAATATGCGCCAAACGCAGTTCATGATTATTTACTTTGTCACTAATTAAATAGATAAATTTGTCCCAATTTATTGTGTCACAAAATAAAATTAGCATAAAAAAATACTCTGTCCAATCAATCAATCAACTCAGCATATAAATGAAGCGGCGGTAGCCTAATGGCTAGGGCGTCGGACTTGTGATCATGTGGTTGCGGGTTCGAATCCCACCCATTACACTACCGATGTGAACCCACTCGTAACACAAGCATCTTAGCTTAGCACGAGGGGTTAACTAGAATACTAGTAATGTGCGACCCACATTGCTAGGAATCTTTAAAAGAAAAAAAAATATATACATATATCACAGTCCACTGTCAGAATGAGTCGTCCCCGCGTTGCGTCACAGCACCCGGCGCTTCACGTTCCGCGTCCGGTGCTGTACATCACTGTACGTCTCATGCATCTTCAGGAGTATCTATACATATCATAAAACCAAGTCCCCCGCCGCGCGCCGCATCTGTCAGTCTGTCTGAACGGAAACGGATTTTCACATGGTCTTCACCAATGGATAGAGTGATTTAAGATGTAGGATTTTATGTACGATTAAAAAAATATGTGGTACCCGGAAGAAGCTGGGGCGGGTCTGCTAGTTAATTATTTTGAAGCAGCGGTAGACTTATAGCTAGGCCGTCGGACTTGCGATCATCTGATAGCGAGTTCGAATCCTACCAATTGCTGTACCGACATGAACCTACTCATAACACAAGCACCTAGCTTCGCACGAGGGATTAACAAATATACTAGTAATGTGCGACCCACATTGGTAGTATTCAATAGAAAGAAAATACTACGCACGTGGTGCTCGGTCTTCTCATGCACACGGGTGGACCCGGCTATGACGTCACTAGGTCCTGTGAAGCCGCCTGCGATGCAACACGAACTGTAGTTATGTAACGCGACGCCACACGGACTGCGGCCCCTCGCACGACGGTCACGCTCACAAGTATTGATTCACTGCGTCGTCACAGCTAGTGAGGCACACTACTGACCGCAGAACATTCAGGCGCTACCATCGATTCTCAAAGAGCTGTACGCAGCTGTTCGCCCCGCGGCGCTGCCCGCCAGCCGCGGTGCATCCCTGGACTAGTTCACTTTGGGTCAACAACTCGCTCGCATTTGCAGACACTTGTCATTGCCACTCATTATGTTCGAACAATAAACGCTGAACTGTAAACTAGAACAAGGATCTCTCAGTCTCGTGACATTTGGTTTTGCTGAAGGTTGCTCTGAGTTGGCTGACATTCACTTGATAACGCCACATCTGGCGATATTGCTCCAAATGTTAATTGGCACAAGCGTGACGTCACGCCGCCCGACAAGCTGACAGCAAGGCGCCGCGCGCCACACTCCCAACACCCCGGCTCCGGAGATATTACAATCTGAGCACTCTTTGTCCTCGGGTACATACGGGTGCGAGGCACTTGGCATTTAGCCACCATCATTAGTTTCTCAGAAATTCGACCGTATGTAGCCACAAGGTGTGATTGCATCAACAATTAAACGGAACGGAACACACGCGACATACAAATGAAGTATATGCATTCGTTACTGTACTAGTATTGTAGGTATGTGTGGAGCACATACCTACAATACAACGTACATGTGAGCGCGACTGGTGCGCGGCGCCGGCGCAGGACCGACGGCAAGACTCACACCGGCGCTGCTGCAGTACATGACGCGCACACACCAGGTGTTGCCAGCAGGCAGTAAACAGAGCAGGATGATACCACCACACGTAGTACACATTATTATAGAAATAATTGTAGGTACCTACGTAAAGTTACAACTTACATGGCCGCACAATAACTATGATCAGCTGACTGCATTTATATAAATAGCCATCCATGGTTATCGAGATAAAACATCGCAGTTCGTACTGCAATCATTCACAGCGACACACACGTGCGATCGTTTCGGTACAGGAAGTGACACAAACACACATGCGCACAGTTACGAGATCTCGTGACCTTGTTGTGGGTTGTGATGCTGCGGGCCACGCGCAGGACACACGCAGAAGCTCCACTTTGATAACCTTTACTGTAGTCTTGTGAGTCTTTGGCTACCTGAAGATTAAGTGCTAGGTGTAGATTCTAGCATTCAGTAAAACTTCTGTTTATATATATTAATTGAAAAATATGTTTAAGCATATCATAGCACCAATGATATTATGCAATACAATACAAAAATAAAATACAGATACTATGAATTAAATACTAAATAAATGAATGTCACATGCGAGCCTTCTGCGCCTGGATGTATATTGTGAGCTCCGCGCACAGTTACGTAAATTCCACGCGAGCGAGAGAGCGCATGCGCGTGGCGACCCGCGCCGACCTTGAACTTGGCGCATCTCTCGCTATTGTTGTCACTCCGTGGTAACAAGTACGCGCCTACGAGGTGCGAAGTGCATAAACTTTGACGTTTAAGTGTAAGTTTCATTACAATATCGGCCACAACAAAGGAGCCGGATTTGCAACCACTTGAATAGATATCGTGTTCTAGTCAAACGAATGGCGGCATGTTGTCGCAAGTGGCCGAGCAGCGTTGGTCAACAAGAACAAATCGATCAATCACCGCGAGTGTCGCGCTCCCATCTGAAGAACGTGACGCAACACGCGACACCAGCGGTGTTGCGCAACACGACACACACACTCGCTGGTATCTAACATAATTAGCTAATATAATGGTTTTGATCTGCCGCTAACTTTGCTTGCACCCATAACTTCCAACAATAGTCGTTCGCAATCGCGCCGGAAATAATTACTTGTGGTAGATATTCCGACTGAATGCAATGCTCTGCCGCCTGCCAGGTGAGGGTGGTCTAGTGTCCCTCACGGCTGAACCAGCGCTGGTTAATTACCTAACATGTTAGCATCTCTTACATCAGTACTTTCGTTAAGTTGCCCAGGTTCAAACTTGTACGCATACGCACGTCGCTCACAATCGAATGAATTGGGGTAGGTCGGAAAACTGTAGGTACTTGCACCGCTGTACTCCACACGCACGTGCAAGCAGCGGGCCGCGTGTTGAATCTGACTCGGCCGCGGCACCGTGAGCACACAGGCTAGTGTCAACCTGCTGAGAGGTGATAAGTGCTGAGCACACGGAGGTGCGCATACGCAGTGCTCGCGGAGATTAGTATTATCCGCGTGTCGAGTCTGTACTCATTGATATTACATAAAGTAAACATTAGTTATCCATTAACGTGCCAGTTAGTAGCTGACTATACTTCATGTCCAGTTAAACAGCGGTGTCTGGTTGGCTGCCTACACTGTGTGGACGAACGCTTGTCTGAGCATGAGCAGGAGGCTCAGCTGTGTGAAGAAGTCTCCTGGTTGTGGCTGGCAGTGGACATGTTCTAGAAAGTACTTCCTGGTGTCTACATAACAACTGCGTGTGTTTACAATAATAAACGTTTCCTTCCGCGCACTGTCGCTCGGCTTAGTAATTGAGAGTCCTGCTATCATCACAGCGCCTCAGACATACCATCAAATTAGTTTTGCTACTTTGATATAAATAACGTACTCATAATAGAAAAAAGTTTCAACATCAATTCTTAGAGAACAAACATTGTTTCATAACTTTAATAACATACATCTTACGAGTACAATGACATAATCTATGCCAAATATAATAACATGGATTGAGATTTTGTTTTTTTTTGTTATTAAAAGCGTCTATTGTTTAGCATGAGGAACAAATTGACACAAAACCCGTCGAGCAACAACAATGTAAAAATATATTAATAGAGCCGCGCTCCAGTGCGCAGTGCGGGCCGTGACGTCACACCGCGGCCGAAGTTCACACCTCAAGTGTTTGCTCATCTCTAAAGCTGGTGAAGCGACCGCACTGGACACATCACACACGCTCAAGGATTCTTACATTACTACTTAGTACTAGTGCGTAAACTACTTCCTGGTTCTGCGTAAACCAACTTCTGTAAGGGGATAGATCCTAAGAAGTCAGCCTCCACACTCCACCGCCGCCACTCTGGCCGGGACACACGAGGTTCAATACACACAATAGAGGTCGTAACGTTGCGATTCGCTATCTGTGGGATCCATCTCCGCGCGTGCGCATTAACGGTGCCACGAGCCGCGTAACAATAACTTAACTTTTCAACCACGTCCCTTACCTCTTAATACTCGCCTGTGTATTTACAGGCACTAGAAGTAGGCAGGTTCAATCCCAGGAAAACAGTCGTGACTAGATTGCTACCCTACAGGTTTGCCTAGTTCAAGACACTACTGCAAGGCTTGCGTATCCCAACTCCCTTACAAGTAACAAATTGCTCGTAACCTAAGTCAATACTTTAATAATAATTTATTTCTCATATAATACCTACCAAGTAGGTACCAGTTCCCCAGTAGGTACGATTCAAGACTTTGATTGGACTGGTGCCAAATACTTTAACTATTACCCGCTTCTTGATTATTCTCCATCCGGCTCCGTGTTCTCTGCCGGTGTCACAGATGTCAGTGACATTGAGCTGCTCAGCTGTTCACTAAACCATACCCCCTCCCCCCCCACTCTCAGCCGAGCAGGTGAGGCCCGCGGATATTGACGACCGGAACTACAGATAAGAAACAAAATTGATCGCTATTGTGCTAGGCTCCGTCCAGACCGGCTCGCCGTGCAATCGACGCAATAACATCGCAGTGCTCGTTATATCACAAACCCCTCCTCCCCCCCGCCCCCGGCCCCCGGCCCGCCGCCGGCACCCGCGGAGGCTGATTTGCAGTTGTTTTGCTCCCTGTTATTCAATAGTTTAAACACTCATACAACCTACTTAAACTTTTCATTAAATCAAGATTCGATTGCGGAAACACTGTTATTTATTCATTATCTTTTTATAGAGTTTCTCAACAAATTGCAAGTAATTGATCAAGCAAATACTAATTGATTTTAACACGTCTCGTGCCCAATATTTGTGCGTATAACGAACAAAAAAATACTATGGCAAAAGAAAAACTTTACAAACTAATCAAGGAAAGTATCAGTGACGATATGTACGAGTGTGTCCTAGCTGACGTAACATAGCCGAGCTGCCGCAGCCGCCCGCTGTCGGCTCTTGTCGTGTGTTCTCGGGTCTCGGATCATCTGGTTGCTAAAATTCGTCACAAATCTATAATTTTCCGTAATTGGGCAACTGCATGTGTGCGCGCGTCGCGGCGTGCGCGTGCGCCACTTTCGCTGGCGGAAGGAGGTCGCGCGGCCGCGGCGAAAGGAAACGCACACAGACGCAGACCCACACAGGCACGCTGGCCACGGTGCCCAGTTATGTATGTATATTAATAGACGCATTAAGTTTACTTTAGCGAATACATTTCATAACACGCGCAACCGAGCCGGCTACGTCTGTGTATAAGTAGTGTAAGCCGTACGTATGTATGTGTTCGTTAGTTGGTTTTGTAAGCCTGGTGTTGCGGTAACACTCAGCGCGGACCGCGGCTCCCGGCGGCGGCCGCGTCGGGCTGCGCGCGGCCGCTGCTGGCTGCAAGGGCACTCAGTTAGCGTACAACTTTCTAAATCCTAGTGCGACCCTCGAGACCCTGATACAACTTGTTATTTCAATAAAAAAACACCATAAAAGTTATTTGTGAATGCGATATGTCTGTAAGTTGCGCAAACATGCCACCAATGTATTGTGTAACCTGCCGTGTGCCGCTGGCCCTATCCAGAGACCCATGCTAATCCAAAGCAGTTCCTTTTGCCTTTGTGATAAATACATTGCAAATGATATAAATTTTACGACGTCACGTAGCTATCGTTACGTCATCTCCGCCAATGTCGACTTCCCTTTCGTTCGTCCTTCCACTTGCGCCGAGTGCGCATGCGCTACTTTCTACAACACTCCAATAATAACAAAACACTGTTGAAATATTTCAAAACGCTAACTTTAATCATTTTATGAAGAGCCGAGTGAGGCAACAGCGGCGCGCTCTCACAGCGAGCGGCGGCGGCGCTCTACACACGCCGGGGGGAGTCCGGGCTGGTGTGCGTGTGTCACCACGCACCAACCTGCTGACCTCTCACCTCAGCGGGTGAATAATGCTATTTCCAAGACAAACGCAAGAGAGCCGTAAACGCATGCATGACCGCCTGGAATAATCCAAACTCTCTGCATTACCTGGGACTGTGGCAGTGACAGGCGGCTGGCGTGGCCTCGTGAGGGACTCAGAGGTTGTGACACTCATGATCGCCTTCTTTTTCTAATGATCACTTGCAAAAACCTCATAAATCATGATTATAGAAATTGATCAAATGTAACGAACGTAAATAAAAGTAAAGCTCAATGGATTTAAAACCAATACCTGTACGTTCATTGGGACAAAGAAGGAAAAAACTCATTCTGTGTACATTCGTCTCAAACACAATATTATGTGCTAATATTCACTTACTAGTTAGAATTAGTATCGATAATTCTAAGGAAACACGAAAATACGTATTGATAGACTGAAACACTTTTGGTTTTAAAATTTATGAGCAATTGTCATGCATCTCATTGACAAATATAGCAAAAAATATATATTACCTTCTGAACCAAGGTAAGTTTATTCATAAAGCCTCAATATATGTGTGAGACATGCGCCGCGCGTGTCTCTACATAATGGCGAATGGTAATTGTCCGCAGAGGTTGGTAACTGCGCGCTGTGAGCACGCAGCGCTCGTTACCGGCTGACCCCGATGTTCTGCAGCCACCGCCTTCACATCAGACTCACATCATCAGCTCACAGAGGCTTCAAAACTGCGCGCGTTGATATCTTTTGTATGGATTCAAGGAGCACTAGATCAATGACTTATGACCGACTTCTTGTTTAGTTAGTTCACAACAACTCTGTACATAATTTAAGCAGCAATAGATAATTCTGTGTTTAAAATTACTTATCAAATTCGTAAACTAGGTATTTCTTTGGTAAAGAATCAGAGTGACATGTCCACGGCTTTTAAAAAACAATTTGTACTCGTACGTACAATGTACCCACCAATACTAATATTAATACATCTATACTTATAATAAATCTGTAGAAGTGAAAATTCTGTACATTGAAAATATCAAAAAAATTAATGGCGGGGTGTGTTACTAGACCGACAACGAACCCAAAAATGTGATTAAAAAAATTTTTGTCTGTCTGTTTGTTCAGGCATCACGCAAAAACTACCGGTTCGATTTCGATGAAACTTGGTATAATTGTTCTTTAATATCCTGGGCACCACACTGGGTAGTTTTTATCCCGGAAAAGTATATACAAAAAAAAACAAACTTAATTTTGCGGTTCGATCCCTAGACCCGAATACTGTACCAACCGCAAATAATAAGTTTGTCGTAGGTTACGTCACCCACAGTGGAGTTCAATAAGGGGCGCTGCACACGGCCAAGTAATTATTTATTAGTCTGTGACACGGCTAAGATACTATAATTATTTATCTATACTTTATATATATTATTATCTATACTAATATTATAAAGCTGAAGTTTGTTTGTTTGTTTGTTTGAACGCGCTAATCTCAGAAAGTACTGGTCCGATTTGAAAAATTCTTTCACTGTTCGACAGCTTACTTATTGAGGAAGGCTATAGAGCCTACTACTATATATGAGAGGCTACTTTTCTTTTGGAAATCTACCCCTAAGGGGGTGAAATAGGGGTCGAAAGTTTGTATGGGAAGTTCAGTATTTTCAATGATAGACACATGAAATTTCGTATAAGGGTTTCTGGATAGAAATAAATAAAGATGTATTTCAGCGATTTTAAAAATCATCCCCCTAAGTGGGTGAAATAGGGGTTGGAAGTTTGAAGGCATATGAATTGTGTCGTTTTCAAAGATAGATACATAAAATTTCATACAAGGGTTATTAGTTAGAAATAAATAAGATGTATTTCCATGAATTTAGAAATCTACCCTCTAAGGGGGTGCAATAGGGGTTGAAAGTTTGTATGGGAAGTTCGGTATTTTCAATTATAGACACATGAAATTTTGTATACGGGTTTCTGGATAGAAATAAATAAAGAAGTATTTTAGCGATTTTAAAAATCATCCCCCTAAGAGGGTGAAATAGGGGTTGGAAGTAGTTTGAAGACATATGAATTGTGTCGTTTTCAAAGATAGACACATTAAATTTCTAAAATCAAGGGTTATTATGTAGTTAGAAATAAATAAGATGTATTTCAGTGATTTTAGGAATCTACCCTATAAGGGGGTGAAATAGGGGCAGAAATAGTTGGTATGTGAAGTTCGGTATTCTCAAAGATAGACAGATGAAAAGATAAGTACTTAGATTTAAGATAGTGACCATCTAAGACATATCTATAATGACGACCCCCGTGGTCGAGTGGCGTTCAATCTGGTTTTTAAGGTGTCGCCAGCTCTAAGTTCCCAGGTTCGATCCCCGGACGAGTCCATGTAGAAAATCAATTTACTACATTGTCTTGAGTCTGGGTGTTTATGGTACCTTCGTTGTCTCCGATTCCATAACACAAATGCTTTTGCTACTTGCCTTACTTTGATTATTATTTTAACGTCATCATATTTAATGAAAATTTTTATTCATACTCCTTACTTTACGCGCGAGCGAAGCCGCGGGCAACAGCTAGTAATTATATATAATAATTAAATTGTTCGCACAGTAGGAACGTTGCGCTATACATTAGAATTTAATATACTGGTCAGTGACCCACAGATAAAAAGTAAATCAATACGATTTGCAACATGTAAATATAATAACATACAGGCGTGTGAAGTATGAGAACTTGGCGGCGCACAATGAGAGCAGTTCTTTCGGCGGACTGCACACGTTTTTGTGGTGTATCGCGGCGTGGGAACACAGCGACACGCTGCACTGTGCGCGCAGCAGGCACCTGCAGCAACGCACGGACACCACCAGCGTCGGCGCCGGGAGCTGCACGCGTCTCGTAATAGTGAAGGGAGACAGGATGCGAACAACATAACGCCACTCACGACAGATGAACTTTTGAGCTTGAGGATGTAACATTTGAACTTTGTTCATCGTCCCCAGACGTAGAGGAGAGAGGCGCCGCGGCGACGTGGTGGCGGTGCGGTACTTGCTGAGCTCTTTTAAGTATTTCACAAAACAAGACTCCTGATCGATGTCCAATCGATATTTTATGAACACCAGAACGATATCGCTCGCGCTCGCCGCGCGTTGTGAAATATTACCGCTTACCTAGTCGTTGGTTGCAATATGAAATTATGTTTTGTATCAAATTCAACAAACTTGATCCTGCGCCGCTAGATGCTGCATCACCTCGAGAGCTGTTAGTGACGTCATATTCCTCAACATTAACCAGATATATTTACTTCCTCATGACATTTCTGATCACTACAAACAAGTTTTATTTGTAATTTAGATTCGAGATTTGTCTGATTTTGTGGCCTTCTACAGATAAACGGAAATGAGACCGTAATCAATAAAGTTATACATTCCGTCTGGAACCTGTGACAAACAAAACTGTTTGTGAATGTCGTATTTTATTAATTCGAGAGTTGCTCGCGGCTCAGCGTGGAAAAGCTTTAGCGTAGACGAGGAACCGATCATGTACCTCCTGAAACGTGACCACAGCCCCAGGCACACAGCGGCAGGCCCGGCCCGGCCCGGCCGCTGCGGGAGCCCTCACCGAGCGCCCACGCGTGTTGTTGCTCTGATAAGCCAGTGCATGCTATCAAGTCGGTTGCGTCACGTCGAGTCGCTCGCCGATGAACCACACTCAGCTATGTTTAGAAAGTACTGAAACTATACATTTATATTTGTATGTAATTGCATCTACTTAGCGTTGCGTCACGCCTCACGCCGCAACAGACGATCGCCGACATCGCTAAAGGTTATCTTTGCGATGCAATATGTTTCATAAAGAACTGCCGACTCGCGTGGCGCCGCTCTACTCTTGCTGCCTCTTAATATGTCATTTTCATGTTTTTTTATATCAATATTAGCTTTCGCTCGCGGCGTAGCCTGCGTCAGCGTCGATTAAAGCGTTCAACCATACAAACTAACAAACTTTAGTTTTACAATATAGTATAGATAATTTATTATATTACTTATGTATATATATATAAATCTCGTGTCTCAGTGTTTGTGATTGATCTCCTTCCAACCGGGTCACCGATTTTATGCTTTTTTATGTATTTTTGGTCGGTTTGAGACCCCTTAGTGATGAATGTGACCTTCAGCAGATTGTTTTTAATATTGCCATTATACAACATGTGCCCGGTCATCTAGTTTTGATAAATGCCTGAAAGAACCACAAGAACCTAAGTCTTGGCGTTGTGTAATGTATTCAAATCTTTGACTTTCAAATAATTTTATGATAAGTTAGAGTTGAGGGCAAGTCCCTGAACCACACGACGTGATGGTTGTCATGTTTAACGCTTGACAGCCCCCCCCCCCTTCTCCCCCTCGCAGTAAATCGACTCGCGCTCTAGTTTTAGTGCAGACATCGATATCGGTATGATACTCTATAATGAGGTGAAAAAACTTGCTATAGAGACATAGCTGCCGCCGCCAGCTAGAAGTACCCATAGTGTCTGCTGGTAATTAATTGAGTGAGACTGGTGTTTGTTCTCGAGTGTTAGTCGTGTCAGTAGGAAATATGTAGGTTCTATGTAGTAGGTAAGGACGCGCGAGGACGGTAACATTCTCCACAGCAGGTTTATTCCAGCGTGAGTCACGCCGTCGCCGGGGAGGGGGGAGCCGCTGCGCCGGGGGAAACGCGGTAAAAGGGTGTGTGCAAATTGCTGGTACCTATCTTCCCTCCCCTCTACCCCCTACGCCCCGTTAGTGCTAGTTAACTGTACCACATCACTCTCCACCATATACGGGGTGGAATTTAATGCCTCGTGCACGAGGTCTCGGGTTCAAATCCTGAGTCGGGCAGTTTATTTATTTATAGTTACTTAATTTAGAGATTCTCAAAATCGCTCGGAGCCAGGGAGTGTGTGAACTATTGGAAGGAACGTGAAGGAACAGAAAATGCAACTGTGTTTGCACACACTCATGCACTCTAATATCACCTGCGTAGGTACATGGCTGATATAACTCGAGATTCGCCGCCGAGGCCGAAATTTGGACTGGGGAGATTATTATTATAATAACTTAATTTTTTGTTCATATATGTTTATAATAATAATTTTTTGTTTGTAATAATTAATGTTTTGGCTTTATATAGTGGCGCCATACCATTAAGCACTAATGAAGTACGCACATTTTAAGAATCTATTGAGGTGATCTATATCTAGCGCGCCGGTTTGTGCAAGTATCCGCTTCTAATTATACACACAAATTAGTAGGCAATAACAGCTAAACACCAGTTGAGCAAAGTCCCGGCGCGTGGCGCGGCGGCCTCAGCGCGGGCTGGTGGTTGCCCTCACTCGCGTCCGGCGCGCGCCGAGCGCGGCGCTGCCTCACGGTACTCGTCACATTCATGTTCATCAACAACAACCAGCCTGGTCTGCAGCACATGCCTTGTATCACTGCCAAAGCTCTGTCAGTACTTCTGTAAACTTATACTCTCTATCCACTTGCCACTATACAGCCACCAATAACACGCTGTCGTTGGTCTCGGTATCAAGTTCACAACAATGTTCAAGATCCAAAATACATTGTGAAATCATATCATGTTATGCGCGTTTATTGACCTATGACACCGGTGCGAGTAATGTCGCGGAATGTCGCGTGGTGTCACGCGGTGTCGCGCCAAGGGCTCGTTGCGTCACGTGCCACGCGAACTATAATGAGCCGCTGTTAACCAAGTTATACTTTAACAAGAATGTTACGAAAAACGCGCGTTCTATCTGATTGTCGCAACTCCGCTGACACACGCAGATGCCGTAACGCCTCGAACGATGGAGAGATTTAACCGCAGCGTGGTTAGAACTTAACCTGATTTGTTACGGTTTAACATAACACATAGGTAGCCTTTCCGTCCTTTAGCGTCGGTTGGCAAATAAATCAGCGAGGCGTTGTTATTAGTGATTATTTTAGAATTAGGGGCAGCGTCGAGCGCCGCGGAGACCTTCGCGGCTACTGTTCGAGGTCGTAGCCTCTACCATCGCCGATCTCTCGCCAATCTGCTGCGTATGCAGTCAATGCATAAACTATAGTATTATTTGCTATTGATGACCACCGAAGCTATGGCAGATCAGATGGCGCACATAATCCTTGTGAAAGAAATATATCTAGCCACTAGAGCGTCTCATACCATGACGGTCTCTCCCGCACAGCTCGCGCCGCACAGCTCGCGCCGCACAGCTCGCGCCGCACCGCTCGCGCTGCACGTTACATGATCATGCGATTGTTGTGTTGCGACACATGCGCACTTCTGACAAATTGGGCAGAATAGTCGTCACTTTCGCAAAATGTTACGTGCCCGATGCGGAACTAGCCGGCGGTTATTGTGTACAATGCCGACATTATATACAATAACTATAATTGTCTGCATTACCTGTCATTACAGTGATCAGGCAGCGCGGCTGCGCCTGCGCATCGCCCGCATCTTCGCGCCTCGCTGACACTCAATGAGCCCTAAGTGGCCCGACACGACATTAGGAGAGCTCTCAAACATAAGTGCTTTACATTACAATTGGATGTATAATAAATACCTGTGTTGTGGATGCAAGTCTAGGCGGCGGGTACGCTCACAGAAGACTGTTCAAATAGGTCACGGACACGGTCCTGCTTCACACTTATATTTAGTAATGTGTCGATGAATGGTTTTTCTAATTATTACAACTGTTTAAGAGGTGTGCATAAAAGCTCTATATTATTAACAATAGACAACAATCTCCTCAAGTCTAGGTTTTTATATGAAAACACTTGAAGAGTACATTGGATAGATCATTACTGCATACTTCTTTGGAACCGCAGACCATCGCCATCCGCATGATCTCAGTAACTTAGCACTAATCATTGTACCAATGAAATAGGTATTTATTAACTTTAATCGCGTATCTTGAAATGGATACAAAATAATAAGCGCCAATAGGCCAGTAGTTGCGTAACCAATCAGTACAGTAATTACGAACCGATCGCTTTAGTGCAAGGATACGTCGGCGGAGCGCGTTGCAACACCCATTGTAAACTGGCTCAACGCTCGCGACCACTAACAGCGCTAGGAGTGCTTAACTGTGAGATGATTGGACGCAATGCTGGCGCCCATTACGTGTAATGGCTCGGTCACACGCCGCGCGCCGGGAGGACGCTTGCCCAACGCTCCCGGCGATATATACCGCTCGCGTCGCGCGGGACTCGCACACGCCGCCCGACACCACCTTCAGCTGTTTCAGTGCTCTGGAACAGAACCGAGGTACGTCACACATCGTAAGCACATTTTGTATTGATACACACGAAACAACGGCTTCTAACAATGATATCCTAACTCTGGATGTTTCCAAAATATTATTATGGATAATATACTTCTGTAGCACAATGCTACGGGCTACGGGCCTACGCGACCGGTCTACGTCACCACGCACACGCAACAAATAAATAACAGTATACTAAATTATGCAAATTATCTTATTAGATTGCATAATACCATTCGTTAATATGTTATGTTGGTTTATTAGTCAATATTGAAGGTGTTTCTTCATTAATTCGGATCTTATAAACTTAGATACTTATCATTATGTACAATGTTACATCACAACGTCAAGACAAATATGTTAATTTACCAAATTATACAGTAGTATAGAGGGTCGTGGCCTGTCCCCTGTGTGTCGTTGTCGTGTCGTCCATCTTTTACTCCCTCGTGTGGAAACAAACCACAAACTCAGTACTGAATGCACGTGCTCAGGATAGCCACGCCTCCATTGTGTTTCTCGGACTCTAAATATTTATTTGTAATTACTTCGCATTTAACGTAATTTAAGTATAAATAAAAAATAAAAAACATCAATCATTTTAATAGATTGTGTAAAAAAAAGACTTTGTAAGCCGTAACAATCATGTTATTAGCTGCTGCTTACAAAAACATGTCGTGTGACAACACAATACAGAGACAACGTCGCGGAGATCGCCATGCACGCGCCATTAATTACAGATCGATATAATTACTGTCGAGAGCTCTCTGTTTGTAAACAAACGGTAATTGCACACGTGTCGCCGTCTGTGTGTGTGTACCCCGGTATTTACACACTCAAGTAGTTATCTCCCTGAGGCCTGTCGTGTGTCGTATCGTCCGCTGTCGCGTGTCGCTCCCCTATCGTCGCCGATCGCCGGCACCGCGCCTCGCCGCGCGCCGCACGCCGCTCTTACTCAACCGTTTGCTTCACAGCGAAGATAACTTAATTAGTAAAATGATCAATTAATCTATATCTTTGCGAAACTGGAGAAGTAGAGTGGTGTTGTTCCGGCGGCCTGTGACCTCGCGCTCCTCGATCGTGTATGTTAATGTCGAGCAATGGTCGGCGTTAAGTGCGGAACATTAAACTCAAAAGGTAACAACATTTGCATAATGTTAAATGTTACATTGAGCAAGTTTGACCGCCGCGCTCTTACGAAATATAATTTTATATATTTAAAATTTAAATATTACCTTACATAGAGACGTGACCTAATAAATCTATCTAGCTTATTAACAGTTAATCAAATATAAACAACTCTTGTTTATGTGTGTGTACTACACTTTATTATCAGGTTTATAACTTTGTAATAATTGTATTGAACAGACATTCTAATGGAGTTCTATGTTGAATCTATGATTAATGTTGTTGTCTCAAGGGGTGCACATCAGCTGGTAGTTTGGTTGATATTTTGTCTGGCATCTAAACTCGACTCCCGAATAACGAATAATATTATATTGTTGTGTAGTGCGTATGCGGCAAGGGTGCGTCTGGTGGGCAGGCTCCGTTAACTAGTAGAGAATGTGATCCAATTTGGATCATCAGCATGTGGGCTGAGCCGGCCCGCTGACGTGTCCGCGCTCGCCTGCCGGTTGCGCCACACCTCTAGACATCCGTTTTCCTCGAGCGCCGCGACAACTGTTTCGGCGCAGCTTGCACAACACGCGCCTCGCGAGTGACCCTCGCTGGCGACGCCTCGCTGTCCGTACGATAATCTTATATATAAAATTCTTTAATCACCGGCAGAGGTTACGCGGGGGGTGATTGACAGGGGTCAACCATGATCATGCGATGCCACCAACTACAATTTATATAAATGTATACAGATAGGTGTAATTATTCGTCCAAGTTTCTCACGTAATGATTGTTTCGACGTTATTTAGTATTATTTTCAAATAATTGTGCGTTTACAATTAGCCATTTTAAAGCTCGTTATATTGTATCCAAGATTACGTTAGTTGGACGTCATTAGCTGAAGCAACAGCCATTAGGATCAGCGGTGGCATACGTGTGACACGCCACGCCACGCTAGGTCGCGGCCTCGGCTATGCCCGGGCTGTCCGATCTATTACTTTCCGATATGCACCAATATAATTTGTAAAAGTTATGATTTCGCCTTAACCTCGTACATGTAAACTGTAGCAGTTTGATTGCAACACTTTAATAATTGCTGTCGGGTGTAAATTAAATGCTTCGTGAGTTTACCAACGTAAGGACGCGCCCTTGCCACGTCCGGCACACTGATATGGAATTTCCTGTTTCGAAATTATGATATAATAAATGAATGTAATAATTACATTACGTATTAAAACTTAGGACTTTACTTAAACAGGCACGTAATGTGTTGTCATGGTTTGATACGTCGTAACGTGGCTGTTGCTGTATGCTGAAGACAGTAAATATAGAATGACTGCCACACTACTCGTAGTTCTCACACATCCTCCTGTGATGACTCCCGGGAGGGCTCGCCTGCCACCCTCCACTCGTCGTGTAACAATGTAACGTAATATGAATGCACTTTCCTACATGAGAGCCGTTCAAGTTAACGGTATTGGCGTTGTCGTGACGTGTCATTATGTCCGCGGGGATGTTTCACACTTATCTCAAATTCCTGATCAAGTACACAATATAATGTCAATACAATTAGAATGTATTGCTCATTTTTATGTATCTTTAACACATCTCAGGCGGAATATGTTTTATAGCACTTAACCTATAGCTTGTATTTCGTTATGCAACGCAAGATATCGCAACTTTGCAACACACTTATATGTATCTACCTCCGCACCGGTATAGAATGACAAGCTCCTTGCCGCTACCGATTGTTATTGCTTTTCTCACAGTGTTTTTTTTTTTGCGAGCATAGGTATTCAGTTGGTAACATACGCGTAATTATTTGAATTAAATTTTCCAAATAATAAATGAATAAGTGACCGCTTAGTTGTCAGATTGCGAGCAAAGGTCGCGCCACACCGGCGCACGTTGCCTCACCCACCGCGCCCTGCATACGTAACAAGCACACGAACACACAACACGTGCGGGTCCGGTCGAGCTGCCAACACTCAGCTTGTTATGCTTATGTTAAAGCCGGGGTCGCCTCGCCGTCACCCCGCCCGATCCTCGCACTAACTACCTATTCCTTGCCCGCAGGTCTCAACACTAAGTTTGCAACGGAGAGAACGTAACGGACCTGTGGTGTTAGTCTGCATCACTCACACAAGTCGAGCAACATGAGGACATCGTTGTACCTAGTGGCGGTGTGCGCGGCGCTGGCGTGGGCCGCGCCGGCGCCCGAGCCGGCCGCGCAGCCCGCGCCCGCCGCGCTGCCCGCCGGCGACAACACGCCCGAGATCATCGAGATCATAGCGCCCGCCGCCAGCGCCCAGGTAACGCACCACTTCCGCGCGCCTCTCTACCAGCTCTATCAAAATCATTGTGTTTCGTTCGTGACAAGCACACCTACTTCAGTTTACCCAAACGGATATATTGCAGGAAAAATACCGATAACCTGTCACAGAAGCCAGTGTTAGACGGATGTAGCCTATCTATTAACTCTTGCTTGAGTAATGACACGTAATAAGCAGAAAGTCGCGTCTCACTTCAAGTCTATGAATATAAATATGAACATAAAACAGGCGTCCTCAATGCGCGGCGATGCGTGCGACCAAGTAACGAATCGCCTGTAAAACATACTTAGCGTAAAAGTTAATTGTGTCAAGTGCGAGCGCAGACCACAGGGAGGTGGTGGTGCGTCGCGTGACCATAATCACTTCGCTTCATCAATCATAAATTTACTTAATTGCGTCGCTTGGTTTATTATGACGATACTTACATCAATAACAATACTTTAATTAATTATTTGTCTATCGCTGTATACGTGTAACGTCGATCGACGTCGACTTTGGTTTTGTAGTGTTCCTACTAGTCGGAGAAATGTAATGTTAACCGAAGCTATAATGTAGCAATTTAAATAATAATCAAGATAATCCTCCAAACCTTTACAGGAAACCCTGGCCACGCTGAACCTTGGTGCACCTGGCTCCGAGCTCAGCGAAAGGAACAAGAGAACAATCGGGATCCTGCGGCAGCTGTTCCCCTCGCTGACGCAGGTAGGGCACGAGCGCCACCTAACGTATCGCGCTACAACTATACATTAAAGTACAGTAGTTAGCGACTAGACTAGACCTTTAACAAACACAGGAACTTGCCCAGCCCTTCAGAACCCCGTGCAGAAGCCGGACGAAGAGTTGGCAGCGGGTGTCGTGACCTCAGTTAGATGCTACCGCTGGCTGCGGAATGTTGTATGTGTGAAATTTGAAAGGTCGCCGTAAGCGACGCTAAGGGCGGTCTATGTTCTAGATAATCGAACAGAAGGTACAACAAATAACGAGCATGGTGCTGCAAACGTTCGGGCCTGTGTTCCTTCGCCTGTTCCTCGGCAACCGGAACGGCGGCGGCAACACCGGCGGCGGCACCGTCGAACTTGACGACGACGACGATGATGACGATGAGGACGAGCCGGCGTCGCCAAGCACGACCGCCAGCACCACCACCACCACCACGGAGGCGGCGCGGCGCCGGCGCCGGCGCGCGCTGTTCCTCCTGCCGGTATGACGTCACGGACCTATCGCGCACTAACCCCAGCCTGCCCAGGGACGGCAGAGCGGGCGCGCGCAGACCGCGCGCCTTCATCGTCATCGCCATCGTCATCGTCATCGCCACCTCACGCACGACACGTCACTCCCATATTAACGATCACCCATCCGACGCCCTTACTGTCTCTGACTTGCGCCTCACTTGCAGAACGCACTCGCGGAAGAGAACCAGCTGCTGTCCGGTGCCGAATCGCAGCAGGCGGAGGTACGCGTGGCTTTCGGCGAGCCCGCTGACCAGCAGCTCGCTGCCAGCGACGACCAGCAGGTGGCTGCACAGACCAACGCCGCCAGCATCGACGAGATCAGTCTCGACGACGCTGACTCCAGCGAAGAAAATAGAAATAAGAGGTCAGTCATATCCCATATGATCCATACTATTCTATGTAATTTATTAAAACAACATTTTGCTTAACATCATTTGTAAAAAGTTTTTTCCTAACCTACGAACATCAGCCAAATAATAATTAAGAAACTAATGATTACACTACAAGAGAGTAGTGATGAGGAGAGCTGTGCAAAGTATAGCCTTGAATGAAAATCAGGGCAGGAAGGAGTGAGTACAATGTAGCGTCATGTGGTCATAGCCACTTACATAGATAGCTCTCGCCCACGAACAATACCTACGCTGGGAACGGTAGCCGCCATTGTATGTTTTTGCGATGATTTCGCATGTTTCGATTTAGTTTCTCTTGTACTCATGTAACTGTTACGCGCCGCTTGCGTTACGCGTTACGAACGCTTGTGAATGTTCTAGGTTCCTGAGCTTCGGCGGCAGCGCCGGCGGCTCTGGAGGCGGCTCCGGCAACTTCCTCTTCGACATCGTCAGGGTAAGGACCACAACCTAGTGTACTAATGTGCAACGTATTGTATTATCCTTTCTTTCTTTTGTCTATTCGTCTCAAATTCAATTTTTGTAGTATTATTTCAAATTACACTGCAATAACATGCAAGTAAAACATGCATCACAGAAATGTGTAATTTTTTTCGATGTTAAACTTGTGTATGTACATAAACAAGTGTAGCGCATGCGCACATGCGCGGTTCAGTCGTGCGGTGGGTGTGAGTGGCGAGTGAGAGGGTTTGGTTTACAGCGCGCTCCTGAAGCGATGGCTCGCGCGGCCGGCACAGCGTACCGCCTGTTCGCGGGCACCGACTCGCTAAACGTCGGGCTGACGGCGTCGCACACCGCCACCCTGGACCCTAACGACCCCCAAGTACACACCAACATGACCGCACACAACAGTAGAACCCAAGCATCTACGCTGTAGACACATGTAGTTATAGAACGTTGTAGTGCAACTACTTAGTCAAAATAGTTTATACTGTGACCTGAAATAAAGCCCGAGTCACAATAGATACGAGTAATACAAACAAACCCTGCTCCGGACCGACCCTTGCGTACCTGACACACCTCCTGAAGGAAACTGTCCCACATACCTACTACAATACTCCTTCCCACGCCTCTAACTACCCTCTATTAAATAAACTGTTACCCTGGCTACTTTTTATAACTAACAAACAACTGCCAATAACAAATCCAGCACATAGTAATGTAAACACATGGAGCAGTTAGTGCCTATGTCTCGCTGTTGTTGTAGTTTCGTGTAGACAGTGTTTGGAGCGGCCTGCGTTGTCTCTTGTTGTTCACGTAGAAACCAGGTTGCGGAGTTGTCAGAGAAAGCTGCCGCTGCTGTTCAGACGTCGAGATCACGCAAACATTGTAAATACACAATTAGATATAGCTGCGACGGTCACGCCACAATCTACGTACAAGTCAAAAGCTAGTCTCTTCGCTTAATTACAACAATTACTCATAGTTATACTTTCAAGGTAACTACGAGATACTTTGGCGCGCAACTCCGTCTAGCGAGAGAGACTAGACAGTGGACAGGTGCAGAATCTGTGGCCGCCGAGTTGCGAGTTGAGTGATGTAACGTGTGATGTTGTGTTTCAGCTGGTGGCCGGCTCTTCATCCGGCTCGTCTAGCGGCGACGCGGGCGCTGGCGCGGACGGCGAGGACGCGGGAGCCGCCAAGGGCGATAACCTCACCGAGGGCGTGCCCGGCCCTATCACGCGGCTCTTCATCATCGCCAACCGTGGTATCGCCAACCTCATCCAAGACCTCATCCTGCGTATAGCGCAGACCTCTGAGAGGATAGTCAACTTCAAGGCGCGACTGATCACCTCCATCATTTAATGCGCGAGCGTGTAGAACAATATCCTAGTGTAGGTAGTAGTGTAGAGGCTCGCGGCGCGGGCGCAGACCCGCGCCGCGTATCGCGCGCGCGCCGCGTGTGCGTGTGACGTGCGCGTGACGTCACGGGCGGCGGGGCGCGCGCGGGCGGCGGCGTGGCGCGGCCCGCGGACCGCCCGGCGCCGCCGCCATTCCTGCTCAAGCTTTTTTATACCGCGACAATCTCGATTCGTTTTTACGTTTGTAAATATGTATTATAGCGGAATTTGTATAAAATAAATTAATAGTTAAATTATTGTTATCTTTTACTTTTACTCCACGTCACCTTTTGGGACAGAGTGCTGCTGGGGAGTTTGTTGCGCCGTTCCTTCTTTCCAGCTAGAGTACTTATGAAGCGGTGAACGCATCAGGGTGGGCGCATCAGATGCTGTCAATGATGTTGACCTTCAAAAAGTGCTACAGAGTAGCCTAATTTAAATATGAATGATTTTTGTTTTTATTTTGGTAAAAAGCATCAATAAAAAGTATGCTCTGAAAAATTCACTTAGTGGCGTAGCGAAGTGGGGGCATTAGACCATGGGGTGGCGGGCGGCTGACATCCGCTCTACGCCACTGGATGCACTGAAGCTGATGACTCATGGATCTTCTTTTATTCACCCTGAGGGGAACATTCACGGGATCCAGCTGAATATCAAGTAGATAACTTAAGTTACTCCTTCATAATATCAGACACATTGCAGTGCCTGTAACTACCTTTTTACTCTTAGGTACTTTACTGAAAATGGCAGTGGTCAAAATGTTATATCAGTATGAAAAAATATTGGTACCTAATCAAGTTCGTTCAATTAACGGCCTAGGCAATGTCTCACGCCGGTTTCATAATAGGTATGGATAGAAATAAATGATAATTAAAATAAAAAGGTGTGTTTCCCTTAATTTTAGTTACCACATCAGAATACTACGAATAGTTGTTAAAAAATGAATCCAGCATCTTAGCAACACACCCGACGAGACATCGGCGCTGTGCGGACGCGGTGAGGGCGCGCGGCGCGGCCGAGCTGGGCGCGCGCGGCCGGCGCACCTGCACCAGCAGCGGCTGCTGCGCGCGCGGCTCCAGGATGTGCTTGTCTGTCGCGTCTCGCAACACACTCACCGTGCTGCAATGTATAAACAAGAATATTCCTTACTGTGGCAATAGATAACTAACACTGCTTAATTTGATTACATAGTTAAGTAATACCGCCATACGCTGGATTTCCTACAAATGCAGTAAATACTCATACTTATATAAGTATAATAAATGATTTAAGTATGTAAAAATAAATAAAAAAAATATTTAATATTCTACACCATTTCAAAGTGTCATTGCTTAAAATTGACATTATGTTTTTCATTCCCTTACAAACACAATTATTCTCCTTAGTTCATCGAAGAATAGATGTTATTTTTAAATCAAAATTAAGTATTGAAATCATTAGACTTTCACAACCTGAAGCAGCCATGGCACATAGCATAAAACATGTGTTGAAAACCACAATCATATATATGTAGAGAGTTTATAACTTGTGTTAGTCTGTTTCATCAGTTCATGGACTTCAATAGACTCATGGACTTGAAAACATTCTGTGATTCGTATTATATTATGTCCTTTACCTACACAGTAAAAACAAATACTAGTGTCTATGGGGTCTTTGAATTGGTGTCCCGTGTCTGACTATGTCTGAATTAGGTACGTCTGAAGGCTCTCTGAGGCTTTTACGAACTTAGGGTCTTTAAAAGAGACTTTAATAAAAATGTTGAATTGTTATTACATATTTGCGTTTAGCTTAAATTATGATACAATTTAAGAATTCAATTGCAGTTTATTAGTCAATTAAAAGCAGCGGAAATGCATGCTCAACCCGCGCCCACTAACGTTTCGCGAAGAGGCACTAGGGTAAAAATACCATCGTAAGTATACATAATTAGAATGTATTATGGGGCGTAAACCCTTCAGCAATATTTTTTACTTTTACTTGTTTTCTCACTTTAAATCAAGCTCAAAACATTGAATAAGTTGTGATGATGTCGAAGGTGAAGAACTTTATAATCATAAAATGTAAAATAATCGTAATATCTACTACTATAGTATAGCTTATTATTAGTAGGTATAGCTTTTAGCTTTTATTAAGGTAATTGCCGCCATGCCCATAAAAGTTTAGTCAAATAGAGCTGCCAGTGGCGAATAATAATTTCCACAATCAGCCTGTCAAAATGTATTTGTTTTCTTAACTATTTTGTGTGTGCGTAAATAATATTACATAATGTGATGTGTGTAAATGAATCACGTAATAATAAATAAATAATTAATTATTAACGGTGTTATTATATTTCCCCTTAAAAATATTTTTATCTTTTACTCTGAATTTATAAGTCTTCGGTATAACTCTGGACAAACAGTTGTAAGAACAAAGTTGTCATTGCTATAAGAGGGTCGTCCCAAGTTTTATTCATTTTTGACCTTTCTCTTTTCATAGTACTAGGCCAACGGGAAGTACCTACCCTTTTTATTTAGATTCCTTTGATATTATCGAAATACCTATAGGTTTTTTGTGGTATAAATGGTCCTATCTTTTTTTCATGTTAACTTAGAAGTTTGTTTTTTTCACAGCTTCAAGAGTCTATAGATTTAAATATAAAGTTTTAGTTTCAACTCAATACCTCCGCGTTTTTTCGAGATAAAGGGTCTTGGCGGACTGATGGACGGACGGACAGACCGACTAACAGATAGACAGACAGACAGATAGACGGAATGACGGACAGACGGACAAAAAAGTGAGCCTGTAAGGGTTCCGTTTGTCCTTTTGAGATATGGAATCCTACAAAAATAAATACATTCGAACATAGAACTCTTCCTTTTAAGTCGGTTAAAAAGAAGTCCATAGTTATATTAATCCAGAGTAGATGATACTGCCAACTTAACAGCATTTACATTTTTTTTTAAGTATCATTTTCATAGAGATATAATTACAGATTCTATCTATATGATCTTATAATATAACAGTTGATATAAACAACGCAACTAGGCGGATACCGAAGCTGGTGAAACTTCATCCATATGTAAATTAACTACTAACAAAATCGCCCACCCGCAATGAGCAAGCGTGGTGATCAATGCTCATTCCTTCTATATAATATATGGGAAGAGGCCTGTGTCCAGCAGTGGGACGTTTATAGGCGGGTATTATTTAATTTTTTACCGATAGTTTTTCTAGTTGACTACAGTACAACAATCGAAATGCAGTTATGACATACAATTTTATTATAGTCTGTTTTTTAATCCTGGAGCTCAGAATAAGAACTCACTAAGTCCTGGAGTCTAAATAAATAAATCAAAGACATTGTGTACATTATAATGTCTTTGAAATAAATTGACAAGTGCAAATGTCAAAACTGACATAAACGCTATTGTAATCTATGCCATTTTGGCATTTGCACTTGTCATTTGTCAATTTAGTCTCCACCTCCAGGGAGTTCTTTATCTGAGCTCTAGGATTTAAAACAGACTAATGTAATAACAATTAAAAAACTATAACTCGTGCGCGATAAGTTGGGACCTGCTAGGAATGCGACTTCCCCGATGGCGCCCGTATTGTACCGTTCGCAATACTATTTTGACGTGACAACGTCTTATAAATTGGTTTGCCGGGTGACACTTCAAGAAACTGCGTTACGCTCCGCTCACGTTATGCGCTCACAATGAGAGCGAGTGAGAGGCACGCGTCCCTTCCACTCGGGCATGGTTAGCCCGCCTAAGAGCGAGAGAGACAGACATAAAAAGTGTATTGCAAGTTATTGTATGTATATTTGTATATAAATACGTATGTATGTGTAAAGGTAAAAATAAAATTTTGTTAATATGAAATTCAGTGCGAGATTCTTTGTATAAATTAATGTTTTAAATATAATTCTTTGTATAAATAAATGTTTTAAATTGTTACTATTATTTCATCCTTCTTCCTACTATACGAATGAATATTCACATTAAAATTATTTTACCACTCAAAGTCGTTGTCACGTAAAACTTTCGCCCGTATACCAACTTTACAGGCAACCAATTTTTTTTTACTAGGGTGCGATTATCCTTAGTATTGCGAACGGTACAATACGGGCCAGTATAACGGCCCGTTCACGACTTCGGTCTAAGCGGCGCGCGGCGCGGCGGGCGGTGCGGCGTCGGTGAGCGGTGCGAAATGCACGCCACGTACCTCAGTAGCGGTAGCCATAGATTATACAGGTTGTAGCGGCCGCGGTGGACGTATTTAGGTAGTCAAATCGTGCTCAAAATCATGGCGTTATCAAAATTATCCCTTCTATGTTTAGAAAGCAGTACATTTTTAAAACAAGACATTCTTGATATGAGAGATATAAACATTAAATAGAGATATAATAATTAATATGAGAGATATAAAAATTAAAACATTGTTTAATTACTTCCCACAACCTTCTTATAAGATATTTTTATATTTTTGTTGGGGATGTTTTGACATCAATATAGGCAGTCGATTAAAAATGTCTGTAATAAATGCCTCGGTATCCATAACCGCCACAAAATTGTCTATTTTTTTGTTTTTAATTACGCCTCTGAGTACGTCCACTTCTACACCGCTGTCCACGCCGCTCTGTTTCGTGGCGTCGCACTCATTCGCTTGTACTTTTGTTCCTGCCGCTCACCGCACCGCGCGCCGCCGCGCGCCGTAGCGATTCGCTCGGATAAAACCGCGCGCGTTTTCGCTATGAGCGGCGTCTCGTGGCGTGCTTCAAACATTTTCATACTTTTGATCTTACCGCTCGCCGCCCCGCGCTTAGCTGCCGCTCACAGCGGCAAGGTCGTGAACGGGCCGTAAGTGTATAATCTATGATACGGGCGCCATCGGGGAAGTGCAGGGGAAGCGGGCGGGCGAGTCGCATTCCCAGCAGGTCCCAACTTATAGCGCACGAGTTATATATTTAGATAAATAAAGTTGTACAATAAAAAGTTAGTATTTTTTTAGATTTTTTTATTATAAATTTTGTAATAACTGTATAGTGGCAAAGTAATTAGAACCTTTTATGTGAAATGAAACGTAACAACGCAAAATAGGGAGCTGAGGAGTGTGGAGTGAGGGGTGAAGGGGTAGAGGTAGTTTTGGTTTTGACCCGTTTTGACCTCAGACCATACCTCAGACTAGACTAGTCAGGTTTTGACAAGCTTTTGACGTTTAGTTTTGATTTTGACTGACGTGACTGACGTCTCACAACTTCACTGTCACTGACATTATTTTACTTCACAATTTTACTAGTCTCTAATCTGTGTTCACAACTCACAAGTAGGCATAGAATAATAACTGGTAATAGTGGTAATCATAAAATCACAAGTTGCAGTTGCAACTGATAATGACGTCAGCGACTAGCAGGCCAGCACACAGAGTACATTATAATATAAAGGTAGATCATTAAGATCGGCAGCAGACCTGTGAGAGTGTAGAACTCGCCAGTATTATTGCTCTGTGCTGCAGAACCTGAAGGGAAAATCTCGCTTAAAGTCTAGAGTATAAGAATTTGTGCTGCAGACCCCAATTACTTCAGAACGATTGGTCATCTCATCTCAAGGCCTAAACAAACTGTTTTTTTTTTTATGAAAATGCAAAAATAATCTTATCATGAACAAAAAGTAGAAAAGAAGTTTATTACGATGGCGCTATACGAAGGAATAGCTCTCATTCAAGAGAAGCAAGCTGTAGTATTAGATCTCGGTACAGATTACACGAAGTAAGTATTGCAACAAAGACTTTCTTTTACTTCACTTAACAATGTTGTCTGCTTTTTCATAAAACCTGGCGCTTAAAAAGATTGAAGATATGTGTGCATTTGTACCTATTTAACAAAAAGGGATAACAATTTCAGATATGAATATATATATATAAAAGTATTTTTATTTCAAGTAGGCCTTTGCAGCCACTTTCGAAATGTAAAACGACTAATTGCACAGTTCCAAAATGTCATTTGTATGGAGAAGAACCAGCAAAAAACTCCATATTTATAAAATACCGACATGTATGGAAGATACATTAACAAAAAACTTACATACATTTCGTACATCAAAAAGCACTCATAACTATTAGATAGTCCTCAGATTCAATAACTCAGTAAATTAATGGTTATCTTCAAAAGTAATAGTTGTTTGAAATACAACAAGTTACTAATTTATTTATTTATTTTGGATCTCCAACAAAGAATGTAACACAAAATAGATAAATAGATAAAAGTGTGTTCATTTGTGTTGCCCTTCCTCAGTTTCAGGAGATGACAGCATTCATATCTAGGTTAACAAACTTGTCTAATATGATATATGTACTAAGTGATCATACAATTTTGAATCTAAACATATAAGAATAAGAATCTACAACTTAAAAGTTACAGAGACAATTTGTCACTATATAAGTAAAGAATATTAATTAAAATAAAATTGGACAAAACTAACACCACTAGACAATCAATCTTATGTAAAGATTTATAAGCCATTATAGTTGACAGGAAAGTAGCAACTTAGTTCCTTTTTGTATTTATAACTTGAGGCGATAGGTATCTATCTACGCTGTCCACGCTTAGGGCCTTAGGCAAGATGTTTAGGTATCTACAGAGCCTTGATAAAGTATCTAATAAGAACGTGGAAATAATAAATGTGTAAGAGGAATAATAAAAGATGTGAAGGCTGGGTGCCTCAATAAATATAGATTGGAGTCTATTATCTTATCTTTAAAATCAAAAGTGCACCAATGTTACTTTTTAATTGCATGTTTTACTACACTTACATACACTATACATACAAAGCCAAAATTAGCAAAAATATTGTAAAGCAACATAAACTTAATAAACCAGCACCTTTGTCCATTGTAGTTTTCATCATTGAAAAACATGGAAAATATACAAATAAATGTTGTTTATAATCACGATATAAACTGTGTGGTGCGTAGGTTCGGGTTCACGGGCGAGGCGGCGCCCCGCTGCATCGTGCGCTCGGAGTTCTGGAGCGCGGCCGAGCGACGTGTTCGCCGCGTGCACGACTACAGCTCGCCCGACGAGCTCTACGACAACCTCGTGCACATGCTGCATCTGCTCTACTTCAGGTACCACACACGGACATAAATCTATTTCAGCTCTTAAATGAATAAATAAAGATCACAGAATATTTTCTTAGCAATTTGGCTTTAGAGGAAGTACAACAATTGATATTGAGTGTGGTCCCACAGACACGTGCTGGTGAACCCGAAGGAGCGCAAAGTGGTGGTGGTAGAGTCGCTTCTGACGCCCACACTCTTCCGAGAGACGCTGGCCAAGGTGCTGTTCACACACTATGAGGTGAGCGCCCGGTGCCACTATCTGGCCAGGCACTGGCTACTGTTTTATCCGCCTATGTATTATCGCGGTCCACAGCCGGACATAGGCCTCTCCCAAGTTGCGCCTCTCGCAATTTTCCAAATTAATATTGATTTTCCTGGGCTGTTTCCGCACTTAGCCTCTTGCATGGATTGTCCCAGAAGGTCAACAGCCTTTGCAGACTGATGCCAGCCTCCCGCAAAGAGGCTGGTGACTGGAGGGTTGGAGCCCGCGTGTGGCCGAGCTCCTGCATTCTACTAACATATGTGGCGTTTCTTCCTCCTCCATGCATCGTCCGCATAGAGGGCTATCTGTAACACCTACTATAAATAGATGTTTTTAAGGCCGCTATCCCACTGGTGTTTTACGAGTGTTGGTGCTTGTCCAAGGTCTTCGCTGCGCCAAAGTTGTTTTTTTTTGGTGCCGGAAATGCAACTTTTATCTGCTACACACACTGTTTCTCCATTCTGTTAAGTAGGATCCTCTGCTTTGTTTTGTGACCACGTTTTGATTTGAGCACTGGGTATAGTATAGTACCTAGTATTTTTCTGTATAGCTCGTTGTACGGATACACTGTCAGAGATAATCTGAATCTAAAAGTCATATTCTTTCATATGTGTGTTGGCAGGTATCCGGCGTCATTTGGGCAGATAGCCCGCGGCTGTGCGCGCTGACGCTGGGCACGCCGGCCGCGCTCATCGTCAACATCGGTGCCAAGGAGGCCGAAGTGTGCGCAGGTAACTCGGCTGCTTGTTGTTATGTCCGCTGTGTGCGAGTACGAGGCAGTCGGTGTAGTGTACTTGTGTGGCGCAGTGGTGCACTCGTGCGTGGTGCTGCAGTCGCTGGTGGCGCTGCCGCTGGGCGCGCACGCCGTGCACGCGGAGCTGGCGCGCCTGCTGGACGAGGACAACGGCGCTGAGCTGCACCTGCCCGACGACGTCATCGAGGACATCAAAGGTGAGCCCAAACATCACTCTAACCTCTACAACTCACAAAATTTTAGAAGCAATTGGTTATAAATTTACTAAAAATAAAAACTTGATCCTCCGTGGAAGAACTTGAAACTCGAAAGTTGTTTTATTTTTTTTATTTCGATGGGTTCTACAATTAGCCTGAGCGTAGGCTTTGACTCTTCACTGGACTTTTAACGCACCAGTTACTTTATCTACTAAAGCTGCGGAGGTCACCCCTTTCTATTTGTAATCAATTTACAAATGAAAATTCAGTAAGATGTTTATTGTTTTAACTGATATTTGTTGTTTGATGCATATAAGTGAAAACGTGTTTCGTGGGCACGATGGAGCGCGCGGCGCAGTGGGCGGCGGGCGCGGCGCCGGCGGCCGCGCGCAGCGTGCGCTACAGCTGCGGCGCGCGCGGCAGCGTGACGGTGTCGGGGCGCGCGCGCGAGCTGGCCGCCGAGCCGCTGTTCGCGCGCGACCACGAGCTGGCGTCGCTGGGGGACGGCGTGCTGCAGAGCCTGGCGCGCTGCCCGCGCGACACGCGGCGCGCGCTGGCCGCCAACGTGCTGCTGGCGGGCGGCGGCGCGGCGCTGCCGGGGCTGCGCGCGCGCCTGGCCGCCGAGCTGCGCCGCCTGCTGCTGCTGGCGCCGCACGCCGCGCGCCTGCACGTGCCCGAGCTGCGCTTCCACGCGGCGCCGGCGCACGCCAACGCCGTGGCGTGGCTGGGCGGCGCCGTGCTGGGCGCCAGCGACGCGGGCGCGGCGCGGGCGCAGGCGCGCGAGCAGTACGCGCGCGAGCCGCGCCTGCGCGACTGGGTGTGCCTGCTGGACAACACGCCGCCGCAGCACCCGCACCGCGCCCCCCAAGACATCTAGCGCGCCCTCCGCCGACCACTGCAGGCTTAAACATCTTCACCATACGCAGCGACCGTTAATACCCATTTAAAGCACGATTAATCAGAATACTTATATAATTATATAACTATGTGCTGTATTTACTAATTCTTAAGTAGGTACCTAATAAAATATTTATTTCTTTTTTAACTTACCTTTTCTTGAATATCTTCAAATACAGAAAATATTAAAAATAATCTTTGGTCATATAACCCAATGTGAATTTAAAAAGTTCATCAAATCCATTTCATCAGCAACAATATAAATGATCAACAATGTAAATTATAAATCAGCTACAATATAAAAACGACCAAGAAAGCTGCAATGCCTCAAAATATTTAAATAAAGGAATGTGGGGCGCGCATTGCTAGTATTATTTTTAACCCTTCGTGAACACAAGACACAGCCCACTCGTAACACAAGCATTTTGCTCACAATGCTTGTGTTACGAGTGAGTTCACGTTCACGTACATCAACTTAAATCCGTGGTCGTTTAAATTATTATGATTATGTATATTATCTGGGGAATGTTAATTAAATGACAGGGCTCTCCTGACGCTATATTTAATTAACGTGATATGTCTACTCTAACTACAGTATTTACTCGTAGTTTCCCTCTGATCGATACGTGTGTGTACACGCTTGTTAAGTCTTTTTAAATATTAAGCGGCGGTAGCCTAATGGCTAGGGCGTCGGACTTGCGATGCATTACACTACCGACGGACGTGAACCCACTCGTAAGACAAGCATTTTAGCTTAGCACAGGGGTTAACGAGATTACTAGTAATGTGCAAACCATTGCTAGTAATCTTTAAAAAAAAAAGTCGTGAATCAATATTTGGATCATTTTCTTTCAGTGTCTTTTCCTACATACGTACGCAATTTATATGTGGGGAATGAGGATAAAAGCAAAATTCTGTAAGTAGTTGAATTTCTGTTTTTTCAACCAAAAACGTACCGTCTATAATATTTTATAGGATATTGGTCGGTTTCAAGGCGAAATCGGTCTTAAAATATTTAATTATAATTCTCAGATGAATGATGAATTTTGACTAAATTATTATTATTAACACCGCCTCCGGGCTACTATGGTCCAAGATCATATTATCAGCACAGCAGGAACATAGTCAATGGCTTTCTCTATGGTCATTCTTTAAAAATGGGTGTTTGAAAATATTTTTTTTTGAGCTTGTAACCCAAATCGCAAGTGTCAGTTTCATTTTGTCATCTACTCACCTGTCATTTTGTCATCATTCGACGAAAAATCTAAAAATAATACGAAATACTGGAAGATTTGAGGATTTTAAGTTTTCACCGGTAAATATACAAGTTAAGCAGCATGTCAGATATAAAAATAGTAGCAGTGAGCATCGTAAACTTCTTGAAAAAACAATTAGAAGGTGACTCTCTGAGCGTGGACTCACGCGAGAGCGTTGAGGTCGGCGTGCAGTGTATTGAGACCGCTTTCGAACTAGGACCAGAAGATGCAGCGAGAAGCGTCGATTTGTTGCAATTAGTAAGGCAGACACTCAACACGAATCCTCAGTCAACTCGAGCTGAAGCCGAGCGGCTTAAGAATGAGGGCAATGAGTTTATGAAGAGTGATCGCCACCGGGAGGCTCTCGAAAAATATACACGCGCTATAGAACTAGACTATTCCAACCCCGTCTACTTCTGCAATCGCGCTGCCGTCCATTTTAAGCTAGGCGAGCACGAAGCGGCCGTGGCCGACTGCACGGCGGCGCTGGCCCTACAGCCGGACTATGCTAAGGCTCACAGCCGCCTCGGGCTGGCGCTGGCCGCGCTGGACCGCCACCGCGAGGCTCGCGCCGCGTACGCGCGCGCGCTGCAGATCGAGCCCGACAACGAGGCGTACCGCCAGAACCTAGCGCTGGCCGACGAGCAGCTGGCGCAGCGCGGCGAACGTGCTCAACTTGACTTGGGCGGTCTATTGCAGAACCCTGCGCTACTCAACATGGCCACGGAGATGCTTGCTGACCCCAACATGCAAAACTTAATCTCAGGACTCATGACCACTGGCGGCGGTGTTGCCAACGGAGGCCCGGGAGCAGGACCCGGGGGTATGTCCGCGCTACTGGAGGCAGGGCAGGCGCTAGCGCAACACATGCAGTCTGCCAACCCTGAGCTTGTAGAGCAGCTGCGACGTCAAGTTCGCCCTCCAGGACCTAACCCTCCACAGCAGTGAACATACATCACAGCCTTATCTGGGAAGATTGTTTAATCTTTTAAGGTGTAATTTTATTTTATTTATCCCAAGGTACTGAATTTACTGACTGGTTGTAGGATTTATTTACAATTCTTATTTTAATCTTGAATGGAACAGAGAAGGTCTACATTTTAATATTAGGTCTGTTCCCATTTTGCCACACATACCTAGGTAGGTAGTCTATTTTTTTAAATTGTCTGTCAACATCCTACACCAGTCACTATTCAATGATGTATATATCTAAAGAACTAAGCCCCAGCCACAATGCATAGAAGTATAGATGTTTGCTTTTATTTTCTTCCCTTATAATTTGATCATGCAATTAAATATACCTCTGGGGCTACGGGGTTGCACTACATGCATTTATTTTTTAACGGATATTTAGTACCTTTACCTGAGTACTGTTATTCACTAGTTAGACATAAATTGTAAAAAGAGGACTCTCATGTGGAGTGTATATGCATGGAGGTCATGCTCAGGTGGCACATGTGATGTAAAATATTATATTTAAATAATGTTAATCAAGAGTGGAACTTCTTTAGAAGTTTACCTCTGTTTAACCCAAATTATTAATAGCTAAGGTTTCAATGATTGGTATTGTTATTAAATTTATTTAAACATTCTTGGGGTTTTTACTAGTTCTCTATTCTCTTTTCCATCTTTAGTACCTACTCATGCTGGCTGACCAGCCCTTAACGTAGTGTCTCATGATAGGACTATTGTGTAGTAGTACAAGACAAAATAGTTCTGGGTATACACTATACACAACAGGCTAGCTAGACTGTTATTTTTTTTATTATTCCTCTGTGATAACAACCATGCACGTGCTTACGCTAAACACCACTAGATGGAGCTAGTGTTTGTAAGTTATCATTAAGCTGCAGCGACGTCTAACGTGCTCACAGCTGGTCCTAGGCCTCCAGCGTGGATCGCCATACTACACAATTAAATTCAAATGACTACTATTTCGTTTGTAAAGTAAAAGGCCGAAAATAATGATAACTTGTGTGGTGTACTAGGAATAAAGTTTTGTCCAATAAGTAGTAGAGAACTTCATATACCGGTATCCATAGTTCCTCGCAAACCATGTAGCAAAGAGGACCAGTCAGTCCGGTCCGCCGCAGCCGCTCGCCTTCAACAGCCTAAACTGTCTGTCTCTGCTAACCGGGAACGGCAATAGGTCAGTTCCCATTTTGCCACATAGTCATATCTAGGTAGGTAATTCTCCACCAATGACATTGCTAATAACATAGGTTTATTTGGATGTAACCTATTAATGTCCCACTGCTGGGCAAAGTCCAACTAAAGACTGTACTGTCATAAATCACTTCACAACAATTCTCTAAGAAGTGCCCACACTTAAATTTAATATTGTCATGCTGTGCTAAGGCAACTGATATAATTTGTAAGAAGATTAGATGTTGTATTTCAGAAATAAAACGTGCTATTTGCTTTCTTAACTATTTATTACACACTATGTATAATTTATGATAATTGTAATCAATTTACATATCTTTATGTACATACAGTAGCAAAATGTAAAAACATGAAGCGCGTATCAGTAGCGCCGCCGCCTGGCGAGCGAGCGGTGCCGGCGCCGGGAGCGCTGGCCGAGGGCCGTGTACACAATGGCCACTGCTGGCCACTGCTAGCCGCTCCCGCCACGGCAGGCGACGGCGCCCCGCGCGTGCTCGAATACATTCCAAAACTCTAACTGATATAAATTCTGTATTTACACAAACCCCCATAGGTATCGGACAACCTCCGTCCGACTGTAGTACAAAGCTTTACACCTAAATATATTAAAGCGAAGGCACCGCGGGTCATTGACAGTTCCCATATAAATGCAGCACATGTAGTATCAAAAGTAGTATCGATGATTTCAATACAAATATAGAATGAAGAAACGAATAAGATTATTATAAAGTACATTATACATACATGCATTGTGGAGGGTGGAGAACACACAACTGTGAATTTTAATATTTAAGATTACCACCAACTACTAGTAATATAGAACTCTAATAGGAACAACATAATTGTGAAACAAATATGACATATAATTTCGTATTAGAAAACAATGCAATAGGGATTTATTAATACTACATGACTTCGTTATAACACTTGCTATGTTTTGCATTTGTTGTTTTGACATTCTCAATTCAACTCATTCTGTTAAACATGATTACTGGGTTATACAAAAATCACAAACTATTAAATATTTTCATGAACATTTATCAAAAACGATGTGCTTATAAACTAAAATGTTTATAAATAACCAACAATAATTTAAGACGCAAGCCACCGGCTCTCGCCGACAGCTCCATAAGTAATAAAGCTAATACATTGGATGCAGCTATTTGATCATCAATAATAAATTTTGAACTAATTTCTAAGTAAAATTATTACTTACAATTTCAATGCAAGCAAATAAATAATATTTATTATATTTGTAGGATGTAAATAAACTTTCAATACAATATAAATTAAAATAATATTTTTTCTAATTGGATGTCATTGTATCATAATTATTGCATGTAACATGTGATCGTGTGCGGATCGAGATCGAGTGCCGGCCGCGCGCCCTACCCCACAGTCTAGCGCTCCCAGGGTCATGTAACACAAACACAGCCTCTAGAGACAACACAACTCATCATTTATTCATACTACCGAATAAAATATGTCCCATTTATTGGAGCTAAGACATGTATAGCCGTTAAACGAATACAGAAATTGAGTTTTCTCTCTGATTATACCATGGAGATAAACTAATCTAAAGAACTGACCGCAGGAATTTCTCATTTATTGTGTTTGTATTAAGAAAATCTAGTCCCAAAATGTGTATTTTATTTAACAAGGAATTGCTGCTTGTAAGCAGTGTTCCTAAATCGATGGTCCAGTAAAACTAACAATATTCGAAGAACACGATGCATATCGTTTTCGCAGATGCGGGAACAACACTCGAGATAAGTAATGGAGAAGGCGTCGAAGCATGACATACGTACGTAGCGTAGGGACGTGCGCTCGCACTCAGTTCCGCTTGGAGGGCGGCACGAGGTGCGCGGGCAGCTCGGAGGGCAGGTCGTGGCCGTCGATCTTCACGTGGATGAGGTGCATGGCGAGAGCGAACTCCTCCTCGTCCAGGAAGCCGTCCTTGTCGATATCGGATAACTTCCAGATCTTGCCGAGTACCGAGTTCGGTAGCTTCGATTTCACCATCTCCGTCTTGGCGGCTGTCGACAAACGTCATTCAGGTCATCGAGGGTAGCGCTCAGCACGGTAACGAATGTAGCAACACACACTGCCAGCGGTTACAGGTACCTACGTAACCTTTGTTGAGTGCATGCTCTTAGGTATGAACTACCTATTATTTTATTTTACTTTTTACTACATTCGTTACCGATTTTGTTTTAAAGGATATTAGGACAGTGCTATTGCTGGAATAGGTTAAAAATGTTACATGCGCAGTACAAGATTATGAGGTAAGTAGGTACAAGCCGACAAGCGTGACGTTAACTAAACGAGATGACTCGTTATTGGGAAATCATTATAGATGTTGGTACGCGGATAGCGATCCATGTCAAAAACTATAATAAAGTTCATACTTACAATATTTGTGGGAGACCACTTACGAAAGAACAACAAACATACCCAACCAAATACAAACAACTTATACACTGAATATCAGTAAGATGACTAGAAAGGTATCTTATCGATAATAAAGACGTGTAGGTTGGTACATCTAAGAATGCCCATGATATCATTCATTCACGAGGACGACTGAGGACACTGAGGTGAACTCTAAACTGGCACTGCGCTCGTCAACTTGCTTATTATATACTTTAGTATGTTAACAACATTGTCGCGGTAGAACAATTCCAGTACCGACTGTATCCTCACAGCCTGCAGCTGGGGACCGAAAGCTACCAGCTTAGCCTGGTCCAGCCACCCGACCGGGGACCTTTCTACGTAAAATTCGATGTATCGCTTGCCCGTCAGTGCGTACACCGTCCACACGAATATAATTTCTGTAGTAATCACTAGCGTCACTATGTTCAACGAGATCAGAATCATTATCTTGATAGTATCGAACAGCGACTGTAAACATGTGAGACTCGCGCGCGGCGTCGCGCTGCTCGAGGGCTCGGAGTCTGCGTCAGAGCTGCTGTCGGACTCCCTATCATTGATAAGATTGAGGTTAGTACCGCGTGAACAAGAGTCAAAGTTTAACTTCCCTCTTGGCCCACTGTGGCTCGTGTGTGATTTATTGTCAAAGGAGTCGGTAAGTAGTGGTGAATGGATAGACTCGGTCCTTTCGCTCCCACCTTCGATAGCCGCGGCGTCGCTCAGGCTGTGGATGGAAACGGCAGGAGACAGGAGGGGGCTGGCACTGCCGAGCTGCGCGACCTGCGCGTCGCGGCCGTTCAGTATGAACTCCGCGATCAACTTACAGTTGTCCGTAGTGCTGCCGAGACAGTCGACGAGCTTAGTAAAGCGGGAGTCGCCGCTCTCGTCACCGCGGTCTCTCATGCTCACGCACAGCTCGGACAACAGGGAGCAGTTGTGTGTGGTGGAGAGCAGGGCCTCGAGAGCTTTGTCGACGAGCAGGTGGGCGCGCGGGTGCGGGTGTGTATGCAGGGCGTGTGTGAGTGCATGAATGTTTGTGGGGGAGAGCGTACCGGCGCCGGTGACCTTGCCGTCGATGGGGTTGAGCGACTGGAACAGCTGGTCGTAGCGCGGCTTCTCCTTGCTGCAGATCCACTCGGGGTCGCCGTGGCCCGCGTCCACTCCCTCACCGCGCCCGTAGCCGAATGGCGACACCTGGTCTTCTACACCCTCAAACGCGCCACCTGGAATGTGTCATTCATTATCATTTTATATTTTGGTTTTCATGAGTGAAAAAAAATGCAATGATTTAGGGATCACCATATTACCTACATTACTCAAGGAAACGTTAAAGCTATTCTAAAGTAGAATACGTATATATATACGTATAGATTTGGTAAATACATAGTATGGCCCTACTTAAGTGCTATTTTTATGGAACTTAATAAAATAGCAAAGCAATCGAGTATATTTAGTGGTTTAAAACAGGAGCACCATCCTGCCACATCCTCCATCACAGGAAACCTGAATGCTGTACAAGATAGCTGAGCTTGGGTTGCAGAATTAGTAGATGGGTACCCTATAAGTGTTTTTTTTTTTCATTATTACATTATATTCAAATTAAGTTGTTTGATGCAATGATAAATTTTCATTATTACAAATTAACGGGGGATAGGGTGAACTCTAAGCAATTTTCGTAAAAGCTTTCTAGCAATGTGGGTCGCAATTTACTAGTATTCAAGTTAACCTCTCGCGCTAAGACAAATGCTTGTCTTACGAATGGGTTCACGTCGGTAGTTCAATTGGTAGTTTTCGATCCAGCAACCAATCAAATTGCAAAGATCGCAAGTCCAACGCCTTACTCCTGTAGCCTTTTTAATGAAACACATTATTTTAGGGGCGTTCTGTTTATCAGACGATGACTCACACATTGAACATGACACCGACAAACCGATACGATATGTTACTGTAACAAGACATAATTGTAGCTCTGGTAATATGCATTCACATCACACATGCTATTTGTATTTCTATGGTTTACGTATTCGCCTGCATCCAGCCAGTCTTCCGAGTACGATGAAGAGTGTGACTCAGGCCAAGTCAATATCAAAATTTCGTTCATTCTAATTAGGCCGAGTAACACTTTTTAATCATCGAAAAAAAACCCGAATGCACCCTGTAACCTTCACCGCTTTCAAGTGCTATGGCTGGTCAAGTCTCCCACAATTAATATCTAATTGAGATCATGTTGATTTCCAGCCGCAGTATGGAGGTATAAAGAGTAGTCCTCATTTAACCCAGGTGAAAAAAGAGTTGACAAATGTTGTTATTAATTTATTGAAAATATTTTCAGTATGTAAAGATCGATGTTTTTTTGCGACTTTTTGGAATGGTCCAAAAAGTTAGTAATAGTACCTAATACCGACCTATAAACGTCCCACTGCTGGGCAAAGGCCTCTTCCCATTTAGAGAAGGAATGAGCATTGATCATACCAAAAAGCTAGTAAGCAATTTTTGACTTTACTTCGTATTTTGAATAATAACAAAGTCGCAAGTCAACAAAGTGGCATATATACTAGTACGGGAGTTATCAACGGCGCCAACATGCGGTACTAACATAATTATTATCTTATTCTTCGATGATCGATGATGCATCGGTACTCGGTAGGCAGTCTGTTCACCTTGCACTTGAAGCGGTCAAGAGAGTGAGAGCCGCCGCTATAACCGCTGTCCGGTGGGCGCCAGTACCGGCAGTGTCGGGCATGCTGCGCGACCGGCACACACACACAAGATCGCCTGCTCACTTCGGTGCTGGCTCAATGGCCCACTAACTGTACCTATTGTATAAGTCATCGGTAGCCAAATGAAACGAACCATAGGTATTGGTGCTAATTCGGCCGACACAAAATGCACTAAACTAAGACTAAAATTAGTTTTAGTACTGTCAAACTAGGTTTGCTATTCAGAAAACACCCAACTAAACTAATTTTAAGTTGACAGGACTAAAACCCATTTAGTAACTTAATTTAGTCGAAATGTCATAAACGGCATTCCGCAGGTCACTTTTTACACCTAAAATAAGGAACGTCAACCTAAAAAAGACTAAAATTAGACGGCACCTCCAGAGGTGTCACTTAAAATTAGGAGGTAAGAATTAAGACGGTTTTCGTGTAATTTGTCGAGTTTTATTTATAAATATGGATAATTATGTGGATGCTGCTATTGTTGATTCTTCGGAAAGGTAGTATTTACATAATTTAATGCGTGTTTGTATGACTCATGAAGAATGCTTTGGAGTTATCTACATTTAGCAAAACTAGTAAGTCACCGATTCCAATTTTTAATAGTGGTACTTTATAGGCATTTTTTTTGTATTCATTTCAGGAATGAATTAAAGAATTAATTAAATAGATAGAAATCGCTGAAATTAATTAAGATATTATTCATTTCATCGATGTCTGCGAATAATTTAATACATATATTTCAGGAATAACAACACCAGGGTTACTTGTACAACTTATTTATTATTAAATCAAACCATTTAAGTATTCATTCATGCAATTGATTTCCGTATACTCTCGCGTTACAAAATTTAATTTCTGAGAACTACTCGAACTTACAACTTTTCTGTAGTTTTCCCCTCCCCAAAACAGTCCCGCCATAAAATTATTAACACTACGAGTGTTGCTAGCGCAAGCCTAGTGAGAGTTCAGTTATTTGATTAAATATTTATAATTTTAAATTAGTATGTAAGTATACGTATTAAGTAGTCAGTGTGGCCACAAAAGTTCTAACTTTTGTGAAGGAATAATTAAAATATTACAAGATTTAGATTAAAATGCATAAAACCTTACACTACTATATAGCATAAACGCCTTTGGGTCTTCTACTAGATGAACACAATACAATAAATAACTGTTCGATGATAAATTTTAATTAGCGAAACGAAAGCCAACGAAAAAAAAAACGATACATTACAATGTATTTTTAAATAGTTTTAAAACAGTCACACAGCCACTAATTTCTTTAATAAAATAGCCAATTTAATAAAGTATTTAATTTGGTGGATCAAATTACAATACCACAGTGATATTTTTCTTGATTTGTTTTAACTGTTGTTTGACTGCACGGATGGCCGAGTGGTATAGGTCACCACACCAAATACCACTGTGCGCGACGTGCTGCGGGTTCGATCCCCGCATGGGACAAGTATTTGTGTGATCCACAAATGCTTGTTCCAAGTCTGGGTGTTCTTTGTGCATGTGATTTGAATGTTTGTTAAACCCCCATGACACAAGGAATAACTTCCTTAGTGCGGGCGTCGTTTTATAAAAAAAAAAAAAAAAAAATTCACTTTCATTTTTATAATGATCAATTGATGTTTTATTTTTGTATGATCAATGCAATAATCGTTGTTTTTTTTCCTATTCAAGACAATATGTTCAAAATTATTTCAGAACAAATTTAATTTATAATATATATGTACCTATAAATACTCTTGTCAAAAATAATTATCAGTAGTAAATATTTAAATAAATATTAAGATTTGTAACTTTTTCGGAACATATCAACTTCAATTGATTTTACGATTCTACTAATTTGTAACATTGTTCGATATTTGTTTAAAACTATTTTAAATCGAATGTATTTATTTTGAAATACCTTAATTATACAGGTTCATTAAAAATTTGTATTCACTTTTTCCATGAAACTCTTAAATCAGTGCTATTTTAATTAGATTTTTTGATATTTTCCATATTGTTCATTCTTTTTCATTCACTCTTTAATTTTTCGTTTTCTTGCACTGGTAACCCCATGTATTCAATTTAAGAAATGTCAAACTCGATTTAAGTGCTGTCAGAACACTTCCTAATTTTAGTTACAACGGTTTCCCGAATAGCGTTTTGAACTACTTAAACTTAAAATTAGAAAATTTTAGTGCTAGTTTAAGTTAGTCGAGCGTACAGCTGAATTAGCACAATTGTCCCCGAGTCTTAAAATCGCTGTGCTACGCGTGCGAAGCCGGGACGGGTCCGCTGGTAAGGGTTAAAGGGTGACCTAAAATAACTAAATGTATAGTCACGTTAACTATACCATTGTTGTTAAACAAACACTTTTAATAATTCTTTCTGAGTGTTATTCATATATAATTATCATGTCGCCCGTTACTAAATGAACTACCTAATTGGGTGTCTTCTTACACCTTGTTGACTCTTAGCAAACAACGATTTGGATCAACTTACCAAGACAATATTTACGAATGTCTACTCGCTATGCGCCAGTTGATTAAAAAGATGTGCCTAGCTGAAATAATCATTGGCATTATACCTACCTACCTACCTAATAATAGGTATAAAGCGCACATAAAAACTAATAGTCTGATCAATAACAGTTAAGTAAAGGCGAGGACACTTATTGATTGCCGGCTCAGCGGAGCGTGCTTCATGTTTTTATTTTTTTCTCTAGTTGTGCCCCGCGGTTTCACTCGCTTTACTTTTCTCCCAAGGCAAGTACCGTGGTTTTATATAGCTTGACCTTCCTCGAGACTTGAACTATCAAATGCAAATTAGCGGATGCGAAAAATGCGTTTTTTTTTCAAATCCGTAGTTTTAGAGATTGGCGTATTCGACCAAAAAACCCGTAATTTAAAGGTATACTGTATAAGGATAAGTATAGCTTAATCATCATTAGTTATTTCAGGGACTGATCGTGGGGCATTATGTTCGTATAGGACACTCACTATATGATGTACTGTAATGTATGAATAATAACCGTATAGTATAGATAGACGGCTGATGACCGCGAACGGCGGCTCTCGGCCGCGTGCTGTGACGTGACGACGGAGTTGACAGCATTTCTGATGCACTCACTGGCGGGAAATTAATAAAGCTAACAAAACAACTTTCAATATGTATCATCTACACATTATTATTCTAACGCGCGACGAACAACTTTTTTATAGTATATAGCGAACGACCAACGTTGTTTATTGATAAACAAAAACTTGTTTTGAGAGGGTAAAGTCGAAAACATTTAAACTTTATGGGGACGTGTGCCTTTAGAACATACAAACGTAAGTACTGCTGCAGGCGGAGTTGATAACAAATATAAATTGCTTTTTGTTTTTACTTGCACTAACTCCCAAACAATGGATGAAGGTTTCTGTAGGAAACGGTTGGTTGATATTTATTAAACAATATTGTTATTTTAAACTATTCTGAACACGTTTCTCTTATAAATAAAATACATTTACAAACTTTGGTATATGAGATTGGTTGGTAGTATATTTCAATACGCAGGTAAGCTTTTATCATCCCTGGATAAGTAATAAAACAATAAGTATTTCTTGATCGCCGAGGAGTGCTCTATATTTGTTCGGGGCGGTAGTGACATATCGGTGCGACAGTAAAGTCGCACATGAAAGGAAATGCACAGCTAACAAGTATCGACAACCAAAGCGCGCCCCGGGAACAACATTGTGATGCTTGTTTTTACTTTGGTCGCTGCCGAGATTGACCACTTCTCGTGAGATTAGCGATACAGTTATTTAGTAGGATAAATGTGTGTGTGTCATACAGTAATACAGGCAGCTGCGGGAGGTTCCCACGGCGCCGCGAACCCGCCGCCGGCTGACACCAACAACATATTGCGCTATGTGAAAACTGCGACGAGTGCGGAGTGCAGCTAATCATGTAATAGCAAAGCAATCTAGATCGCGTTTCGAACGCCGAGTGAAAGTGCAGGAAGTGCGAGTGTGGCACACGCCGCGCTGATGACGCCGGACGAATCGATGGCCACATACCGCCGCATTAAACAAGCTGCATCCAGCCCTACACTAGTCATTTAGTCACAGAATGTTTACCACATACAATGTTTCGCTCGAAATTAGTAATGCGGTAGTTAATAACTAGCTCAGAACTGAGATCGGTGCTTCAGTAACGAGCAACAACAGATCTCAAGTTCTTAACATTACTTTATATATCTATACTAATATTATAAAGAATTGCTTGTTTGTTTGTTTACATTGAATAAGCTCCAAATCTATTGAACCAATTTGGAAAATTCTTTCACTGTTGGGAAGCTCCACTATCCACAATCCGTGCTATAAGTTCTACCTATTATATTTTTAAGAAAGAAAAAAAAGAGACCGTGGGCGGAGCTGCGAGAATAGCTAGTAAAATAATAATTAGGTACTAAGTATGGCTGATATCGTAAGCTTCAAGTTCGCGTTATCTATCTTTAACAGTATATAAAATTACTTGCCCTGAGTCCTGACTGAGTCAACAACGCAGGGCTTAAGCCTCGTGGTTAGAAACTTGAAATTTGGAGAGCTGATGCGTTTTATAGTTAAAACACCCACCAAGAAAGGATTGTATAAAAATCCATCAAAGGGATGAACGGTTGTATGAAAATCCATCATTTTCAAAGATAGGCACATAAAACTTCGTATAAGGGTTCCTGATTAGAAATATGAGCATAGATTTTAGCGATTTTGGAAATCTACCTCCTAAGGGGGTGAAATAAGAGTTAGAAGTTTTTATGAGATTTCGAATCGATAAGTTATCGAGGCAAAAATTAGCCTATAGCCGTTAGATAAATGAGTTCTTCTAAGTTTTTTTAAATCTGACTTTTGGTTCCTGAGATCAGCGCGTTCAACCAAACAAACAATCATAGAAACAAAAAATGTTGCGTGTTCGAAACCACGACACCTATCGCACTACCAACGTGGTCCCACTTGTAACACAAGTATAAGCTTAGCACGAGGTGTTAACAAGAATACCAGTAATGTGCAACCCACATTGCTAATTCTTTTTTTTTATATTAAATTATATAAATTGCTAAGTATTATTCTTCTGCATAGCCTATTCAAAGCTATGTTGGGGTCGGCTTCTAATCTCACCGGATTTAGCTGAATACTATATTTTACATGGAGCGACTGCCTATCTGAACTCCACAACCCATTTTACTGGGTAATACAGTACCTATCCCATAATAAGACTGGTAGTTAAAATTGTAATGACTTAACGACTGCGAAAGATCACCTTATGACAGCAGCTTTCCGAGACTCAGAGGGGTCTCGGTGTGTTGACAAATGGTCACCCATCCACTGACCAACCACGGCGAGCTCGGCTTAACCTGTATTATCGGTCAAACCGTACGGCTTACACTTAGCTACGAGCCCCTCCTCCCAATTAGCAATATAAATTGCTAAGTATATAATTCCGACAACACATATAGGTCTAGAGTTTAATGTGTGTCTCTACTCTCTTAGTATGGTATTGTCAATGTAAACTCAGTTATCATGTGTTAGCACTTCGCTTTATGGCCGCTCAGCGCTCTGCAAACAAGTCGTGTTAGTGTTCAACTTTTAAGGTTCTGTCGTCACCGGCGAAGGTCTTCTGGCAGGACCTTGATATTATCACTATATTGCCTGAGATAACTTACGCAACCATACACTTTACAGTTATGAAACTAAAAAAACATTGAATGCTTTCGGTTTACTAACTCGGTTGTTGGCTGAATGTTACACGGCTCGGCCCATAGGTATATCGAGGATCGTAAAGTATCGAAGTAACGTGTTTAAGCGTGCGTTCATCGGAGGGGAGCATGATATGGATGTAAGCCAAGAATCGTGAAGTAATTTGGGTGTTCCCGGAGCGTGAAGGTCGAGTCCAGCGCAGGATACCTGTATCCTCGCGGTAAGGAGGATGTGCATCCGTCGGCACTGCCCACGCATGCGCCGCTCATCTAACGCCTCAGCGCTGGTCGGACACATGAGGACACATAATCAAACACCGACTTCTGGGTTACTAAAGGACGCCTTCGATATTATTATGATAAGTACTATGCTACAGTAATAGGCGTAATATTGTAGAGGGCTCAATCAAATAGTGATTCCTGAATGGCATTGTTAACAAGACGGCATCCACTCAGGTCTTCCTCTACTAGTAAATATGTATAATGGCGCATAATCTTCGTTGCTTTATAGCGGGATTATTCAAGGATCATCGCAATAAAAACAAGACGTGTCGTCGACTCTTTGTGATTCTTGAAAGAACATAAAATCTTCCTCACCTTCATTTGTTTCTATTTGCACCTAGCACCACTATTTGTTTCTGTTTCTTCGCTTGATAGCTCCAATTGATAACGAACCTCCTACACATCATTTAGGCTCGCATCATTCTATATTTAGTGTGATAATGACCAATGTTGTTCCGCGTGAACGTGCAAACAATCCTGGGAGTCCTCCGTGCCTCCACAATACGTTGTTATTGTACACTCGACTGTAACTTTTTCGTTGTGCCACGAGCAACAAATGACAGAGAAAGTCGATCCACTAATATTGAAAGGAATGAATAAACTTGTTTTTCTCTTCCGTAAACATTCGACAGTTTTTAAGTTATTCACTTTATTATATTACAATGGTATATTAAGCGCTTCCTGAGGCTAATGATACGGATAATTTCAACACGGTTTACACAGGTCGGGAAAATTTTGCTCTGTTTATGTGTATAAGACTTGCGGGCTGAGTTCAGATAAGATTCTAAGCAGTGTAGTTATACATAATAATTATTATAGTAATGACGAGTGAGATTAAAGCCGAGGGCGCGATGAAGGACAATGGCTGCATAGCGGCACGTACGGCGGCGGATTGTGCATCGCCTCCGTTATTACGATGATCACACATGACGCAGCCGTTAGGTTCCGCCCGCCGCGCGCCGGCGCCGGTGCAACACACAAAAAAAACGCAAACATAGCAGAGTGCGTGACGAAAACTAGTGCAGGTTCCTTAACTTAACTCTGACAAACATTTAGGAACATCAAATACCACTTGTGAGGACAGATATGCCTGAAAGTATAATATAGTTGTCGATTCGAATCCCAACCCTTGTACTACCGACTTGTACCCACTCGTAATACAAGCATTTAGGAATACGAACACGAAGGGTACAAGAGTACTTACTAGTAAAGTGTGACTCACGGTGCTAGTAAGTTTTTCAGGTAAACAGGTCTAATACATAGGTCGCCACGAAGGCCGACTTGTAACATATTCTTTCGACTTTCTAACTAGGTACCTATTGAAATATGTAATTGTTTACTTAAATAAAGCCACAGTGGCCAGCGGCGGCGGCGTCGAGGTGATTGTGGGTGGCGCACGCGCCTGCGAAGCGATCGATATTCAGGGCGCGCGCGACACACATCACCTGCTTCCGAACTAACTTTATCGAACACCAATACGATTTCATTTGTTTAGCTGTGTGACCTACAACGTTTTACGTTAAAAACGTTTATGCACCTGATAAGTTAAACCTATATTTGTTCCATTAATACAAAATTGCAAACGTATAACTATCAAACTAGCCATACAAAGAGAAAAGAACAAATGTGGAGGCCAATGTTGTGGTGGTTAAGTGTGTCGTGACGAGAACACAATGAGTCGTCATTGAGCGGCAAGTGGGTCGGCGCTGGCACAATGGCTGCTGGTCAGATGCGTCTCAATGGGCGGCCACATCAGGTGATGTCACAGCGGATGCCGGAACAATGACCGCTACAATTAACGTCGCGTGTCTGCGCGTATATCCGACGAACTGCGGGCGCCGCGCCGCACCACCATGCGTGCTTGCACGACACCTTATTGTTAATCGACTCAAGTTTCTGCTAGAGCAATTTAATTGATCGCCTATTAATTTATACAGTTTAAAAGCACTAGGTAAGTGATAGTATGAATCAACATCTCGCGCTCGCGCTCGTGCGCCACTGTAGAACCACATATTATTGTGAATCATAACGAGATTCAATTAACTATTTAATGTTCTTGGACTCTGCTCGTGCAGTGGTTTAACACGACTGCACTCTTGGTACGCGATGAAGTCATTTTCTGTGTGAAGAGACACTACCTATAAACTTGTTGAAAAAAAAAACTATGTTGAAGGTTGAAATATGAGATTTTTAACAGATGTATGTTAAGAAAGTTGTGTCTGAAGTACATCTGTACCTACTATCCGTTTGCGATAAAACGGTAGTTAGTAATCGGATAAATACTGGTGAGTGCAACCCGCAGGAAGACTAGCGGCAGCGGCGGCGGTGTTGCGACGTCCGCTGCTTACGACACGGCCAGCGCCGAGCGAGCGGCTCACACCGCGACCGTACGGTAAGGTACGGACAAACACCGTCGGCGTCGCAACACACAGCCTTATCTTATCATGCTTTAATATTCAATTACTTTCAGTAACTATGCTCAATTTAGTGCACATACTGCACATACATGCACCTGTTGCAATAGCGTCATCATAAAAATATTTGTGATCAATATCAATTCAGTATTACAAGGCAAATCACGAACAGGAAAGTTAATAACACTTCCGGCGTCGTGAATTTTAATTATCACCTAGTTAGGTAGGTACTATATTTTGAACTAAAAGTGAATGTAAGTATTGTTACAATGATCGATGTATACGGGCGCCGCAGAGCGTCGCGTGTAGGTCGCGGGTACAACAACCTCTGGCGCTAGTGAGTAGTGAGCATGCTTATTTTCCATTGTAATCATGATTAATCTAGAGCTAACGAGCGGCACGGCCGGCGAAAGTGCCGCGGCGGCGGTCGCGCTCCCATTGCCGCCGCTGGCCTGCACCGCCTTCGCCGCGCTACTTCATAATTCGCGCTCCCTTTTCGGAGGGCCTTGACATTCGCATTGACTACGGTACCTCGCCCTACATAGTATCGGTATCGAAGTATGTGACTGCCCACCTAAAATTGTGTGTCATGACGACGTTATCACTAGTAACTCTAATACCAGATAAGATACGGGTAACAGTTAACAATCTGCGGTGCGGCGGCGAGGTGTCGCTAGCTTGCTGTTATAGTTAGGACTGTTAGTTTGTTAAAACTGTCGACTGTCGTTCGCCCTTAATTACGTTTCCGTTTTAACGCAACAATCATCAGACATGCGCATGCGCTGGTCATAAGGAACGGAACTAAGCAAAATTACTTTACAATTTTGCCAAAAGAACTAACGGCGGACTCTATGTTTATGTCCGTGTATTTTAGGCTGTAAGAATTGTGGCCTTTTAACGTGCCACTAATTGCTGACTGATTGACTGCAGACTTGCAGGAACTAGTACCTCCTCTGTGCCTGCAGGCTAAATCTTGAATTAATTTCAGTACCTAATAATATTAGTCCTATACTAAATACTAATAAAATTTATAACTGAGCAGCCAGAGCCACGTCATTTCAATCAATTCAATGTGTTCTTGAAAAAAATTGTTATCGAACGTTTTGATATCAGTTAAATTCCTCCCAATGGGCACGTATTGAAGTTCATACTTAGTTATTATTTTGAGATTGATAATTAATAATAATAAATTTATTAAACACATCACAGTAATTAAACACAGAAAAAGAGACATGGCACCTGTACTAAAGAAAATATCATTGTATCACAGGTGCCTAAATAATTGCCATTAATATGGCGCAGACGACCCAGAACGCGACGAGATTACCTTGTAAACTGGCACACATTGCCCACAACTTCATAGATGAGCTTCATAGCTGAGTGCAGCGTCAGTATTGGACGCACAAAATAGTGAAAAGGACTTTTTTGTTATTAAAAATAGGTTAATACCTACTACTGTTAATCGTGAAATGCAATATAGAAACTACCGTTAACAAACAATGCAAACTTAATCTTTGTTATGTAATACAACGTCTCACCGTCTCACCATGAACTTCTACATCTATTAAGAAATTATTGATTGTGGATTAATTATTACTTTAATTCATGTATTACAATGCATGTAGTGGATATTTAGCATCGATATGATGAGGAAGAAATACAATGAATATTGCCCAGTAATCATATCGGTTTGGCATCACGCAGAACGTGAATGCAATGCTGATTCAGTAACGGTGTTTCGCAAAAATATAATACGTACTTAGTTTCATTAGCGATGACTAACTGGGCGATGACGCATATTACCAAGTAAAACAAGGCAAGAAGGTTTGTATCTGTGTGCTCAGGCTGTTAGCGGGTGCAGACGAAGCTGGCGGCTACGTGCTGGAGAGAGGAGATAGGAACACCAAGCAAGCAAGATAGCCGCTTCTACCGCACGCGCACTACAGAACATTACCACACAGATCTGCGTCGCGATAATACTCCGCTCAGCAGATAACAATAAAATTGTAATTTCATAACGTGTACTGTCCCATTAGCCAATGTATTATAGCGTAATTCATGTATTATGAAATGTTTGAGGCCAGTTGATATATAATATCATCCGAAATGGTATGCTCTTATCACAGTTAACTGATACAAAAACACCACGACATTATCATATGCTGATTGCTGAGTATCAAACATATTGTAACCATTAGTGTGAAGTTCTGATATCTGTTTATAGGAAAATATTAAAGACCAAAACCACCGGAGTGCTTCTCCTTTCCCTTCTACTGGGGACCATGCGGGAACGCGTTGCAAACCACCGCGATCCCCAGCAGGGAGGCTCTTTAACAGAGCTACAACATTGAGCGTTGGATAGCTTTGCTTCATTTCGCTGATAAAGCGGCGCGCGGAAGCACCGCACGCGCCATCTTTGGCCTTTGTGATCGTGCAACAAACTTCCCCAAGTCTGTTGTGCATGGCCATTTATGGTGGCTGAAGGAGGGCATTATCAGCCCTCCTTCTAGTCCTTATGCGCCGGGCGCGAATCGGGAGGTCCGTTATAAACTCTCGCTCCCTTTCAGCGCTCTCTTTGAGTTTCATAACCTCATCACAAAAGGAGATTACGGCCCTCCAAGATTCCTCGCACCTGACCATAGAGGTTACTACAGCAGGAAGCGAGAGATCCTCGCCTAAAATCGCAGCGAGGCACCGGCGCTGTACCTCCCAAGCAGGGCAATGCTCAAGTGTATGCTGCGCCGTGTCCTCTCCATCGCTACAGTGGTGACACCGGGGGCTGGGTTCCCTTCGGGCTATGCGGAACAGGTAACTGCCAAAGCAACCGTGCCCCGATAGCACTTGCGTCGTCCAGAAGGAGAGCGCTCCATGGCGCCTGCCAACCCAATCCTGGAGGACGGGACGGACAGCCTCAACAGTCCTGAGGCCCGCTCCAGGAATTGCGTGCACACCCTACCCGATGTTATGAAATAGTTTTCGATGTCAATAATAAGAGTGGAGAGTTAATGCTTGTGTAATGAATATATCAATTGTTCGAGGCTGAATGATTAACAGTCGAATATTACAGAGGCGGAGGGCGCGGCGGGTCAAGTGGCGCGCGAGGCTGGCCGCGGTGCCAGTGTGGCCGATGTTGCCATACAGCTCGATAGAAAAGCCCTTACGTCACTTCATACGTACAATTCATCGATTCGAAATGATTTGAGTAATCAGAAATATAATACAAAAGATGATTCAGATCGCAAGAGACAAAATAATGTTATTACCCCAGCGTGCGTCGAATTAATTAGAATTAGGTATAAATCATCGTTTATACATGTTACACATAAATCTTTAAAGGTACCTAATGAATATAAATTCGCACATCTATTGTTATGAAATAACTGCTTCCATCATGGAGCATAGGTACCTAATGTCATTAAAACAATGTTTTCAAAAGTTTTGATGTCGCCAACACGTGTGCGACAGATTTATTGTGTTTGCTTACAAACAGCCGGCGAACGGCGGGCGGCGGGCGGCGAGCGGCGGCGGGCGGCGGGCCCGGGTGACGGACGACATCTCAACACTTTGGTACATATAATTTACTGTGCCTTAGTATCTTCCTAATGACTACGCAAACAAAGTAACGGACCAGACGCTCAATATCACGCTTATTAAAGTTAGATTCCCGATTTTCACAAATAATATACTTCCCTCTAATACCTATCTCTGTTGTTTTGTTTTAGCTGAATAACTAAACTAAGTCTAAGCAATAAACACATTCATCAAGAGGAACGATCTAGAACATTTGATAGATATTTGAATGTCCCATTGTCTTTGGACAGCTTTGGACAGGTTAGTATTTGTTGCTTGTTATGCAAGGACTTGGATTGATTGCAACATGATCAGAGGCGAATCTAATGTCGAGAGTGCCCTGGCAAGCCTCATAGCGGACATCTACATATACTAACATAAAATATTATAAATATCAAAGTTTGGATGGATATATTTATGTTATTTAATCAAGTCAGAACGCTTGAACAGACCTGGATGAAATTTGACACACAATATAACCCCAAATACTGAGACGATAATTAACATTAACAGGTTCATGAATTTGTTACTTTACACCTTAAAGTGACAGAGACAGCATGCGAATTAACGTTGGCTTCAAACTGATTGACGTTTAAGTATTTGGCCAATAATAAAGCAAATATTTTAAATTTCCTTGCGCGCGCTTCCAATTTAACCCTCGCGCCTCTAGGCTAGGCATGTACCTGCTTTGCCTTAAAGGGATAATTAGCGTCCATAAACATAATACACTAGCTGTTGCCCGCGGCTTCGCACGCGCGTAAAGTAGCAAGTAGTAAAGGATAGATGGATGTATTCTGGGATTTTCAAAGTAAGGAGCATGAATTATGTTTTTCATAAAATATTATGGCGTTAAGATAATAATAAGATAATTTGGAAAACATCACATACATTGAGTTTGGATAAACTTTGAAAACACAGACAAAACTTGAAAATCATTGACACGAAAAGATGAAGAAGAATCACATACATTGCTCCGAATTCAAAGTAAGTAGCTAAAGCTCTTGTGTTATGGAATCAGAAACAACGAAGGTACCACTAACACCCAGACTCGACGTAATGTAGAAAAGTGATTTTCTACATCGACCCGTCCGGGGATCGAACCCGGGACCTCAGAGCTGGCGACACCTTGAAAACCGTTGTGGACGCCACTCGAACACGGATGTCATCGTAAAGATATGTTTTAGATGGTCATTTATTTGTATCGAACCAGAAACCCGTATATGAAAGGCATGGCCTTATCTTTAAATATAAAGTCCACAATATACTTAATACCTTGCAACCCCTATTTAACCATCTTAAGGCGTAGATTTCTAAAATCGCTAAAATATGTTTTCATTTATTTCTAACCAAAAACCCTTATACCAAATCTCATGAAACCAAATCTCATCTCTCTCTTTGAAAATGACGAACTTCCTAAAAAAACTTTCAATCACTATTGCACCCCCTTAGAGGGTAGATTTCTAAAATCTTGGAAATAGGTACGTCTTATTTATTTCTAACTCATAATCCTATGAAATTTAATGTGCCTATCTATATAAACTACACAATTCATATACCTACAAACTTCCATCCCCTATTTTACCCTCTTAGGGGGTAGATTTTCAAAATCGCTGAAATACGTCTTTATTTATTTCTATCGAAAAACCCGTATACGAAATTTCATGTGTCTATCTTTAAAAATACTGAACTTCCCCTACAAACTTTCACCCCCTATTTAACTCCCTTAGGGGTTGAATTTCGAAAAATACTGAAACACGTGGTTTTTAATTATTTACCAGAATGGTAACCACGATTTTTTATGGTTTAAACTACAAAAATAACGTTTTTCCATACAAACTTTCATCCCCAATTTTACCCTCTTAGGGGGTAGATTTTCAAAATCGCTGAAATACGTCTTTATTCATTTCTATCGAGAAACCCGTATACGAAATTTCATGTGTCTATCTTTAAAAATACTGAACTTCCCCTACAAACTTTCACCCCCTATTTAACTCCCTTAGGGGTTGAATTTCGAAAAATACTGAAACACGTGGTTTTTAATTTTTTACCAGAATAGTAACCACGAATTTTTATGGTTTAAACTACAAAAATAACGTTTTTCCATACAAACTTTCATCCCCTATTTTACCCTCTTAGGGGGTAGATTTTCAAAATCGCTGAAATACGTCTTTATTTATTTTTATCGAGAAACCCGTATACGAAATTTCATGTGTCTATCTTTAAAAATACTGAACTTCCCCTACAAACTTTCACCCCCTATTTAACTCCCTTAGGGGTTGAATTTCGAAAAATACTGAAACACGTGGTTTTTAATTTTTTACCAGAATGGTAACCACGAATTTTTATGGTTTAAACTTCAAAAATGACGATTTTCCATACAAACTTTCATCCCCTATTTAACACCCTTAGGGGTTGAATTTCAAAAAATCCTTCCTTATTCCTTGTCTACATTATAAAGGAAACCTCTGTGCAAAATTACAGCTTTCTAGGTTCAAGGGCTTGGGCTGGGCGTTGATGAGTCAGTCAGTCAGTCAGGCCTTGTCTTTTTATTTATATAGATTTAAGTTAGTTAACAAGTTGATAGCAAAGTAAGATCATGACCTCTGTATGTGCATCTTTATGTTCTATATAAAGATTATAAAACGTATTAGTCACGACTCAGTAGCGTAGATGTAGTTTACATAACAAGTTGAATAAAATAATGAACGTACGATTATGACCAACGTATTAATGTCATCATGCGGCTACATTAAATAAGAAGTTTCTAAACTTGAGTGATTAGGTACTAAGTATTCCGAAATACTTCGTGCGGGTTAAACTGACCAAGGAGAAATTTGCAGTACGTGTGGGGAATAACGGCAGGATCGCACACTCTGCTGGCAATTATAATTTAAATTAAATGGACATTAACAACGTAGATTGGGGTGTTGTGTGCTTACACTGCTAAGACACGGTAACACTTTCACCGCTTCTGTAACGGCTTGCAGTCTGCACATCAGCGCCGGCTACTACGGGCACGTTTCTCATTGCATCCATTTTAGAAACATATTATGAACGCCGCGATATCGGTGTTACCTAGCGAAGGCTGCAACGGGAAGCCATATTATTTGTTCTGTTTACAAATAAAAAATGATGACTCAAAAGAAACAGCAATTTCGACAGCAACGAAATAATGTTTTATCGAATAAAGATTTTGTTCTGGTGTCGATTATGTAGGTCGACGCGTCACCCGATTCACTAAATACTAAGAAGCGATTACTTACAGCAAATAATTCGTATCAGCTTATTCAAATGAAATACTATAATGTAAATTTATTCATTGGCTTGCATGGGAAGGGATACATGAAATATATCCGACACCATAAATAGATGGGATTCTAAGATTATTCAGCAAAAGGCGTATAATATTTCAACACCTTTAGGGGAATCAAATGAATAGGGTACTCCTTGTTGACCTAGAATTATGAGATTTGGCAAGTAATGTCGTCACATACTACAAGTTCAGAAATAAATCTGAACATTATACATTTTTAATAAAATCATTAAAAATATATTCTTTGTACTGAACCCTCGGTGGGCTCTTATTTGTCCGTTTCTTTTTTCACTTAACCATCGAGGTCTCAACTTGTAGGCACCTATTATTTTGATAGATCACGAAGGCCGGTAGGCACCACCGTAATTAATGAGATTTGGATTTTTTGTAAAAGTTAAATACCTAGGTAGTTTCATTTGCTTTGTGCTAATTTGTTTTCAAGGTGACGCCAGCTCTGAGGTCCCGGGTTCGATCCCCGGACGGGTCAATGTAGAAAAACCCTTTTCTACATTGTCTCGGGTCTGGGTGTTTGTGGTACCTTCGAAGTCTCTGATTCCATAACACAAGTGCTTTAGCTCCTTACTTTGGAATCGGAACAATGTGATGTTGTCTACATTTTATTTATTTATTTAAAATAAAGACTGGATTACTATAACGTGACGTATAGTTTCCAAGAAATATGTATAGGCAGAATACATCCACAAATTGAATAGCATAGCAAACTTGTTGAAAGGCACGAATTAAGTACATGCAGATGTAATACCTATATATTTCTCTTTTTTAACAGTTAATACTGTATAAAGGTAAATAGTAGAGATAAGCAAAAATTAAGTTTACGTCTTACAAATTAGCACAAAGCACATAACATGAAATTTGTAAGAAGGGATATTATAACTATCATCGTTAATCCTATATAATTATAATAACGGGCTATAAAATGTCCCACTGTTGGGCACAGGCTCAATGCTCATCCTTCTCATTCCTTCCCATATAGGGAAAGATGAGCATTGATCACCTTGGCGATTTCAGGTTCCTATTTTAGAAATCCTTCCCTATATGGGAAGGAATGGTTTTAGAGTTTTCTCACGATGTTTTACTTCATCGTTTGTCCATGATGTCTTAGAATAATTAAGAAAGTAGGTATATGTATACATATTATAGCGTAATTTTGCTACTTACTTTGGATAAAAAATGTTATATCAAAAAAATATGACTGAAAAGTCACATTGGTACTTGCCTGGATTCGAACCTGCAACAATGTGCATACGAATACGGTTATTAAACCGCTAGACCAACACGACATTTTCCATCCAAGTCCCATGTCTAAAGAATAACAACTATATCATACAACTTGGGAGTATACTTCATTAACAATGTATTTTCAATTTCCGTGTACCATGAGGTCAGACTTTATAATTCAATAATTTCTAATAATAGCGCTTGTCTAATGCAGTTAGCAGCAACGTTAGCGAATCCCGGTGCTGTGTTATCACAATGATAACAATATATTCAGGTCAATATCTCGTGATAACACACGCACACCGACGCGCGACGCCTCGCCCGCCGCGGCTTCATCTCGACACGTCCTAGTATGACGGTAACAAGGAAAGTAGGTACTGGTCGGTCACAAAACATAAACTCACTGCTATTTATTTTGTAACCAGTGTCATCGGCCCTCAATGCGGCGCCGATCGTACGCGTAATCCGCGTGATAACTGCCACTCCTACATTATGGAGTGGACGACAGATAAAGGTTCGCAAAATTTTACAAGCACAACTTTTTTAAGATTTCAACAAATGTTTAATATTCTATATAATCTGAATATTATATTGTGATGATTTTATAGTATAATATTAAAATATTTATGTATTTTTGTAGTTAACTATTGGACAGTCTTAGGCCCAGTTTTTTTTAACCCAAGTTAACTCAACCACTGGTTAAATATGCTAATAGTTTCAAAATGCGTTTTTTCATCAATAGCTAGGCTATCAAATCATTAAATTAGTTCGAGAGTTAATTCTTTAACCATTTGATAGAGGCAAGATTGATGAATAAACAAGTTCTACTGAAGTTTGAAACCATAAGTTAGCACATTTAACCATTCGTTGAGTTAACTCGGGATCAAGAAACTGGGCATTAAATTGAGTCTAATAAGAATTGAATATAGATTATAAGATACATAATTACATATACATATACTATAACATTGATCTTTAGATAAATATAACTTACCTTTTATTAGTGGCTCTGAGACAACATTGACATCTTCTTGTGGGATCATGTCCATGAGGCGCGCTATGTCAGTGGCGAGCATGTGGTCTACCACCTCCAGCAACTTTGGTTTCAGTGGGTGGAACTTGGTGAAGTCGTGGTTAGCTAGAGTCTCCTGCATCTTCTTAATATCAGGGAAGTCGCCAGGAGATATCTGCTGCTCTCTTTGGATGCGGTCGTATACCTGGCCTAGATTCTTAATTAACTCCTTTTTTTTGCCATCCTTACCAAACATGGAAGGCATCTCTTTCCTTAGCTCACTCACAATGTAAGCATGAACTTTAGCTAAGCGAGCCCTTTTAATCAAATCATTTAGTTTACGCAGAGCTGCATTTCTTGGTAAAGACTGCATATCTCTAAATAGATCTTGTTCTTCGTCTTCAAATAAGCGCCTATTGACATCATAACGCAGGGGTTGGTCCCAGAAAGATCCAATATACACCCGGGCTACTTCAGGAGTTTGCAGTACTTTACCTAGTGACCACATCAGTGCTCCATACACTCGCATCAGCTGCTGGTGATCAATCATGTCAGCCTTGTTCAACACAATACGTATTTTATCATCGTGGCCCCTCAGTGCCTCAATACTACGTCTGAACTCATCCGATATATCAAGTTTGTGAGCATCAAACAACAAAATGATTCTATCCACACGCTCAGCAAACCACTCCAGCACACCAGTAAAGTCATAACCTCTGTCAACACGCTGTTTCTCTCCAGAAAGGATGCCAGGTGTGTCCACGATCGAGATGCCTTTCAGTACCGGCGATATCACGGTCGAGCACTGGAATCTGTTAAGGAACGCATTGCCAAACTTGCTGAGTGGTCGGAACTGTTTCTTGGGATCGACGACGAGAGCGTTACCAGGGATGACGCCCTCCTTCTCATCGTACATAACAGCAATGAATCTATCGGTGGTTGGCTCCGGACCTATCCTAATGCCTGGGAAGTCTCGCTCTAGTAAGTATTTGATAAATGTAGTTTTACCGGTTGAGTACTGACCGACGAGCAGTATCATGGGCTTAGCGTCAAAATCAGGGTCCTCCAGTTGCGGCGAGTGGAAGTCATGGAACTGATAGTGTAGTTCCAGAGGTAAAAGTTTTGTTTTATAAATCCTTTTAAGACCTTCCACGACATTTTCGATACTTTCAGTTTTTTCACCTTCCTTCTTTATCCAACTAAACATTCTGAATGTCTTATTCGTCTGCTCTGTAACTATAATAAAAGGGACGCACAGGCACTAGTTCACTCACAGCGGCACTTTACAATATTTTTATAACAAATACGATAGGACCACCGCGATCATCCTCGCCCACAAAAATGAAGTAAAATGTCAAATGACGTGTGTGACGTGCAGACTGCAGTGCCGATATTGACGTAAACTAATGTTACCTATATAAAAAATTTCGTCGTGGATATCAATCCAAAATAAAAAGGGATAATCTGAGGCATAAACCTATATAATATTCTTGGCATAAACCTTAGATGAATAATTTCATTTCATTTCATTTCACTCTAACGATTGATTTTTTTTAACGCGCCTAAAATAATAACTTCATAAATTGTTTTCCATTGTTTCTTTATTGATATGACAAGTTATTACACTTCATGAGAGATTTATGAATCAGTTTATTAGAATCGAAATTATTTATTTTCTTTTGAACATAATAATGTACAGTCACATTTTACACTTTTAAAGAGACTGCTGTCTAGCTACAGGTAAAACTGTGTTGCAGACCCTCTGCGAGTCACATAAAGGGAGAAATGTTTAAATGCTACCTGGAGGTTACTCTAAATACTAGAGATAGCAAATGACTATCAAAGGACACATTCCTTAATTTTTATAAAGAAATAAAACTGCAGTTTATCCATTAAAATAGGCTTGGCCGAGCCGGGAATCGAACGAGTTAAAATTCAAAAAGTTAAAACCCCTTTAACTACAGACATCGATCGATAGGGTCATTTATTATTATCTGCTACAAACATGATAAATTAAAATCGTGACAGAGAAAAACCATGAAATCTAAACTCGTAATAAATATAAATAGGTCACAGCAAATTTTAATGTTAAAATCTTATAGTCAATATTAGTGCTCGTTTACAGATGCGTAAGAATTTTGGTAAGATAGCAACTATCTGAAAAAAGAAATCTTGTAAAAAAAAACTTTTAATTGTTGTAAAATGCAGTGAAATTGCGTAATTTTAATAACTATTGCGATCAACCGTTGAGTAAATAGTGTTTTTATTGAACTCTTTAATTTTATAGGTTAAGTTAGGTTTCACAGTTTTTAGGGTTCCTTACTTCAAAATAATAAAAATTAAACCCTTATTTATAGGATCGCTTTCACGGAAAAATTGCACCGTAAATTTTTAAAAACATATAATACTAATATTTTTAAACTTAGGTTTGAACAATAAATTTTAAAAACTTAATTACTAGCTTTCAAATTGCAAAAAAAATTGGTTATTTGCATTTCTCCAGCTACAGCCTTAGTAAGCTAACATGGAATGTATTTATACCCTTGCCTTGGCCTAATAATTATGTCCAATAAAATTGATTCTTTTTAAATATTTTTAGGGGGATTTCCGAGTAATTGGGGTTTTGAATTAGGGATAAATATTTTTCAGTGTTGATAATGGTAAGGTAAACCTGCATGACGTCATGACTACTCATGACCATATTGTGATGAATGCGGATGAATGACACACTCACTTGACTTGACAATGACAGCTTTCAAGACTTCTTTTCTTCGCTTCGCGGTTTCTGATTCTGTATTCTAATTTTAACTAAAGTAAAGTAACATTCGTCATTCACCATAGAAATAGTTTCACAAAATCAACCTTATTTTACAAAGTAATTAATACGTTTTTCATGGAGCTCTTTTGAAGATACAAATACTAGTTTAGTAGATATCGGTTCACTCACAGCTTTAATACTTTACGTTTCTGACTTTTAAATGTTGTAAAACGTGCAATGTGCGACGTAATAATTTCTCAAGTGTTTGCAATTAACTTTAAAATTAAAACTAAGCACTATGACGATATTTCACGATGAAATAGAAATTGAAGACTTCGAATACGATGAAGAAGATGAAATGTATTATTATCCATGTCCGTGCGGCGATAGATTTCAAATAAGTAAGGTTAGAATTATGTTTACATTATTAAAACACGACAATATTTGTATGTACCTATATCTAGTGTGCCTTTGTTGGAGGCCTGTAAATAAATAAATATTCGCTTCGCATTACTTATACTAGATATTCACTCAACGCAAACGCAAGTAATTTTGGCAGTGTTACTCATAGGCCTCATAGCACTGATTAAGTGCTTCAAGGCACCCTTTTGTATCTCATGGATGGTTTATAGAAATGTCATTACTTTTTCAGGAAGAATTAATAGCTGGTGAAGAAGTTGCAACATGTCCAAGTTGTTCCCTTGTGGTCAAGGTTATATATGACCTGGTAAGTTTAAAATGCTATTTTTATATAAATCTTGAGCATAATCATTAAAGTGTTGAGAGAATGCAAATTATATAATTTTTAGGACAAGTTTAAAGCTGAGGCAGAAGAGGTGTGCAATGAAGATGGTGACAAAGCAACTGTGAAAGCCTAAGAGACACCTGATGACATAGTACTGCCCGATAGTACTTGAGACTCACACTGTGCAGCAAGCACAGAGACTAGAAGTTGTGATGTGATATTATGATTTAGTAAATATAATTTTGTAAACATCAAACTCCAAGTTGTTTTTGTCATCTCTAGTCTTTTAAACTTTTGTTTTCGTAAAATAGTATCATGAAAATTAAAAATGAAAAAAAAAAGTAATTTTACTGATGCAAAGGAAAGGAATTTGTTGGTTGGTTTTATGCAAATCAGAGTTCAGACATAAATAAAAGTCTATCAAGTCGCAAGTGATCTATTTTACACTCCTTACAAAACATGATAAACATAAAGTGTTACATTTATAGTAATAGTGTATAATTTATTCTCTAAAAAATAATATTTAAATAAGTCACATTGATAGTACATTCAACTAAAACGAGAACGATTGACTAGCTAGTAAGGGAACAACTCCCAAGCTTCCCATACCAGTGGGAATATAATAAGAGCTAACTCTGTGCAAATATTGTCTTGATTTGTTGATATTCTGCACACATCCATGTACCATGTAAATGCAGCCTTAAAATACAATGAGATCTTGGCTTAAACAGGGATTAACATAAATGAGTTTTGTTTGTTAGCTAGATGACTGCAATTATACATTGTACATGGACTAATGGGTTATATAACAACATTACAATACATTAATATCCACCAAGGAATCATTACTTACAACAAATCTGATATTGTAATATGGATATCTTAAAAGTACAATGTGAGATTATGGAGTCTAAATACTAGAATGCCACAGATAAATAGATCTCTCAAGTTGTCATAATGTGTTATAGCATCAGTATTCTAAACTCAACATATATACAAGAGTAATTGATTAAGCTACATTAATTAATGTATTATTTAAATAATTTGATAAACCAAATCAGATGGGTTCATGAGGACTTATAGATATTAGGTAGCATTGAACTGTGCATAATTAATTTTATATGTTATTGAAAACTGTAATTGTTGGAGTAGAATTACATTGGAAGGATACATTTGAGCTAACAAATTAGACTAATATATTGCACCTAACAAACAAATACTGTGCATATATTACAATTTCTTACAAATGGACTGTAACACATTATCTTACAATTCTAGGCAAGCATTAAGCTATAATAAATTTAAATACTGGAATGAATGAATAATTACCATGCATTAGGTAAGATTTAATAGGAGGTACTTCAACTGAAAATATCTTTTACAGAAATAAACATCGATTTTCGACATTATTATCAATTTTAGAATAATAAATACTGTCATATTTTCTGAATATAAAGCCATGAATGAAACGGAGGCAAAAAAAAAATTATATACAAATTAATAGGCTCTCTGCTAGAATATATTATTTATACTTATACTTGACTAAGTTAATGCAATGACTGTTCTGTGTTTTTGTAAAATCAGCATTTATTACTTTCTTGTTTACATTTAGAGAGCAATGAAAGGTATTATAATATGGTAAAAAAGCATTTTTTAATAAAAAGTAAGCTGCCTGGTCATAAAATACCACAAAGATAATAGTCTGGGTCTGCCCCTCTCACTAAACCCTTGCCTCGCTCAACCAATAAATGTTACTTTATTTCATCAAGAAATTTAAATACGTATTACTGGTCAAATAGGAATCCACTATGGGCTTAAATTTCTTAGTTTCTGCGTGAACTTTTGATTTCTTGAAAAACCATGTGAAGTGGCACTGATGTGCACCGTGTATACCTGACGCCGGCTAGTGCGGGAGCAGGACGCTCACCCGTAGAGCGGCAGCGCTGCGCCGCCGCCCGAGCCCTACGCCGGGCCGGGCGCGGCGAGCGGGGCGGGGAGCGGGGCGGCGAGCGGGGCGGCGAGCGGAGCGGGCGGCGGGGCGGCGGGGGGCGCGGGCAGCGGGGCGGCGGGGGGCGCGGCCGGCGCGCTGCTCGTGTGGATGTTGAAGTGCCGCACCGCCGCCTCCAGCGCCACGTTGTTGCCGCTGAAGTAAGCCGACACCGCGTTGTGGAACAGCAGCAGCTGTTTGTTCATCACCTTCACCTGGTTGAGTACAACATTGCTTGTAATGACGGCGGTTCCTTAACAAGAGCGTGTCGGCGAGCACGCACCCGGTTCTCGTGCAGCAGGCGCAGCTTGACGGCGGAGTCGTCGCGCAGGCGCTCGTAGTGGCGGCGCTGGCGCTCCACGTGCGCCAGCGCCGGCTCGGGCGCGGCGCGGCCCGCCTCCAGCTCGCTGCGGTACGCGTCGTACTCCACTCTGACAGTATCAAATAAGTGAATATCTTAAGTTGGAAGCTTAGTTATGAATTATGTTCAATTTGTCTCTATTATTATTAGGCAGGTTACTTAAAAAATATAATTGTATCTAATAATGTATTACATGAGGAGCTTTGAGCAAGTTTACCTGGCAGCCTCGTACTGCCGGATGGTGAGCAGCGTGTCCTCAATGGTCTTGTTGGTGAGCGTATTGAGCGAGTTGTTGAAGAAGTGCAGCGCGGCCAGCAACGTCTCGCCGTTGCGCGTCAACGTTCGCTGCGTGTCCGCGTTGTATAGGAACCTGAGGGATACGTTGATATTTTTTTTTAATTTCATATAAACGAAAAAGAGTGTGTTTAATGAAAAGGATTTCCAGATCGAGGATAGCAATAGTATACAGAATATTTTTTTATTTGAGCAGCACTGACTGGTTCTGCAGCTCGGGCGACTTCTGCGCGAGCTCGGCGAAGGCCTCGCCGAGCGCGCGCTGCGTGTGTGCGGCGGCGGCCAGCTGCTGCGTCAGCGCGCCGCTCAGCCGCAGCACGCCGTTGTACTTGCGCTGCGTCTCGCGCAACATCTCGATCTGCGCCTCCAGCTCTGCTCACAAACATATTTATTTATGCCTCAAATTCATCAATCACCCAGACCACCCTAAGAATCTGGTTCTTAATTAAATACTATGTTTATTTACCAATCTCAATTTTACTTAGACATAAACACATGTCAAGCAAATAATATCATATATAAATCTTGTAATTACAACTAGCATCGTAAGTTGTAAAGAGAACAGGAATTATGCTTTTGTTTTGTAAAACTGAAATTTGAGAGAACTTGATGAAACAGCAAATGGTAAAAAAAAAAAACTAGCAATAATACGTGTAGATGACTGGCCTGTTGGTACAGTGGTTAGCGACCCTGACTGCAAAACCAGAGGTTGTGGGTTCGATTCCCACCCAGGACAAATCTTTGTGTGATGAGCATGATCATTTGTTCTGTGTCTGGGTGTAATTCTTAATAATATAAAAATCTATATTATTTATGTATTTAGAAATTTATAAGTATGTTTATCAGTTGTCTGGTCACCATAGTACAGGCTTTGCCTAGTTTGGGATCAGATGACCGTGTGTGCGGTGTCCCAAGATATTATATTATATGTATATCAAATACAACATTAACTTTTAACCCAAAGATAGTTTCCGATAAATCTCACCCGTATCTACTGTTCGGGAACTTTTGCCGAGCTTCTCATAGAGTATTTGTTTAGTACACTTGTAGGTGGACACGCCCCAATTACGGATAGCATCCAGCTTGGAAGAGCCAGCACGCAGCAGGGTACTGGACCCGGCACCACCATTTTGTGACACATCAGGTGGAGCTGAAAGAAAATAAAATGATCACAAAACAAGAATTTCATATCCAAATTACAAAACATTTGTAGAATTTATAAAACCAAACCCCCATAGAAGAATTATTTTTAAATACAAATGGTGCATTGAAACAGGAGTCGCAGGTTCGAGTACTGCCAGCAGTTAAAATTTTTCCCTCTTTCTATTAGTATTTACAAGTTATAGTAACGCATGACATGAAATGACAATAATGATGATGTTTAGTTTGTCCACAGGCTGCAATTCTGAAGGGAATTTAATATAAAAAAAACTACCTTGTTATAAATTTTCGAGATGCCATTAATCGGAACATTGGAAGATAAGCAGCAACATCTAAAATAAAATTCAGTCAGTGAAAAATATAATACCGTAAGCTGGAGGGAAGGGCATGGAGCGCGACGTGGGGAACTTTGGCTCCGTGCCCGACGTGATAGAGTCGCTGGACTCGCGCAGCGGCGGCGTGTCCTTCAGCATCTCGTGGATGCTGCGCTCCGATTGCCTGCGACACAACCCAGCGTTACACTCCTCGGAAATCTAACAGTCTACCGAAAGAAGGCAACTGGAGCCGGCCTTTTACGCTAATAAAATATAAACAGACAGGCCGGTGTTTATTGTAAAACATGACGCACCATTTCGACATCTTGACCGAAAAGTTTTTCCTTCAGCAACTCCGCAAGAGTAAGTGATTACTTAAATCTATTTAATTACACCACAGAATTGTCATTTTACACTAAATAAACCAGAAGAAAATGCTGAATTCTATCAATCGACGCTTCGTTACAATATTGACAATGACAATTTGACATGAAACCTTTTGATTTTGAACATTGTTACGAGTTTATGACAATTACTTCAAGATGAAGAAAGAGCAATACAATTCATGTAAGAGCAAAAGAGATGGGATTAAATCATTTTGACGTTTAATCATTTTAAAGATAGCAACATTTTCATATTCGGTGTATTCGAGATTCACAGAACAGATTTGATTTTTAACTAGCTGTTGCCCGCGGAATCGATCGTGTGTATAGTATACTTATACAGGAAGTTACAACTGCGTAAAGCCAAACATTCACTTATGAATGAAAAATAGAAAACCCTACAGTAGACAAATAGTAAAATAAATAGGTGTAGCCTTTCTGTCAAGTTATCTGGTACCCTGACAGGACAGCTTACTTACTTACTTAGGGTTTAAAAAAAAATACTTTGATAATTAATTATATTTTTACGGGGTATTTTGTAAGACCATATCTTCAATTTATAGAGGTTCCTGAGTCTCAAAATAAGGAGCATGAAATTCATTGGTACAAATACAGACATATTACGACGTTTTAACGTTATCGCTTTCGCTGTAATAGAGAAAATACCAAATTTCAAGGCTGTCTGCTGGCGGCTTAGCTCGTAAACAATTTTAAATTTTCCTTCGGGAACTACAGGAATCGGGATAAAAGGTAGCCTATGTTCTTTTCGCGATGGGGAAATCGGGGTCGCACCGCTCGACACGTGTAGCCGCTCGCACTGGTGTTGCCCCCTGCTGCCTGCAATGGCGGTTGTTTGGGGCGCCAATGTAGTGAGTAGTGAATGCCTTTTTAAAACTTCACTCAAAATCAAAATATTTTTTATATTTTGATTTCTTCTGAAGTTTTCTTCTGAAGTTATCCCGTGGTAAAAGAGATACAAATTATAATAATATTCAATTATATTTTTACGGGGTTGTTTGTAACACGTTGTATGTACTTAGATGTACAATTTATAGTCTCAAAATAAGAAGCATAAAATGAAATGTTGGTTCAAGTACAAAATAGGTAGGTATATTACGGTTTTTTTTTAACGGCAGTGTTTTAAATTTTATTATAGATCATGATTTTATCTTATTCAAGATACTGAAATATTTATTTCCCAGAGCTATGCACGCGGTAAAAGCCCACATAACGTTAGCCAGTGCTTTATCATTTGTATGTACCTATACTTTTTACCTATTATTTTATAATTTAGTAGGTATACTTCCTAAATCACGCACTTCTTCTGTGGAATACATCGCATCGTCATTATGAACAAGCTTCACGTGTGTCACCGACGGACGTCGAGCGGATTAACTGAATAAATTCGTGATCTTAAAAGCCGAGTAGGTAGGTACTTAGGGTTCATACGCACTATGCGGTTACCCGCAATGCGGCTAGCCGTCCGGCTGACCGCAAGTACAATTTATTATGTAGGTACGTAATATTCATTTCTATGCGCACTACGATGCGGCTGCCCGCTGACCGCCCCGGTCGCTCAGAGTGCTGCGGCCCGAGTGAGTAGTGACGGCCACCCGCACGGTTGCTATACGCACTGTGCGGCTGCCCGCCATTGACTGTGCACGTGGTACGTCAGTTTTTAGTTCTTCGAAAAATATTGCAAAATGCTTTCTCTTGCATCTCTTGTTTGCAAATAAGGATGCAACCAGTACTTCTTTCTTTGTTTTTCTTCTTTACGTAACGTGTGTAAATGTAGTACCTAAATAATAGCTGCAACTTCGTCTACGTCCATCTTTGAAATGGATCGATATGACCGCAAATCGCGACGATTCTTCAACCGCACGTTGCGGTTGCGAATGCGGCTGCCCGCGATCCGGCTGGCCGCATTCGCAACAGCATCCTGGGGTCAGCCGGACGGCTAGCCGCATTGCGGGTAACCGCATAGTGCGTATGAACCCTTAAAGTTCGTACGTGTATCATAACTTTGAAGAATCTTAATATATATAAATCTCGTGTCACAATGTTTGTCCTCAATGTACTCCTAAACCACTTAACCGATTATAATAAAATTCGCACACCATGTGCAGTTCGATCCAACTTGAGAGATAGGATAGTTTAAATCTCAATTATATAAAAAAAAAATTAGACCGCGGGCGGAGCTGCGGGAAACAGCTAGTAGGTTTATAAATCGCGGTAAATAAGTTTTTATTTCAATTTAACCAGAAACCCGTAGTTACAAAATTATGTAACTACGTGGCTGTCTTTAATCTATATTGCCTGAAATAAACTATTTATTATTATTGCCTTTATTCTTATTAGGTTGTTATATATTTTTTTTAATATTCACTATCACTACATTAAAAAAATATACCTAAGTACATTTAAAAATATAAAATACTAGCTGTTGCCCGCGGTCTCAATTTTTTATATATCTTTTTTATAATTGTGATGTAAGCTATCCTATATTTAAAATTGGATCAAATTGCACACTGTGTGCAAATTTGATTAAAATAGGTTCTGTAGTTTCGGAGTTCATCCCGGACAAACATCGTGACACTGGAATTATATAATAATAGAAGATAGTCTCCAACGGCATCAGGAGCAAGGTCCAAGCTGCTTGCTCATAATACGCGCCATGTCGAGAAGTACAGCTTTCTGAATCAAACCCTAGACCCAGGTGCCTAACGAGAGCCTCCTGAGGTGTTGGTCGAGGCGTTAGCTGTGACGACTATCGGGATAATGATTTCCGAGTCCACATGTCGACAACCTCGTGCGTTAAGTTCAAATATTTAATCTATTTTTTTTTCGGCTTTCACGAGGTTCTCCTCATGAGGGATAGTGATATTATTATTATTATTTAAAAATGACGAAATCAACGAAATACTTCCAACTACTTCCAACCTTACTTCCCACTCTTAGGGGTAGATTTTATAAATCGCTAACATACATTGAGATATAAATCGAACTCAACGACGAAAAACTATAACTCTACTTGATATGAATTATAATAAAAGCCCTGGCGCACACGAAATGACGTTGGAAAGAAAAAAAACGACGGAAAGAAGAATACGTAATACATGGAAGAGTTTCTGGACCCTAAAAGAACATTTAAAGGGCAGCTTTTCTATGAATTTGAAAAGGAGACTCATCGACGTGTGCTCAGTCGCTCAATGAACAGCTTAAATCGAAACTAAAGATTTGTCAACGAGGGATGGACCGCAGCATAGTAGGTGTTAAACTAACAGACCGAGTTAGAAACACCACGCTGCGCTCCATAACCGATGTCGGAGGAAAACAGCCAGGCTTTGCAGCCGTAGCGATGGGCAAAGACACAGTGGACGTCGAAGGAAGGACATCGACGTTGAGTTCGACCTCGGCGAAAGTTGTGCGATGATCTAGTCAGGCTTGCAGGGCGCACGTGGCCAGAAATCGCACAAGATAGAGAGGTTTGGAAGAAGAAATGGGAGGCCTTTGCCCAGCTGTGGGAAAAGTATATGACATCCCATCGATAGGGACAAAAACGAAACTAATTGAAAGGAAACCATGAAATCTAAATATAGTACTTATTTTCCCTTTCTATATCTCTGTAATTCTGTATCTATCTAAAGGCCTACCATTAATTGAAGAAATAAAAATACATATAAAAAAAAACATGTACTTAGTTTAGCTAGTGCTCGTCGTTTGGTCCCAGTGTTAGGATCAGATCTTGGGATCCCAGGAAAATCGAGGGAAATCCTCAAATTTTATAGGCACGTGTTACATGTTTTTTCTTAAGCTGTTCACGTATTTGCTTCTGATGACCACCACCTTATGATGACTAGCTGATGATGGAAGGTAAACTCCTTAACAGTCAAAGTCAAAAGCAAATTACATCCATTATTTAGCATCAAGTGTAAACTACACATGATGCGGTAATTATATATTCATTATGTAGACTTAGATAGATATATATGTAAATAGATAATTAATACATAATTCTTCAAGTTATAAGAAGTAGTTCAACTAACTACGATTATTTGAACTAAAACTTCCAACAAAACAGTTTGTAACATCAATTGAATATGTGCCTAAGGTGAGTTAGAATTCAGTTTATTTTTCGCTTTTAAGGTGGGGTTTAAGGAGGTGTTTTTGAAGTCGGTGTTTATTTTTTTTTAAGTTTTTTTTGTTAACATCAGCATTTTTTTAGCACAGAATATTTATTTTATGTTATGAGAGGATTTATATAATAAGTAGCTGGTAGCAGGGTTTTTAGGACAGCCTGTATAGTAAATAAAACAAATCTTTTACTTATTTTTCATTTCGCCTTATTGTTAAATTGACTTATTAAAAAAATATAATCTATTAAAGCTATTTACATGCGTTGGTGCATGTATTGCATAATTTATGTAAAATGTAGATGTCATCTCCAGTTCAGTAGACATTTGTCTAATCACATATTATTATTATATACATAATAAGTAACACGGATCACGGGTTCCGGTGAGCATTGAAGATAATAACAGATACTTAATAATATGTATTATTCATTATGTATGTATTGTACTTAAATTACTTCTTTAAAATATTTACATCATAATTAATATCATTCTATGAATGAATACATCTTAGTTTATCTGCTGTAACATATATTAAAATTCTCTAATTTAGGTACATAAAACAATTAAGAAAGTACATACCTACCTATGTTACCTACTACAAGTTTACCAGCAGACTAAGTCCCAGTTTTTTGGTCCCGAGATACTGAACCAACTTTGGTAGAACGTTCATCACTTTTTGTACAAAAAAATGGTTAATTAATTAACTCACCAACTTATTTGACCATTTGATAGACAAACAATTGATGAAACAAAGCGTTTTGAAACCATTAGTCAGCATATTTAACCATTGATTGAATTAACTCGGGATCAGAATACTGGACCTAAGTGGTGCAGCCACATCGCGTTCAAGTTGACTCATTTAACGCTCCGTGAATATTTTTGTTCTAGTATTTATTAACTAGGTAGTAAGTGCATTCTGCGTATTTAGATCAGTTATCGGTAAGTACTAGGTAACTGATCTTAAATAGAACTTAGATATTAATGAGATTACTTTCTAAAATGATACCTGGATTTACTATACAGAATATTTTGGTACTTAGGATCATTTACAGTAGGTCAATCGATACTTATATTAATTATACTATTCGTTGGGTTAGCATTTGATTGACAGGCATTTGCATCTAGTGTACACCAGGGGACCAAACACTTCATAAATACCCATCTACACAGAAAGGTTATCAATCATACGGGTAACTATTTTAAGACTAGTTACAAACAACCAATTTTGAAACATTGCTCATTTGAGAGACATCACGTAAGTCGTATATCTCTTTTACAACGAATTAATAGTGACTTTGACCCTAACTTAAGTATTTAAACACAAATAAGTTTCTTTGAACAATATCAACACCAAGCGACAACCAAAAAACATCACCATACGTGAATCTCTGCAATTTTTCAGAAAAATATTACTTCAAAGGAAAGCCTGGAGCTTAACTGATGTAAAAAGATGTTTCTTTGGTCATGAAAATGCCCGGAATAAAGGAATTGCAGTAAAGCTATTTGAGTAGCCTACTCAATGAAGATTTATTCTGGATAGATCGTGCTCATGAATGGCGACTTTTGTCTTTCGTTTTAAAAATAGTTGATTGACGAGTTCGCTATTTAAACCGTGGCTCGATAGAAGTTCCAGGGTAATGACGTTGCGTTTCCACCATTTCACGAGTGGTGTGCCTTGATGAGAAGTGACGACTGGCGAGCTTTACGTGTGCGAGAGAACGTGCAGGAGGTCAGTCGTCGATGCGCAGCGTGTGCGCGGAGGGGTGCGTGCTGAGCGGCGGCCGCAGGGGGCGCATCTCCGCGCCGGCACCTGAGCTGTCGCTCACCACCAGGGTCTCCTGCGGGCAGCACGACGTCTTCATCGACATTGACTCCGTCGATGTCTTGTGACTCTGCGGGCACCAAACAATCAATCAATGAAGCTAATGCGTGACGCTCAATTAATTGAATTTATTTTTCGAAGTTAATTTACTTTCGAAGTCTTTTTAATAATATCAAACCAGTTTAATAAACGTACTTCTAAAATGTTTAAAACGTAAAGTTATTCTAGACATTTCAGTGGAAGAGGCAACAGATTTTAACTATATACGACACAAACCCGCTTGAAGCAGTGCGCGACGGAGTGGCAGAGGTTGGTGAGCGAGAGCCGGCGGCGCTGGCGCATGAGCACGTACAGGATGGGGTTGAGCACGTAGTTGAGCAGCATGAGCACGTCGGACAGGCGGGCCAGCGGCTCTAGCCGCTTCCACGCTTCCGAGCCCAGCCCCAGGTACAGGGCTGACGTCAGCTGGAAAACACAAACACCAGAAGTGAGAAACCTCCTTAAAACTCACTGTTCTTGGGAGACTAGGAAAAACTCATACATACGTATTTGATATGTGTTATGTAGGTACATACTGTAGTACATATGTATAAGTAGATAGTGGTGGAAAGTTAAGAGAACTGTTTGCTATTAGGATCGTAACGCTGCAAGACACCAATAGACAGTCAATCAGGATAATTGATCAATTACTTGCACCCTCGCATCGGTCGCTGTCTCATTGGTGCGCTGGGATCAGTTAAACTAGGTAGGTACCTACTAGGCGTTGAAACTTTCTCTATCTTATTTGTTTGGAGAGCTGATAATGATGTTTTTCGCCTTGTATTTAACTCTGCTTCTAAAGTCATAGCGCCATATTTGATATTTGTTTAGCTCTGTTTGGAGCCGATCTGCCAATGCGCCATGTATATGCGGACGGACACTGATTCGCCAGAGGGCTCATATGAATAAAATTCTAGTTTGATTCGCATACCATTAATGTAACAATGAAATATTTTCGCCAACGTTCACGGTGCGCGACGCATACTGATGCCGGAGTCGATGTACTTACTCGTCAACAATCAATATTGTAAAACTGCGACGTGATGGACATGACTTGCCTTCATACACATCAGATAATTAGTGGATTGATTACCCTTGTTTGTATAAAATACCTATTATAAATGTAGCTTTTTGAAAACTTCTTATACAACCATAATTTCTTATGGGATCATAAGCAATTATTTATTTCTGTTAAAAAAGTTACAAGCGATGAGCTAAATTCTTGATTCTTATAGACAGATCTATCGCAATCCACTGCTAGACCCGGGCCTCGCCCAAGTTGTGCCATAATACCCTGACCTCCGCCTTCGGCATTCAGTCCGACCCTGCTAACTTTTTCAGATGGGTACATATTGATTGATGTCCTGCCTAGCACTTAAGGCAATGAGTTTTGAATTCGTTAGGAATCATGGATTTTTTGTTTTGACTTTCGGTTGTAGCATACTAATGAGTTTTGCACAATAATCGTATTTTAAGTGATCGTGACCATGACCTTTTGTAGCTACTGTAGCTTTAAGGTAAGGGTGAAAAAATAAGACTGGCACTTAAAGCGATACCTCATGAAGGTGCAGAGTCAGTCAATACTCTTTGAATTTGAAGTTCCATGAAGTTCCTACACGTGTTAGGATTCTGTTTATGTGCTGCGCTTAACGCACATGTAGACGTTTCCTTACGATGCTGCGTGATCGTGCTGAATACTGATGCGTTGATGGCAGACAACTCTAATAATATCGCCACCTTCCATCACTTATTTGTTTACGTTGACACACGCGGAATTAACCAGATACCAAAATAATCCGTAGAATCAGATGCATTTAATTCAATTCCTTAGCTATAGACATTTAGCTCTGATATTATCAATGCTAAATGTCTGTGTCAGTTATATGTGGAAATTGAGCTAAACATTTAATAAACCAATAGTGATACTGTAACCTAGGACGGAAGATAGGCAGACCGTCCACGTAAAACACGTTGTTTAGATAAACTCGGGAAGTCTGAAAGCCGACTCGGCGACTCAGAGAAATGGCTACGCAGAAGAAGAAATCACGGCGTAGGATCAGTTTGAAGGCGAATGTAAACAAACTTACACAAGTTTAGTAAATAAAATTTAAACAACTTTCCGGTTTTTTTTTCTGATAACGTTTTCAGTTCAGGTTATAAGGTTTTGCATTAGCAAGAGTTTCCAGTCTAGTCTGAAAGTAAGTCGTGCCCTGATTGTATTCGACTAATGATTAAATTTAAAGAGTGGAACGTAGAATGTCGAAAAAACAAGTGTCGGTTAGGTACCGCTTAAATGTATGATGTTTACTAGCTTCTGCCCGCGACTTCGTCTGCGTGGACTTCAAAATTGGGTCTAAAGCTTCGCTCGTTAACAATTTTTAATCTTCCCACGAGAACTATTTGAGAGATCGGTATAGAAAGTACTTCCTTTTCCATAGCATAGGTGACATGCATACTAAATTTCAAAGCTGTATGCCCGTGGCTTAGCTCCTAAACAATATTCAACTTCCCTCGGCAACTACTTAAGGAATCAGAATAAAAGGTAGCTTATGTTCTTTTCCATGTCAAAGGCTACATGCCAAATTTCATCTAAATCCGTTCAGCCGTTTTTGCGTGATGAACTAACAAACATCCAAACATCTACACTTTCACATTTATAATATTAGTAGGATTTATTAAATTAGTCCAAATATCTAGCGCCGACAATGTATCATTGTTTTAACTTATTAAGTTTATTTTGATCGCTTTGTACAAAACAAATCGCTTCATTATTTCCTGTAGATGTTATGAAACCGATCCGAGATACCAAATAAGAATGAACAAAGTTGCAAATAAAATTTAACGCTGCTTATAATAACACGTGAGTCATTGTTGACGTACTTTATCTCGCTGAAGGTGCCCCAAGGTCGGCCATCATGAAGAACTGCGTTTTGCATTCCCAGCGAGCCATTATGGTGGGACATTAGCTGAATATAAATGGTAAGTCAATCAGTGCGGTCGCCGCTGCTGATTGTATTGTAAGCACATAGTCACACGTGGGTCGAGTGTTAACCGGTAGAGGCGACAAATCGCCAAATGTCCTTAATTATAGCTGTCACAGAGAATGTATTCTAATGTCAGTAACAAGGATGTATAATGAGAAGCATTGCCAAACGAGGCGTGACACTTGCCGCTATAAAATGTCGTGCGAATCCATAATTTATTACCTCCGCACTTCTTATCTCACCTTCTCCTTCGTATAGCATGAAAATAGCATGCCAAAATTTATTATATGCCATTATATATTAATGACAATAAATAAAACTAGGTATATGTAAAAAAAGATATACAATACGGAAAAAAATATATTAATATATGTAACATGTCATAATATGTACCTAGTCAATAAATCAACCCTAACAGGAATGTCAAGGCATGTCATGTGCCTTCCAGAATACAGGCTTAGATGGAACTGTGTAAATAAACAAGCTGAATTTAAAGACCGCCAGGGAGGCCGCCATTACGACTGTGTGCGGATCTTTGTCCTAATTTTTTGTGCATCAATTATTACTGCTAAAATCAGCAAGTATACCTATAACGTAATGTTATAACCACATAAAGTACAAAAAACCTTTTAAGATAGATAATGAAGATATGATGTTGATTTTGAAGAAATGCATATCTGAAAGTTACATAAAATAATAAAAAATAATCTGTGTTTACCATTTGCGGCATCCAGCATATCATGAAGAGCACGGAGAGCGTGGCCATGAGCCTGCTGAAGGCGACCTCCTCGGCGGTGGCGGCGTTGTGGTGCAGTGGCTGCGCGCCCTGCGCGTGCTGGCTGCGCTGGCGCTGGCGGCTGGCGCTGCTCTTGGACACGCGCCGCACCACGGGCTGGCTGCCGCGCGGCGCCGTGATGGCGTAAAGCGCGCGGATCACCGCCAGGTTGCAATATACCAGCACCATGCACAGTATCGTGCCTGCGCAACATATACACAACACGTCAGCACTGATCATGACGTTAAGAGACCATTCGCCCGTGAACAGACTTTAGATTTATGTCTATGGTGACGCTACTTACGGCTGTTACACAGGGGCTTGAGCTATTTCCATTTATGTCATTTTGTTCATGTGTACACCAACACCAACATCGAAAAATATTTAAATTGGAAACTATAATTGTGGTAAACATCGTAAGTAGTCAGTACCTAGGTACACGTGCACAAAAGCCATGAAATTCGCTACGTAAACAGTATTAGGCCACACCTTTTATCGTTTACCGAGTGTGGACTGGTGAGTGCATTTGTACAACAGTATCAATAAACCGATTGCGGGCGACCAACGGCCATTATATTACCGGCTAAGGATAACGGCTCGCGATAGTAACGAATGAGGACAAAATAAGCTTAAAAATATACATACCTAACTCACCTAGAGATGTTTTAATTACTAGGTATGTACCTATAGTTTCCCTCAAATCAATGGCAAAGCTTTAATATTGACGTTTTCATTACAAGGCAATACGGTTAAAAATATCGTACGGTTGACCGTACAGTACCACGTGCAATGTGAATCACTTCAGGGAAATGTATTTGACCCGTTTAATTAGAGGTAAACCGCGAAATACTCGCGTCTATGCTTAACAAGGCGAATCCACTACTCTTTTTTAATTACTTTTTAAAGGAAATTGCCAGGTCAAGCACTGCAAATTGCTGGGAGAGGCTTTGATCCTTGAGGAAGAGGGAGCTTAAATTCTTTTATTTTAAGTAGGACTAACCGAAGGCAACATAGAAGGCAGCGTAGGCGAGGTCAGTGGGCGTCACGGCGTTGCGATACCGGAAGCACTTCTGCTCACGCTCGTCGTAGTACAGGCCCAGCCCGAGGATGGGGGCGCACGTCAGCAGCGCCGCCCAGAACCACGACACCAGCAGCGCCGTGCGGATCACGTAGTACGTCACTTGCTGTACACAACACACTACATTTATTACCTGGCAGAGATCAATTATGGGTATTGGTATTATGGGTACAGTCCGCAACAAATCGATGAACAATATTAGATATACGAAACACCTTAATTTAAATAACGATATTATAGCGTTAAAAGCCTTCGTTTTAACTCAATTTATGAAGTTTACATTATGCTTAAAAGGAAAGCTCCACTTTAATATAATTAATTAACTAGAATAGGCAAAGATGTGATCCTCGTCTGAAATTGTTTTCGCTTCCGTTTATTTTTATGTATAATCTTAAAACCACATTCACTTCATTACTTATTACCGGAGCTCCGGCTAAAACTTTTCTTTTTCTTTCTTTGTAAACAAATATTACAACACTGAGAATCAATCGATCATCAAACATCAATTTGTTTGTATCCAAACTTGTCTCATAAGCTGGAACTATCATTATGGTCCATACAATAGGCAGCTTCGCATATACATATAAGTATGTTATGGCGGGCCTAGTCAGTGGTCAGTGGCCCGTCGGGAATTCCGTGCAAACTAGTTGCATTAGTATCGTGTCGGGGGGGACACAAAGACAAGAGCACTTGTAACGTGCCATTTATTTTCAAAATCACTTAGGTACATTTAGATTTCGCAAAACTTATTAATTCTCTGTTTAATTTAATGTGCCACACAAACCTGCTTCAAAGTAACGACAACTCAGCTAAAATTATAACACATCTGATTTTTTTATTCGTGTAAGAGAAATAAAATCATATCTTAGCAATAATGTTCTTCATCCCACGTAGGTACGTACTGGCTGGTACTGAGTGCTTCTCATCATCGTATTTCACTATAAATACATCAAAGATCGCTCATAAAGTTTCCTTTTCAAAGAAGTTACAATTATAGTTGTATTGACATTGTATTTCAGGAGATAGCTTTGTATTATACCTATTTGCGCATCTAGTCATTTATTATTTTTTGATTTTGTATCAGTACCATTGCACCTCTAGCTATAAACATCAAAAAGGTATATAGGTAAGTGGGTATGGAATATAAAAAAGTGTGAACAAGTAGATACCTACATGAAAACAATGAATGCTTAAAAAATGATTTCAAAATAATCCTTAACTGTTTCACAGATACCTCACTTAACTCTGGATTAGAAAGTCTAATGTCCCGATGACGACGCAACGACCTATTTATCTGCTACACAATCAGTAAGGAAAAATTTATTTATACTTTACATTTCATTTTCAATTCAAATGATGGAAAGTGTTTTAGTTTTTAGTTTACTCAGAAAGTGTTTTTTTAAGTTTTACAAAACAAAAAAATTGTATTTATGGCATTCAATTAAGTTAATTCAGTGCAACCAATCTAGTAACAATTTTTCGGAGTGCAATTTCCTTTCATAGTATTTTTTACCCGACTATGGTGGAGCTAATAGATTCGTAATAATATACAATCAATTGTAGCGACATTTTTATGACATTTATATGACGGAATTTAAACATAAGATTAACCTAGAAAAAGTAAACTGAGATACCTACCTACTCATCCCGTGTTTGGTATCAAATGAGAGGTCTTGGCTGTACCTTGAACATTTTTGTGCCTATAAATATGGATTTTCTTGAATGACTTCCTAGTTTCTTGTCTTTGAGATCTCTTTTTTGCGTAGTCATGCAGATTATAGTTTTTCACTGCGTGTCAATGATTCTATTTTGATTTTTTTATTGTCTGTTGTAACTCGTCGGTGACTGAAGTTTCTTATTCCATGAATAGAAGACAAATCAGCAATTTAGATCGAGGAGGTTATGAGATGTGGCTTCACAAGGAAACCGTGGATCGTTGATCGATAAATAAAGTGTATGGAAATGGGTTGTATGGTAATATCGAGGTGCGGTTTAGACGTAGATAGCATCATATTGTATTCATGCATTACGGTTACTATATCATCTGTTTCTACATTCGATTATTTAAATCACATGGATCTCATAATTTTAAGTTACCACCTAAAAACAACATTTTGGAATGCAAATAATTATAGAGTAGATATAAAAAAAATATTTATTATGAGATACTACATTCAAATAAAAATCAAAAAGTTTATGTCTTAAACCTCTCTACATATCGTATACGAGGATAATCGTTTAGAAACTCTATAGGTTACTCTCTATAAATCATTATATTATTATTCTGTAGAACATAGATATAGGAGTATGTCCGTACTAAAATTAATAGAGCTTTTGAGTAAATACAATAGTAATATAAACTAAAGGACTAACAAAAATGTGCAACCTATAAACGAAGTACGATGAAGTAAATTAGAGATTAATTTGTATATTCAGATTTACAGACCAACGTACAATTGATTTGGTTATAATTATAATATGACGCAGACGTCAGTAAGACGAAGACAAACTCTATTGCCCACCGGAGCAGTAGAGGCCGTCGATATCGTTACATTCAATCGATGGAAATAGCTGCGAGTGCATCTATCACGTTGTTGTTACACGAGCCCAGATATACAGCAGTACTTAGCGCTTTGAAGGATTTATTGTGTATTTATTGGCTAGTATGAATACATCCAAGAAGCGTTTAACGTGTCTATTAGCTGCCAAACGCGCTTTCCTAATCCTGAAACCGGCTTATCAAGCTTCACACCTGACTCATTGAAGCAATTTTTACCAATATGTTAGCGATTGCCTTCCGCATCCTGCTGCGTATATTTGGGAGCTGGCACGTGCTACGTATACATCGGAAGTGACACAGTCAGTGTATTTATTTGGCGGATGGGCGGCGGCGCGGCGGTGCGCATGCGCCGGCGATAACAATGCCCAAACAAACCGCAAGTATGCGAGCGAGGCGTGCACACACGCGCCGCGCCGCCGCGCGCCGGGACGCGTTCACGTTGATAGACGCCATTCATTAATTACAACGCATTACGATGAATTAATTGACCGCACGGTGTTCGACGACCGCTGATTACGGCAATATAGTGGATGTCTAAAGTTAGGTTAGGTTAGTTTATCAATAATCATGAAATAATCAGTGAAATTTATTGCAAAGAGCAATTGTGCAAGTCAAAATATTATTTTTAAGTCTAGGTAGGCTATGGAGAAGAACTTGCGAAAAACACCATAGGTCCCGTCTCTTTTAAAATTGTAATTTACAAGATTTAAAATACTTAAAAAGTACATTAGTTTTAAAACATGATTATTGCAAAATATGACATCAAAAGCGGAAAAACGAAAACAATGCATGATGCATTATACTAAACATAACCTTGTCGACACATACAAACATACAAAAAAAAACTGTAGCAAAATGCACGAAGCAATAATGTAATCCTTATCAAATCCCTAACCAAAGGGCTTTTCAAAATAGAGGCTGTAGGGAAGCTAATTGATGTAGACAAGAAGAAACTAGATGATAATGCGCATTATCATCAATGACATGTGCAGGTGATGCTAATTCCAAGATCGTCAAGTCTTCTCCCACTGCAGGATAGGTACAAGTTGTTCTCTCCATGTTCCTCACAATTCTGTCTCATGAATGGCCAGTTCTTATTGTACGACATAAAAACAAAAAATAATATTCTGAGTATTTCAAGACCCAAGACAACGAAAAGAAAAAATATCGATAATGTTTTTTTGTTTGTTTTTTCCTTGTATGTGATATTCTTGTATTTAGACTGTGACCTAGAAATAGCCATTTCAAACTCGATAAACATCAATCTTTCTCTCAAACTCGAGTGGGATTCAAAAATAACGTTATTACGTTGTTTGAAAGTGCAAAATTTTATAGAGATTAGGAACGTAACTTAGAATAGACCAGGTTTCGGACTTCATAGTTCAATATGAGACTATCAGCCACTAGGATTGGGTTTTTAACTTTTTATATTACAACATTGCATTGCATGAACATTGGCCTGTAGATACAAAAGGGTTGGTGACCCTGACTGCTAAGCCGGAGGTCGTGGGCTTGATTCCCACCCAGTACAAATCTGGGTGTAATTTATATATGTATGTATTTGTAAGTAGGTATGTTTATTAGTTGTCTGGTTGCCATAATACACGCTCGGCCTAGTTTTAGATCAGATTTGGGTTTGGGTTGTAAAAATCATTTATATAGTATGTTAAATTATTTATGCTTTTTCCATTATGCTCGCCTTCAGCGCAGACTCTTGAATCATACAAGTAACTTGATAGCAAAGATATATTAGACTGTCTTATACGATCTTATATTGTCTCAAAGTTATGCCGTGGTGTAAAAAAATATATCACAAAAAGTTTAATATGAAATTGCTTTCATATAAAATGTACAGATGTTACTATAGTTATAAAAGTATTAGAAGTTATTATTCGTTGTGGGCGAACAATTTGTCGGTCGATCTGTTTTGTGATGTGATGACCGGATTGCATTTAACTCGCATTAGGGATGCGATGCGATGTATTGTGGAAGTTATTACAAGCTAGCTGAGTTGTTGTAGCTTTTCACTTGTTTTATTTGAACCAATGTTTGTTCGTTTTTATTATAGTCCGGGAGGTAGCGTTGCATTTTGGGTAGTAATTTTACGCCGATTGCTTGCCATCTTTTAGTATAGACCTCGAACGACTTATAACTGAACCAAGCGTCAGCTCGCGCACCCGCGGTGGGTATGGAAACGGGGGGTTGCGAAAGTGGTAAAAAAAAAAATTAAAAAAACTTATAGTACGCCGGCTAAAATTGTTTTCAAAAACAGTTGTCATTATACTGAGCTGAAAAAATTTCGTCAGCTGCATCGTGGAGGGGGGGTTATGCATCAGCTGCTCGCATGAACTTGTAAGAAAACACGCAAAATAAAGTTATAGTACGCCAGATGAAATTGAACTCCGTGATTGTTTAAATAATCAAAAGTACGAAAACAACAATCAGCTGCGTGTATAGCGGTGGAAAGATCGTCAGCTGACGCAGTAAAGGTGCAGATTATTCGAGCATAGAATCTTTCATGATATATTTTTGCCTTATTTTTTTTTTCAACAAAATGGATCTGGTTTTTTTTTTCAACAAAATGATGGATGAATATTAAATGATATCGAACATGAATGATATCCATGAAATATGTTATCATATAATTTTAAAATAAAATTTACACAAAATAAAATGAAGGGCGATATAAAATTAAAAAATCCAAATATAGAGAACTTGAAATTTAGAGAAGTTATTCGTTGTCGATGGTATCGCTATCGGAATCGTTCACTGATAAATCATCATCTGAACTGTCCTGCAGGAAATCGCTCTCTTCATCTTGATCCTGTTCTTGAGCTAGATTCTCTTCACCATCATCTGGAAATGAGCATGTTAATCATAAAAATTAAGCTACCCGAAATATTCAAGCTCAGAGAAAGTGCCACCGATAAAAATTCCATATCGCCACTATTTTCGCTGCTATCCGTTATACTGGTGACTGATGGGGGTACTTGATCTCCCTCAAACCATTTTAAAACATATTTCTCTTGTTGTTCTTCCTATCCCCAGTCCGTGGGAGATAACTGAGAAGGGTCTCGAAGCATGGCTCCAAAGGTGCGCTATGAACGAAGTGCGCAGTAAATGCTGGTGTAGTTCACGTAGTGGAACTTTAGCACTTTTCAGAGACAGATTATTTTTTCTGTCGAATCTCCAATATGGGAGCACATTTTTCTATTGTTTTTTCGAAAAAAAAGTATTAATTTCTCTTATTTTTGCCACAGAACACACAAAACGAATTGCCGACATATTAGGTATTTAGACTTGTGTCCGTTCGACCGACAAGGAGAACCGAAACTGATTGTGTACGACAAAAATCCAGACGGACAGGCAGATGCTGCTTTGAAATTTTAGGGGGAGAGGCTTGGGAGCCCGAAGGTCGTGTTATGGGTTCGAGCAAGGCCAGAATTTATCTCGAAATATGTGTTCAAAAGGAAACAGCATAATAGCAATGCTCCGAAATTTTAAATCTCGACTGGGTCAGCTGACGGTTTTTCCACCGCTACACAAGCAGCTGATTGTTGTTTTCGTACTCGCAATATTTTGAAGAATCACGTAGTTAAATTTCATCCGGCGTAATATGACTTTATTTCATGTTTTTTTTTACAACTTCATGCGAGCAGCTGACGCATAATCCCCCCTCTACGATGCAGCTGACGATTTTTTTCGTGCTCAGTATGACGTCAATTATTTATGAAAAAAGTTTCAGCAAGCGTACTATTACTTAAGTATTATTATTTTTTTACCTCTTTCGCAGCCTCCCACACCCGCACCCACCGCTACTTGAGCAGCTGACGGTCGGTTTACTTGTTAGTCATATTAGATCAACTATCGATGTTAATATCAGCCGGCTTACTATGACTTTTGCATTTGCAACGCTACCTCCCGGACTATTAGTGTAGTCTGGTGATTTTTGTTTAAAAAAATCCTATCTTAATTGTATTACATTTATTTACAGACTATAGTGGTTTACAGTGAATACAATCTGATTACCAGCGTGTATTTCTTTTTAGAACCAGGGAAGCGTACCGTTTAATCTAATATTAGGGTTATAAACGCACTTGGTATGGAGTTTCTTGCCGGTTCTTCTCCATAGGAATGACACTTTGGAACCGCGCACATAGTCATTTATTTTTAAAGTTAACGTTTCTAAAGCGCCTATTTTAGGTTTACTAGAAATAAAAACATTTTGATTTTGTTTTTTTTTTTTTTTATTTTGGTGGATATGAATACATTATAGACAATACTATGTGGGTTGAATGTATCTTATTTGAATTTTAAAATTGTACCTATACCAATGACTATTGTTCTCAACAAATTCAGATGTTAAACATTGACAAGAATTATAATGTTATCTTTTTCTTTTATTTCTGGTTTTCTCTATTGTCACGAAGTTTATCTGTTACCTTAACGGGCGACCGTTTATTACTCCCTCCCCCTCTGGCGAGATGTCGACAGATTAGGCACAATCCGCTCCCCTCTCACAATATTATATGAGATTTTTTAAAATGTGCGTTTATAGTGTAAATGCGTTTATAAAAAAATTATTATCTATAATATTTTGATTTGACACTTCTAGTCTTCAGTCTGAAATCAAATGTTATTTAAGCAGTTTGCTATATGGGTAAATAACCAACCAACCCAACTGAAATATTTGCTACGTGGCCAAGTTAAATCGGTAGTGCAGAATGTTACGATACAGATCAATTTATTTTTCTATGTGGAAGAGATGGTCTCTATCTACTTGAGTCACTTAATATTTCGTCATTATTATTGAATTTATTAGGAAAAAAATTTGTTCATGGTGCCTGTCATAGCTACATTTGTCAGTCTAATTTGCCTCCAACACAAAAGTTATGGAAATGGCTGCTTTCCAATGGTATATTATAAATGGTAAAAAAAAAATGTCCTTATTTTTAATTTCCGTAAAAAAGTAGAAAGGAGGTCAATAGTAAAAATGGCCATCTTAATTAAAATGCAAGAAATCAGAAAACGGCGAAACGTCATGGAGTTAATCAAGTATATATTTTCATTATTTTTATAACTTTTTATTAAATGACATGTATACTTATTTCGCAAATATCATTAACTACGAATAGTAATGTAAATATACCGTCTTCTGAAGTAGAGAGGAAGCATCAGGCCTTTTAAAATCGACTGCAAAGTTTTAGGTACTCCCAGGGGTAGGTATAGCGAAAGGGTGAAATATTATAGTGGTGGACGATTTGGCCATATTTTAATGAATCTTTCTTTCTTTCTTTGCCGAGAACTTTCCAAAGTAAGATTAGATGAGATTCGGCTCGACCCCTGACCCTGGAACGTCTCACGTATTAATTAAAGTCACGGAGATAGCTTGTTTTTTTCACGAGAGAAAAGGGCTTCTAGTTTCAGTAATAGAAAGAATAGGCGTTGTTATATACACGTACCTACCAGTTATTTTTTTAGTGACTACTGTGACGTCAGTGGTCGCCGCAGGTGGTCGCAAACAATGTGCAATTTCTGTCTCCCGATCGCTGATAACCTGGTACTTGTGAGCGAGTCGTCAGCTCTAACTGTTATGTCCAGCCCGGACTTATTAGGCGTGATGAACAATGGAATAGGCTGCCCTACACAGGTCATCTAACCAACATAATTAACCTAAATGGTGAGTCAATTCTAACTAGTATTACGCTTGTCATGTATTAAGTTCGGGATCCTAATTGAATGCTTTCTACACTTCGCTGATATTAATGGGTCTGGCTTAACCATTAAGCTTATTATTTCGCAAAAGTCAAGACTAAGCTCACATGAGACAGGGGAGTGAAGGTGTCCATCAATTAACTCGTGTACCAAGAACTAGGTTAGTGGTCGTAGTTAATTATAGAAAGAAGATAATGTATTTTGATCAGGAATATATATTTCTGGTAACAACTACTTACAACTACAAACCAACATATACAAACGAAAGAGTCCCCTCTTTAAGGACTAAACTAAAACACTATGGACTAATTCTTAATGCACCATTTCTTAAAATACTTAGGTACTTAAAGACACTGATGACACGCATGTCAATCTTTATATATATAATTCTTCTGTGAGTGTGTATGTCACTGAACTCCTCCTAGACGGCTGGACCGATTATAATGAAATTTGCTGTGTGTCTTCAGGTGGATTCGAGGATGGTTTAGATTCACAATTAGGTCCAATTTGAAATGTTTTTTTTGTTTAATTTTTATCATATTAACATCGCGATTATTGACATTAAAAACGTAAGTAGGTAGTTGCCATGACGACCAAATTTTGTTGTTTTAGTACGATTTACTATCCTTCAGATCCTCCTCCATAGAGGTTATTCAACAATTAAATAAACAAGGTTGTCAAAACTCCTTGCAATGATATTAAAACTGTTTTCTTCTTTAAATATCAGGCTCGCAGACTTTTATGTTTTTAGGGTTCCGTACCTCAAAAGGTAAAAACGGAACCCTTATAGGATCACTTTGTTGTCCGTCTGTCTGTCTGTCTGTCTGTCTGTCAAGACCTTTTTTTCTCAGGAACGCGTGGAGGTATCAAGCTGAAATTCATATCAAATACTCAAGTCTATGGTCTCTTGGAGCTGTGAAAAAATCAAACTTCTAAGTCAACGCGATCAAAAGATACTCCCGTTTATGCCGCAAATTTTCGACACTCGCAAGGGAATCAAAACCTACAGGGTACTTCCCGTGAACTCAGAATCTTGAAATTTGGTATGAAGCAACGTCTTATAGCAGAGATATAGGAAAAATTGCGAAAAGTATACATTTTTAGTTATATCATATAATAAAAATATTTTTAATAATTTTAAACTTACTACCCCTTTCCTCATGAACGCGTAGTGGTATTATATTGAAATTCATATCAAATACTCAAATCTATAATACCTTTAAGCTGTAACAAAATCAAACTTCTATGTCAACGCAATCAAAAGAAACAGGAATTAAAACCGCATATTTTGAAACTCGCCACTACTCGCAAGGGAATCAAAACCTACAGGGTACTTCCCGTGAACTCAGAATCTTGAAATTTGGTACGAAGCAACGTCTTATAACACAGATAAAGGAAAAATTTCGAAAAGCATAAATTTTTAGTTACATCATATAATAAAAATATTTTCAATAATTTTAAACTTATTACCCCTTTACTCATGAACGCGTAGTGGTATTATATTGAAATTCTTAACAAATACTCAAGTCTATAATATCTTTAAGCTGTAACAAAATCAAACTTCTACGTCAACGCAATCAAAAGATACAGCAATTAAAGCCGCATATTTTGAAACTCGCAACTACTCGCAAGGGAATCAAAACCTAAAGGATACTTCCAGACGACCTGGAATCTTGAAATTTGGCATGAAGCAACGTTATAAAGTACACATATAGGAAAAATTCCGAAAATCTTAAATTTTTAGTTACATCACATAGTATATTTTTTTTAATAATCATAAACTTACTAGCTGACCCAGCAAACGTTGTTCAGCGATTAAAAAAAAAAACAGATGTTGGCCGATTCTCAGACCTACCCGATTTCATTTAGCAATAAAAATACCATAACTTTTACTTATATACCTACAGGTTTGTACGGAACCCTCGGTGCGCGAGTCTGACTCGCACTTGGCCGGTTTTTTTCTTCGTTTGTCTATTTGGTAGATCTGAGAGTAGGTCGTAGGTTATATTATGATAAACAGGATGGATTTTTTATTGCCACCAGAAAGAAAGAGAGAAAGTACTCTCAATACTGAAGAATAGCAAATTAGACTCAAAGAAAACATTCTTTTATTATTTGAAAGAAATAAATCTGCATTAAATTGATGTTTGAAAATACGCTTTGCGGACCGGGAATCGAAAGGGCTAAAATGCGAAAAACAACCACCGTGAACTTTTTGGCATCAATCGATATTATATATAATTCCAGTGTCATGATGTTTGTCGGGGATGAACTCCGAAACTACTGAACCGATTTTAATCAAATTTGCACACCGTGTGCAGCTTGATCCAACTTGAAATATAGGATAGCTTACATCACAAATATAAAAAACAATTGAGACCGCGGGCGGAGCAGCGGGAAACAGCTAGTACTTATATGTATTTATAAAACTAGGAGCCAGCAAGGCTTTAATTGATTATGTCCTTCCGATAATATTGATAAGATTCATCCAGCAGACAAACAGATTAAATGTTATATATTTCCTAGATAGAGGTAATAACGATGGTGTATGATCGTATCAGACTATGTAAACAAGCGAGCGAGTGTGAGTGAGACAGAATTCCGCACATACTCTGCTAAAAATAATAGTATTTTATGTGATCGGCCGTCAATGCCCGCCGACGACTGTCAATATTGTATGTATGCGGGCGATCAACTGAAATATTACACGCGCGGCAGAATGATACAACTTTAAACTTATTTATTTATGGAAAAACTAATTTCTGATATTACTTGGGTATCAAGTTCTTCTTATTCAGAGAACAATTATTGGGATCACAATAGTATTCCATTAATAGAAAGAAACCTATAGGTACTCAGCGGTTAAGTGGATCATTATTATAGGCTAGAGCAAAAGTATTTTAATGGAAGAATGCAGGCTATCTGTGTTAGTAAGTACTTAATTTGTTACTCTGTGGCTGTTGATGTGGTTATTTTTCTCTTATCTTTTATTCCGCCCAATGGTTCTTGGAAGAATACCACTGTTTTTTTTCGTGTTTTTTTCATGTCTTCTTTTTTATGGTGTCATAATAGAGAGTGACCAATAAATAATAAAATAAACAAATTCAAAAAGTCTTTGTTTATTTTCAAGGCGAGCAAACAAAAGTAGTTCTTAACTTTGATATTTTTCGCATCTGAGAGCCGCGCCCCGCTGTGGTGGACGTGGTCGGCGGCCATCAAACAACAACTTAACAACATCATTTCGGGTATTGTTTATTGCCGCATGACGCCGGTCTACCACAACAATTTGTTTTTACTTCGTCACTTATACAGGCTACTACCGAAACTACCTATATACCTATCGAAAAAAGGTAAAGAGTACATCTGGTATAGAGTCGGATTACAAAAATATTAACCAGACCATTGATGCACTGCGGCGATGTATTTTATCATTTAACGAGTGCAGCAAGATATTGACCCTTGTAATGATATGCCACGGGTTTTATGACTTGTGTCGAATAATTGATGTAAAAAGTATTTTTTTTCATTAACTCATTTTGAGTTGAAATTTTGTAAGCCGTCTCCATACCAGATGTACTCATCTCAGTCACCACCCCCTTTGGACAGATAACCCATTCAGTAACAGCCTGTACAACTAAACATTAATTGCTTGTTTTTAACATTCAGCGTGCATCAGTAGCTGCTAGCAGATAATATTTATATTATTTGGTTGTTTTTCTTAAAAAATCCAGATATCTTCCTTTCTTTTTTTTATATCTGTTCAATAAATAGGGACCATATAGAACTTCTAGGGTAAATACTAGGTCTACATAATGGACATGGATATTTACGGCGCATTGGTCTCAATGATTAATATGTATTCAGATTCACATCAATGGATTATTTATTGAACGAAATTTCAGTTTTGATACTATGAAATTATTTTCACAAGGATGTTTGTAATATAATGGTGTTTTCTGCCATTTCTTTTCCTCGTAAACATAACGTAACGCTAATTATTAAAATTGTATATCGTGTAGCGTACAGTGACTGACCTTGGTCAACAAACTGGTGTTAGCTTTAGCTATACACAAGCTTCGTCACAAAAATCAAGACTTATAGACATCGAATGCTCTTACAAGAGTTAGCACTTAGTTGGCACTATAATAGTCTAAACATACCTATATTTTTTTCATATAAGCACATTTTTATATTTCATGGTCAAGATATTTACCATCAGTTATGAGTAAGTCTTGACAGTACATAGTTTTTATAGTCTATAGACTTTGAATGGTGTGTTTTTTTACTTAATTTAAGCCACATACGAAAAATTTGTTTTTACACCTGAACTCTATCCTAAATATTCAACAGGACAACCTACTTTTGTACCTAGCAAATCCTTGGTGCGCTAGTGGTATGCAACGCTCTACCATCGACGGTTAGACGGTTTGACAGGGCTGCTTTATCATAGTACAACACAAATTAGAAGTGGCGGTAGCCTAATGGCTAGGGCGTCGGACTTCCTATCTATCATTTGGTTGCCGGTTTGAAACCCAACCCATTGCACGAGGGGTTAAGAAGAATAATATTAATGTGCGTCCCACATTTCCAGTTAACTCAAAAAAGCTCGGCAGTACGTGTTCTAATTTGCACTGAAACGTATTACTACAGGGCCTGTGGGACTCACCTTCTGGTAGAGGAAGGGCCTGGTGAGCGCGAGGTACCGCTCCAGTGCCATGGTGACGGCGATGCACACGGAGCCGATGCCGAACACGCGCAGCACGACGCGCGTGGCGCAGTAGGCGCGCGTCGTGCTCACACCCGCCACGTGTTCACCCACCAGCATCGCGCACATCATGCCCACCTAAAACACAATACTTTATTACAACCACCAAAACGTACAAAGATCTCGGACAACAGATCTAGTAAACAGTTGAAGCTTGAGAATTGTTATTGATTGATCGGGTAATTTTTAAAATATCTCTGAAAACAGTTGTGTGGCTTCAATATTACGTTACATTAGAAAACAACATCTAAAAGTAAATACTTCTAGATTTAAGATAAATTGTCTACGTGGGTTGACATCTGAGAGGGTTTCTCTTGTTTTTTATACTACTTATATATCATAGAATAATAACTTATATACACTCGAGAGCAATGAATCCGGGTCACTTAAAGAGTCCTAAAAATCTCGGAAACTAAAAATGCTAAGTAGGTTAATGCAATAAATTGTATTTAATAGACAATGTAATACTCCTTAAATGAAGGTATTAAAACTTCTTAGTTATTGTAAAGTTATATCATAAAAAAATCAAATTTGAAAAAGGGCCACTTTCGAAGATGGAACTACGAAATTACAGCATTTGGTTTTGCTTTTGTTTGTAATCTGTCATTTATGTGGGTACATAAACCATGTTGATAGTGCTCTATATTCATTATTCAAGCTGAAATTATGTCGCTTACGCCTGAAGAATGCACCAGAATACTTACAATGCTGGAAACCGGCCGGAGTCAGCGCGATACAGCCAGGACTGTCGGTGTGTCGCTGTCAACAGTACAAAGAGTTCTCCGACGTTACGAAGTAACTGGTTGTAACCTACGCAGACCAGGAACGGGCAGAACCAGGTGTACCACAGCACGAGAAGACCGATACTTGGTGAACACCATGCTTCGAAATCGCTTTCTCACAGGAACTGAACTCACAAATCAGTTTCGACTCCTCGGAGGAAGTAACCCAAGTGCATGGACAGTAAGACGTCGGCTTGCTGAATCTAACTTAAAACCCCTTAGACCTGCAAACGGCCCTAAACTGGAGCCTGGGCATCGTATTTCAAGACTAAGATATGCCCAGAGCCACGTAAATTGGAGTATTGAAGATTGGTCAAAAGTTATGTTCTCCGACGAATCAAAATTTATGCTCTACAAGCACGATGGAAGACACAGAGTGTATCGAAGACCAGGGGAAAGATTCAAGCAAGCATGCATCGAAGAAAAAGTAGCCTACGGTGGTGGGTCTGTACTTGTGTGGGCCGGAATTTCTTCTGAAAGTCGCACAGAGCTGGTGATCATAGAAAACGGCTCTTTAACTAGCGAAAGATATGTGGAAGAAATCCTCAATGATCACGTTGGTCCATTTATGGTCAATTTAGGTGAGGATGCTATATTTATGCATGACAATGCCCGACCTCATACAGGTAGGATTGTGAATGACTACCTTCAAGAGATGAACATTACTCGTATTGAGTGGCCAGCGCGCAGCCCGGATATCAACCCGATCGAGCATGCTTGGGACGAGCTAGGCAGATGCGTAAAACAACGAAATTCTCCCCCAATCACGCTTCGTGAGCTCAAAATTGCTCTCACAGAGGAATGGGAGAATATTCCCCAAAATCGTATAAGGAACTTGGTGTACAGCATGCCAAACCGCGTAAACGCAGTAATGGAAGCACGAGGAGGCAATACGAAGTATTAAAATTCAAGAAAATCGTAATAAAGTTCATAAATTTCATGTTTCCTATTTTTGTTTAAAGGAGAGATCAGCAGTTTTTTTCTTTATGTAATTTTGTGTTAATAAAATGTATGGTGACTCATATTTTTTTTACTTTCATTTAAGGAGTATTACATTGTGTAGGAGGTGTTGCCTGTGACGTCACACTCGAAGGAAACACGGGATGTTTACTGGTGATAATATTTAATTCAGCAGCAGTATGTACAGTTTTCTTCACAATATAACTACTATTAGGGTTTTAAAGTAGGTACAGTTCTACACGGCCAAGTCCTAGGACGAAGGTCGGTGAACGTAGTCCTATATCCAAAAAAAATATATTCCCTAAGGTTTAATAACAACTAACAGAGGAGTCCCACGTGATCTTTCCAATTAGGACGAGACCCGTAAATGCACCGTCCGATTAGTTGTATATCGTAAGTTCATAAATCCAGCGAGGGTCATTAAGTGTCGGAAAATCTTAACACCGCGATTCAGAAATATTACGTCATCGGCCTAGCGCCATCTAGTAGTGACAAGTGGAACTTTTATTAACAACAATCAATGAACTTCTATTGCTTATGAGTCTAATACATGGTACGGTGTGTAAATAATAAATGTTTAACTAAACGTGTGTTACAATCTCCCCCTCAGTCCTCAAAGACGTCTCGGCGTGGTGGACTGGAAAGTAGGATTATTGTTTTCTAGGACGTCCGCGTTTTCTGTTGGCCCCAGGTGCAGGGTTGCTGACAACCTCCTTCTTTCTAGGTCTTCCTCTTCTTCGAAGTGGTTTAACGGGTTCTGGAAGTGTTTCAAGGCTTCCACCTTTATATGGAGTCAAAGCGGAAACATGATAGAGGCCTATCGGGTTAGTAGGATCATTTGGAGAAGCTACTTTAAAAGAGGTAGGTCCATGTCTATTAACAATGACGTATGGTCCATCTCTACGTGGTGCAAATTTGGCGGTTACACCTTGAGATCCCTTGCTCACGGGGTGTAGGTTAACAAGTACCAAATCGCCTGGTTGATACTGTGGATGATCACGCCCATGCTTATCAACATATGCTTTGCGTGACTCCTCCTTCATTTCTTGTACTTCTCTTGCCTGGATTAAGGTCTTCGCTAGTTGTACAAGCTTTGGAGTTATTTCCGGTATTATATTTTCCGAAATTACTATGCTTCTAAAGTCTACTTCATTGTCACGTGGGGATCTTAGTTCCCTTCCGAACGTCAAGTACGCCGGAGTTTTACTTGTTGTAGAACCGAAAGTACTATTCATAGCGAAACGAATTGCGGGCAATAGCTCTGACCATATATTATGTTTCCCTCCTTGTACCATTATGGCCAGTTGTGTTTTTAAGTCGCGATTCTTACGTTCAACAGGATTAGCTTCAGGGTGATACAACGGGGTATACTGGTGCTTTATGTTTAGCGTGTACATAACTTGTTGCATTACAGCACTCACAAACTGAGTTCCATTATCACTTATGACTCGGCGCGGCATCCCATATCGTAGGAAAACTTCGTTGATTAGAGTTAAGGCACAGTTTTCAGCGGTGGCGGCAGTTAAAGCGAAAAGTTCCACCCAACGGGTAGCTACATCCTCAACGATTAATATCCAGGTTTTCCCATCTTCTGTTTGTGGTAGGGGTCCAAACAAATCAAAAGAAACTACTTCAAATCGTTGGCACATGCTCGTAGTTTGCAGTAATCCTGCCGGTTTCTGATTAAACGGTTTATACCTTTGGCACTCCAAGCAGTTTTTCACGTAGCTTGCAACATAGCTACGCATCCCACTCCAATAGTATCTATTGGCTATCTTTTTGTATGTTCTCTCAGCACCATAGTGTCCAGCTAATGGGTCATCGTGGTAAGCACTAAGAACGTTTGCCCACTCGTGACTGGGTACCACGAGTTGAGCATCATCAGCTTCGGAATCAGGATGTAACCTGTATAGCATACCATTATTCATAAGGTATCCTTTGTTACTCCAGTATGCAGCATCTCCTGTTCCATTAGTCTCCTCTAAGGCTCCTATTATTTTCTGAATTTTGGTATCCTTCAATTGTTCTTCTCGGACTTCTTTAACACTCCTCGTAGGCATATCTACCATGATAGAACATACCTCACAGACAGAGTTATCCTCACAACACGGTGGTCTTGATAATGCATCAGCCACGGTATTTAATTTGCCAGGTTGGTAATTAATGTTAACAATGTTGAACGATTGTAGTTGTAATGCCCATCTAGCCAAACGTCCGGTTGGCGATTTTAAATTCAGTAACCATTTTAAAGCTTGGTGGTCAGTTACCACAGTCACAGCCTGACCTTCAAAATATGCTCTAAATTTATTTAATGACCAGATTACGGCTAACGCTTCTCGTTCAGTGGTGGAGTAATTTTTCTCAGCAGACGTAAGCAATCTACTCGCATATTCAACTGGATGCTCATCTTCCTTCTCCCCCTGGACCAGAACTGCTCCAAGCGCATAGCTACTGGCATCAGTCTTGAGGATGTAGGGCTTTGTTTCGTCGGCCTGTCGCAACACAGGGGCAGTGGTTAACCGAGTTTTAAGCGTGTTGTAGGCCTCTTCCTGTTCAGTATTCCATACCCAACGGGCTTCCTTTTTTGTTAATTTCGTAAGGGGTTGGGCTATGGTGGAGAAATTCCCAATAAAACGTCGGTACCAAGAACACATTTGTAGAAAAGATATAAGATGTTGAAGATTCTTGGGTTTTGGCCTTTCTAAAATAGCTTTTGTTTTATCTGGATCTGGCTTTAATCCTTCAGGCGTTATGATGTGACCTAAATATTTTATCGACGAGCAGAAAAATCTACATTTTTCTTTGTTTACAGTGATGTTATATTCTCTCATTCTTTGTAGTACGTCCTTCAGGTCGGAAAGGTGGCTTTCAAATGTGCTGGAGAATATGAGCAAGTCATCGAGGTAGGCCAGCATGTTAACATGTTCTAGGGTAACACGGAATCTATCGACAAGTCGTTGGAAGGTAGCCGGTGCATTGCGTAGACCAAATGGCATTCTCTTGAATTTATAAAGACCAAAAGGGGTGATGAATGCTGTTTTATCTTCATCTTCTTGCCTGATCTTAACTTGCCAGTAACCAGATTTCAGGTCAAGTGACGTCATGTAAGGCGTTGGCTTCGCAGCGTGCAATAAGTCATCTATTCGTGGAATAGGATAAGTGTCGGGCACAGTGATAGCGTTTAGGCGTCGGTAATCTATACATACTCTAACCTTTCCATTAGGTTTCGGTACCATAACCACTGGCGAAGCCCAGGGCGAGGAGCAGGGCTCAATAATAGCCTTCTCCATCATTTTATGTAATTCAGCTTTAAGAATATCTTTCTTTGTTTGAGACAATCTGTAAGGAGGCACAGATATTGGGATATCATTCTTTGTCACGATACAGTGCTCTCCAAGCAAGGATGGTTTATTGTTATCAATAAAAACCTCTTGGTAGTCTACTAGTATTTTATTTAACTTTTCTTTTTGCCTATCATCTATATCAACACTAAAAAAAGTATAAGCACCCTCAGAGCCCGTAGAAACATTTGCATCAGGAAAGAGTTGTCTTGAATGCGGGGATAACTTGACTTCCGCCTCTTTCACATTGGTTTCCGCATCACGCATCATAAATTCTGCGAAAGCAGGTAGGTAACCATCGAAAACCCTTTTTGCTTTCTTAGCAGGTGACAGCTCGATTGGTATCAGCTTGTATCCTGGGGAACTCTCAGGAAGAGCGGCAGCACTTGAGGATGCAATAGCCGCTGAAGGCATTTCCTTGGTGACATCCAAACCAGCACTGGCCGAGTTGCTACTGGTATGCTCGAAGGTCACAAAGTCTTCCTCATATAATTCATACGTCGACTCGGCATCCAGAAATTCCCAGGTAAATTGAGGAAGGTTGAGAAGCATTTTTGCGTCTTGCATAAACCCGATACCTAACAAAGTTCGATTGTCCCTTGAATTAGGTAGAACAATGAAGCTTGTCGGTATAATGCGGTCTTCTAATTTTACCGAAACGGTTATCTTCCGTACCCGTTGATTCTTCCCAATGCCATCTGCCAGAGTGATTTTTACTGTTTCTTCGTAAAACTTGTGTCCTTTGCTCATCAGTTGTTTGTATAACTGGTACGATGCGATACTGGTCTTCGCACCAGTATCAATGTATGCTGTCCCTTTAATACCATCTACCTCAATAAATATTATAGGCCTGTTTCTTACATCCGATTGTATGTTAACCGGGCAAAAGGCTAGGTTTGTTGAAGGTAGTGAACGTTGTTTATTTGCGCAGCATGTTGGGCAGCTACTGCGAACTACACCAGGTGTACCACAGCCGTAACATGACACTTTGGGTGTCGATGGAGATGGAGCCTGCGTCATTTTGGTAGAAGCTGTTATAGATTGACTCTCAGGAACCTTATCGGACTCAGTTGCCTCTAATTCATGCTGTTTCCTTTTCAGCTTCCTACACTGTTCGGTAGTATGGCCTATGAAATGACAGAACCCGCACTTCACCTTAGGTTTCGAGGTCGGTTTTGGCTTAGTCTCTTTGTGTTCGTCACTGTAAGTTGGTTTGTCAATCCACATCTGTTCAACGCACCGAGCTGCTTCTAATAACTCGTCGTAAGTTTTGACGGTGTTGCGCGGAATTTTGTCTCGTATCCGGTGTTTCAGCTGGCCATATATCATATGAAGTTGATGACATTCAGGTATATCAGGTTCTGGCAGTTGAGCAAATAACATTCGCTTATGTGCCACGAAGCTTTCGGTGGTCGTGCGGATGTCTTGCTTTTCCGTAACTATTTCTTGATATATGATATAGGCAGGTTTCTTTGGGGCAAAAGCATGACGGAGACGTTCTTTGAAATCCGCCCATGTGGAGACATGTTTTTTAACTCCCTGCCACCATACTGCAGCTTCACCTTTAAGGAGAAGTGGTAACCCAGTGAGCGCTTCTGCATCACTAACATTCTCTATCTGTTTAAAAACTGATACTGCCGCCAAGAAAGCTTCCGTCACTTCGGAGTCCTTGGTCCCGTCGAATTCAGCTTTGCAGGTTGTGAAAGAGCCGTGTCTTCCTGGTGAAAGCTTCGACAGCAGTGCCTCGAACTGAGTATCGGACATGGTCACCGACATCTCTGCTTTCCTCCTTTCTGTACGTGTCGTTGTAATACGTCCGTAACGTGTGACGTACTTTGGTTTTTCTTCGTGCCCACAGTTGGTCGCCAGATTGTAGGAGGTGTTGCCTGTGACGTCACACTCGAAGGAAACACGGGATGTTTACTGGTGATAATATTTAATTCAGCAGCAGTATGTACAGTTTTCTTCACAATATAACTACTATTAGGGTTTTAAAGTAGGTACAGTTCTACACGGCCAAGTCCTAGGACGAAGGTCGGTGAACGTAGTCCTATATCCAAAAAAAATATATTCCCTAAGGTTTAATAACAACTAACAGAGGAGTCCCACGTGATCTTTCCAATTAGGACGAGACCCGTAAATGCACCGTCCGATTAGTTGTATATCGTAAGTTCATAAATCCAGCGAGGGTCATTAAGTGTCGGAAAATCTTAACACCGCGATTCAGAAATATTACGTCATCGGCCTAGCGCCATCTAGTAGTGACAAGTGGAACTTTTATTAACAACAATCAATGAACTTCTATTGCTTATGAGTCTAATACATGGTACGGTGTGTAAATAATAAATGTTTAACTAAACGTGTGTTACAATTGTCTATTAAATTCAATTTATTGCATTAACCTATCATTTTTAGTTTCCGAGATTTTTAACATTCTTTAAGTGACCCGGATTCATTGCTCTCGAGTGTATTTCCCAACCCTGACATTGGCAGAATCGTCGACACCCCGAGACGGAGCCATAATAAACAAAATTGAATTGAATTACTACTTATATCAATTCTTCATAATAGAAATTCTAAATTTAATTTAATTTAATATCTTTATATATTGTATAACAACAATTAATTGTAAGTTACTACCAGAACACTTAAGTTAAACTGGAAACTATTTGTTATTTGAATGCCTGATGTAGGAGGCTATTCATTATGCGGGAGCAGTGTCTCGTCACATACTAGTTCTTTAGGCTATAAAATATATGTAGGTATCCTAGATGTTATCTACAAAGAATGTTAAGAGGTAATCCTGTTAGCTCGCCCGGTTGTGTGTGCGTGTGTGCATACGTTCTTAGGACTCGTAATCAATGCACTTTATGGTTCGTCCCCAGTATACAACTTGTTCGTTACGCTGGCAAGAAGCTGCTCTAATTGATACCAATATATATTAATTATAGAAGTAAGTGAATGTCGTCTATATAATTACAGGTATTCTCTGGGGTAAATGTATGAAAGTGGAATAGAAGGCGTAAAATATTCACTTAGGTATATTTTCTATTCGTGACAATCAGGATTCCTTAAGTACTAAGTATTCAGTTTTTATACAATCCCAATTTGGAACATAAAAAATTTCACGCGTCATCTTGCAAGCGGAATTTCAATGTGTATTTTGACACAATTAGGATGGTGATCCAAATGCAAGGCGTCAAGTGGACAAGTGGCGACGCAGGAAGTGCTAGTGACATGGCGCGCTCGGAATCAAGACCGCGGCCAATTACATCCACCGCTCTCGACAATACCGGTCGTTAGTCCCGGGAGGGACCAGGCGACCGACGCCGGCGCGACATTCACTACAACTAGATAATTAATGTAATGTCTTTATAGTCGATTACTTGATAAGTGCCCTAGAAAAGACCTTCAAGTGACATAATTGATCTTTAGGGCCACCGGTGTACTATATATTATAACTCTTTCGATAATTTCAGGTGTCTGAATCTGTTACAAATAACGTCGCGACAATGGTCATAGACAGGATATAGCTAATAATTCATGACGAGTACTCACCAAAGCCACGAGATCGTTGGCAGCTAGCGAGGTAAGCAGCAGCAGATGCTTCCTGTTGCGCACGCGTCGCTCGCCGCGCCGTAGCGCCACGATGGCGGCCGCGTTGCCGACGATGCCGATGGCGTACACCACCTTCACGACCACGCCGAACGTCCTGCCCATCCGCGGCGCCACCACCGGCGATGCCGCGGAACTCGTCACGTTTAACATCTCCGTAACGGTCATCAGATCCGACACCGTCGTGTTAAAATCCATTTTTTTTATCTCAGTTTCTAAGATTATTTAATGAATTGTTTCGCTTCGGTAGGCCGTCGCTAGATGTCGGAACGCTCGTAAATATAGTGGCTGGACACATCGCACTCCTGTGCTCACGTTCTCTGCGAAATAAAAAACTGTATTAGCAGTCAGCGGCTTTGCGCGTAATTTATTACCGCGTGGTGACAGCGGCACGCATGTCCGTCCAGCGAGACGGATTTGAATATTTTATACATTATTCTCGCACTTCATAGATCTAGGGTTGCTATGATCATAGGGAAACTTAGTCGATTTGTTAAAGATGATTTAAATATTCTTACTTATCCTAAAAACAATAAACACCAAGCCATCATAACTAGAATAATTATACGCCTACATTTATCCGCTAATAACCGCGTAGAGTAGAGTTCCCATTACATATTTATGTTGGATAAATAAGTTAGACAATATCAAATTGCCCTGCATGATATTTATCGGAAAACGAGCCCCACCTTTTACGTCAGGAATAAACAAAGAAATATTGAGCATAATAATTCAGGTGAAGGTATAAACTTTTTTTCGCCACAACTGGTAGTAAATAGACCGTACTATTTTGTTTTCGTATGATTATTAATCATTAACGACAACACTAGCAACGGTGACAACCCTGTAAACAAGTGAAGATATTTAGTCAACAGGTAAAGGTTACTAGAAATTTCTACCGGAGATTGCATGTACAGTGATGTACATACGGTCGTCTAATGGTTCTGATGAACAAAGTCCAAAGATAGAGAGCCAGCAGTAACCAGCAGCTGGCGCCCAGCGGGGGCCGCGGATATGTCGGCGCCTATCTCTGTTCCGGCTCACAGCACATTCACCTAGTCAGTGCTCAACTATCAAACTACCTACCTATTGCATTATTGGTGTTATCTTATGACAACAGGAAAATATTTTTTTTCTACATGAATAATTTATCCTTTTAGTGGCCATAAACATTTTATTACTTTAAGATTTTGCGGTTAGTTTTATTTCTGTTGCCGACGAGTAAATCTATGTAGTAAAATGTTATTATTTTAAACAGTCTATATTCTATCAATTTTATTTGGATCGTAGTTTATGAAACGTTAACGTTACTTCAATGACTTTTATTCACACCTATTTTATTGTTACAAATATTTATCCGTCCAGAAACACTCTTATGGAATATCCCAGAGTAATACGTAATACATAGATTGTCACGGTGACGAGTCAAAGTCGTGTCGTTAATACTAAGTGAGGAGGGTCTCTACTACATTTTGATTCTTACAGAAATGTGGTATATGTCTGAGATGTCAGCTTCAGCTGTGTTAGAACTTTTTTAATTTGTTTTGCTTTATTCTCCTTGACCCTGAGGCGGTTTTATAATAATAAAGAAATGGTATGAAAACATACCAATGTTGTTGAGCGAGACTTATGAATGTCCTTATTTGTTAAATTAAAGGAAGCCAACGTTGTTGGTCGCATGTACTTTCGTATTAGGTGCGAGATGTTTATCGCTGTGAGTGTGCAACACACACATTATTGCAATAGTTAGTGGTGCGCCCGCTCTGTTATATATTACGCTAATTACTGGTACGTCGAGGCGCGCGAGCATAGTATATTATTATCTCTCCACCATAGCTAAGAAATAAAAGGTCGGTGTTTATGTAAGTATTCGTTCTAGGATTGAAGAAAACAAATCCTGCCAGCTTTTAAATGAGTTTGGTCCCTTAAACTCGGAAAGAAGTGGATCTTTCCTTGCTAAAATTCTGTTGTCAGGAGTTCCAGTTCGGAATGCGTTTATCAAGCCTATAAGTAAGTTAAAGAAGATAGCTGAGCGCATGTCCTGCCCGCGGCATACAATAATCCGGGCTCACGCTGATCACGCACACGCCTTCGGGTACTTTATCATTCGACTGCGCCAGAAAGGGGTTTATGTTGTTTTAGTACTTAATGGATGTTTGTGTAATATATGGTCTTTTGTCTATGATACTAATTCCCCAACCCTTAACTACGCGAACACTGATGATTTATGGAAATATTGTTTCGCGATATTCGATAGCGATTACATTCCATAAGCTGGCCACTTGTTTTAACGACTTTCCTTAAGGCTTTCCTTAAGTGGTCTTTGTAAATTTTGTAATCTATACATAAAATTGGAATGTCTGTTTGTAATATTAAAATAACCGCTTTTTGTTACAATATGCGGTATGTATTTGTCATAATATACGGTACTTATACCAAAATAACATTTTTAAATTTTTGACCCTCTGAAGTGGCTGGATATAATAAGGAGTAACTTGGGCTACTTTTATAGAAGAATAATTCTAAAAAAAATCCACGCGTAAGAAGTCGCGGGCACAGCTAGTATATAATATAATTGAACAGACTATTTCTTACGTTGTTTAGTGAAGAGATGCTCAGCGATTGGCGCTGAGTTGGAATTCCCTCAAATTCAATTTTACCGATTTACAAGATAAATATGAACTAGATTACAAACGATTTTAGTATACCTATCTTCAGAAGTAAGATTTTTATTCTCGCTCACACAGACCCTTCGTACTATGATTTTCAATAAAGAAATGTTGATGTAAATGGAGCTGAACCAATTCTGAATAAAATATATTAATGTATCTGGAACAAGGAATCATAGCTTAGATACCTTCTTGTTAGAATTTCTTTAGATATTAAAGGGTGGTTGGCATACATACCCAATAATTTAATGTATAGAGACTTAATTATCAATTAGTATACTTTGGGTACATTATTGTAAATGTAAAATCACTGGACCGTTAGAAGGACCTTGAATGATGAAGAGTATATCATCATCGTCTCCCTTCCCTTATCACATTCATACTGGGTCGGTACAATGCTTATTTTTCTATGAAGAGTATATACTTGAAATTGTATTTGTGTGGCCGAATGCACTTGATTAATGATATTTGTGTTCGCTCGGGTGTCATGGCGTTGCAGGACGTTAAGTAAGTAAACACCCTGATAATTACACCACCCGCTGACGCAGTAGCTAAGTGTTTGTCCTTCAGCGCTGCGCCGCAAGTTTGGTACTAGCACAAGACAATATCACTTTTAAATTAGAACTTTTGTGTTTTACCTTAAAAAACAAAAACGGAACCCTTATAACGTTCGCCTGTCTGTCGAGACCTTCCTACTCGGAAACGCGTGGTAATATTGAGTTGAAATTAAAAGTTTTACGGTATCTTCGGGACTTTACGGGACTGTAAGTTTTTTTCAAAGCTTCAAGTTGAAGCTGTGAAGATATCAAACTTCTAAATTAACCTTAAAAACGATTCGGCCGTTTATACTTCAAAAAACGTATACTTCGATATTCTCAAGGGCGTCAAAGATGACAGGGTACTTTCCGTTGACTCAGAACTATGAAATTTGGCAAGTAATATCGTCTTACACTAAAAATACAGGAAAGAGTCTGAAAACTATGCAAGTTCGACTCGCAATTGTTCGGTTTTTTATATATGTATGTATTTATTTAGATTTCGAACAGCATTGTTTATATGTCAGTATTATTAAAATAATTGTTTCTTGCCTTGTCTATAACTAACAGAAATATGGACACGCGATGAATCAATGTCGGACATTCCGGGCTGCGGGCAATAAAACAAAACTGCAACGATCGAGCTGAGAGTATTCTACAGTTTTACTTTTATTCGCAATTTGTTGGAATAGTGCTAACACTAGCTTAAAACAGAAAATAACTATTCGTTGAAAATCTATGGCCTCATTCATATATAAATGGGCTAAATGGCTATCTGAGAGATTCCTAAAATTGTACCACAAATATTAATCGTTATATATAAATAATTAGTAAACATAAAAACTAGAGTTTTATTTATTTTTATTTATACTGGCAGACTGAAAAGGTCACAAAAAAATAATTCTAAAATATAATGAACATAGGCCAGCTTAATTTATATTTTTGTATAATCATAGCAAAAAAAGTGTTAATGTTTTGAGATTATTTATTTTTTTATTAAATTTGACCTTCCTTGGGTGAATAAAACACGGGTCACGATACTAAACTATTGTATTTTTACTTAAGTTAGTTTTTGTTTGTATTTTTTATTGGATATAATTTAATGATTATTAGAATTTGTTTAAACAACCTTGACCTTACCTCCGCAAGTATTCCAACTCAGTTGCATTTTACTGTTTGTGTCATTGAAGTCAATTTTTCTTTATTCGACGTTGTATTTTACACTTACATTCATTTACATACATTTCTTTATTCGGTAGTATTCCACACGACCTAATTCTAAGCCTTTTAGGAACTTTAAAGGCCCTACCTAACATTAGGGACTGTAAGGGCTAAAACCTAGGCTTAATCGAGAGAATTAAGCTGGCGGGGCAGTTAGTGTGGCGATGCGAGTAACATCTACCGACACACGCATCAACTTGTCCCCATTCATTACGCAAACTGACTAAAAATGTTAATCACTACAAATTTATTGTTATGGAAATATCTTCTTCGTAGCTTCTGGTCCCAACAACTAGTAATATATATAGATCGTTGAAAAGTAAATCGTGTTAATATACCGCAATATTTTGAGACTGCAAAGTATGATACGTAATGTTCCTAATATTTTCCCAGCATTTCATATTAATAAATATCCCAGCTCATCACAATACATCATTGACGGCTTGGTTACATTTATATGATGATGCTATTTATAGCAGGACATCCAGGAAAAAAGTTCGTCGACTGCTTAATTTCACTTTCCTCAATCACTTTGTAATTAGTTCGCACATATTAATTACTTACAATACTATGAAGGTTTGAATGATAATGTTTGTCACGATGTGTGGTGGAAACACATCCCAAGCGCTGTGGCGGAAGTCACGGCTTGAGAGCGCGAGTACCTTACTTCGATTTCTAGGTAATATATGATGGTGATGATGATGGGAAAAAAATGTTTGATACTATAATCAGATTGACAGCGAATTTAAAAATGAGCAAGTAGTATTGAATTAATAAGATCTACTGATTGGACTGAATAGTTAATTTCTTAAAAATAAAAAATCTCAAATGTTTTGCGACTGAATTTAATTAAATTTATTATTTATTATTTATATTAAAGATTTTTGGGTACATCTCCGGTCGACAGCGATGCGAACGAATATATTGACGCAATTTTTTTAATTTTAATAACGCAGTTATTTTTTTTGTGTGTGTAGATATGTATTATTATATATTAGTTCATGTTAAGTTTATAATATTTAGTATATTTTTTTTTTCATTATGTGTAAGTACTTTTATTTTTGCATACAAATAAAACAACTTATGTTAAGTACTTATTACAAGAGTCATTTAGCTTATTAATAAGCGATGGATGGTTTAAACAATTGTATTATTATCAGGTCGTACATTCCTTCTATCACGTGTTTTAAAATGGTTGTATTTTACAAAAGAAGGAAATACAAATTGCAATCCTTTCTTATCTTAATTGTATGTAAGTTGTTGTCTTATTTTGTTTGTTTAACTTATTATTTGTTTGTAAATCAATTGCAATGATAAGATAATGACACATTGGTGATCTTCCAGCTACATTTGAACTACATAATTGTCACAAAATTACACATTTCAGTTTATCCAATAACATGTTTTTTTTTTTACTGACACCATGATCGGATACAGTTCAATACAAAAGTACAATAATTGTTTATTTATCATACAAGTAAGGTTTTGTCTTAAAACGCATTTTGTTTCTGTTGTCGACAATAATGTATTGATATCTTTTTTTTTAAGCTTTTTACTATTATCCCTTGAAGTCTATAAGGTTTAATAAGCAGACACATCTGTTAAATTTGTTCAAAAGAATGGTAGCCTAGTAGACAAAATAGTAACAGTGGTACATGTTTTTAATGATATAGGTAATATGATAAGATATATAGATGGAGATGCATATTACAGTTCCATCGTTTAAATGCTTAATCCAGTAATATTGCTACAATGGGTAAATACACTTACATTTTATTAGTGCTAATACCAATACTTTTATATTTTGTATGTAAGTACTTTTTCACTTATATGTAGGTATTATAGCGTATAAAATACAGTATTATATTAACATACGTGCTACTGATATTGTAAATGAACACTTACAACAAAACTTTGTCACTGAACGCATACGAAAGTTTAAAGTTCCAAGTTTTGGTTAGTGTCGCGGCTACGCGATCGCTACGACTGCGGCTACGCGGCGGCGCGGGCGAACTCCGCGGACACTGGACGAGTACTGGCGTGTTATCACAGACTCGCAGCTAGCGCGTGCTGCTGGTGGCCAGTGGTGGTTAGTGGTCACTCCCACTGGTCAGCGGTGGTGGGGCTCCCCTACGTCTAGGCGTAGCAGCCTGCTACTCCACAACAGAATCAGTATCATAGCTTATTATCTATAAGCTATAATTTTTAATTTCCTTATTCTATTTGGATAAATTAAATAGAATAATTAATAAGTTTTTACACTTTACAGAACTTACATTACAACATAAATTATTATTATAATTATACTAAACTAAAAACTAAGATACTTAAATAAATCTATCTACAAAAAGAAGACTTGCTGACAATTATTAAGTAATATTGATTACAAAATAAAGGCTGACAAGCATAAAAAAATTCATCGTCATCTTTGTCAATGACGGGAAATAATAAAATAATTAGTTGAAGAAAATTTCGATTAAAATGCGTACCAAAATTCCCATATTGTTTATTTTGTATGTGATCTACCAAAGAAAGCAAATACCAAGTTAGGCGCCAGATAACAATACAAACATTGTAATCACGATTGCCCAGTAGTGGCAGTGTCCACTCATTATCGCCGTCGTCCGCGTGGACAAACACTTCATCGGTGGTGATTAGCTATAATGCACTTCATGTAAAATAATTAGATAACATGTGTACCGGAGTTACTCATAGCTCTACATACTCTATATGATACTCGTGTAGTGAATATCATAGGTAGGTGTTCAAGGGACTACAAAATTACCCGCTCGTAAAGAAATACTATTTCAGACCTCAGTAATGAACGACTTTCTCTAAAAAAGTAAAAAATCTCTAAGAAAGAAAAAGAATATTGCGAAAAAAGAAATATCTCCCTTACTAACTTTGATTTATGGTACAGTTATTTTTTTAATTGAATTAGTTTCCGTGAAGTAAGTTTTTGAGTACTTTAAGCTGAAGTAGTATTTCAAATATGACCGGGCGTTTTAGTTACACCCTGTATACTGACCAGCGTTTCTTATGTACCCTCAAGCATCAAGTATACTGTCAACACTAACACGTGCCCGAGGTATAAGTATTTGATTACCTCATCTTTTAACGTTCAGAATATTTTCAACAATGGCTTGAACCGGGATTGAATCCAAAGCATTTTTGCTATGTGACCAAACGCTGATTTGAAAATCCCAACGTCATTATAATGGACCATAATAGTTAATTTCTAAAGGAAAAATGAGCGATCCTTAATTATGTGATCAATTGATCGCCCAGCACGCATTTCCGCGTGCAGTCTAGGTGAACGACTGCCTCCCATAGACAAGCCCACTTGTGTTCGTTATCTTATCTATGGCTACAACTAGAGCAGAGACAATAAATAAGCACAGTTTGGGAGTTAGATAAAACCCATATATTTTATATGCATAAATACCAGTGAACACGTTCGGAGTGAGTGATTGGTTGAAGGGTTGTGAGACTTTAGTAAGCACAAATTTTCTTACTAACTTTTACGCGTTGCATGACTAATAAAATTAAAACGTCAAAAACGTCAAGCCTTAATACGTAAAAGAATGAGTTCGCGTTAATTCCCGTGACGTAATTAACTAATTTTCCTTATTTGAAAGCTCAGTCATAACTTCCATCAGAGAGCATAAGGTCTGTGTCCAGCAGTGGACAAGGCAGGCTGGGTAGATTCACCTAATACAATCATGTGGTTGCGGGTTCAAATCCCACCCATTACACTAGCGACGTGAACCCACTCGTAACACAAGCGTATTAGCTTAGCACGAGGAGTTAACGAGATTACTAGTAATGTGCGGCCCATATTGCTAGTAATCTCTTAATAAAAAAAATATATAAGTATATTATAACTAATTCATATAATTATGTATGTTGAGTCCCGACCTTCCTGGGGCTTCAACTTATTATACTATTAGTTTTTATAAGTCAAGGCATTTATTTTAATAAACATACTTAGTCTATGTCACTCTGGGATAATGTAGAATTTAATGGTGAAAGGTTGTTAGAAGTCGGTCCAGTACCTACAAGCTTTTAAGCTATCGTGTTGCATGATTATAATATAATTACGTCACGGGAATCAAACCTAACATTCGTTTACCTTAGACCTGACGTTTCGACCGAGTTGCAACGGTGGTAGTCGCAAGCAGACTCTGCTTACATGTTCGCGTTAATTCCCGTGACGTAATTTGATTATAATCGGTCCAGTAGTTTTGAATTTATTCTTTGCAAACCTACAAGTTTTTCTCTTTAATATACGTGCAGTAATCAACATGATGAGCACTGGCAACTTTGACGTAATTGGTCAAACAGTTTTCTAGATGTGTTTGTTTTGTAACTTCAATTAATTTTAATGAACAGCTTAAAAGTTTGGAATAATTAATTAAGAAATTGTGAAGCAGAAAAAACAATTAGCGCGCCTCGGTTGGAGCCTTTTGTAAGGCTTTATTTTACGTAATGTCCTATTGAGAGCTAAGTATAGTTTGTAAATGTCGTCGTGGAAGAATATGAACTTTCTTAATTATTCTAAGATACCAATGACGAAACGGTGAGGAAAATATCGTGAAAAACCTGGGTTCTTTGCAAACCTAACCTAAATTTTTGCCAACTGCAAGAGAAAAGAGTATGGTGATTAAAATACTTATTATTTCTCAATATGGGTTTGGAAACAGATCTTTGCCCAGCAGTGCGATATTAGAACTGTATTAGTGACACCCATGACCTGATCACTAGCTCGTGTCAATTGAGTAGGTTCATATTCAATACAGACGCTCTATGTACCTACTTTGATTTGTTCACATTACTTATGAACTAATCGACTGTTATCGATCTAAATCAAAGCATCTTAGTAACTGTTCATTGACCTATTTGGCGCAATATCAAAGTATCGAGGTTTTCGATTTATTTAAAGGATCTCACAGTAGCCACCTTGTATTTCCCAGTCACATCGATCTATCCTAAAACACCCAAATCTGCTCCACAGTTTCGTTGTTTCTACGTATCGTACGTTTATGATGCCTGCACAGTCAACTTTGCCTGGCGGAGGGCCCTGGGACTCATTAGCTCATTCGCAACGTTCGCCAAAATTCCATTGTTTTACAAGCGGCGCGGCACTATGGCCGGCTATGTGTTGCTTCTTTATTTTACTACCTCTTTGCATTAAGACAATAGCGACGCCTTTTCAGGACGCCTGTCCATTGCTCGCTTCCTTTACGGTTATGGAGCGCACCGCCTTATATGGCGAGTTATGAAGCTACTGTATTATGTATTGCCACTTGTTTTTAACGACACAATCTGTTAATACGTTTCATCTAGATTTGCTCAACGTACTTAATTCTTATAGCATATTGTTTTAGAAATAATCACTGAACACAAAGCCGTAAGACACAGGTTGTGTTTTCTCATCAACTTTGCGCCTTCAATTTCTGAATTAGAGGTATATGGCTTGTGTCTTGTACCATCACATATTATGTCAAATGTGATACGTATTTGATATTTCTCGAGTAACTCACAAGCAAATTTTTCGAGGAAACATTTTATTACCTTGTTGACGAGGTAATAAGTATCTACTAATAAAATATTATGTTGTTAGTGCAGAATTACACTATTAACTTGTTTTTGTAAGACTTTTTGTTGACTTTATAAATGTAGGTATACTTAATATCCGCTTTTTCTCGTAACGAGCGACTAATAATTAAGGGACCGGGATCAGTTTCATGAACGAAAACAAGATCATAAACTTAACAAACATACAAAACTTTATTCCAATTGGAAGGTATTATATAATACAATTAAACAACAAATTATTCTGCATGTTATCGGACATTATTTAGATATATCTAGAAAAGCGTCCTCAGGTCTGTGAAAGGAACTCGGCCATCAATATTGCTTTCTATTGGGTCCAGCAGGTTTATTATGGAACCGCAATATTATTCCTTTGTTTTCATACTTTTCATCGTCTCCCAGTGTCCCTCTATTCTCTATGGTCCCCAAACACCGCGCACTGCATACCTTCAACATAACTATCTACTACAGGCACACTTCAATTGATGTCCTCCATATTCGTACATGGCTGTACAACGTCTTGAACAATAGTTGATTCCTAGAAATATAATACATTTGTATTGAGTAATTATATTATGTTCCAAAAAGGTAAGTATATAGTGGTTTGTCATAATCCATAGTTTAATCTTCTGCTACCTATTTATGTAGGTGCTACGTAATACCTTAATGTTACTTTTATTTTATGATGTTTCAGAACCAAAATAGGTGGACTTTCAATTTCGTGGAAGACAGTGATGTACGCCTCTTAAAACTGAACTATGATGCCTAGGTTTTATTAGGTTAGTATATTAGTATTGTACTTCATACGGCGTCGACAGTCTTTTCATAAAAAGTATAAACATAATAAGGTAGTCAGTATGTGCATATGCATTTAGAAACTAGATGTCACTTTATTAATTTATCACCATACCTTTAACTCAATCGAGCTTTGACTGCTTATGGGCTTTGTAATACGTCCCTAGAAGATTGAATTGTAGCGTCATAACAGAGTAGCTGCTTGTGTTCTTGCAACCTTTTCCGTACACTGCATGTCTATATATCTGAGAAAATGGCCACAGAACAGAAGAGTAAATATCTTCCTTAGCACGGCCTTGCCCTACACGTGTCCCACTTCCTGCCTTCATGTCGATGTCCCCAACAACAAACAATACCTCTTGCCCCTGACGGCGCATGCGCTGGCGCCTACATCACACCGAGCCGCATGCATGATGCATCGTCCGCGCCAGGAATCCAACGCACGATATTATGATAATGGTTTATTATAATATGTACCTGCGAGTAATAATGATAGCGTTCATGAATGTATTATAATATATTTTTGATCGATTATCCTGTTATATAAATCACCGATACTTATTTTTTTTTAAACAAAACACTTGTCTCTAGAATTAATAATTTGGTTGTGGTAAAAAGAAGTTCAGGTTTATTCAGGACTAGTCTTTGAATAGTGTTCTAAACGTGCAGATCGGCGGAATTTTATAGGTGACGCGTGACGCCATTTAGACAGGATTTCTTTAAGCTTCAGTTACCGTGTTACAAAGAGCTTTTTAGAGGAGGGACGGAATAAATAATATAAATTAAGTCACAGTGACAGGTCATGCTTGGTCTGGTCACCTTTGTTGCTGTGCCCCGACAAAATTAAATGTTATTTTGCAATTAAAAAAACTGGTGAGGGCCACCCTTATATCACTTAGAGATATACATATAAAATAGCCTACAACCTATTATCAGACCTACCAGGCTACCATACACAAAAAACAACCATTACAATCGGATAGGGAAGTTAGAAGAAAGTAAATCTATACTTATAATAAATCTGTAGAAGTGAAAATTCTGTACATTGAAAATATAAAAAAAATTAATGGCGGGGTGTGTTACTAGACCGACACCGAACCCAAAAATGTGATTAAAAAATTTTTTGTCTGTCTGTCTGTCTGTTTGTTCAGGCATCACGCAAAAACTACCGGTTCGATTTCGATGAAACTTGGTGTAATTGTTCTTTAATATCCAGGGCACCACACTGGGTAATTTTTATCCCGGAAAAGTATATACAAAAAAAAACAAACTTAATTTTGCGGTTCGATCCTTAGACCCGAATACTGTACCAACCGCAAATAATAAGTTTGTCGTAGGTTACGTCACCCGCAGTGGAGTTCAATAAGGGGGCGCTGCACACGGCCAAGTAACTATTTATTAATCTGTGACACGGCTAAGATACTATAATTATTTATCTATACTTTATATATATTATATATTATGATATTATAAAGCTGAAGAGTTTGTTTGTTTGAACGCGCTAAACTCAGGAAGTACGGGACCGATTTGAAAAATTCTTTTTTACTTCAAGAATTTTTCAAATCGGAAAGTAGCATATAGCCTTCCTCAATAAGTGGACTACCACTTATTGAGGAAGGCTATATGCTACTTTTCTTTTGGAAATCTATCCCCTAAGGGGGTGAAATAGGGGTTGAAAGTTTGTATGGGAAGTTCGGTATTTTCAATGATAGACACATGAAATATCGTATACGGGTTTCTGAATAGAAATAAATAAAGATGTATTTCAGCGATTTTAAAAATCATCCCCCTAAGAGGGTGAAAAAGGGGTTGGAAGTTTGTAGGCATATGAATTGTGTCGTTTTCAAAGATAGACACATTCAATTTCATACAAGGGTTATTAGTTAGAAATAAATAAGATGTATTTCCGAGATTTTAGAAATCTACCCCCTAAGGGGGTGAAATAGGGGTTGAAAGTTTTTATGGGAAGTTCGGTGTTTTCAATGATAGACACATGAAATTTCGTATACGGGTTTCTGGATAGAAATAAATAAACACGATTTCAGCGATTTTAAAAATCATCCCCCTAAGAGGGTGAAAAGGGTGTTGGAAGTTTGTAGGCATATGAATTGTGTCGTTTTCAAAGATAGACACATTCAATTTCATACAAGGGTTATTAGTTAGAAATAAATAAGATGTATTTCCGAGATTTTAGAAATCTACTCTCTAAGGGGGTGAAATAAGGGCTGAAATAGTTGGTATGTGAAGTTCAGTATTCTCAAAGATAGACAGATGAAAAGATAAATAGATAAGATAATGACCATCTAAGACATATCTATAATGACGACTCCCGCGGTCGAGTGGCGTTAACTCCGGTTTTTAAGGTGTCGCCAGCTCTAAGGTTCCAGGTTCGATCCCCGGACGGGTCCATGTAGAAAATCACTTTTATACATAGTCTGGAGTCTGGGTGTTTATGGTACCTTTTTTGTCTCCGATTCCCATAACACAAATGCTTTTGCTACTTACTTTACTTTTATTATTATTTTAACGCCATAATATTAGATGAAAAATTTTATACATTCTCCTTACTTTGAAAATCACAGAATACATCTACCTTTAATACTACTCTTTACTTTACGCGCGAGCGAAGCCGCGGGCAACAGCTAGTTGTTAATAATTTTAAACTATAGCGTTGCATGACGATAATCAAATTGCGTCACGGGAATTTACGCGACCGAATGCATTTACCTTTTAAGGCTTGAAGTTTTGGCCGGGTTGCACTGGCCGCGGTCACAAGTATACTGACAGTGCAATCGCGTTTGCGTTAATTCTCGTGTTGTAATTATTTTATAATAAAAGTTAACGTACTTCAAAATCAAAATTCTGGTAGTTATGGCTAATTACTTATCAATCTATATCTAATTGGTACTTATTAATTTGGCCATTGTAGGTAACCGCATTGTATGTACATCGATAATGTCATAGATCGCGGCAATATAGGTACGGACTTTAAAATTCATACTTATTTTGTTGAATCAAAACTTAAACGTAACCTCGAATTACGTCATAATTGGTGTATCAACGGTTTATATAACAATGTTCTGCTTTTGTCGTGATGCCGTAAAAACCAACAGTCAATCGTATAAAAGACAAACAGATTCATTAAATGTATAGATAAAGTTCTGTTTGTCTGACGTAGGTAAGCTTGTAGGTATGGCACGTGTTATTCTCGGTTTTCCTCTGAATCATTCAGAACGTATCGTTTTGTGGTTATTGCCGCTTTATCTAACACGTTGCCTATGAAACAATTTTTTATATGTGGTTACGCAAGTAGATATATGTATAAATAATATTAAATACCTCCAACTCTAACGCCTAGAAACCGAAAACACGCACGAATAGTGAAGCACTTCAAACTGTCATAAAATATCAACACAGCTGGCAATAATTAATTTTAAGTTTATAGGCGGTTTAAGTAGTGGATGGGTATCACAATGCTTAAATTTTAATGTGTCTACATAAATATTGCAAAATGCAAAATGCAATATTTATGTAGACGACGAAAGTAAATATATAATGCTCAATGCTCACAACACTCTTTTTTTATTGACTACGATTATTAGCTACGATTAAGATCTAGGTATCTATTTAGGTGTTATTTATCTATGGTTAAATATTATATTTTTTTAGATCAGTTGTAACTTCTGTTGTTGTATTTTGTACTGTTTTGTCAGCTGTGCAGTCCTTGCGGCACTTGTGCCTAATTAAAAAATCTCTAGCTAATTATTATTATTATTATTTTTTTTTTTTATAAAGATTACTAGCAATGTGGGTCGCACATTACTAGTAATCTCGTTAACTCCTCGTGCTAAGCTAAGATGCTTGTGTTACGAGTGGGTTCACGTCGGTAGTGTAATGGGTGGGATTCGAACCCGCAACCACATGATCGCAAGTCCGACGCCCTAGCCATTAGGCTACCGCCGCACTATGTGGAGGTGCCTAAGAGAGGCTGGCCATAAATACATTTTGTAAAAATCGGCGTAGGTACTCGTATTATACCTCAAACTGTAGCTAAGAAGTTAATCTACTATATTATACATATATTATGCATGTGGTCGGTACTGGTTTATAAAAAAGATCATCTAAACACGATCATTCCTAAACTATCACAAAACAATCTGAATTTGTATTATTTTCAAGATTATTTTCTAGGCAGCTAGCAATGTAAACTATACAAGTATTATACCTTTACAAAAAGCTTATACTATGTACTTTTGACTGGTATGAATAAAAATACTATATATTTGTAAATATATTTACTAGAAATATTTATCTCGTGACATTTCATTTTTGCGTACATGATACTTTCAATTAGAGTTTTGACAGTTGCCGAAATTTGCCGAAGGTCTGTAAATTATGTTATTTGATGGGAAATTTACTATTATAATGAAAGAAGAAAAAAAAGTTGCAATTTCGTTGCACTACATATGTTAATCTATTATAGCATAAAATAGTAAAAAAATCCCACAAATACGTAGGTGATGCTATTTGACTTCATGCTTATTATAGGTCTTATTTGTGATATTTTATTAATTGCGGTTTACGTTAAGATGATGTATCGCATGTTTCCCACCATTTTTAGTTAACATACATAATTAATCATTTATTATACTTATCGTAAATCGCATAACCACATAATGATAATAAGTTCTTTCTAACACAATTTTGCACACGTTTCAAATCAATATTTTTATATAAAATAGGGATTCTGAATACTCAATAATTATATACTGCTTTCCGTTCGTCATTGTCGTTACTTAAAGTGTACTAACCTAACCATCTACCTTCTCGCAACAATGAGTGAATTCAACTGTACCAGACGTGACTTATGTCTTGTTTTATTGAAAGTGACGGGAATTATGTTGTTGCTTTGACAAGTTATATACGGGATAATTTTACGAACTTTTCCCATGAAAATATCGCTAAGATTGTAGCAAGTGTACAAAAAAATCTTATTACTAACGTTCGTCAACGTTACACGAAATCTGGCAAAAATAAGCAAATATTTTTAAACAAGAAAGCGCGTGGTTGGACGTCATATTTACTGAGAATCTGGAAGATGCTTCTTGTGAATTTGAACCTTCGACATCGACAGGAAAGCGAGGACGTCCTTCGAAAGATGTTTTCAAAATTATCAGTGCAGTGCAGAAATTACTGGTGTGGACGAGGAATTGATAAAACGATTTTATGTTTTACTTCAAGTAATGCCAAGTGGAAAAGTTATTAATGCTACAAAATTCGGTCAGTATGCTTTGGATACAGCACAAAGATATGTTAATAAATATATGTGGTATTATAATATGCCATCATCTGTCCATAAAGTCCTAATTCACGGGGAAAGCGTCATTCGGCATTATTCAGTGTTACCCCTAAGACAACTTTCCGAAGATGCCCAGGAATCAAGGAACAAAGACTATAAACGATTTAGACTTCATCATGCTAGAAAATGCTCTAGAATAGCTACAAATGAAGATGTTCTACATACACTTTTGTATACTTCGGACCCTTAGGTAAATAACAAGTTTAAGAAAACCATCTAATAAAAAGTCTATGGAACTTATAGATGAAGCTTTAAAGCTAGTTGAATAATAAAGTGTTTTTTTTTTTAGTTAAAATTACTTAATAATAGCAGAAGTAATTTTAAGAGTTTAATTTGTGTTAATTTTATCATTTAAGGTCAAATTACTTAAATATAGTCGGACATTTCTGAACATTTTTCAACATTTCAAGTTTACTTTTTTTTTTTAGACAATAAAGACATGTTTATATCCATTAATAGTATATTATTTAAAAGTACACTTATTTAAGAACACACAAAAAAAAATCAGCAGCTTATCTGTACAAACATAGAAGTTATGGATTTATGACCCGAAACCGACTCAATCTCCACATAGTGCGCCGCTTCAAAAATGTAGCGCTCTTTCAGTGACGGGTTAAAATTTATGTATTTTAATAGTTATTTGTGTAACAAGTGAGCAAAGTCGTTTTTTTCTGCGAGTGCTGATTATGAATTCTGAGCAAGCGAAGGAAAGTGGAATTAAAGTGCAACCCTGAGTGTGGCGAGGGATTCAAGATTCACTCGAGGCACGAGATGCAAATAACTTTGGACTCGTGTAACACACATATTTTTAACAGGTTAAGCCTATACACAATTTATAATTATGGTCATAAAAAGTGATGAGTTAATAATTAAGTTGATAGTAAAATTTTTAAAGGAAAAGTTGAAGTTGATAATTAAAAGTTGAAAGGGAAATTTTATTTTCTTCAAATCTTATTATGCAATATAATCAGGTATATTCAGACTGGGTGGTTATTTATGTGCGGAAACATGTATTTAATGGATAGTAGCGCCATCTGTCACACGAGACATTAACTGTCCGCACGTGGACGATACACACAAGTAAGATTATTATAACATTTATACATATAACTACCTAGATACTTAATGTCAAAAAGCTATTAAATCTATTATATGAACAGACTGGCGTCTGGCACTAATACAGATTTGATTCTTGCAGGAGATTAATCTGTAGAGTTCGTAAGTCTGTCGAGTGCTTGATTTGTAAAAGAGCCAATCGAGACCCCACAAAGTGGCTCTTCTCGGTCATTCTAGCTTATTTATTGTTTTATCATTGATTTGGAAGCTTTATAAGATCATGAGTTAACTTAGCTTTATACAATTATAGTTAGGTAGGTAGGTACCTCACCTTTGCGCCTGTAAGAAAAATAAGATGATGTACCAGAGATGTAGGTACCAAGAAACGCAATTCCGTCTTATACTTTTCAATCACAATAACAGTTTTGATGACAGGTTACAATATCATAAATGTGTATTACGTTCTATTACTGTATTGTTCAGAGCGCTGACCCTTGACATTCAGGTTGAGTAGTCGTTTAGGTAATAGAATGCTAGGCTATTTGCAATAACTTAATACGCCGACACTTATGACAAAATGACAGGGAAATAGGTAGGAGAGACTAATAACTTTCTATTAATGTCATTCCTTAATTGTCGCTTAAATTGATTATACTTAGGAAAATATTAATTAATGGAGTTCCCAAAACACGTAACAATAATTGCCCACAAGGTGATCATTTAGATAAAATGCCCTGTAACACGATTACCTACACACACTTCTGATACTCTGGTATTCTGGATTTTTGGGGCGTGTTATCGTTTTTTTATCGGTTCTAGAAAGTTATATGCACTCCATTTTTATTAGCGAGTTTTTAAGTGTCTAAACAAACTACGCCGATGTAACGCGAGCCGAAGTTCCGCGGCTTATTTTACGATTCAACTTATTCAGTTGATATGATACACAATAAATACCGAACTTGCGCGGCAATAAATCAGCAGCGTAACTTTGTGTGTATGTAGCTCAATAGCTAGGACGTCGGACTTGCGAACGCCGGTTCGAATCCCACCAATTGCACTACCGACGTGAATCCAGCATTATAAGAGGGGTGAACAAGAAAATAAGAAACAAAGTCTCGAGCGCTGATGTAGCGTCGTATCGTGTTATCTAAACAAAAACCAACAAATATATAGTGTTCAAACAATTTTCCTGTACTTGTAATTATATAAGATAATTTTATTTGTCAAATTTCAAAGTTCTCGATCAATGGAATGTACCTTCCCTATAAATTTTGATTCCCTTGAGTGTCGAAAATCGAAATAGACTTTTTTTTTGCGGTAATAACCGCCGTATCTTGATTTTTCACAACACCAAGAGTCTGTGGACTTAAGTAAATATTATATAAGGCTTTAATTTCAACTCGATACCTCCACGCGTTCCCGCAAAGGGTCTTGACAGACCGACGGACGGACGGACAGAGAGACGAAAAATAGTACGATCGTATAGAAGTTCCCTTTTTCTTTTTAAGGTACGGAACCCTAAAAAGTAACGTTTATTGGAATATTACGCGCTATCGGCGATACAGGCATGTCCAATTTAGGTTAAGCTCTCGTTAACAAGGTCGACCATATTAAATAGGGATCATCGAACTGTTTACACTAATATAAAAAATTATTTGCAATCAATGTTACTATAAATATACCTAAATGGGTAATGCCTGTGTTATGTCACCACCACCACTACCAATAATATAATACCATTTTAAAGAATAACCTATGGAGATTCTTGCCGGTTCTTCTCCATGAGAAGGAAACTTTTGAACCGTGCACCTAAAATAATTAGATTCTAGTACATAACGTTTCTTGAGCGCCTTCTTGAGGCTTATAAGACATACAAAAAAAAATATTTTGATTTTATCCAGAATATCCACACAAACAGAGTCGCAGAACAGCAATCTTCCCGCGACTTCGTCTGCGTGGAATTCAGAATTGGGTCCAAAAAGAAATGAAAAATGTTAATGTAATGAAATTTTTCACCCGTGTTATAGCTTGCGATGTAATAGAGAAAAATAACAAATTTCAAAGGTGTCTACCCACGGCATAGCTCGGAAACAATTTACAATTTTCCCTCGAAAACTACTTAAGGAATCGGGATAAAAGATAGCCTATGTTCTTTTCCATGTCAAAGGCTATATGCATGCCAAATTTCATCCAAATCCGTTTAGCCGTTTTTGCGTGACTGAGCAACAAACATCCAAACATCTAAACATCCAAACATCCACACTTTCACATTTATAATATTAGTAGGAAGTAGGATAGTAGGAAGTAGGATCTACTTAATGCAAAATATCATGTTTGCCTTATGACCATTTAGGTTTATCTTGTAACGTTCGTAGGCTATCGTAGCAAATGTGCTACGACGTGTGACGTGTTAATCATTTCAACACGAAATCATCTACCTTATGTTCGCTGCATAAAACAAGTAACAACAGAGGCGGTAGCGTGACGGCGGCGGCGGTGGTTTATTATTTCTAACAACGCAAATAGTATAGGGAACATACAAACATCAAACTCATAGTTCGGACTCCGGCTCATTAAGAACATAAGAAGAAAAGAGTCTGAACTTATTTCTGAGGCCGAGGATAAAGTATTTAAGAACTCACCATCTATGACAGCGAAAAACAAACAATAATTTTCTGACATACTTACTTCAAAACTGTGCAATTTTAACGTCAAGCATGAAAAATCCATAACACAGCCCAAATCAGCCAAATAATAATTCAGTACAACTAGTTTTGTTGTTGGATATCTCCCGCGCTGGTTGGGCGCGCTATGTGAGAAGGCTATGTAAGCTGACTCTGACGGGGACGAGAGGAGCTGGTGCGGATACGATGACCGTCAGGCTGTTCCACGCGGTAGCCGCAATCCTCACGATGCTGCTGTTCTTCATCAAGCAGAAATGCACGCTCGCCGGCGTCTGTCCAGTTAGTACATACCCCTTCCGGCTAATATACTAGCTTTTGTTTGCGGCTTCGCCCGCGTGGTCGTCGGTTATCGCGGAAAATTAGCCTAAAGCCTTTCTCAATAATTGGGCTATCTAACAGAGAAAGATTTTTTCAAATCGGACCATTAGTTCATGAGTTTAGCGCGTTCAAACAAGCAAACAAACTCTTTAGCTTCATAATATTAGCAATATTAGTATGTAATTATTTCCAGTACAAATTCTTAAAGTTGTTTTATGATTCTCAGTATGTTTTGAGTTCTAAGTATGTTATTTGTATTCTTGAGTCATCAAAGATCTCTTATAGTTTTAGTAGTAGGCTCCTCATTTGTTACTTTCGGTTGCCTTGTGGTGCTTCCTACGTATACGTTTTATCATAAATTAATATGGACCAAGCTATTGTTTTGCTGGAGTCTGTAACAGGATACTGAAGCCCTTTGGATCCCTTTCGTATAAACCTTTCACTTGCAGTATAATTTCACGAGTTATGTTGGTAAGTGTGGTTCTGTGACTGCAATAGTGGTGTATCAGATTTCCTTTGATATCGGAGCCAGCTGATCTTTTAACATTCCAATGATTGCAATAAAATGGCTGGTGCGCAGAAACCTTTTAACTATCAAGTAAAAAATCTGTGGTCTAGGACCTAGCGAACCTCTATTTAATTTGCTATAATTAGTAGCTACTTATTATTTTGACAAAGCAAAAAAGTACGTTCGTTTACACCGTTTTTGTAGGGTACCGTACCAAAAGGGTAAAACGGCAATCGCTGTCAGTCTGTCACCAGGCCTATACGAACCTATTTCATGATGGCCGCGCGGTTGAAACGGACACACATATAATTAAAAAATAAATTAATGAAAATTTCCACTATTAACTATTCATCTCAGTTAGATAGTTGAAATTTTTACAGATGATGTATTTCTGTGGTCGCTATTACAACAAATACTAAGAAACTAATGAACTAAATATTTAAGGGGGCTACCATACAAGAGACATGTTTATTTTGCGGTTGTTATTGATAATGGTACGGAACCCTTCGTGCTCGAGTCCGACTCGCACTTGGCCGGTTTTGTTTATTATTATTATCTTATGAGCTATCAGTTTCACTTGCTAATATGATGACTGTATGCAGGCCAAACGCCGTGCCTTAGAAGAATCTGAGTTCTGCAATGGCGAACCTTCGTACACGTCGTTCCTGGCGCCCGCGGAGCGCGTGCGGAGAGCCCGCGTTGCGAACGCCATCACCTCCTGCGCCCAGCCCAAGTACAAGCGGGACCCTGTCATCCGCGTCGACAACGAGAACATCGGACAACACCCACACGACAGAACCATTGTGATCTAATAACTCCTTTAAAATGTTATGTGTTGTACTAAATTGTCAATAAAAATTGCAAATGGGTACTTAAGGACGCGTTCTCAATTCTGTCAAAATTATGCTGTTTTTCGGTACATATTGTGACTAAACTAAATCAAATCAAATATAACTAATAACTCACACGTATAGATTGGTTCTTTATCTTCAAACGCTGGGAAAAACATTATGAAGATTTATAGTTTTTTATATAGTAAAAACGATCTTCCGTTGCCATTTTCAAAATTTTTTACGATACTAGGTTGTGTTTCGGTACATATTTTGTTCTACAAATTACATATTTTAAGATTTCTAAAAATACTGTTAGTAGGCAGATATAGTTCATTCTAAATCTGGGAGAACAAATTATGTAAAAGTGTCACAAATAGTCGCAGAAAAAATACAAACTGAAACTAAATTTTTTACACATTTTTCTATTACGGACCCGCGGAAGCCGTTTTTGCATGTTATAGAACCGATTTCATGATTTGATAAAAATATATGTAAAAGATACATCTTTTCCTGAAGGCTTTCACTGGATGGAAACACGATTAAATAAAATTTTATGGATGAAAAAAAAATCCGAAAATAAAGTCGACTCGCAAGCTAAATCTCGTTTTATACGAGTATCAATACTCCATTTCTTTTAAAATTAGTACCAACTAGTAGATAATTCATTTTAGGAGGGTTCTCAATGATGATTCCAATTTCTAAACGTCCGTAATTAAAATATCGAGCATTTTATGTGATTTTCTATGAAATTTCGATAAACGAGCCATTTGTCAGAGTTGTCAGTGTCCTGCGGGACGTCATCGAGGTAGGGCTTATGTCAAATTTTTTCGCACATTATCGTCTGCAGTTATGTGGATAATTTCAAAAGAAATGAATTAAACTGTGTATCATTATTACTTTATAGCTTCTTCGACCATAATTTGGATAAAAGTAAATCGAGGACGTAATTTATTTATTTTCATTTCAAAATTTTTGTCTTATGTGTAGCTCGAGATCCGGGGAAAAATTGTGACTAATATTGTTTTCAAATTAAAACTTTATAGGCCGACCAGTTACCGAACACTACTTATTTATTTATTTTTTTAAAGGAAGATTGTGGAGTTTAAGTTAGGTAAAGAAACATATCAAAATAGCAAGTGCACATAATTATATATTAGAAATATTACTGGCATTGACTTTCGTACATATTATATCGTAAGGCAAGTTACTCAGGACCTTGAAAACTCTCTAGGCAATAAAAATTGGTATCATTCATTAAAGAGTTCGCTGCTTCAAACATGAACCAGACTATCCAACTGTAAACTTTTCGTTTCGATTTGCGCGTTTTTTTTACGTAAGTCTTAGCCAGGATAATGCACACACGACATCTGGTATTGCGGAAACGCATAAATTTTGAAAAAAATATAATCCTAATTCATATTTGACTGTTTTTCTTTCAATTAATTTACTTTTTTGTAAGATAGAATTGGGCTTCATGATTAATACCATAAAAGTACAAGGTGCTCATTTTCCACATTGTATTCAACGCATAATTTCAAAATATAATGAATGCAGAATTATTGCTTTTAATTAAATAAAGGCATAATTCCTTTGACCATAATTTGCTATCTCCAGTATTTAGAGTACTAGAATACTTGCTTAAATCAATCAATCAACTCAGCCTATCGCGGTCCACTGCTGGACATAGGCCTCTCCCAAGTTGCGCCATAACATCCGGTCCTCCGCCTTCCGCATCTAGTCGGACCCGGCTACCTTTTTCAGGTTATTAGTTCATCTAGCTGATGGGCGTCCTACACTACATTTGCCGTCGCGGTCTTCACTCAAGGACTTTTCAGCTCCAACGGCCATCAGTTCTTCGACAGACATGATCAGCCCACTGCCACTTCAGCTTACTAACTCTGCAAGCTATGTCGATCACTCCGGTTTCTCCGGATAGTCTCATAATACTAACTGCACCTTATAAGTACCTACCTATTATACAAACTTGACATATTTTGCGTTTTTGCACACATATAATACTTCTGTCATTTCTATTTTTTTTTTGCACGCCTCAAAAGCGAAGCGTTGAGGTGGGTATTACTGTCAGTTTACGCACACCGAGTGATTCTCGAACTTAAAATATCACTTTTTTTATTCTTTATTGCTTTTATAAGTGAATATAAATAGCCAAATGTTGAGAAAAAACACTATTTTTAACACTCATGATATTTTTAAATCTCTTTTTATTATTTAAACTAATTAAAAAATTGTTAAAAAAGTTCTGACTTGGACGTCCGTGTGTCTTTATGTACGGATCCCGGATCTTGTGGTCACGATAACAAGCGAAATACTTCACTTATCGAGTTGGTTTTTTTTATAGGTTTCAGTATTTTGAGGAATAGAAGCCTATTACTTTTCACGGTATAATTCGATGTAGTATAATTATTATTTACAAATAATCTTAATTTTATTGTAATGAATGAGATTATGAGGCGTGCACTTTTGAATTTTCTAACTATTCTTAAATCTCCACTCATTGTCGACTCCAGTGAGCTCACAAATTAATATAATACATATAATAATATATGTCATGTAAAAGTGATCATATTATGCCACTTGCAGAAACATTTTTTTTTTCATTTAAATGTATAGTGAGATTAATCGATTTTAATACATTTGGAAGGTGCCATTACATATAAAATTTAATTAAAATTGGCTCGTGTTCGCTATTGTTAGGGTCAGACAAAATAAAACGGTAATTTGAAGTACTTTTAAATGGTGTAGTAATATTACAAATTTACATACTCACGAGGACATATACAAACAAACAATGTATGTATATACCATTATTTTTATTTTGACGGACTCTGTAGTCGAGTGGCGTGTACACCGGTTTTCAAGGTATCGCTTGTATCTGAGGTCCCGGGCTCGATCCCCGGACGGGTCAATGTAGAAAAAAACACTTTTCTATATTGTCTCGGGTCTGGGTGTTTGTGGTACGTTCTTTGTCTCTGATTCCATAACGTTGTACATTTTTGATATTTTTTAAAATGTTTAGGGAATAAGTAATTTCGCATGACCTGCTTTAATTATCAGTATAAAAGTACTATCATTTATGTGGTAAAATACACCTCTATAAATTTTAAATAAACAATTTTAAAACTTACTCCGCACGTGTGCTTATTGTGATATTATAAAAGTATAAACATGTTACAAATATCACATCTATAATGCGTAAATCGTCAAGGAGTACGATAGACTCGATCGAAACCTTACCTGAATAATAAAATATAATAAAAAATATGAAACCGACACCCATTGACATACATAGTAACTGATGACATCTCACACCGCCCTAGCGCCCTGCGCCGCGTCTTAGAAATTTTCGATAAGGGTCACGTGTCCCGACGCGAGTTTTAATTTTGTACCCAACCCAAAAAGCAGCATGCACATCGCAGCTAAAGAAGATTTCACTTCAAAAAATCTTCCTGTTCAATCACTTTATTGGTGAAAACTGCATTTTATGGCTCGATAGATTATTATTTGCTAAAAGTATGTCCCTCGGGTCTTGGTCTATAATGCATGCTGACGTCATACTGAAGCGTGCCAAAATAACTTAAGCTCAGTGCTGCCTAGTGGCCATTATACGCAACTCTCCTCTTGCCAATTTGACCGATCATCAAGGAGAACGCGTCCTTAAAAGGTATGTTTTAATTTTGATTCCTCTCGGAAAATAGGGTCCATAGAGTCGGTCAAACCTATGTTTTCAATGTTGATTCGTAAAGTGAGAACAAATGAGCTGCTTCCATTTGGCTATGCTTTCGTTTCGACAAGAGCTCATCGCCCTTATTACTATCTATACACACTACCAATTGATCGGTTATAGTATGAGGGTATAGTCACCCACCACCTGAACGAAGCCTTTTAATACGCCACCGACAATGCAGTCTGTGTGGCTGAGCACTGGTCTGAATATAATCTAATGCCATTGATCGACATACTAAGAAAAAGAAGTCTGAGGCTGCGCGCAAACGGGCCACTGACCGCAGCCACCGTTGGCTGGTTACAAGCTGTGAATCGCTCCATACGTGTAGCGAGTGGTGACGACTTGTGGTTTAGCGTGCACTCACTACTGCACAGCAGGAGACTGATACGAACAGTAGCGGCCACAGACTGCCAGTAGCAGCCATCGACCACTAGCGGCAGTCACTGATCACCTTCATTTTAACAGTACCAAAAACTGCGGTTGGTGGCCCGTTTGCGCAGAGCCTTATATATATAACTAGCTGTTCCCCGCAGCTCCGTCCGCGATCAATTTTTTTAAATATAATTCTATTATATACACCTCACGGAGCCCGAGACCTTTCCAACGAATGCAAAACCGTGGAAATCGGTTCGTGCGTTCTGGAGTTATAGCGTCAGGAAGGAAAACCCGACTTATTTTTATGTAGTAGAAGATATCATCAGCTTGCCACAACAGTGGTTAAATTCACTCGTTGTTTGTTGGTAATTTTCGCACAGAGGGTGTATCTGTTGTAGGTGAATAAGAATTGAAACCACCACAACCGTTCAAAAATGTAATAGACTAGAAAAATATAAATCTTCAAAGAAAACTAAATTATGAGCACTGTCTGGTTGGCGAGCCGTACATCCGTCTTTTTGTAGCCGGCACCATGAGATACTTTATGTTCTTTTTGTAATACGGACATGCTGGCTCGTCGCAGCCGAGCACGTCTGCTTCGCGCACGGCCGCGCCGCCTCTGTGCAGTAGATCGTCACCTAGTATTAACCGTCTCGCACAGGCCAGCAAGCATGGTCCGCACACAGCCACTGCACACAATGCGGCTAAAAATTCCAGCAAAAACATTACAGCCTCAAACCACATGTCTACAGCAATGATATACTGTTTGGTGTTCCATATGGTCTATATTATAGGTACTTATATATTTTAAATTAATGCATAGAATTCCACTGTGTTTTGAATTCTTGACTGTAATACACAAAAACAATTAAATTATATATATTTTCTAACAAAAAATACACAAGTTATCAAACTATCACCGTCATTATTTATTTTTTTTCTTTCTGTCAAACACTGACAATATTAAACCTGCCTGTTCAAGACCAAAAGTGCAACTTATTTTTTGTTTATTTCTTGAATAACCAATGATGTTCATATAATAACCAATAACAAATGAGTTCTTAATCTGAGGTTTATTTAGTAACGTGATGTTGTTCTTTAGGAAATTATAAACTTTATATAATATTCTTTATAGTAAGGGCTTGCAGTTTTAAAACTCAAAATATGTAATAACCAGACTTTGACGCTGATTTAGGTTTATTCACCAACATCTTCACGTAATAATGATGATGTCGAAGAGTTTTACAACCTTTTGAACAAGGCATGATACGATATACAGGGTGATTTTTTCAAGTGGGCCATCAGAGCCAAATCTGAAACTATGTATCGGAATATCGAAAAATACTCAAAGGAGTCGCGAGCCCGATTTTGATGACGCAAAAACTGCATCATTGGATTTTTGAAAAATCAATAATCCTTGACAGGAATCGAACCTAAAGATTTTGAAACAAAAACACACCATATTATTAAACCATTCGATAGTGTTTTTAATAAGGATCGAATTCTGGGAAGTGATGATGTACGGGAAACTTGTGGAAAATGTAAAACTTTTTATAAAATATTTTTTGTTCTATCTTGGTTGAAGCGGTAATCAAAGTGATGATCATACTTTTTGTCAACACGGTGTGTGTACACCATCCTCCACTGATAAAAGATACTTGTTAAATCCGCAAATAATCAAGCAATACATACTTGGACTGTGCATTGAAGATGGATTTAACAAGACAAGTGATGAACGATTTGATTTGATGGAGTAAGTAATACGGCCAGAATTTCAACCGAGTGGGTATGTACAACTGGACCTCGTAAACGTGGTAGGTGAAATATACGCTGGCAAGATGACATCAATGTCTTTTTGCCGGATGGGACAAGACCGAGGGGACTGGAGCAAGTTAGGGAAGACCTTTGCCCAGCCGTAGGACACCTGAAGGGTAAAATAGTAAGAGCTAAAAGGAAGATAAATAATTATGTAATATTGACCGATGTTTTAAAGCAGTGAACTCGTTTAACGATGACCAGTAAAAAATATTTTTTAGCTACAAGTCAAGGATAAAAATTATGTAATTCGCGGTCTTTGTAGGTCTGTGTCATGCTAACAACATCTATCAACATCAGGCTAGCAACATCATTCAATCCGTCAAAGTCACACGATCTGTCAAGTGTTCCGGCTAGTTTAGTTGACGTTTCAGAACTATGGGTTGTGGTCGGGCGGGGATGTCCTGGAGGTTTACAGAAATGTTAAAAATAAATTTAATATTATAGTAATTTAACCGTTATTTAAAGAGAAAGCATTTATAACCATATCAGTCATTATTCTTTATATGTGTTTACTAATTTTCTTGTTTATTTGGTTCGTGAAAGTGTAAAAATGACTTCAAGGGTAGCGGTATGGTAAGTTTCATAATAATGTAACAAACATCGGCGTATTACACCGACTGGAGAAAACAATTATAAATGCACAAGCTGATGAAGGAGTTCGTGATGCTTATCTCGGTCAGATGACGTGTGTTGTTATAAGCCGTCTTGGAGATGCAGATTTATCTCGGAATATGAATGTTATTCAATTTTAGATTCACCAAATTCAATTTTAGATTCACCAAATATCCTTTCCAAAATCACTTTACATGGTAAAATGTTTACAGGAATAATGCTCTGTTTCATTGTTTGTAAAATAAAATTTGAAATATATTTGTTTATTTTGATACGGCACAGATTAACATTTCTGCAAAGTTTTATGTCAAGTTTTATGAGGCTTTAAAAATAATAATTTAATACAAAATTATATGTGACGCGGATAAATGCTTTTCTTTCTTTCTTTCACATATTTTATTAAGTAAAAATACATTCTTTCCAATATTACTATTGGATGCTGAATGATTAGTTTAGTTTTACTGGGCTTATTCTGCACTTAGCCTCTTGGTTGGTCCATTGTGCATGATTTTTCTTAATTAGGGCTTACGAAAAATATATAACAATGCTGGGCCTAAAAGTCCCATTGCTGGGCACAGACCTCTCATATAGAGAAGGAACAAGTTTTGATCACCACACTTGCTCAGTGCGGGTTGGTGTTTTCAGATTCCAATTTTTTTCACCCAGGTTTCCTCACAATGTTTGCCTTCACCAATATTTCAATGGTGTCTTAAAATAATTAAGAAAGCACATACAACTTTGAAAAAGTCATACTGGTACTAACTACTAAATCTGTGTAAAATCAACCCTGTACCTAAAAATTACTTTAGCTAATTGTATAAAACAATTTATTTAAATAAATAAACAACCACAACTTATGAATGTTATGCCACTTTTTGATTTAATTTAATATACTGTATAAAAATAAGTCAGGTTTTCCTTCCTGACGCAATAACTCTAGAACGCACGAACCGATTTCCACGGTTTTACATTCGTTGGAAAGGTCTCGGGCTCCGCGAGGTTTTGTAGTAAAGAAAATTCTCAATTACATAAAAAAAATTTGACCGCGGGCGGAGCTGCGAGAAACAGCTAGTTTAATATAAAACTCAGCAATAATAACAAACAATATGACCCATTTACTGTCAGTATTAGTATTCAGTGTTTCCTAAAAGCAATTTTTTTTTCATAACTTGTTAGCATTGTGTCGCAGTCTAGTATTTTTGTTAAGCCCATTTCCAAGCTAAATGTAGTGGGTTTACGTTGGTAGTGTGATGAGTAGGTTTGAAACTGGCAGCTACATGATCACAAGTATAATCTTCTCATTTTGATGTATCATTTTTTTGCATATTGCAGGATGGTGGCGCTGATGTGCTTTGTGGTGATGTTGCTAATCTCGCACCTGTACCACTTGCTAATTGATGCCTATGAGCAGTCTGCCGTTCTCAGTGATATTGAATATTCATGGTGAGCACTATTATTACCTACTTATTAATTTGAGTTACCAATGATTTTGTCTTGTACGATACATTATTTTGTTACTTCTACCTTCTCCTTTGTACTTTATTATCAATATAAAGATAAAAGATAAAGAGAAAGATATAATAAAATAATATGCCCATGAAGGTTGCTCTTATTTTTTATTAACAAGCTGAATGTCTTTATTAACACTTATGTTTCACAAATAAAAAATTACATGTATTTTTGAATTGAGTATGTCTTTGCAAAGTATGATGGGCTTGTGTGTATGGTTTGACCGATAATAAAGGTTAAGCCATGGCTAGTCCTGTGGGTGACCATTTGTAAACACATTGAGACCTGTGCTTCAGAAAGAACGTTAAGTCCCTACTGTCATATAGTGAGTGATCTTTAAGGGTTTTAAGTTATGACAATTCTGACAACAAGTCTTACTATGAAATACTGTATTACCTAGCAATGGGTTGTGGAGGTCAGATAGGCAGTCGCTCCATGTAAAATACGGCATTCAGCTAAATCCGGTAAGACTGGAAATGATGATGTCTTTGTAAAGTATGGAAATTACGGTGATATTCTTAACTCTAAATAAAAATTCCTTGGCACTAAAGAAAGTGAATTCTGTTTAAGAAAATCATTACTCAGAAAAATATTATATTACAACAGCTATAAATGGCACACAGGAAACTCATTTATCAAGTTACAATAAAATATTGATTCATTAGCTGATATGGACCAATCCATATCAGCTAATACGCATCAGTTTTTCACATTTAAAAAGTTTTAGACTTCCAGTTTGTTTGTTGAGCTTAAGTTGATTAATGTTGGTAAGTATATCATGTTATTTCACTATAATGTAACAGTTTATAAATAAAAAACAATCCTTATTAGGTACTTATTAATTTTATTTTGTTTATTTAATAAGACTACGTATTTCCACTAAAAGATGTTAGTAATAAAACAACTTATGAACTATGTTAGTACTTATATTTTACTAGTGACAATATTTTTTGAAAGAAGTGCCGCATGACAAAATATTAGATACTAGCTTCTGCCCGCGACTTCGTCTGCGTGGACTTCAGAATTTGGTCGTCCCTCGGGGAATTCTTAAGGGATCGGAATAAAAAGTAGCCTATTATCTTTTCCATGTCAAAGGCTACATGCATGCCAAATTTCATCCAAATCCGTTCAGTTGTTTATGCCTGATTGAGTAATAAACATCCAAACATCTAAACATCCACACTTTCACATTTATAATGTTAGTAGGATTATTAGGATGTAGAAAGGAGCTGCGATGTTTTTTTTCTGTTGTTTATTCATATTTATTAGGCCTTTATACCTATTTTTGTTTCCTATTTATATAATATAACAATAAGAGACTAGTGCTTATTTAATTCACAAAATTATTATGAGCTCTTAAATGTCCAAAAAAGAAACTTTACGGTAAAATTGGACACAAATGTGATAACTATTGTTAATGATATTTGTTTCTACAAGAAAAGACCTACTTGCTAACAGAGGATAGAAATTACAGGCAATAATTTTGGAAACACTTGTCCAAATAAGTGTTTAGTCATGTGAGCAAAATAAATGAAGTATACACCTATCTAACTTAAAATCAATTTAATAGTAAGGTAGAAAGCTTGCGAAATCAGGTAAACACAGGTATGATATTAACGCGCACACTTGTAATTGAGACCAAATCATTTTTATTTATAATTAGGGTTTTTTTCAAATTACACGTGTGTTGGTCAGTGAGTTCATTTGATAACAGCAGGCATGGAGAGAACGGAAACTCATTAGTTGAGTTAATCGATGTGATAAGAACTAACGATTTATGTTATCATCGGTATCGCTGTACCCGGGACAAAAAAATCACTTGTTGCGAGTATAAGTCAAAAAACGCGATACACATCCGGTACAAATCTGGTACAGCTCCATACCACAAATTATGAATGGCCGCATCTTATCTGCCCAACTACCAGATTAAAATAAGTACCTACTGTAGGGTAGTCTGAGAATTGATCGATATCTGTATGCGATATGTAGGCCGCGCTGGATTCATAACAAATTCAAATTCTTTATTATTATTGGAGTAAAATATGATCAGCGACCTTATTTGCGATAGTGGTTAAAAATTCAAGCGATATACAATGAATGAACATCACCTGTAGTCCTACAGTATGTTTCGAATTCGTGGTACAATATCACACAGTATGTATATATGGTACTTTTACAAAATTTGCGAATCTCAATCCCTAGAATTTTCGACTCGAGACAGCCAATGGGCTAGCTAGCAGTTTTCAAGACATTTAACTCTCAGAAATTTATTTGACTCGCAGTAGAAGTTCATGTATGAACAAATTGTTAAGATGATTGAGTGAACTTTAAACTGTACTTTAAAGTACTTTGAACCGCACATCAGTGTCACTCATTGATATAAGATTTGTATTTCTGTGGTAGCACTTCACATCGAAACCGCCTTTACTTCAAACCAGTAAGGTTGATTTTTTATATTAGTTTAAATGCGGTCTACCATACTGGAAAATAATGTACTTGTGTGACTCGTGAATTAGTAGTATTAGTATTCTCCTTTGATCAGGCACTTACTGTTCCTGACTTGGTCTGCCTGCAAGTGACGTCATGGGATCTGGTTGCAGGTTCTTCCGCCTGCTACTGAACCTGGTGGGCTACTCGACGGTGCTGCTGCCCATGTTCATCCTATACAAGTATCTCGACAAAATCAATTACTTCGATAAGATATGTGAGTTATTTTAAACGTTTTGTAGTTCATTATCATTTGATATTTTTGTTAGTTACCTAATTAGTTAATCAGATATTTATAATTTGTTGCTTATAATTAGTTGTGGTGTATGTAGGTATATTATTATACATGTTTTACTCTTGTTTTATCAGATAACCGATGAACATGAAAATGTTATAGAATATTTATATGAATGCTTTCGCGCGCACATTGTGGGTCATCAAATAGCTACAGATGCACAGAAAGCAGCTGTAATCTGAGACGAGCCGCGTGCAAGCGCACTTGGATATCTTGTTACAAATAAAAATACGTAGAAATCACAAAATGACATCATATTACCTATTCAGCACTGTCTATAGTTTAAACATGTGAAGAATTATAAAACACAAAATACCAAAATATAGCTAGGTGTTGGAAATAAAAACAAGCGACGATCACAGGTCAACGTCTGGGTTTTTTGTTGTAAATATAAAGTAGACCAATCGCTATATGAAAGTGAAGCGCAAAAAATGGGTTTTTTATGTTTTAGGTGATTATAAAAAACTGAAAAAATATTGGTTATTAATGTTAGCGTCAATGTAACATTTTTTAACGATAACCTCTGATCCTAGTTAAGTCTGCAATTTAGTATACAATAATACTCTTTGAAGATACAGATGATTATAAATAAAATACTGGTAAACCCCGTTCAAGTGGGTTACCCCATTCATTTATGAATTATTATTAGCCTTTCTATGTATGTTCTTAACATACTTGGTGTTTGTGTAACAAACATGCTCAAGCACCGAATATTACTTATTTAATGAAATGTATGAAAACATAAAAAAAAATAGTTCCATTTATCTATTTGACTCAACAAAAGGTATATAGGTACCTGAGGATCGAGAAGTATACTCGACTAGGTATTTCAAATTTACTCTTTACCAAATTTAGTGTGGATTAGTGTGAAAGAGTAACACAAAGACACAAATATTAAAGTATATCGTACTATTTATCAGCTAACACGAGTTACACTGGTCGCGTACTGTTCGCGTGTTTCGGCGAGCCGGGCGAGCGGCTGCCGGAGACCGGCAAGGCGCGCAAGGAGGAAGGCTCGGCGCGTGAGGGCGCGGAGCTCGCCTTCTGCTTCACCGGCCTCATGGCCGCCTACCTCGTGTGGGGGCTGCTGCAGGAGAAGATCATGACGCAGGTCCCGCCCACCACTATACTGGCTCTGACATTCATTTGGCAAATTCGGCTCTGGCACTCCTATGGTTGCGGGTGGCGGGAGATGTTACTACCAAATGACGCCCACTATTTATCACTCCACCTGCCTAAGTCCCCCGTCGCCAGCTGACCATACGAGTGTGCCGTATGAACTGCGGATTTCGCTAGCTCATGGTGGTATGTGTTCCGCGCAGAGCTACGTGATGGCGGACGGCAGCGCGCTGCGGTTCAGCGACTCGCAGTTCCTGGTGTTCGTGAACCGGCTGGCGGCGCTGACGGTGGCGGGCGCGCGCCTGGCGTGGGCGCGCTCGGCGCTGGCGGCGGCGCCGCTCTACAAGTTCTCGTACTGCGCGCTCACCAACGTGCTCAGCGCCTGGTGCCAGTACGAGGCGCTCAAGTACGTCAGCTTCCCCACGCAGGTACGACACTCTGCCACTGCCCAATGGCCGAAATACTATTATGTAATACTAACATATGGGACGCCTTAGACACGGCCATCTGATCCCAAACTAGGACGAGCCTGTACCATGGCAATCAGACAACTGATCAACTTACTTGATATATTTTAACTACATACATATTTACAACATACAAATAACAAAATAATGCTCCTGTTAATCACACAAAGTTGTCGTGTGGGGGGGAATCGAACCCACTCGTTAAAGCACTGGCCACCTACTTGGTAAGTTGGTTACATGTTGCAGGTTCTGTCGAAGTCGTGTAAGGTGATCCCGGTGATGCTGATGGGCAAGCTAATCTCGCGCAACAAGTACGAGCTCTACGAGTACGTCACCGCCGCGCTCATCTCTATTGGCATGGTGCTCTTCATGTTCGGCAGTCACGACGACAACGTGGGTCAGTCGTGTTTCATACATCCGCGGATGGCACGTCCTAATTATGCTATAGCTTGACAAATTCATGCGTAACACTGTCTGCGGATGACGGAAGCAAGGCAGCAGGGGTGGTAACACGCATCTGTAGGATAGGGGTCAACGGGTGGAAGCGTAATTCGGCTCATTTGGGCGCCGATTTTGGGTACTAACTGCGTTCGCATCCCCCGCCGCCCGAGCGTTACAAACGAATTTGCCAGGCCATTGACCGTCTTTTAAACGTCATAAGAGTGTAAATTGTTCTATTCTGCGACGTTGTCGTTGTTGTATGATGTTCCAGTGTCGAGCACGATGACGATGTCGGGCGTGGCGCTGCTGGCGCTGTACATGGTGTGCGACAGCTTCACGTCGTCGTGGCAGGGCGCGGTGTTCGCGCGCTACCAGTGCAGCGCGCTGCACATGCTGTGCGCCGTCAACGCCTTCTCCTGCGCACTCACCGCCGCCGCGCATGCGCACCACGCGCCGCCGCTCCGCCTGCTGCACGTACGTTACGACTCTGCTCTGCACATGATATGCGCGTTGTACATATTGTGCACGACACATAGCATAAAACTTGCATGTTGAACCATGCGATGTCGCAGTAAATAGAGAAGGACTAATCAGCAGACTTTCTAGTTTGTTACCTTCGTAAGCCTAATGCCACGGTCTCGGTTCACAGCATCCGGTGTTCGCGGCGGATTGTATCGTGTTGTCGGTGAGCTCGGCTGTGGGGCAGCTGCTCATCTACCGAACCATCGCACGCTTCGGTGCCGTCGTCTTCACTATAATCATGACGCTAAGACAGGTAATAAGGAGTACTATAACCATGACTACCAATTGTTTTGAGCTTTTAAATGACAGAATAATAGTATGAATTATGTGAGTGACCAGTTTATGGCACTCGCCAGCAACACATAGCATACAATAAGGCGGTAGTACAGCACGTGTGTGGTGCAGGCGGTGTCGATCCTGCTGTCGTGCGCGGTGTACGGGCACGCGGTGTCGGGCGGCGGCGCGCTGGGCGTGCTGCTGGTGTTCGCGGCGCTGCTGCTGCGCCTGTACTGCCGCCAGCGCCGTAGCCGCCGCCGCGCGCCCGCCTAGCGGCTACCTCAGTCCTCACCTACTGTGCTCTGCTTCATTACAGCTCTGTTATTGTCTCTCGTGTTTATCTTCACTCGGCTAACAATGCATGCTGACCGTTTAAATGATTCTATAGCGCTGCACAGACCGCACTGACCGCTGCACAGACCGCACTGACCGCTGCACATAGTGCACATGTACTGTCCCAGATGTATACACTTGCAGCTAAAAGCGAGTTGTATGCCATTTGGTTCATATTATATTTTATTGATCTGTTTTGTCTCGATTTTTTCCATAAACGATTTCCGCACTACGGTAGTTTACTGTCGCAGTTGAGTTGATCGTGCGTGATCCTTAAGCTAGTAGGTAAATACACTTCATTTGTGTGGTTTTATCTTCATAAACTTTCCTTTCATATTTTCTCATTCCTTCAAATACGAGATTGTATTGACCGATCGTCCGTTAGACGTAATTAGTAGGTAGTAAACGACTTGCATATTATGAATATTGTTGTATTAACTCGAAACGCAAAAATCAATCAAAAACGATAATTGTGTAAAATATAGTGAAACTAAATCTAGTTTATAATTTTCAAGGAATTGTATTTCGATGACGACAGAAATACTTAAAAAACTCAGTGTCTGATACATACAGTTTATAGATGCATTAACTGTATGTGTCAGTTTATACATAATGCGTTCAATAATATTGAAAACGTTGTAGAACCCCAGTTACATATCGCACTATAACCGATATATTACTTAATGTTTTAGATTTATCATATTTATTTTCCTCAGGTCGATAAAATATTATCTGTGCATTCACAATGTCCACTAAACTAATAAATTTGCAGTATTTTCTGATCTTTTAAATGTTTTTGTAGATTCTCGATGTTATTTATTTTCCATGTTATTTTTTCCCGTATATACAGTATTTTTTGTTCGTGTAAATACTATAGCTTGTCATACGATGTGTTTATACATAAAAATATAGGTGAAATCTCTTAGTTCGTATTATAGAACACTTTATCTGATTACTTTATATCTGGGCCAGTAAAACTAAAACTTAATTAGCGAGCAGGCTGGTCGGCCTTATGTAGTTATAAGAAATGTGACCTATATATATACATCTGATAAGAATGTGTATCGTAAAACAGATTGAACTTTGACTAAGCTGTCCATGTAACATTAACATCATGGATCTCGACGTACTTTTAGAATTCCATTTTGTGTCTTTTTTTCTTCCAGTGTTCTTTTTGATCCTGTTTAAACGACACGCGTCAACTAAATGTATAGCGAATGTGTATTGTTGTGAACTTTAAATATACTAACAGCGACATCTATGTGCCAGATACACTTTTATATCAAAGACTGAGGGAGTTAAAGCAGGTATCAAACTACACTGAATTAGGCTCCTTCTAAATAAGAGAGCTGTAATACAAGTTAGGGTGTTTGGCAAGTTAATAAGGTTAGAGTTGACATGTTATAATGTACTTTGTGCTGACTGAGTAAGGTGTAAAATCGGTGTAATATAATAATGGAGGTCTCTGATTAGAAGTCACGCGCACCCTAAATTCACAGCTGATTCAGTTTAGTGTAATACCCGCTTAAGTTTAATAAATACTGAATGAACTGGATTATAACGGAGTGTACATCAGACTTCAATGTAGGTATAGTTTCTTAGATGCAGTTGCACCTCGCCAGAGGATTCAGTTAAATCAACTATAGGTAGTCTAAGGCCCAGTTTTTTGATCCCGAGCTAACTCAACCAATGATTAAATATGCTAACTAATGGTTTGACCAGTTGAGTTGGTTTGAGGAGTTTGAATTTTAGTTAGCATATTTAACCATTGGTTGAGTTAACTGGGCCTTAGTAGGCCTACAATACACTAGGGCTCATCACGGCAAAGATTGTGCAGTCTGATTTTAATGTGTTTAGTACATAGATGTAAAGTTGTATTTATCGAAGACTACTGATTGTATATAGTGATTGTGGTGATACGTAGAGTAAGTAGGTAGACAGTGAAAATGTTCAGATGTGGATCCTAAAATACCAGCTATTTATATATTAATTCTTATAAAGGATATTATGGCAGCCCTTTTACTGGGTAAAGAAGATTCTTTGAAGTTTTTAAAAAGGCCTTTATATATGTTCCTGCGACATATGTACTAATTTCAATGTTTTATTTGAAATTAATGGCTGTCATTGTAACGAATGTAATAATTATTTATTAAATGAAATAATAATAAATTAGTGCACTGGAAATGACCCCAAACACATGTTGTGTGATAATTAAGTAAATAAAGTTGATGATGGAATCATTTTATGTTTTATTTTTTTACCTATTTTTGAATGATGGAATCATACAAACTCTGATAGTTATACACAGCAAACTAGATAATTATGCAGGTCACACCAACAAAGCTAGAATCGAGTTCCTACCATAACTGATAGGTACATGTAATCGTAGTATACCTACTACTCCCGTTGTGTACACACATTTGTTTGTTACGTGTCCTGCATAACTAAGTTTGCCGGTGTACCTCTTTATTACTTAAGATTTTATCTCAAATAATAACGAACAGATTTTATCTTTGTGTTCATCGACTTGCTGACTGTACGGGCGAAGTTACGCCCGGTATTATGATGCCGTGGTATTTAGCGGCCATGGGATCTTGCAATACAGTTTGCTTAGCATGTTCTTCGCCATAACTCAAAAGAGTATAAACAACATCTTGGCCTCCATAAACACTGGCTTCCAAAAGTGAAGCGTCAACCAAAAACATAAGACGGTCCGTGAGGGTTGTCAAAGTGTAAAATTGTTGTGTTTGTGTAGCTTTGTGAGCGTGCGAGCAATCCTCTGGAGGGTGCGCGTTCCCGAGTGAAGCATGTTGTGGTTGTACAACCCCATCAGCATCAACAGCTACTATGAGTTTAAGCAGTTCGAGAGCATTTTGTTCGAAAAATAAGTGTCAATAGAGTAAGTATTATGGAAACTCGTTCTTAAAAGTTGCTGCAAGTTTGTAGCTGATGTTACCTACCCGTTTTCTTCTAATGAATGAAGGACAACAGCAAGGAGGCTGTGATTTCCGTTCAATAATATAACCTAATTAAAATCTGTCTCTCAAACATAAAGTATGTATGTAGTTTAGGGTTCCTTAGATTAGGTACTATTGATTGAGAAGAGCAGTTGCGTTAGGTAAGTACTGAAAGTTCCTACAGTTTTATTGTTGGTACAAAACCTACCAAACATACCGAAAGCTTAAACCGGTCGGTCGGTCGGTACGCTACCGGTTGACAAGGAGAGCTGTTTCATAACTTTTTCTAACCCATCTGTATTTTCTCGAACTATTCAGTTTTTCCAAACAATCTGAAATAAGCACAAAAAGGATTATGGACAACATACGTAGCTAGCTGAAGGTAATACAAACAGAGAGGAAAATATATGATGCTCCGGTTGGGCTCGAACCCACGACTACTGGTTAAGCGCACCCACCCGTTTAACAACTAAGCTACCGAGCTCACTGATGGAGGTTTAAATTTCTCCTCTCCACTTATTTGTCTTTAATTAGGTACAAGTATTGGCATCATGTGTGATCAATAAGTACCTAATAGTAGTTCCCAGGTTAGTAGGGTTGGTGACATAAGTGTGGTGTGTGCAGTGCGGTGGCGCGATGCTGATGCAGCTAGTGGTGACGGTGGTGCTGGCGGCGGGGCTGGCGCCGTGCGTGCTGCAGCGCGCCTGCCCCGCGCGCCGCCCGCGCCCGCCCTCCACCGTCTGCATGCATCGCATCCCCTCCGTCAAAAACGACAGGTAACACGACGCTATCAAGAACCAGCTTCATAAAATAAGGGTGTGTAATGTTTGGTATAATGACAAATGCTCTAATTTCAATTCGAATAACGTTCATATGATATAATTTTCAATTGCTATAATATCAAAAGACCTAAATTCATATGACCTAATGTTTTATATCGTATAATCTTCCTTTAATATAATAACATACAGTATAACATTTGTTTTATATAATATTCAATAAGTATAATATTCTTTTTATATAACGTTCATTTAACCTAATGTTCTTTTGAAATAATTTTCATGTTTAATGGTCACAGTTCTTACCTAACCTATCCGAGTCGGAGTGCCCTAAAGTCCAGATTGCATCCAGTTTCTTCTGGTAACAATAGTTGGTTGGCAGGTGTATAGGATATAAAGCGAAGAAAAAAAACTTAATACGATATATATTTAATCATAATAATTATAGTGACAAAATATTACGGGTCTACCTTTCATAGCAGAACTTTTAGAACAACGGGTAGCATTAATTTCACTTAGCAGAAAATCGCCATTTAATTATCATAATAATTAAAATACTCATCTCTAAACTTACGTGCAGCAAGCATGCATCATGCATGCATCAAGCCAAGCATGTAGCAGGCAGGCAAGCAAGCATGCAGCAGGCATGCAGCAGGCATGCAAGCAAGCATGCAGCAGGCATGCAAGCAAGCATGCAGCAGGCATACAAGCAAGCATGCAGCAAGCATGCAAGCTAGCAAGCATGCAGCAGGCATGCAAGCAAGCAAGCATGCAGCAAGCATGCAAGCAAGCATGCAGCAGGCATGCAAACAAGCTTGGAGCAGGCATGCAAGCATGCAGCAGGCATGGTTTCTGTCACGGCTCCGGCGTTGCGGGGCTCCGGCGGTACCACGCGAGCTAATAGTCGCAGATGGTGATAACGGTCACCACCGCGACTTCGGCTTGCTGGCCGGCTTCGCCGGCCAGCCTCAGCCACGGCGGCGCCCGTTAACATCACCTGCTCCTCAGCTCGCGGGCCGCCTTGCCCCTCCACGCCTACGCGAAATTAAATAACACTCTAGGGGCAGGACAGACAAGACTGCGTGGAGTCGGTTTTACAACGATTCGTTTCTGTCACTCACTAACTTTTGTAGCTGACCATATTGACTTTTTAGGAGAATGTTTACATTTTAATTAAAGGTTAAAAATGCTGTTTTATAGAAATAGCAATAAGCCTAATAAAATGAATTATTATATTAAGTATTACTTAGAGATTATAAGTATTATAGTAAATGAATAATATACTAAACGAGAATTAAGTGAAATGTGCATTATAGGAAATGTTCATTATATCATAAAAAATTAGGTAAATTGAAATTATATTAACAATTTATTATCTCAATTGATCGTTATATTAAACAAAAGTATATTAACTGAAATTAGGTCAAGTGAACGTTAGATTTTTTGTTATTATATCAACCGTTACACACCCATAAAATAAACCTTAAATAAATCCCTTGGATCTTGGAAATAATCCTTGTCTCAGGATCAGGAAGTTACAGAAATGATAAATGTTATCTAAGTATATTATATGTTTATAACTATGATACTTGTCATTGCTGTATGAGCATGAAAGTGGATGGATTGTGTGAAAGACGTTATGGCTAGAAAGGATGTTACTTGTGTGATGACGTAAGTTAATTGTATGGCAAAAGAAAACATTGTGCACCGTCCTCAAATGAAATTGGAATAAGGGAGGAGGATGACAATGATTTATAGGTCCCTAAATATTTTATTACAGACCATACCTATCTTATCATAAAAGAAGATTCCAGGTTCGAATCCTGGCAGGGTCGCCATGCAAAGGTTGTAGAAAAGGGGAGACAAGACGTGAAACCACTCAATGCTGGAATAATACTAATTTAATAGATTATGTTGTTATAGACGGATATAAGTGTTACATCACTACAGACCTAGAATTGAAAACACATTTGTAGATCCGAAAATATTAAGATTTTTCCATGAGAGGATCGAAATAGCAGAATGTTGCAAGTGTTCTTGGTTGACAACTTGACTCCTCTACCACTGGGTCACCAGTGCATTCGAAAGACGTCACAGGAACGTCAATCTTTTGCGGACGCATTTCTAGTGGCGGTGGTTTAAATGCTACCACTAGTGCTAAAGTATGATCTTGAACTGATAATAGAACAATCGGCATCTTTGTTAGATTAAACTGGAAACGCGAAGTTATTTTCTTATGTTGACATCTAGTAGATAGGAATTTACCCAAACAAGTTAAAGGTGATCTTTGCGCAACTATGCGGCCATATTTAGCTGGATACAATGACAGACTTTTAATAAACCTAATACATGTAAACATCTTAGCTAACCATTATATTTTCAGAGTAAATCACAGCTCAACCAGTTCCGTAAAAAGAAAGAGAATTGCTATATAAATTTCTTTCACCTTCCTGAGTCTTATGAAGAGTTGCGCAGAAGAATACTAAATCAGCAAAGTTGTAGTAATCCTGGAGAATCTTCTACTTCCTAACGGTATTTATTCATCTTTCTGCTCTCTCTATTAATGTAACATTAGTAGATCTTTACTTTTTTTGGTAATAATTATTATCTAACTACTGGCCTGACTGCTAAAATAAAAATGGGTTCTGAAGTTAAAAAAAAAACAAAGAATCTAATAATTTGTAAGTGGGAATAAAAATCTAAAGATAGTTGGAATAAATAAAATATTTAACTAATATACTTTATCAACCTACTTCAAACGACTAACTCTCACACCAGACGCTGTGTTTGTGTTAGAGGATGATTATTGAAAATGTGAAGCATCAGATATTTGCGAATTAAATATGCGTGGAAACAATGGTTGGAATATTTGGCGAGTGATCGGCGTGTTGTGAGACTGCGTCCGTCCTCTGTTTACTAAACAAACTGCTGTATTGTCTCATTTCATAATTATTCGACCCTCTACTACGAGATCTTAGCGACTACGATGTTACAGTGAAGCATACTCCTGAGAATCACAAAATATGCATAAGTTTCTGGCTCATTCGTACGAAATACCCTTATAATCAATTAATTGTAACTAAGAATGTTATAGGAGCATCCCAAACTAAACAACACAAAAGCCAAGTCGTGTTGTTTTTCTTAGTGATTATTCGAAGTTGATAAAATACGAAAACAAAAATAATTAGCTAGTATCAAATAACTGCAACAAGATGCATTATTGGAATAGAATTTAATGGACTCACGATTAGATATATTTTTGTTCATGCTAGAACAAAAGAAACGAACGAACGTATCTAGTACCGGCACCGTGGTAGCGGGCGCGTGTGATGCCCCGGCACACATATAGCGAGAACGGGTCGAGCACGCGCGAGTACGTCTGCACGCGTTGCTTCGGGTGCCGCTGGTTGACGTGCTGCTGTATGTGTCGCTGCGCCTGTCACCGGACCACCTCATGACTTGCTGCCGCGCGCTGGCGCTGCTGGCGCTTGTGGCGCTCACACAACAGGTAAGTCCTAGTGGGACTTAGAACAACTGCACTACTTGATGAAGTTGATGAAGATTTGTGATATAGAAGCAAGTTTTTGGGAATAAGTGTAGAAGAAATAGAATTCCCAATTTTCCAACTCTGCGAATGCTGTATACCTGACGATACTTGTATGTGATTTGAAGAACACTTAAACAATTTTTTACAGTTTGTTTAAATCATCGTGAATATCCAAAGAGTTTTTATAATTGATTCTGAAAATTATAACAGTTTATGATCGAGGTTGTGCTATTCCTTTTTCTGAAGAAAGTTGATGAAATCAATGTCAGTTTATTCTGATCAAGTTCGTAAATAGTCTGAAATAGATAGGACCTTATTTATCCATTACAGAGATTTTATCGGGACTCGATTTCATCGCGTCTTAACATTGTTTACTTCATATTTCTGCAATAAGATGCCATAACAAAAAAAAAATAACTGAGTTCTTTTTTTTCAGGCCACGACAGGATGCAAGAACTGTATCGTAAGTTTTTTCATTGCGTACATAATTTAAATCAAATTAGATTAAGTACAACATGTGCAGTTAGGATAACTACTTACATACTTTTAAATTAACTTCAAAATATTTGCTTGTCTTTTCTGCACAGTTTATTTATAATCTTTCCAATTAAATGATTGCATTTAACCTAGTCAATCGCTTCTTTAACAGTGAGTTCCGAAAAATTATTAAGTATACCTGATGCTTTTATTCTCAGTTAAAAAAAAGTATTTGTTCCAGATCCTGGGTAAGGAGGAGAAGGCGATGTTCCGCACGCACTCTGACGCGTGCCTGTCGGCGTCGCGCGTGGAGCCGCGGCTGGTGGACGCCATGCTGGCGGGCGAGCTGCTGGACGAGCCCGCGCTGCGCAAGCACGTGTACTGCGTGCTGCTCAAGTGTAAGCTCGTCAGCAAGGACGGCAAGCTGCAGAAGACGGCCGTGCTCGGCAAGATGGCTGCCAGGCCCGACGCCAAGAACGCGACTAAGGTCTTTTGATATTCTTCTTCATCATAATATATTTCCAGTTGTATACCGCAGTCAACAACACAAGTCAGATATTAAAAAAATAATTAATTGCAAAAAATATTAAAATGATTTTTTTAAATATTTTTTGCAGTCAAAAACAATCAATTAATTGAGTTTGAGTCATAGTGGTTAATATTAAGCTATTAACCCAAACAGTGGAGAGCCTATACAGGACATGCAACAACTCCTTAATTGCGCATCGTGCACAACCACCCGTACTTACCAAGATCTAAAAAAGAGGCCAATGATAGCTTTGTACATACAGGCGGTTAAATGCTGGTCAGATAAAATTTAATGAGAGTCCATCGACACGAATAGATGAAGAATTAATTCAAACGACTTTGTGTTAACAACTAAACCAAATTTTATAAAATTCCAGGTCTTGGAAAGCTGTGCAGAGCAGACGGGAGACACGCCTGAAGACCTGGCGTGGAACCTGTTCCGCTGTGGCTATGACAAGAAGGCTCTTCTCTTCGACTACATGCCCACCAGCGCCGCTACCGAAAACAATGACAACAACTCCTAACTCGTTCGTCATGTCCTTCACAGATGGCGCTATCATTAATTTCTGTTAGTCAAATTTATAGACAACAGATGGCGCTGTACTAACCATTTTCATTTAATTTAACACCAAAATCTAGTTTATCACAATAACATGTTACCTTCTTCAAATCGTTAACTTATTTATAAATGCATTTGTAATGTTTCATATCAATTATATATATTTACTCACATAAAATCGGTTCTTATTTTTTAACTAGGTACCCCTGTCACTAGCTTTAAAGCCAACCTCAATTATTTATGTTCTAGTTTTGTTAACGTTATTTAAGCTTCTTAAGATGTTGATTAATATCATTCCCAAAACCACAGCAACAAAAGTGAATCCTAAACTATGCGGAAATTGGTGGCATTCCTCATTTCAGTCGCACCATATTTTAACGTTCTTGGAAGGTTAACAGGATTGCATCCATTATAGAGGGCATTAAAAAAGAAAAGAATAAGTGACGACGTCTGCAATTCTGGTCTTTATTATAATTACTTTAAGAACTAAATTAGCATATACATAGTTAGGTATTTCGGTCGAAGATTATGCGGTGTCTCATCAAACTCACTTATGGAAATCTCATAAGTTTCATTACTTATTTCTAAGTAAAAACACACAAAAAGAACGACTCTTGGTAGAGAGATTAAAAATTTGGTACTTATCTATTAGAAGGTGATGATTTGAAGATTGGTGGTTATGATTATCTAGATACAAATAAGTTGCATTGAATTTGAGAGTAATTGAACTTGGCTTCTTCGTATTTACCTTGAATTTACATACAGGCCCATACAATAAGTAACGATATGTAGGTTAGGGCCGTCACTCAACTTTTTGTCATGTAAAATTAGTTTAGTACCTACGTGTTTAACAGAATCGGGGCCAATATCTACGTAACAAAATGTCAATTTAACATAAGTTCCGCGCTTTTGGCGTAATGAGCGCGTCATGACTGACTGCGGGCAGTGATGCGGCGGATAACGAGATGAGTTCACTCAAGGTTGTGCTGGCCGAGCGGCCATTACATAACCACATTGAACTCAGCACACAAATCAACTATTAAGATTCCCTTATCCCTGTACACTGAACGCTAATTAACTTTAACACGTTCTTACATACCTATCTGTCGCTACTTCACATCTTAAAGAAAGGCAGCATGAGAAATTACGGGGGCTTCAAACTGATTTGAAGCCCCCGTAACGTCCCATAATGCCCCGTGTGAATGTAAAGGGGTTTGTGTTATTATTAAAATAATAACTCCTGGAGTAGGAAGTTTAATCACTGCGCTGCATGGAATTTCACACATGGACATCATACAATCGAGCATCGAACCCGCACTACGTCTTACTTACTTCGCGCTATCAACGCATATGTAACTAATAATGTCGCAATATTAATATAACATAATATGAGTTTCTCACTGCCTGGTTAATCTCCATAGCAATCAGAGAGAAGATAATCACTATTTTATAGCAATAACACTTTGGAAGCGGCACCTAGAGTCAATATAACGTTCTTTAAGCCCCTTCTTGTGGTTTTGTACACTTGTACAGCTGCACTTTTATTACGTTACATGAAGCTGTGGTATACCTAATTATGTACTAAGCTATAAGTTAAAAATTATACTAAGTTATGTGCTGTTTTTAATCCTAGTTTAGGGTATTTATACTATAATAATAATATAATGAATTGGTAGAGCTGTAGATAATTATAACAAACTATAGCTTCAAATAGAAGTCTTAATTTGATCTAACAAAACGCATAGTCACAAGAAAAACAATAATCGTATGTAAATTATATGCTTATATTTCTTCATTAGCCAATTGAGACCTACTTACTCGGCTAAAAGTGTTTGCGTATTGGTATAATTATGTAAATACATCGCGAGGGAGGCAAGACGTGTTACTTGCACCGAGTTGAGTGTAAATGATATTCGAAACAGCTTTATGATCTCATTGCGGCTGTGGGCGGTGACCCACAAGCGACACAGCCTCTGCAGGCAGTATGAGTGCGTGCCTTTGCCTGCCCTGTGCTTTCATCGTTGTCTCTGACATTACACGATTGGCGCGCTTTATTTAAAATATTTTACAATTCGCGCTATTTTTAGATTGTTTCGAATTAAGATTGTATTAGATCAAGTTTAATTAATATGTATGTTACGTGGTGGATATTTGATTGAGATCTATTGTTTAAGTGTTTGTGTGAATATTTCTTCATGAAATTGGGTTTTGTGTTGGAATCTAATGTGCGGACTAAGGAGTGTTGAGGAAAACTTCGTTAAACGTGAGTAATCAATAATTACGGATCTTAAAATTAAGAAGTACCTAACCATTAAGTGAAACTCTACTCTATAATAATAAGGCCTTCCAATGATTTATTCTATCATTTTTAAAATCATTGTTTTATCCCTTCACATGAAGTTGCTGGAAGTGTTAAAACCTTAAGTGTAACCTTAAGTAGGTTAGGGCTAGCAATAATCTTCTTCTTTAAGTGCCACTCCAATTAATGAAGGTCTGCCACCAGCTGCTAATAATCAGCAATAATATATGAAAGGTAAATTGGATCATGTACCTATTTAAAAATCTTGACAAATTATTATCTAGGTACGGTACGTAAGGTTTATTTGTATACTTATATATCTTGTTGTTTTTAAAACCTTGTGAGCGTCAATCAATGAAATACCTAATGGAATTACAGTAGCACTGACTTAATAAATTAAATGTGATATTCATCGCATATTAACTACGTATAATTAAAGTGCACCATTGATTGTTAACCTTTTCAATGGAGTGAAGGTACAAATTAGTATAAACCATTGAAATACAATGCTAAATTGATTGGAATCGCCTAGGACTACATTGTAGGCGAGTCTAGGACGCAGACGCTCCTACGGGCGATTACGATATTAGATCGAAAATGTTGTTAGCAGTAATATGAGAGTTTAGGATGTAGGTAATTGTGAATTCAAATCATTATTTTAAGCTGCATTTATCTACTTAATGTTCCACCAACGGGCGTTGTTCAGGTTTTATTTAGTTTTTTTTTGTAAAAGCTGTTGTCCACTGCTCTTTCTAGTCGGTCCCTACATTTTTATGGTAAGATACATAACCTAAGTTACAGGTATTTATAGCGCATTGCAATAATAAAACAAACATACAAAAATACAAATGTTTACCCTTCACAATATTAGTATTACGACTACATGGCATAAGAAATCCAAGCAATAAATATAGTGAATGTATTACAGTTGATTCTAAAAGTGAATCCTTATGATAAGTTAATAGATTCTACAACCCTTACTAGAATTAAGTATTGCTAGACTTGAAAAGGAGTAACACTAACAGCGCAACAGTTGCCAATGAAAACATATTATGTCTTCCATAAATTGACTACGCCGACTACGCTAGCTGCAGTACACTACCCCAAAGCGTTGTGTTCAGCAGGTTCTGGAATGGGTATCCCAAATGACCCCATTGAAACCCATTTTACTTAACAATTTTTTAATAAATGCGTCATGTGTAAGCTGTTGCCATTTTTTGTATTTACAATCAGGATAATTATTATGGTTCACCCTAATAAAAAAGTGATATTTTTGTGGGGCTACCTACCAAACTGTTAAAACAGTGACATCGGCGTAAATCTGGGTGTAAGATTTATAGCCTGTCAGTTTCCGTATTTCTAGTAGCGAGATAGATAGATATATTAAGATCTTAACGAAGTATTTTAAACTAGTAGTAAGTATAGTTGCTTAATCTGCGTGAAGTCGTGAACATGAATATACAGCAAATATGAGTACTCTTGCATATTTTATGTCCATTCGCGCCTCCCACTGCATGCTTAGCTAGTTAATACCGAGCTTAATGCGAGCCTACGTGCGGCCTGAACATGGCAATAACATGGATATCCTTGAGGTGCAATCATCGTAAACGCAAATATATTTGCACTTGATTTGCATAACTTGACGCAAGTTCAACTGTAAGACCTGTCCTGCCATAGCTCTACAAGATAATACTTATATTAACAGGATTGTTTTACATTATACAGATCATTCTGTCTGTAAAAAATGTATCAAGTGATCATAAAGGAGCAAAATAATCTAAATAAAATTAAATAAAATCTCAAAATTGTGATAGTCTTGTCTGCAGTCAGTTCTCATTTAAACTTTGGATTGGTCTCAGTTAGTTAACTCAATTCTATGATATTTTCATACTTTTTTGCGTAAATTACCTATATATTTTTTCTATTAATTCTCTCTCTTATTTATCAGTATACTTATAGGCAAGGAAGGGAAACGTCATCTTCACGCATAGCGTATACGAAGCATGTTGCGTCCACGACCATGTAAAGCTGTATTGTTCCGCCCAACTAATAGAATGTAAATATTGACAGGTTGCTTTTCATCGGCTATGGTATCAATGTGATAAAAACTTGCCTTTTATTGTATTTTGCACGCGGCCCATCTCGCGTGGGACTGCGACAAAATGTAGCAAATTGGTCGCGTTATATTAGTTTTAAAGTGATTGATAGTCGAGAAAGTAAAATATATGATTTGATTAAGTTTCCGCATCAGATCTATTTTCAAATTAAAACACATTTTAAAATGTTATCCATATTCTTTCATTTCTGCCTCTTTTTGAGTCCTTTATCAATTCACCTTTTATATACTTAATTAGTAAAAATGTTAATTAAATTCGATAAAGCTAAGTTTTAGAACGTAGATTTCCATAACATGATAATCATTTACATATTTAATTCAATAATAATATCTTTTTGGTATTGTTGGCGGTCAGTTTTGTTAATTGGCGCCAGGAAGTCTAAATGTTTCTTATGAGTTTGTTAAATTTCAACTGTTTTTAAATTGGTTTTAATGCTAATTTGAATCTAATTTATTTATCTACTTAGATATAGAGTAGGTATAAATATTTAATGATACGAAAAATATTGTGTATTACTAACTGACCTACTTATAATTATCTTCTTGAACTCAAGTGAGTGTTTAACCAGGATGTGTAGAAATAGAACGATGTATCGGTCCCCGTTTGAAAAACTTATAAAAAAGTCCGTCGGTGTTGTTGTGAAGGGCTACAGGCAACAAAAATCAGGTTTCCATAAATTTATCGAAGATGGTAGCGACAAGCTTTGCATAATATATTCATAGGAATACATGGTGCCATGATGGACGGGGCGAGTTTCTTTACTTTATGATTGTGAGAAGCAGGAACAAAGCTGAGTATCCAGCGGGAATAAGAATTTCAACATTTCAGCTTTAATTCAGTGTCTAGTTCCTTCTCTATAATTATAAGAAAGGGGACGTGCCCAGTTGTGTCCCTTCTGCCTTCTACCTAGCCTTTTCCCAAGCTATGTTGGGGTCGACTTCCAGTCTTACCGGATTTAGCTGAATACCGTATTTTACATAGAGCGACCAGAGCCAGTTGTGTGGTATTATAATATTGTTAAGTACCTATCTAGATGTTGAAATCATTGTAGGACTTTATTTGTCCTAAAAGACAAGCTATGTCAGTAATGATTCGTTTCTACGTGTATTCAAATTTATTGTAAAGTTGTAATAACTCATGTTTGACATCTAATGGCCGAATACTGAAACGTCAATCAATTTGATGCCGCCGTTAAAGTCTCATGCTGTCTCTGTCACTATAAGGTGTGAAGTAGCGACAGAAAGACATTCGAGAATGTTTTAAAGTTAACTCATGTTTCAGTATTCGGGAGTCAGCAATTCACATTTAGTTTAGTTCCTCTTCTCCTTTAATTACTGACCCAAACTTGAGCCGATACTGAAGTAAGTAGTTACTTACTAAGTTACCTCGCAACTAGAGCCATTTCACGGTTTGAAAGTGCCTGAAAACCATAGCTTAAAATATTTCTTAACCCAAGAATGCCTTGGCTTTTAAGAAATATTTTGATTTTTGATTCTGAAATACACGAGGCTGATTTGATTGTTGTGTATGTACTTAGCATAGATATAAACCTACTGTTTCTTGTATTTCTGAGGTAGTAGCAAAAATTAAACTTTATGTTCAGGTATAATATGGGTCTCGTTCAGATCAAGGTATGGCTTACATCCTTGAATGAAACCTACAACTAATCAATTAGTAAACGGATTTAATATTCCAGAAAATTCCAGAAAAGTCATAGAATAATTTTAGCATTGTAGCGTGGGTGACGACAAGTGCCTCGCATGCAATTACCCCGCCATGAACATAGCAGTAAGCCTTATAATTTATTATTCATAAAGAATATTAATTACCGTACTCTTTTCAACGAAATTTGCGCTATAGTAGGTAATCTTAATTGTACAAATTATCGTCATAATCGTTTGTACAATAGAAGCCCTCAGAAACCATATAATTTCCTCACGTACCTACAACCGTAGGTGTGAATTTTTTGTGAAAATTACTTAAAAGTGAAGTAGGCGTCAAAAGAACAATCTTTTTCTTAAAGGACATTGGGGGTTTTTGTATGGACGCTGTCCCCACCTCCAACAGTCATGTGTTATGTGTCAATATGCTTATTAGGACCCAAGTGTACAAAATACCTACTTCTGTCGAGAAATCAATGGGGATTTTTTTCAGCATAAGTTAATTTATCATGAGTTGAAATTATACATTACTACGTAACTATTGTTTAATAAATGTAAACTACGCATAATTATGATTATACTATCTATATAAATATAAAAATTAATGTTGGTAAGCGCATAACTCAAGAATGGCTGAACCAATTCAGCTTATTTTTTTTGTATGTTCCCCTAGTTTCCTAAGATCCACGGAAGGTTTTATTCCTAAAAAAAAATGTACGTGATCACTCGAAAAACGTTATTATTTAAATAATTTTTACTATTAACTTTTGACAGAACGGAGTTTGTCCGGGCAGCTAGTTAACAATAAATAAATGTGTGTAACCATAAGGCTACCGTCACTTTTAAATATATATTTATATTCCCAGTAAGTAGTGGCTAATTCTCAGAGTAATATAATTGTAATTCAGCGTTGGTGTCCGCCGCGTCGCCTACTCGCCGCCTCTACGTGTTATCTGTTGATGTCAAACATTGACAGTTAATATAGTGCGGACAAGAGCTCATTACAAATAATTAACACATTTTACTGCACAACATTATCAACTAATCAATCTGTCGGTTTTTGCTCAATATTATTTATTCGCCATCCATATCTGCGCTACATTGTGATTCATAGCGCTGTGGGTGCTTCCCACGTGCGCTCGCTATAATTATTACGATATACACAATAAAAACACGCGTATTCGTTCATAATGTTAGCAAGACAACGCATTATGGCTGGATATAGCGTGCTATTTGATGCCCGCCTCTAACCACGGACAAATTGATTTTTTTATTCAAATGAGGCTGTAATGATAGGTTATGGTAGTGATTGATGGTACGGTACGAAATTTATGATGCTATAAGTATATGAATATTTTTATTGTTGAACGTTTAGGTTTAGAGAACTTAGAGAGATGTTAGATAAAGGTAGAGCAGCTCTCCTGCGTATTGCTCTACGTAATTTAAGCAGTTGTTGTTTGCATAACTCTCTCGTCTAATAAAGGTTCCCATTTGATTATTTTTGGACTCTGCCTCGCCGTATCCTAACTGAACATCATACAAACCTGATATATAACATTTCCTGAATTGAGTTAACTCCGCTGATTCGAACCCTTCATCTTAATACACTTGCATGGAAATTATTAACTATTCTCAGTAGTTAGTATCAGCATATCAATGCATAATTGCAGTTATAAGTTCTGATGGGCCAGCCCACGCCGGTATCAGCTACATTATGCAGCCAAGTTATAGATGCATAAAATATGATTATACTTATCTTAAAACCTTATCCTCGTGTAAAATTAGCATGTGAAGGGCTCGGTATAAGAATCCTCCGCTACTTATAAGGAATTACATTTATGACATGAATAATGTAGTCCTTTATGAAAAGTTCACGTTCTAGGAATCTGGTGTGCTCAAAAGGGCCTAGGAGCTAGGATTAAATTATTGTGAACCAAACTCAGGTAATGTGAAAAAGGCAATAAAGTTATATAAACTTGGGCACCTGCAGTATGAGCTCTTGAAGTTTTTTCGACCTCTCCCGCACTAGGCAATTTTATCCCCGTATCGTAGGGTTTTTCCAAACATTCAATTCACATACAAAAAATACACCCAAACATGGAATAAGCATTTGTGGAGAACACAAATGTTTTTCCTTTGTGGGGTTCGAACCCGCAGCATAGTCCCATAGTTATTGGTTTGGTGACCTGAACCACTCGGCTATCCGTGCAAACCATGTGGAGACCACGCAGGCTTATAAATCTAAAGACAGTCAGTTAATTTTAGTAAATTAGTTATGATTCGTGCAAAAATTTTCATACGATCTTTTATTCCTAAAGAAAAAAAAAGGAAGCCCTTGAAAAGTATAACTTTATGCATTTTTATTGGCAGAAAAATGCCGCCCAAAAGAAAGATGATATTATCCATCCTCAAATATCTCCCTTATCCAGCTCGATTGCAATAATAAACGTTTACACGTCGGAGCGCTGTTTTCAGATAATAATAGACCGAATTGAGTCACTGTTTCTTGTTGTATTGCAGGAGACTGTCTGTTTAGCGTTTATTCGTAATTTAGCGACGCAAAATGTGTATACACGTATAAGTTTAATAGTTTGATCATGTTATCGATGCGTCTGGATCTGAAATAACAAAAGAAAAAGAGAGAATAATTGGACCACACAAGAAAAGTGTGCAGGATAAAATAAACAAGTAAAAGATAATGAAGTTAATGGTCAGAACATAATATAGGACGACATCAGTGGTATAGCCCGTTGAAGCCATCTATTAGAGTATACAAGTAGTTTCGGGTTGAGAGTCGCTCTAATGAGGCTCGACGAAAATGGCGTAAACAATAACCGATCCTGCAAGGCTGGAGAAGTGCATTAACAGCTGTAGTCTGTAGGGTTGTGCTAATAGAGAAGATGCATCAGCATTTTCGATGACAGATATGTACAACAGGAAAGTAGTATAACCATATTAAAAAATAAATATAGTTAAATCTAAATTTTATTCAATGATAATCCATTTAGATATTCGACGACTAATTCTGTGAAAGAACAGCCTTGTCTGCGTGTAATAACTTATGGTTAATGAGCGCTTACCCTTTAAAATCGTTCTATGTATGAGAACACAAATTACTATTTTAACAAGCTATCAGGATAATATCTAAATGTACAATCAAAACTCCAATTACCCGAGCCTCGAGACTTGGACAGATATTGTTGCATAAAGTTGCCAATGTTTCCATATTCGAACACAATCGCACGCCGCTCGTTCTGAAGATCGAAGGCATAAAGATACGATATTCAAAAAAGCTTGCAGCCCTATTTTGTGGTGAGTATAAGGAAATAACGACGAGGCCGCTGGGCCTTTTCGGGCAACAACTAAAATGTATTTATATTTATTGGTTCCTGGTTTTGGCCAGAGCTGCGTACGCGCAGGCCGGACCGCTCCAATATGGCGTTTTCATCGATCTCCAATGGCGATGGCGAGTTATTTAAATAAATTATAGCGTATTTAAGACAAAGTCAGAATGTCTTTATGAAATCGTTGGAAAATTGTTTAAGTTTATCTCGTTGCATTTCGACAGATAGTGGTGTTATTTCACTTTTATTCGAACCGTATATGTATTTACTTTGGTATGTTTTCTGTCAAAATTCTATGTCGATGTTTCCGTCAAAATTCCCTTTGTAAGCTTCCTTCTATTATATGGGTCTGTTAGTCAGTTCGGTTCTTTGTAACTTAAGACTCCGTTTAATCTGTACACTTTTTATATTAATCTTATAAAAGTTCTGTCGTGTAGTGTTAAGATATTCATACATCACAAAATTAAATGAGTTTAACGCCCCCTCAGATATAGTAACCTATATATTTCTCGCTAAACTTAGGTACACTGGCGCAAAAATAGAAAATATCGAGCGACGTATTTTTTCTAGATTTTTTTTAACGATATTTCTCAGATTGTCTTCTCGTGTCGCTGTGTAAAACTTGACTTGGTGTACTGCCAATAATAATTAGCGACAAAACATAAGCCTTGAGCTTTAAGGAAATACTTGTAAAGACCTGACGAGTGTAAGGTTAACGATTCCGTTTTAAATATTATTTTATGTGTTTTAAAATGCATAGTAAATAAATAAACAAGTGTAATAATTCAATTGCTTATCAAATTCTACCTGTCAAATTGCAATCTTTTACGTTGTGTGTCGAAGTGATAAATGTTTTAACCTGTTGTTTGTTCTCTCGTTGCTCTTTATGTACTGTCAGATTTAATAAGTATCAAGTATCTAATTAAAAATAAAGAGTTTTTGCTTAAAAGCACAAGGCAGTAGCCGACATTAAAATAAGAACACACAGCGGCACTTATTTAAGTTTTTACACATGTTCTTATTAATCATTGTTACTACTCGCTAATATCCAAAATAAACAAAAAGTATAAAACCATAGCGAGCAGAGCCCACATATCGTTATAATAACACAGATATGGCAGTAAGTTTTTGCGGTAGTGCGGCGTGGGTTAATGTTTTGGTCTAGTGTGGCCCTCGCTAATGATGGACCGGCTGTACCTACATCACGTAGGTTGAAGCGTAACGCTAGATGGTCATCATGTGATCAGATATTAACCGCTTTTGGGAAAATATAATGCTTAGTGTCAGGGGCGTAGCTACCGCCGTATTTGCCGTATCAATTATACGGGGCCCCCGGGCCACGGGGGCCCCCAAAGTGTGTAAGGAAAAAGAATAAAAACTTTCTAATTTATTTTATTTTACAAATGACAAAATTCTATAAAGTAATTCCTTTTTTTCCCGCCTTAAGCGTGCGTTCAAAAGTTGGCAACACTACATCGTTATGACGGGCTGCGGGACTTCCCCGTTTTACTTACTTCATCTTCAACTCAGCGGGGAATCCCCGGGAATCCTTTATCGATATCGCGATGTACGTGTACGTTGTTGTACTTTGCATTGGATGTTAAACCACGGAGTACAGTGCACTGTTTATTTACGCGCTTTATATAAATGTGCATTACATTGTAATTCAGTACAAACAATATTGTTGTTCTGGTTTAGCAGTATTAGTAGCGACTTGTAAAAGAATTGAGTGAAAGGAAAAGAGATTATCCCAATATTTTTTTTCTTTTGTGAAAAATCTTTACCTCCATATAAGGGCCCCCAAAAAAAATTTTATACTGGGCCCCGACAAGGCACGCTACGCCACTGCTTAGTGTGTACCAATAACATCATGGGTCAAAGGATTATAGCATAGCGGTATTTCCTTCAGTGTATGAGTGTGCACTGAAGGTAACACCGGTATGACAGGAAAAGTATTAAATTTTCCCTGCGTATTAGTGGCTATGTCTTGAGATAAATATTGTAATTTATTGCTTACTTTACCTTCCCTGTCAACCTGTCTGGTTCTGTGAGAGGTCACCCGCATAGTTGTAGTTTTTCCAAATACCTTTTCCAAGTATCTCCATCGACTTACGACAGACTTATTATTAGTTACAATTAGTGTCAAAATATTCAGGAAGATCACATCTCAGGGAAACAAACAAAAATATATGTGAGCTGGCCGCTGATGCTGTAGATCTACAATAATAATTACCTTTGACATACTCTGTTAATTTAGTCCTAAAAATTATGTAAACACAAGCAATAAATTTTATTCTTATTCTATTCTATTCTTAATTATTATTACACATCCATAAAACTACATATTAAATGAAAAGATTCAGAAAATGGATACTTTTTGGAATTAAGTTGTGTTGTATGATAGAAATAGCAATGCCACTGCTTTTCCGGAAAGTGGCATCAATTTTAGATGCCTTTCACTAATAAAACATCGTCTCGGACATCGCTATCTTATCTGAACTAATTAAATAAATACAGGGCTAATTCAATAAATTATACAGAGCAAATCTTGACTCTATGTTGTTGCTCTCCTGAAACCAAAATGCCGAGAGCAGGACTGAACCGGATTTTCCGTTCCAAATTGAGTTGGCCACTTTTAAGTTCTTGCATATAATTCGATAATGATTATACGATAGATAGGTAATAATACGTTTAACATAAATAAATAATATTCATTATGATTGCACTCATATCTCGTGGGCGGTGAAAACAATAGCGCAGTTTTCTTGCGTGGGTTATTCCCCTCCAGTTTTATTGTTAAGAGGTTCGCTGAATTCTGACGATTACCGAGAAACTTCGTATAAGTACCTACATTGTTTGAGTTTTATTGAAATTACTCGCTGGTAGGTATAGGGAAATACGTTTAAAAACGTTTATTTAATAGATACCTTATTCTATGTCTTTAAAATTTGTACTTTTGATTATGTTATATTAAATATAATTATAGTGTCATGTTTTATGGCAAAAGAGCGATTTTATAGAAAATAATATAATACCTATGTGAAAATTATCACTGAAAACTGTGCAAAAAACTAAAATCCCGTAAGACAGCAATCCGCGCCGGTGCATTAATTTGGCCAATGAACACGATGGTTTCTGAACACCGGTGTCGAAGCGACCGCCGCCATTAACATGCACTCAAGTGTTTATTAACCTTTCATAAACTTTGCATGTAGCGGTAATATATGCCGAATGCGTCGTAATGATGCATGATTAATTTAAGGGATTTACGGTGATTGGACTGCCTTGACCTTTTTGATGACGTCAAAAAGATCAGCACTCCTAGGTTGATGACGGTGAGCGAAATATAGGTGCATTTTTCTCAACAAGAGTATATAACTAAGTGCCATATAAAGCAACATACTTATTGATAGTAATTAAATGATGAAGATACACATTCTTTCGACGTTCCTTTTGAGGTACATTAAGGCGTTTTGGACGTGTGGAATATTAGTTTAGTTTATTTTGCTACTAAACTAATAAAAAGTTATGGAGATAGATATCGATTCTTCGATATGTAGATTAATTAACTACTTTTAAATCAGCTATAAATCATTATAAACAAATTGATATCGCTCCAATTAAAACAATCGCCAGCTATCATGTAAGCGTGCACACACTTCATTTGTCACGATGATAGTCGCCGGCGGGCTGGCTGTGGGTTCGTGGACCGATGGGCTAATGTCCCCGGTGGCGGTGTGGGCGCACGACACCAACCATCGATAACGTATACCTATAATTGGTGCTCTGCAATCAGCTATTGTTTGATTGTCGTTATACACGTCAAAGTAATGTGGGATGAAATCAATTCAAGCTTTTTACCAACCAATGCAAATTTCAATTACGTATCTACGCGTTAATTTTATCTAGACTGCAGCGGAACATTTTCACTACTATTTTCTAATTTGAGATAGTCACCGTACCTATTTATTGATTTATACTTCGTGCGACAATACCTACAGCATCTATAAAAGCAACTCTACCATATTAAATACGTTTTTTCTAAATTATTATGTATCTTTATCGATACAGGGAGATGTAATCCTTATAGTAGAATCTTTGCAGTCACGTCATATTACATCAACAAGATTAATATTCTCAGTAGTGACATAATTCGTTATTTATAATGTGTTGCCTCATAAACATTACGAAGTCAAATGTTAGGCGCTTCGAATGGCGGAGAGCGAGCAGAGAGGATTTCCCGCGGAGTCTGCGATGTCTTTGATTAAACATAATGATCATTATAATGTACCTACATAATGATCATTACAAAATCTATTTGTGCAAGTAAAGTGGGACTCGGAGTGAAACCACTGCAGGGGTGTGGGTCGTTCGTCGACACGCCTTGCGCACGCGCACCTCGCAGTGAAAGGCCTACACATTACAAACACAATAGGTACAAACACTATTACGTATCTATTCACTATTTTATAGCGCAATATACGCCAATGTAATCAGATTTATTTCAAATATTTTCGCGAGGAATATACTACAGCTACGTATTGTTTTCATTCCTGTACAGTTACAGAGTTTTTATGGCTTTATCTATTGCTGTAACGATTACCGATGCAATCAAAATGTTTGCTACATTACATTTATTTACGATTTTCAGTGTTATAGCTCTCTTTACTGCAAAACATTACATTACTATTATGTGTACTGGTTTTTATGAGTCTTCTACTACTGCTCTCCGTTTCCATGGTTCGTTCCGTATTTTCGTAATAAAATATTCTGATTATTGATTATTCATGACAGCTTATTAATATGTATGCGTGTAATGCTTGCCACCTAAATGCGAGTGTTTGAGATATCTCCTCCTACCTGGCGGTGAATTGGGTCAGCCGAGCGCAGTGGGCGGCGGCCGACCACCGGCGACCGTCACTACTGCACTCTTAATTTTATGGTTTATGCTTGCAATTAGTACAATAACAACCTAAGGACTATGTACATTAGACTGGAACTCGATCGACAAGTCTACATACCATGCAAAAAGCTTAAAAAACATATTTAGTAAATTTTTGAAATCTGAGCCCACAACAAAATCGCAACAACACTGAAGAATTTAACATTAGCATCGTTGAAAAAATACCATCCACAAAATACTTTTAAATGAAACTCAAAATAGAGCTTTTCTATATTGATAATCTCCATTTATCATTTTGTAGTCTACCGCGAACATTACCCGCTCGCCAAAGAATATTTACCTACATATATACATCAGACAGAATCTACGAGGAAAAGCTGAAAACAGTTTTTTTCACACGATTATAAGAATATTTATGTTGTATTTTACCGGAATCTGTAGATTGTACAACGAATAGATCGGCGCTTGAAATGTTGCCAATCAAAGCACTTCATTACATCCTATCTTCTGGTAGAAAAAATATATTCCTTTAAACTCACTATATTTAACATAGAATTCTATATTTCCCGTGAAAAGTTCTCTATTTATTAGTATTAAGTAATTTATTGACGTATAATTAAGCACTGCTGCCGCTGAACGGCCGTGAAGCAATTAAATAATGTTGTTCAAATGAAGCGCTTAATTGATATAATTCCACGATTTACGAGCACAAGTCGAAATAAAACTATTCGGCCGTGTTACCACTGAGCACAATCTAAAAGTGACAGCGACAAATACGTCGCCGCGCCAAACATTTCTGCTGTAAATTGTAGAGCTGACGTAATCATGAAAAAAGTAAAAAAAATAGCGACTCGCTCGTGTACAGACAGACATAATTAACGTTTTCCTTGTACGTGATTTCTTGAAATAGTACACGACGTACTGTTGTAGTCGTTTGGTATTCTGGTTGATAATTAAATGCGTTCCGAACATTTCCTCATATTGCCAAAATACGTTCTCTTTCCGTCGTCGTCGTCGAGAGGGAGATGTAGCAAGTACGATGCCATTACGATGCCATAAAACAATTTTGAACAATGCACCATTGTGACAGACACAGAATAGTTTCATCAAGAAAATGAACTGGCAATTTGACTGTAAACAAAACACAGTAATGTTATACGTATACAATAATGTTCAGCTAAATTAGAAAATTTATCTCAGATGGGTAAAACTGTATGTAGGCGCGTTGGATCCGAAACTCATAAACTTTATTTAAATCGAGGTTGAGGAGGCGAAAATATCTAACATGTACTAATTACCTCATTTTACTACTAAATTCCAGCCCAACAATGTAATTGTTGTAGGTACCTAATTGTACGAATCCAGAGGACGTAAATCTTACTGATAAAAAAAAAAACAGGTTGGACATGATTCACATTAGCATTAGTGGTGACGGCACTTCTGTAAGAGAATACCATATATGGCATGCTAGTGACCCGGCAGGTAATGCATCCCCGATTAGCGAGCGATTATAACGCAACGGAAGCGGCTGAAATTAGCAGCGCGCGCATCGGGCGGACGGGGCCGGTGCCAGGCGGCCGCCGAAACTAAATACCCAAAAGCGTTTGTGATCGCGCGAGCGGCTGCCAAATATGGCACGAATCTCGGGTTTCGCGAGGCGCGCGCGCCGCGTCGCTGGCACAACACCAGCCACTGCAAAAACGTTCTCTGTTCCCGTCTAAAAACACGTAAAAAACGTTTTTATTTCTGTAGTGAGCGGCCTCTAAATTTAGGCCGTATGGAAACCGAAAGTAATACGAGCGATTTTGGTTGGGGCCGCGTTGTCTGTATTTAGATTAGAGCGGCGCGGGCGCAGCGGCGGCGCAGTGCGCGACTCGCGAGTCGGGAGTAGCGCCGCGCGACCTCCGAGCAGCACGCGGCGCGCAACGCACGCGCAGCTCTGTGACAGCTCCCGCGGCACGCGCGCCCCACCGCCTGCATTGTGCGATGTCGCCTCTGTGATACAATGCGTTAACAGTTTATCAATGAAAAGTTTCGTGTGATAAGTGTTACTATACAAGGATTTGGATGTCACAAATGTTACCCGAGGGCGGAGGTGAATACACATTATATTGTTGATTAGTTGTAATTGAGAGGATTATCAAAACTTTAATGCATGGTAACTACCTACTGTAAATAGTTAGGACAGTTTTATAAAATAAAGAATATTTATTAATTTAAACAAACACAATATAGCAAACTGGGTTTACACCAAAAGTTTGATTCAGTTCAATTATAATCAGAAAACATGTACAAACAGTTGATAACGCGGCTCAAGCCCTCATTGTTATCTAATGGAGTCTGTTGCAACCGGCGCGAGTAACCCAGTGCCTTCATTATCGCGGTGGGTGGTGTTCGGGGCAGTTCGGGCTATCACCGCCATATCGGTCAGTTGTTCGCGACTGTATTGGTTTGTTACAACTATCCTTATCAGCGACCAACTAGGGATCTATTTACAGGCATGTAAATAGATCCTTAGCCGGTCCGAACGCTGGCGAACTACGAGTAGTTACGCATCATTATGATTATATATTTTTTTTGCTTTAGAAACTTAAATAAGTATATTTTTTACCGACGATAATGAATTTTATAATGCTCAATATTAAGCAGGACGCAATTTATAAGAACATCCCATTATTCTGTCTTGTCTATTAGGAAAATGTGAAACTAAGTACTTACCCGTAAAATGTAAATCATTATGATGAAAATGTTAATAAATATTTATAATTAACTACTTATACACCGCAAATAGTATCTGAATATAAAACTACAAACTCACAATTCCTTTAGCAGAAATATTTCATCGGTTACTACATTAGATAATTAAGACAGATAATTGTAAATACACGTATAGTTGGATGAGAGAAAGAGAAATGCATCGTATTGTGACTGCAACAGTCGTTGCAGTCATTTAATCCCATGCGATACACAAGCTAAGTATAGCCACCGATACAATACTAAAAAAATTGTTTTTGTGAGTATTATCTCTATATTTTGTGAATGCTGTTTTACTGTCTGTCATTGTCATAAGAATCATCCTTCGTAATTTCCCCGCAAACACAAAGGACTTTTACGCGTGTTCATCTGTCGTCACCATCGTAACTGTGTCATGTATGCAGATCCAATCAGTGTTTGTGTTAGTGGTTACCGCAGAAAGCTTCCCGCGGCCAATCTGCCTTATACGGCGAGTGTCAAATAGTCTCGGCTACCAATAGCGAAAACACAGCGCTGTGTCATTTAGTTAGGCCACCGTTACTTAAACAATAGATCGAGGTACTTTCTGTTATCACTTGCCGGGTTTCAGCGTCGAGGTGATTCGCTGCATTATAGCATCTCTTATATGGTCATTGGTTACGGGTATTGTAACATTTCGAAATTGATGACCGACTTGACTTAAAATTGATACTTCATATTTAAGCTCATGTGTCATGAAATATATTACTAACTAGCTGTTTCCCGCGACTCCGCCTACGGTACCTAATTTTTTAGTAAAAAATATAGCCTATGTTACTCAGGGTGACAGGGTGCCACAGTCGCTTTTGAGTTTATTCATTACAAACATACACACACAAAAATACAAATCTTTCCTCTCTATAATATCAGTGTAGATTCAAATATAATGTTAACTGTAAACAGTCGAGTCCCGAGTAGTATCCATGTGGAATTCCTACACAGTATGGATAAACCTATAAAATGAACAAGTATCTAAACTTACATAAAAAATGATGACAATAGATTTTGATTACATATAACTTCGGAATCTCGTACATAAATGCTTAATCTCGGACCAAAGTGAGTTATCCAAAATGTAGCGCTTTCCATATCAGTGAGGGACGCAAAGTTATGTAAAACAATAAGACCATAGCCGTCGTTTGTTTTGGTCAGCGTTCGGCCACCAAAGCGGTAATAAATAACTTCGCGTTGGTCTCCTACGCTCTTCGATATGATTCATGCCACGCCGAGCTATACCCAATATGGAAGCTATTAGCATTCCCTGTATGCCGATCTCAAATTAATAGCTAGTTGTTAACTTCGGTTCGACTCAAATTTTGGAAAGTATAATAATAAAAAACTCCACATTAGTTTAAATTTATTTAGCGCCGTTTAAACTAAAGAGAAGCATTGTTCTCAATGATGATGTAATTGAAGATTCTTTGTAAAGTCTGCGGTTAGGGCGAGTCCATAAAAAGATCAAAGGGCTTTTTGAGTAGTTGTCAGAATATTATGATTCAATCCGTATCGAATTGGTACACGACTGTAATGTTCTACAAGGTTTATTTAGCCCTATATAAATAAGCCCACATTCACACTCCGCTCAAGGTTTCCTGACATCCGTTCTGTAATGCTTCAGTAGACTATGTACGTAATATCATAAAACTGAACAGTTTCGTAATCTGCAGTCATTTCAGAAATTAGGTTAAAAATGTATATGGTGGCAGTCGATTGGAGAAGGATCCTGGTTAAACGGGGATCCAACTTATTAGTAGGCTTTTGGATGTATTGCATCTTCATCACACAAAACTATGCTAAACACGCGCTTGGCTCTCCTTAACAATTTTAGCGCCAGTTGTTCATTTATAAGCTACATGTGTCGCTCAGCCATGTTACTATCATATCCACCCGCATATTCAAATTATCTCTGAAAAAACTATAGAAAACAAGGTAGTAATCTTATGTTTGTATGTATACGTTTGGTAAATAATGCCAATAACCGCTAATCATTGTACAACGAACTCTTTACACACAAAAATGTGATCCTTCCACATGGTGTGGGGGTGACAGGCGCGACGCGTGCGCATGCGCTGGCTCGCTGCCAGAGCCGCGTAACTGACGTAACAGAGCTGCGCCGGAGTCTGTAAACACTGCCGGCTGGAAGCTGACTCAGGATGCACTCGGAACTGGATGAATCAGGATCGAGAATGAGAAACTGAGAATAAATAATACAGTTTATTCGTAAATCTTCAGTTGTAAAACCTCAGAGGTAAAGATGAAACCAACGTCATCGGTATTAGGGAAAATAACTAAATAGGTACATTATTCAATAAAAAATGGGATCATCAAAAAAATCAAAAAATTAAAATATTTTTATTTCGAGTAGACCCTTTCAGGTACTTTCAAAACGTTAAATGAATCTAGTTGCTCGGTTCCAAAATGTCATTCCTATGGAGAAGAATCCGGCAAGAAACTCCATAGGTTACTCTTTTAAAAATGGTAATATAGAATTATTTAAATACATTAAGTACTTTTAAAATATGCGATAACAACGTAAGATAGCAAAAGCATAAGATTATTGCAATATAATTATTACCTCAAAAGAGGAGAAAAAAAAATGAGAAAATACATGCATTTTACTAACATTTCGTTGTCAACACATTTACAAATAAAAGAAAAAAAAAAAACTGATACACAATGCACGAAGAAATAAAACAATTTACATACATTAATTATGTAGTCCTAATCAAATTCCTAATCGACCCTAACAGGAATGTCAAGGCATGTCAAAAGCCTTCTAAAAATAGAGGCTATGGGGAATCTAATTGCAGTAAACATGGTTAAAACAAAAGTATGCTGGACCGCCAGGGAAGCCACATGTGCAGATGATACTAAACCCAAGCCCGCCTATCTCCTAAATAATCGCTAACCTTATAATACGCTTTCTTTATTAACATTGATTTCACGCACTTTTTAAACTTTTTGTTGCATAAATTTGTAATTTCTTCCGGTAATTTATTATAAAAACGAATAGAATTTCCTAGGAAAGATTTAGAGTTAGTTTTAGTGAGACTAAACCGTGGGACTACTAGTTTATTTTTATTTCTTGTGTTAATATTATGGTAATCACTATTAATACTAAAACTAGGTAGATTTTTACGTATGTACATTATATTTTCCAAAATGTAAAGACACGGCAACGTTAGAACATTTATTTCTTTAAATTTATCCCTTAGAGACTCACGAGGGCCCATGCAGTAGATTGCACGAATCGCTCGTTTCTGCAAAATAAATATTGAATCTACATCGGCTGCTAACCCCACAGCAGAATTCCATAAGACATAATACTGTGGAAGTACGCGTAATAAACTAATTTAGCAGTGGGAACATCAGTAAGCTGTCTAATTTTCCGAACTGCAAATGCAGCTGAACTTAATCTTTTAGATAATGTTGTTATGTGTGCACCCCACTGCAACCTAGAATCTATTGTTATACCAAGAAATACCGTTTCTTTCGTAAAATCAAGTGATTTATCGCCAAGCCTGAGATTGAAATCTGATTGAGACCGAACATTAGGCAGCGAAAATTTTAAACATTTTGTTTTAGACGCATTTAAAAGCAGATTATTAGCAGTGAACCAATCCGATAACATATCAAGGCCATTGTTTAAATTACAGAAATTCTGTGCTTTCCTATTAATTTTAAAAATGAGAGAGGTATATACCGCAAATAAAATAATGTCAGATAAATTAGCCATCATAAAGGGAAGATCATTAATATAAGCTAGAAAAAGAAAGGGGCCAAGGATAGAACCCTGAGGCACGTCCATTCTAACTAAGGACCCCGACGAGGTAACTCCGTTCAATGGGATTTACAATTTTAGCGGATGTAACTGGCTAATACATATAAGTATTTATGTATTTATTTCCTTATTTTAAATCATTGCGGATGTTTTTCCCCGAAGAGGGTTTTGTAACTCTTGGTAACCTTATTCTATTTACAAAAGATTTTTAACTAAGTATCAATGTTGATTTCAATAAAATTTATAATTTATCATAACGTTTGTAAACAATATTTGTAGCGTTACAGTTAAGTAGTACTTATTGTATTGGTATTTGAAAAACAAATGCCACATTTAAATTATACTAATTATGTAGACTCAAGGCAGACGGTTTTTTACAGGCAGATTATGAAATCCTACGCAATAGATGGAACGTTAATCTGTAAAATGTAATACGATTCAAAATTTAACTTAATAGTTAATATCTACTCGACTACAACGGCTCATTTTTCCGACATACAGCTCGAAAATCCAGGTTCCATTTTTCTGCTAGCCCTTGTAAGGAAATTATTATGTTTACTCTTATGTAAACCATCAATGGACTCATGAAGTATTGGTTATTTCCTTATGCGGAAATACTCAATATTCCTATATGTAGGTAAGTAGGTACTCAGCTACTTAAAACACACCGCCTTTGAACAAAATTGAGGATATATCCATCTGAATACAGAATGACTAACTACTGTTGACTGTGGATTCCGTACCTAAAACACAACTGTTTTTGTAACTATGATCTATAAACCCCGCCTCTTTGACGACCTGTTATGGAAAAACTAATGATGACATTCTCGACCTCACGTTACTGAAACTATAGTTTTGTATAGAATACTTATTTACCGCTTTAATATTTTTGTATGTTTAAGTATTCATATTATATATCTTAAGTAAATTTAAAAAATTGTACTTTCTTACTAATGGCACAATAAGTCTTGATTGATAGCAAAAACCATTCCAAGCAATAAACATAAGGTTTGTTAATAATTTTAGTTCTTGAATTGTCTTAAGCAAGATGTTAAACAGAAATAAAAATAATCGTTTGAAGTGAAGCTAATGAATGCGAGGAAAAACAATTATTCATCTTACATGATGTCTACATTAACACAGACGGCCAAACATAAACACATTTGTCTTAAGACTAATACGTTTTGGGCTCGTTGACTTGAAAACGTCGCACAACAATAATATATTGTCTTAATCTTAATAATCTAGCTAAATATAGCGCGATCGATACCTTAAACGTTAAGGGTTCATCTGTATTCGTCGACTTTATGCCGCTGTTTTGCTGTGACTCATGTAACATTGTTGTGATCTTGTAACGTGTAAATCTTCGACATTTGAACACTAATATGTGTTAATTTTATAACTGTGTGGTACTAATAGTTCCTATGTATATTTTTATGATTCCTTCCTGATATTTGATTGGCTGTGTGCCACTGTGAGCTATAGTGTATAGTATTATATCACTGTCGGTAGAATGAATGAATGTAGGTATCTGTTTGACGGATAGGTATAATAAATAAGTTATAATAATATAATTATATATTTTTAAGACTTTAACCCTATGTTTCGTAACCAAACAGGCAAAATAAAAAAAAATATTTTAGTGTGAAAATTTTCGTGACTGATTAAAAACTCAATAGTATTATAGTAAGTTGTTTCCTAAACTTTGAAATGTTTTGGTTGCCATATATTACATTCGACGCACTACCTAGACACTAACATAATAATTATAATAAGTACCGATTCCTGCTTGATTAACTATTGGGCTATTATTATATCGGCATCTCTACATGCAAGACAAAAAAAAAACCTTTTATATACTACTTACGTTCAAAATAAAATAGCATTTACTCAACATGTTAATTAATTGCAATACTAAATGATAATATTATTGGCTACATACCGTCTCCACAACATAGTCTAATTGAAATCTCTGGCAATCTCTCACGCAATCATTAGTGCACCTCCATACATTCAGCACGTAGTCTTGGCTATCGATAACGTCTAAATAGCGAAAGTGTTGAGTAAACACGTGACGTCACGACTGACGAGCAGACACGAACTATAAATGATTGTGAGAACCGCGCCAACGCAGACTCAATCATGGCAGAGGGACCACAGAATACGTACCTATAGCTTTAATTGCCGCATATCAAATTTGATACTGAGAGCTTATGCGACAAGTTAAGCTTACGTATGTAATTCGGGGCTCTATATTTTTTGCACCATTATTGTCAGATATCAGTCAGGTGGGATCTGTTATGGGCGGGTGCCTTCTGTATAAGTAACTATGTTGTAAAAAATAGACTGCTAAAGTATGCTCAAACGTCTTTGGCAAAGAAACATACGAGCTTTATATTTCAAACAAAAGTAAGAAAAGTGCATCAACTCCAGTCAACCTGTTAAACGAATTCGTAGAACTTTGGCTAAATCTCCTTCACCTTTCTGATTTGTTTTGTGGTCAACTTGCAACCGAATATTCTCAGCTGATTAATTAGCACTCTATTTACCGCTCCGATTCCGAGAATCTCAATTATATGACTAATTCCTCGCCCACTTCAATGGGTTAAAGGTAGCTATGAAAAATGTTCAAATCACAAATCACTCCCTATTAGCTTTAGCTCCATTTTTGTCGTTTCTTGTTAAATTAGTGGTAGGTTAAGAGCGTTATTACAATTTATACGAAATCCTTTGTCAAAGTTTCCTTAATACGTCTGTCGGGCGTGTTAATATCATCATGTGTCGGTTTGGTGAGCACATCCCATTACGCATCGTGATTCATGCTACGGAAACTAGTGTTATTAATATTTGAATGTGTTTAGGTATTTATACGTAGTCTATATTATTATGTACCTACAGTAATTAAAATTAATCGAATGATTAGAAACGGCTCCAATCTCCTCTGATTTTCGTAACTGAGTTGAGTTAAATATTCATGATTCATGAATGAAAGTATTTTGTTGTATTATTTAGACAATCCCTATTTGAAACCACAACACCGATGGCACCAGTTAGAGTTGCGAAATGGTGCGGTGTTTCAGCAGTTGCGCGCGCGTCGGACCATTCGCGGCGCGTGTATTTCGGGCGGCACTCGACGCGCCTCGGGTTTCACGCCGCACTCCTCGCAGATCCCACTGACACACAAACACTGTATTTTCGGCTTTGATAACGTTCCCGATAGTTTGGATGCCCTAATTTCACCGGCCCACTGTGTACATAATTGTAATGGCGAAAATGGTTTAATGCTGTAACATTTTATACAGAGAGATGTTTGTTAAAATATCGTTTTAGTGAACTGGTTTACTTTTAATAGTAATCACATTCAGTGTTATAATATGTAAGCTATGTTTCTATTTTTTCACGCACTAGAAATAATGTAGTGCATAGTTACGTGCCCTGCCTACTCATTTTTAGGTCGAATGTAGAGATTGCGGTTCTTATCTCAACCTATAAAAGTTTTATCAATATCGATTATTCAAGCAATCTAATCTTAAATGAAAATGTCAATAAGTATTTGTGAAAATAGTGACTGATATCCGATGGAAAAGAAACTCCTTTTCTTCTCATTTCTTTCTGCCCAGGCTTCCAAGCCACGTTGGGGTCGGCTTCCTGTCTTACCGGAATTAGCTGAATACCGTATTTTAGGAGCGACCGCTTGTCTGACCGCCACCACCCAATTCTGGGTAACACAGTATCCCCATAGCAAGACTGGTGTCAGAATTTGAATGACTTAACGACTATCAATGATCATCGTACAATGGTAAAACGTGGTATGTCAATCGGGACCATGCAACGACTTGATTAATCGGCTTCAACTTTATTATCGGTCATACCATAAGGCTTACACAGACTTTTTGTTTCTCGCAACTGCATTATAATAATGTCACTTAACCGCGACCCCTCCTTAAAAGAAGATTGCGTCAAGCTAATTTCAACTTCCAGGTTACAAATTGTATTCAATGTAAGTTATTAGTTCGATATAATGCAGTTGCGAGTTCAATGAACTTGTTATCACATATATGACGTCATAAGTAGGTGAGTGGTATCGTTGAACGTAGGTAATGATGATGACGTGCAGTCAGATAGCTCGCCTCTAGTAAACACGAATGATTTACGACATTACTGACGCTTGAGTTTCACCTGACGTACGATTTACAACCAAAACACACTTGTTTATACTATTCGATTATTTCATTATGTTTATCTACACTAATATTATAAAGAGGAAAGATTTGCATTTTTGTGTGTGTGTATGTTTGTTATGAATAAACTCAAAAACTACTGTGCCGATTTCAAAAATTCTTGCACCATGAGTAGGTACCATAGAGGCTATATTTTTTACTAAAAAATTAGGTACTGCGGGCGGAGTCGCGGGGAACAGCTAGTAGTTTACATAAATAACGATATACGAACGAACCTATTTTACTCAGGTTTGGTTTTCCTTATTTAATATTTTTTTATGCGACGTTATCTAGTTTATATAAATTCTACGGTTATTATTGAATTCCAGTTACCATTTGAGAACACGAGGCAATAGACGTTGCATGTGTATATAATAGTAATTATTTATTTTCTCTTAAGCACAATACAGTACAGTCACATTTTTCATTTATATAGAGACTGGTGTCTGCTGTAGGTAAAACCTGTGCTGCAGATCACCATGGCAGGCTTACCCCGTCAGTCTTCTCATATAAGATACTAACCGTGTTAATAAATTAATGTATCTGGTAAAAAATATGATCCCTGTTAAAAAAAAAATATTTAACCAAATAGGTGTCTAAGGACAGTCGCTCTTTATTAAAGTAGTTAGTATCTAGTTCTAAAACCTGTTTGAACAATCAGCACCCTAGCTTCTAAGTTATTATAGCACCGCCTGCTTTACAAATAACGTATAGATACCTATTGTGCGTTATCATCAGTCTGTGCAACAGTATCTGATTGTCGTACTCACGCTGCCGCTGTCGGCTGATGTGGGCAGTAACATTCATACAAACTTTCTTCCAAATTGTCTTTCTACCTGACTTTTAATAGTTTTTTTTCGATTGTTTGTTATATAAAAGCGTTTTTATTGTTCTAGAAGTGATGCGGCGCGTGGCGTGCGGCGACGTGTGTCCTGCGCCGCCGCCCGCGCAGCCCCCCGCGCCGCGAGCTGTGCAGAGGTAACTATTACCCTACCCCTACCGCAAATATCTTTAAAACTAAGTTACCTATTATATACATTCCGTTTGTGACACCTTTCGGTCAACAAATCCGATGACTGCATGAATCATGAAGCCCAATTCATAATTATTTTCTGTAATAGTACTTAGTGGTAAACATGAACATGCAATCGTCTGAACTCTTGCCAAATTACAGAAATATTTGTGTTATGAACATCCTGTTCATGCATGCCTCTTTTTACCAGAATAGCATTGTTAAAAATCGGTAATAAATTGAAAGAAGATAGGAATACATAAGAAATATTAATTTCAATTATTTTTCTATTTTCAGGATATCAGAAAACAAAGAGCTGCTGCGTCAGCAGCTATTGTCAGCCAGTAAGGAGCGTCTCGAAAAACAGGAATCGCCAAAACCAAAGCACGCTCGCAACAGGCAGAAGAACAGATGGAAACTCAAGTTCCACCACCAGGCGCTGCCGCAGGAGTACCTCGACCACTACGAGCAGAGCCTGCAGAAGGCCAACGCTGCTAAGCAAGCGCAGCAGAAACAGAAGCCTCCAGAGAAACCCAAACAAGAACAAAACTTTGATATTAACAACTTTACAAACGAAACCTTCAAAATTTGGGCGCAGAGACTGGCGGGCATACAGAATGAGACAGGGACCTTGACCGTACCCCAAGTCTCGTCAATGCTCAACATGACAGCCAAACCCTCAAATAAGGAAGAAAAGAAAAAGAAGAACCCCGCTATAGCTCCCAGTAAAATTGTCACATACGATGACTTGCCGTACATGGGGGAAATGACCTTAAACAACTCAAAACCGAGGAGAGGACGCAAACCGAAAAAGGCTGACATTTGTCACCTAATATACGAGAACTACGGAACAGTGGTGCCGGGACAGCCACCGCCCTCGCAAGACAGGTTGAACCAGCTAAACATGGGGTCCAACTTCCGTGGTGGTGATCATCCGCCAATGAGCAGCCCCAAAACAGATTTACAGAATAAAATCATTTCAAGTTTATTGGAAAGAAAATTATCGCAGGAGAACAAAAAGCGACTTGAATCTTTAACACCTCCGAAGTTTTCAAGTCCGGACGAACCGATGCCTGAGGCGCCCGTCACCATTGCTGGGCCCCTGCACAGCGATGACGAGCCGCTTAACCTCTGCATCAGAGATCTCCACGACTTGAAGATCCAAATACAAAAGAAATTCGGAAACATTTACTCCTCGTTACCTGATGTTAAGACTGAAATTGATACGGATATCTCGGAGCAGGACGTGGGTAAAACCGAGCAGCCTCCCAACGCTATCTCAGTGATTCAGAGGAATACGAACTTGTCTCCGGCGACGGCCAGCAGCTCGCCGGAGCCGGCGCGCGCGCGCACGGCGTCGCCCGCGCTGTCCGAGCCCGCGCAGCCCGCCGGCGCGCGCCACGCCGCCAAGCTGCCCGGCCTCGTGTGCTGGCCACACGCTCCCATCTACATGCACCCGCTGGCCCTGCAGACACAACTGCTTTACTACCAGAGGCTGGCGGCCGCAGGGCAGCTGCCGTTCTCGCCAGAAGGAGAAAATCGGACGTCGTCAACACCAAATAGTGTCAGTGAAGTGTCAGAAAACTCTTCCACTTTAGACGATAATAAAAATAAATTAGTGCTTAAACAAATTTCGGAACTATTAGACCCCAAAGTGATCAAACAAGTAGAAGAGGCGAAGCGAAGCCCGGATCAAACTAAAATGAAACGAGCGTCGCCCAATCCCGTGCAGGGTCCGGTCAAAAGGAAACGCTCGGCGATATTTATCCCGCCGATGCCGACCAAGACTAACTCTACGACACCCACCACTGAAGTGAGCATTTGTAAATTTAAGTTCACAGGTGGATCCAAGCCATCGCTACAGGAGAAGAAGATGCTTTCAGTGGATTCAGGCGGCAACTTTAGGTACTATAGCGGTACGGGGAATAAGGGTAATAAAGGATACGAATATTTGCAAAGAGACTCAAATCAAGGTAGAAACTTAGATGTTACGGGAGAGACGTCAGCGGCGCAACCAAAACTAGAAAGTCAAAGTCCAGCTCAAAGTAAAGAGGATTTGAGTAAAAAGAAAAGGAAATCTAGAAAAAGCCTGCAGCGGGAGAAACTAGAACAAACGTTCAAAGAGAAGGGGTTTCTAATTCAAACGCAGCAGTTGCAGTCAGCCGAGGGTGCCACATACTGCAAGTTTAGGCAGCTCAGGAAGTTCACGAGGTATCTGTTCAGGAGTTGGAAGGATTACCTTCCGGGGGAACTGGAGGAAAACCAGAACACGGAAGCGAGTGAAAAGCAACCGTCGCCAGCGAATACCGACACGACGGCGGCGGCGGGAGAGTGGGGCTGACCGCTTCCGAACACATTTGGCCAAAGAAATAATACGTAAGTTGCTTTCAGGCCCGTGTTGAGTTGTGGAAGGTGCTCATGTTAAAATCTGACTGATATAGGCACAAAGAACACGCGGAATCCTAAGATTGTAAATATTTTAATGAAGTATAAGATAAGGTGCTGGAGAATTAACAATAATGGCCGCGCTGCGGTCAATAATGCATTTAATAATCGTGTTTAGTGAGATTTAAAAACTATTAATTTGTGTTGTTTTGTTCTCAATCGCCACTCCGTCCATGTTGAATGGTTATTGTATTAACTGTACTCTTGCTTTCATGTAAATTATTGTTGTTAACTTTTTTTGAAATGTTTATTCAATGAAATTGTAATTCTATTTAAGAAGAGGTTTTGTTGGCTTTAAATGTCACGATGTATGATATTGTTATAGTTTTCTTTGTGTGAGTGCAAGACCAGAATGTGTGCTACTTAAATATTATACTGATGCTGTTCTTTTATAATAAAGCAGTTCATTATTAATTTACTATACCAACAAAAAATTTAAAGATATTGCTGTTGTGACTGGGTTGTGTAAGTAAATGCAATAAATGTTGTTAATTAAACGACTACTAACAAAACTAGTCAACGTGACACCTCTAACGTAGTTATAATAATCTAAGGACAAATCGGCAAAATGTAAATATATGCGATCAAGAGGCATTCTAGTCATTATTGTAAGTTTTATACAACGTTGTTATTAACTGCTGCTGTAAACATATTTAATATAATTTTATTTAAAATGTTTTTGTAATTTTATATAAAGAAAAACAAGTTATGTACACAATAAACTTTATTGCAAAGAAAAACACTCGATTCCATAATAAAAAAAATATAAAGGGAAATGATGGAAACAGGAATGTAATACACCAATTAAAACATTTAACAAAATCAATATAGTGTATGATTTCAACAACCAGGAAGCCCCAAATATACACTTATTGTACTTCGATACAAGTATAATTATTTGTGCGACATCACTGGATACCAACTGTGATTATAGGATCACAGTCAACATTTTTACTTACAGTAAAATAAAGTATTTATTTAAATCGTTAAAACAATTTGATTACTCCGAATGTTTGATCAATTTGGTTATTTGTACAAAGTAGTATTTTATAAGTTTAACGTGTTGATAAAAATAGCTATAAAATATCCTTATACTCTTAAACATTCAAAAACTCCATCTAAAACGCATCACTGATCTCTCTTGTGCGAGAGCACTTAAAAAAGGCACTATACAATACAACATTTTAAACTTGTATCATATAAAAGTATAGAAAAGATCTCTAAAATAAATCGTAATTCCATAATTACGTGTTACATTTAACGTTAGACAGAGTTGTCCTTAGGAACTAGATAAACAATCATTTAAGCTGTATTAATTGGACCATCATAAATCATAGAGTTTGACCGGAATGTTTGGCTGAATTAGGAATGTAAATTTTGATAATTGTGAGCCAATTTTCTATGATTGTAGTACAGATTACGATACTAAAGTAGTAGTAGTTGTAACAAGATTTGTGAAAACTATTAAGATAACAAGAAGACAGTCGTACTCATGTACTAACTGTTAATGATGATAGCCACCTATTGTTAGACATACGAACTTTGTTTGATATTATAATTATTTCCACAACTCTGATACCGAGTTGTGGGTAATTATGATGTGGTTCGTACATGAAATATGGTTTTATAATTATACCACAGAATAGTTTAGGAGTAGTTTTGGCAGGGGAATAATTTAGTTAGTTTATATTAGTAATGCACATTGATTTCTTAATGCATGTCAGTAGCCGGTAATTGGCAACCGCAAGATCGCAAGTCTGACGCCCTAGCCATGAGAGTACAGCCGCTCCTTATTGTTGTCCATATGTGTAGCAGCAGGTGGCAGGCGGCAGTGTGTGGAGTTATGCCTTGAGCAGGTGTAGCGCGGCCTGCGTGACGTGCGGCGCGGAGATGCCGTAGTGGTCGAGCAGCGCGGCGGGCGGCCCGGAGCGCGGGAGCGCGCGCACACACACGTGCCGCACGCGCGTGTCGCACAGCGCCAGCGCTGACAGCACCGCCTCGCCCACACCACCTGCCGGGGGGGGACGGGTTACAACACGTACACACGAACAGTTTCTCAACTAACGATACCAACTTGACAATTTCTCAAACTAAACTAACATATGGTGGTCGAATAATGTCACTGATCAAAATCTAAGACGTTGTCAAGTCTAAATTCTCAATTCAGAAGCCGGCTGATATAATACAAAAAGTTTAATGATATAAGTAGTAAAACAATATAAGAGAGCAGAAAATCGACGCTATCGAAATTTCATTATTACCTAAAATGAATAATATGACTGTTTTGCATTAAAACAAAACAGGTATTATGTGTTGGAGAAAACACACAGCATTGAGGTGAAGAAGCAGCTTTGCGATTTAGTCAGAATACCGGAAATATCTGTCAAAACATACCTTTATGTTGTTCACTTACTCGTTACCAGAGGGCGCGCATGTTCTCTTTGGCGCGCTTTCGGCTGTCAAGCCTCATAGCGTCTTCATCATCAGCAAGACCCTTGGTTCAATGCTGTGTGTTTTCTCCAACACATAATACCTGTTTTGTTTTAATGCAAAACAGTCATATTATGTGTCTTCAAAAACACACAGCATTGAGGTGAAGACCTGTTTGATATCTGCTGGTGAATAGAGAAAGTGGACACAAAACGCTATGTGAAAGAAAATCACTAACGGTATTATTATGAAAAAAGGAACTGAAAATAATAATAAAATAATTGCTTTACAAGTAACTTGTGTAATTGAAATAAGAGATAATGAAGATATATAATCAAAAATAATTAGCTTATTATATTCCTTCTAATGTAATAAACATAACAATAACTTCTTCCTAATTTAAACATAAAACTGAGATCAAATTCAGACTTCTTATGGCAAATAATCAACAATTCAAAATAAACACTAATGAACTTTAAAATTATCATATAATAATGAATCAGTAGTAGCATCCGCACCCTCCTTGTTGCCTCTAGATATCTCTCTACAGTAAAACTTTGAGAAGGTTTTTACAGATTTCCAATTGCCCCTCTCTAAAATTTCTTCAATTGGTCTATTGTCTATCCAACCTTTAGAGGCTACTGCGGACCTGATGCTTCCAAGGGGAGCATCTATATTCACTTGTTTGAAGATTGAACGTAACCAACCACTTATGACTGTTCTGGATGCAGCTTTAACTTGTCCTGTTACTGTTATAAACAAGGCTGTACATCCTGGTACTGTTCTGCGTCTGGCTTCTGACACCCTTCTTAATTCTTTAATATGAAACACCGGGCAGATGTGGTGGTCCTCATGCCTCGTTAATAACCAGCCAGATTGTCTATATTTTCCTGAATCTGTCTTAGAGCCGAACTTTGGCCACAATGTTATGGTGCTCTCTGACTCTGTGAATCCATCTTGAGAGAGTTCAAGAAGGGTGAGGTCGTGTAGTCTTCGGCCTGAAGCTAGCAATAATATTAGAGCTGTTCGCCTACTTAGGTTAAATAGCGAATCAGAGCCTGACGACGATCTAAGCCAGTCAAATACAATCTTAACATCCCATATAGGCAGTTTTACAATTTGTGGTGTAGAATAAGAAATTGCTTTTAAAACTTGCTGAACAAAAAAATCTTTTGACAAATTATCTACTCCTGCTGCACAGTAGGTAGAAATAGCAGATTTATGTAGCAAAATTGTGTTATATGCAAGTTTGTGTTTTAAATGAAGATCTGCTAAAAACCTAGCAACATTCTGACCCTCAGGTTTTGTACTATTAATTTTATTGCTCTGACACCAAGACAACCATCTTCTTAGTGGTGCAGTGTATGTCTGTAGTGTGGAAGGACGCCAGCTTTTAGATAGTAATTGCTGTTGGTCCTGGCTCCATCCTCTCACTTGATTGGCCCACCCCCAACTTTCCAGACTTGTAAAGTTAAGTTCTCTATCTGTGGGGGGCACATTCCTGTTGTCTGATCGATGAGAACCTTCCGCAGGTTCTCTATTACCACAGTCTTAACATCATACAGTCGTTCGACGAAGACGTCTAGACAGGGCAATCGTGCGGGGTGCAAGGGGCGAGACGGGGGAAGGGCGCTCCCGAGCTGCATACATTAACTTGTTAGTAGCTCGGGAGCTAACTTTCAGGGCTATCTGGTGTTAGTTTAGTTCTATTAGTTTTAATAAATATAAAATAATTCTATTAAAATAGGTGCCAAGAAACCAAGATGGCGTCGACGACAATTTGCAAATTTTTCGTCATGGGTGTCATTTTCATGATTCCCGAGGTCGCTAAAACGATTATGGGGTCGAAATTAAAACCCAAGATGGCGCCGAGGAAATTTTGCAAATTTTTCGTCATGGGTGTCATTTTCATAGTTCCCGAGGTCGCTAAAAACGAATATGGGGTCGAAATTAGAATCCAAGATGGCGCCGACGACAATTTGCAAATTTTTCATCATGGGTGTCATTTTCATGGTACCCGAGGTCGCTAAAAACGATTATGGGGTCGAAATTGGAATCCAAGATGGCGCCGAAAAAGTATACATTTTTTTTATCATGGGTGTCATTTTCATGGTACCCGAGGTCGCTAAAAACGATTATGGGTTCGAAATTGGAATCCAAGATGGCGCCGAAAAAATATACATTTTTTTTATCATGGGTGTCACTTTCATGGTACCCGAGGTCGCTAAAAACGATTATGGGGACGAAATTGGAATCCAAGATGGCGCCGAAAAAGTATACATTTTTTTATCATGAGTGTCGTTTCCATGGTACCCGAGGTCGCTAAAAACGATTATGGGGTCGAAATTGGAATCCAAGATGGCGCCGAGAAAAATATTATTTTTTTTGTGATAAGTCATTTTTAAGATTTGCGAGGTCACTGAAAATAAAAATGAGGTCAAGCTTTCGCGGAAATGTCTATCGCGCAAGAGTTCCTGATCCAAGATGGAGGACACTTCTCTAAATGAAATTACATGTGTTCGTCTCAGTCTCAATCTGGAATTTTTGCATGTGTGACCATAGACGAAGCACATTTGCATAATAGTTACTGTTTTACAAATTGTGTATCTCGCTATTGTTAATTATTGTAACAATATTTATTTTTATTTATGTTAGATAAACGTTATTATTAAATAATAACTATTAAGTAATTTAATGTTGATCAAAAATAAATTCGATTTTTTTTTTATTTTAGATCAACATTATCTATACTTATAATATTATTAAATAATAATTATTAAATAATATTGATCAAAAATAAATTTAAATAAATATTGTTAACTTGAGACAACCCTGGCTGTTGCGACAATTTCTACACATTGTCGGCATTTACAAGGAGATCAAAGGCGTCGTCCTACTGTATGTTTTTATACTGTGCTATTACTAAGGGACTGGTTAGGGCTCTCGCCTGAAGATCTGCATACCAGAAGCACTGAGTCCACTGTGGCGTTACCAGTAGGTATGTCCCTGTTGCCTGATTGAGGTGTGCTAGCACTCTTGGAATTATGCTCGGGGGTGGAAATACCCAAGCGGTTCGGAACTCCCATCTGCGACTGAAAGCGTCGCAATAGAGTGCATAGCCATCTTCTGAGTCGAGCGTGACGTACGGTTGCACAACGGCGGTTCTTTTGGATGCGAATAGGTCTACATCTGGGGTGCCCCACTCTCTGAATATCGCCCTTGTGGCAGGTGGTAACAGATGCCACTCCGGCACCTGTCGTCCCCTTGACAGGCGATCCGCGATGCCGTTCAGACAGCCTGGCAGGTAGAAGGCTGTCATTACTATGTTCAGAGAACTTGTCATCTCTAACAGCTTGGTTGTTAGACCCAGGAGATTCAATGACCGGGTTCCGCCTTGATTCCGTATATAGGCTACCAGAGTCCTGTTGTCCGATTGGACTAACATGTGGGCGTTTCTTAAAAGAACACCTTGGGACCTGACTACCGCAAATACTGCGTACATCTCCTTTACGTTTGAGTGCCAGCCTCTTTGATTTGAGCTCCATCTTCCCGACAGATACTGGTTGTTTAGATGAACTCCCCAGCCCGCATCCGCTGCGTCTGTTCTCAGAAAGTGAGTAACTTTTCTTTTTACTAGTGGAGTTGGAATGCTTTCCACCGCATCCAACCACCACTCTAGGTCCTGTCGCACACTGGGGCACAGTACTCTCTTTTGGCTGCGATGAGTGAACTTCTTCTGAAAAAGTTGACCTCTGCGACAATGTAAACGACCTTGGGGTATGGCATGGTTGGCAAAGTTTAGTGTGCCTAATAGACTCTGAATCTCCCTCAGTGAGCATCGGTTGTTGTATAAAATCTTGGAAATGGACCGCTTTATTCTTAGGACTTTTTGGGTTGGCAAGGCTATCGTCAGATTCTGTGTGTCCCACACTAGACCCAAGTACTCTAGCTTGTGTGTTGGTACTGTGACGGACTTTTGATAGTTTATGTGCCAACCTAGAGCCTCCAAGGTTGCGAGTGTTTCCGAAACCTGCGCAATCAACTTGGACCTGTCCTGGCACGCAAGAAGGTAATCGTCCAAATATACCATCAAGCGAATTCCTCTCTTTCGAAGGGTTTCCGCAACCCAATTCGAGACTGCTGCAAATGAACGGGGGGCTGAAGATAGGCCAAATGGAAGAGCTGTCAGCTGTAGTATCTCTCCATTGTAAACTACACGCAGGAAACGTCTGTGCGGCTCTGCCATGCACAAGTGGAAGTATGCTTGGTGTATATCTATTTTCACCATCCAGTCTTCTTTCTGGAGAAAGCTTATTACATCTACCTGGGATATTAAATAGAAATGTTTTGTCGCAATGAAAGAATTTAGGGCTCTTAAATCGAAAATTGGGCGGAGTCCTCCATCCGATTTCCTTACCAAAAACATCTTGGAAAAGAAACCTGGGCCTAGAGCAGATGGTCTCTCTAGGATTCCTTTTCTCTTCAGCTCCATAACCATCTGTGACATATCTGGAGTAACAGGGGTTGCTATTGCCTTTAACAACTGTTGAGATGGGAACTTTAAGGGAGGTCTTTTTCTGAAAGGTAGACGGTAATATGCTATCGTTTTTATTATAAATTGATTGGCTCCCATTTGAATCCACTTGTCTGTGGACTGTCCTAGGCACCCCCCCCTGAAGTGCCTCTGACCTTCATGCTTGTTTATTGCCATTTGACTTGGGACGTCTTTTAAAGGAGGCCTTGTTACGAAAGGGCTGATCACCTTTTGGTACTTGTCTAACACTTTTATCCTGCCTCTTGGCTCTACCTTTATAGGAATGCTTTCTATTAGAAAAAATATTATTATTGGCATTATCGAAACGATCTAGGGGCTCAGTGTCCTCAGCTGTTTTCTTTTCTTTTAAATAAGATGGAGTATTTAGCCAAACCTGGGAACCCCCAAGAGATTGTATTATAGGCTGTAAAGAGTCACGACTGAATAAATGCTCTGAACTTGGTGGAACATTTTGCAATGTAGACCTGCTTTTGGGTTTGTTGTAGCCCAGTCAAGTAAAGACTGTAAGCCTGTTCTCAATAAATGTCTTTGCTCTAAAACTTTGTTTGACAGGCCTGCTAACAATTGTTCTGTTGAAGCTAAATAATCCTTCTTTTTGTTAAAGTGGCACAACTCGTCGTTAACTTTAAGGCCAGTAAAACCAGGGGAGGCCAAACTCTCCTGGAGAGACTTTTTGTATCGAATGGCTTTCCAAGCAGGAGAATCAAACTGCTGCAATTTATTTAACTCCGCAAGGCGCTCCACGTTACTTGCTGGAATAATCTTCTTCTCATCGAAACTAGTACCTAAAGTGCCGAGAGCTAACGCTAATGATTGTTGATCTACCCTGTTTGGTCTAACAAGAAATTGTTCAGTTTGGAAACTAGTACTAGGTCTAACTTCGTTATGTTGTGTATTCGCATTTATATTCAAGTATGCAGGCAAATGTGCAAGATAATTAGAAATATACGACATTTGAGTCATTAAAGTATCAACACGTGGGTCCGAACGAGTCGAAACTTGTCTATACTCGGACTTAGAAACCCTTCTTGGACGTTTATTTGGTAGGGGTGAAGCAAATCCCTCCTCGACCTCCGAGGAAGAAGAGGAACTGCTTTCCGATTCCGAAGCCCTAGAACTCGAAGTCGAATCTCGTTCCCCATCCGGGGCAACATTGTTTCGACCGGCGTTCTCCGCGTCGTCCTTAACTGTAGGTTCCATTTAACAAGAAAAATACGCTTACCAATACGACGAACAATGCTGTGTGGTTCAATTAACTTTAAAAGCACAATAATATACGATATTCACTTCAAATATCACTATATTAACTCTATTTTCACAATTTGAAAAAGTTGTCGTGCAAGTTTCTTCAAATCACAAAACGCTATGAGGCTTGACAGCCGAAAGCGCGCCAAAGAGAACATGCGCGCCCTCTGGTAACGAGTAAGTGAACAACATAAAGGTATGTTTTGACAGATATTTCCGGTATTCTGACTAAATCGCAAAGCTGCTTCTTCACCTCAATGCTGTGTGTTTTTGAAGACACATAATATCCTGTACTCCTCATATATATGTTAATAATATATACAAGAATCCACATCAATTGCTATTACACAGCATAATAAGAAATCAATAATCTTTTCTCGAATCAAATTTTGTGTTATCCACAAACACATATTAAATTTTCGTTAAACGCACAAATTTAACTACAAAAAATCTACCACTCCAAATTGTACAACCTCACCCAAAATATTCAAATGTTTCGGAAATACCAACTTTATTTCAAAGCAATAAGATCGATTTCCCTAGTGAACATATTGTGTCCGCTACTCACCAGCCTGGTAGTGGTCCTCGACGACGACAACGTTGCCGCCGACAGCCTTAGCGTGTTGCTGCACGGCCGCCTCGTCCAGCGGCTTGATCGTGAATGGGTCCATCACACGCGCCTCGATACCTGATGTTGATCGAACAACAGAAATATGTTACTTAGGTATAATCAATATTCATATTATTCATTAATAACTAAACTAATTTTGAACCATAGATATTAAAGTACAAAAATAATAACATTTATACTTCAAATACTTTAATTTTATACCTTTGAAAACGCTTCTATGAAAATGGTGAATTATTTTTTCAAAATTGCTGAAAAACCTATTTGTTTATCTATAATCAGAAACCCGTATATAAAAATAAAAATTCATGTGTCATCTTTAAAAAAGTTAAAAACTTCCAACCCCTATTTCACCCTCTTAGGATTGGATTGGATGGTTTTCTAAAATACATGCTTTTTTTAATATGAACCCATAATTATACGAAGTATCATGTGCCTATCTTTTGAAAATGCGGGATTTTGATACAGCAGTTCATCCCCATTTTCACTCTCTCTTAGGTGTGGAATTTCCAAAAATCTTTTCTTAGTGGATATTTTTACTACAAAACGCATCAGCTGTCAAAATTTAAAGTTTCTAACCCTTGTAGTTTAGACCCTGCCTAGATGAATGTGAATGACAAGCAATTTTATATAAAGATAGATGTTACCTTCGGCGCGTAGTTTGTCAGCAGCGAGCAGAGCCTCGTGCAGCGTGACGCCGGCGCCGATCAGCAACACGCGGTCCTTGGCTGACTGACGGAGGATCTTGGCTGAGCCAACCTGGACGTACAACATACGATCTTGTATCAACTTTGTATTTGTAAGCAATCTGTTATAGGAAAATGTCTAACCTCATCACATAATTATAAGACGCTTCAAAATTAACATCACAACATATTATAAAACAAAGTCCTCCGCCGCGTCTGTCTGTTCGCGATAAATTCGAAACTACTACCCGATTTTCATGCTGTTTTCACGAATGGACAGTGTGGTTGTCGAGGATGGTTTTAGTATATAATTTGTCAAGTTTTTTAATAAAACCGTCATCTACGCGCACAAAGCCGCGGGTATCAGCTAGTTAGTAATAAAAAAAGGTAATTTTAATCATTATTTTCCTCTTGTCATTTGAAAATTTCCTTTCCAGGTCGGCGTGGTTCTTAATACCAATATCTGATATAATGTGATTCAGTTTACCTTGAAGACCTCGTCGTTGGGGTAGAGGATGTTGGTGTTGGGCCGCGAGGTGCGGATGTAGCAGATGCCGCGAGTGTTGGCCGCCAGCTCCACCGCGCGCTCCGTCGACACCGCGTCGCTGTACACACAATACTCTTACAACCTTTTACTACAACAACTTTACTTTGCCATACATCTGGTATATCAATGTATAATGCTTCGTATTAAAAAAATGAATACTTAGGTACAAATGTCTTTGAATCACAGAGATTGTTTGTCGTTTAACGATAGAATCAGTTTCCTGCATTAATTAAGTCAGTTTGTGTTCAAAGAGTGTAGATGCTTAAAGCAACCTCGCAATCCATGACCATGCTGTCCTTCTGTCGCAGTATGGAGAGGGGTGAATGGAGATTGTCTTTCCGACAACAGTACTTGTCCCGAAATATTAATCCTCAGAAATTCGGTAATTTACGATAGCTTTTCTGTGTGGTCCCCGTTGGCAACGGCCCATGAGGGTGAGTGGGTACTGGTTGTGTGTGTTGTGTGCTGGTGTTTACTGACGAGGGGTAGAAGACGGTGGCGGAGGGCACGGCGCGGAAGAGCGCGAGGTCCTCGAGCCCCATCTGCGAGGGTCCGTCCTCGCCGATGCTCACGCCGCAGTGCGAGCCCACCAGGTTTATGTTGGACTGGCTGATGGCGCCCATGCGGATCTGCAACACATGTCGATAGCCAACGAGTTACCCTCAAAGAAAATAAAAGAAGAAAACTGAAGCCGACAGCAAGCTTATGGCCTAGGGCCTTATTCACTTAGTCCAAGCGATTTACGTGCTGTTACGTGAAGGTTTAGTCTGTTTCGACTTACTATACTTTTCAGTAAAAAATCTGTTAAAGACGCGTTTGCAATTCGGACAAAATTATGCTGTTTTTAAGTACATTTTGTGACTAAATTAAACCAAATCACTCACACATATAGACTGGATCTTAAACTTCAAATGATGGGAACATTTTTATTGAAAATTATATTTTTTCATATTATAAAAGCTATAATAGCTTTTTTAAAGAGAGAAAATCACTTTCGCGAAACATTATTTTCTCAGAAAGTCGTCCAAGATGGTTTTATGAAACATAATGGACACGTAGTTGTGATTTAAATAAATTGTATGAATGCTACTGCCCACATCGGCCGACAGCGGCCACGTGAGTACGACAAACAAGTTGCTGTTGCACTACTTATAAATAATGCCCAATAATAAAGCATTATTTTCATAATTCAGTTAGTGCACACAATTAAAGAAATAAAGTTAAAAATAATAACAATTGTAATGACAAGATGTCAGTATGTAACAAGTGTGTGCCTGACCTGGTCGAAGGTCCTGGTGAAGAAGGCGGCGAAGGTGGAGGCGAACACGATGGCTCGGTCGCGACACGCGGCGCCGGTGGCCACGCCCACCAAGTTCTGCTCCGCTATGAAGCACTCGATGTACCTGCCGCACATAATCACATTTCAATGGCTGACACACACAGCATGTATTAATAACTCATCGTCACAAAGACATCTCTTACAGGATTATTTTTTATCATGAATACATTTTTCATGCATACAAAAGTCACGTGACCTGTCACTTTGTATGAATATTCATTTTCAATTTTAAGATTTCTACCTATGTTCGAAATCTTAAAATTACACAATGACATTACCTCGGTTGAATAAACGCACTCCATAAAAAATAATACTGTATATTGTTTCATTATTTTCATAAGAGTTTGATGAAGGGCTTCTTGGAATCCTCTTTAAGTATTAATAAAAAAAATGAGAACATTCTCCTTTTCGTGAAGTCGTTTAAAAGAAAAATCAGCTAACGACACTACAGACTGCTAATAAGTATCTATTGACGTTGGTTTGCTGTCCAGCATGCCATACTTATCATTTAACATAATTAGCATTGGTAGAAATAATCTTTACATAGTATAATACAAAGTTGATCCCGATGCCTGTACACTTGCGATTTTTAAACTAGAATTTCAGATATAGATAGGACAATTCAGGAGATAGGATTTAATGTATAATTGTTGGCATTTATTCTTGCGCTAATTGAGCTAGTATAATATTGGTATAAGTATTATACGTTTCAAATATAATTACCTCTCAGGATAAGCGTTGCGGAGCTTGTCACTGAATGTGGAGTTCTTTGTGTCACCATCCAGAGCGATGACACTGTCAAAAGAATTATAAAATAATAAATAAAAACACCTACACCTTCGTACTAAGCTAAATGCTTGTTACGAGTGGGTTCACGTCGGTAGTGCAATGGGTGGGATTCGAACCGGCAACCACATGATCGCAAGTCCGACGCCCTAGCCATTAGGCTACCGCCGGTTGAAATTTGCTATGCAAAATTACTATATTAAAGAGAAGAATTTTAAAAACATATTCTTCAGGACAAATGCTGGGTTTAAATAATAGGGGTAGAAATGTTTGAGTGCTACTGGCCACGTCGACCGACATCAGTCGCGTGAGTACGACACTCAGTTACTATAGCACTGCTTAAACGACGCACCATAAAATGCGCCATTGTAAATTAATGCAAGTGCCAAGTGCTAAAACATTTCTAGAAAAGCTAAGTTAGAATTTTTTAATTGGGTTTAAAATATTTATAATGATTGTAAATGGAAAGTTACAACCTTGGTCTGTTTTACGGTTGTAATAACTGCATAATAATAAATAAATGAATTAATCCATGAATATTTTAATTATATTATTAGGTAGAACAATCAAGTTTCAATGACTACGTGTTTTGATGTGCATAATGAAAATACGACTCAATCAGTAATGTTGGTACAGTTTTTAATTTACTTGCTGACTACTAAAAATGAATGCTATAGTCGTCTATTTAATTTAAAGAAAGAAAAAAGAAATAAAAGACGAAAATAAAGCGGAAGAAAAAAAAATTGCTCCAAACAAGGGAATGTTGTGTCTTCCTGATATTGGTATCAAAGCACACACAATGTGAGAGCATGATCATTTGTTCTGTGTCTGGGTGTAATTTATCTATAATATGTATGTATTTATAAATATATAAGTATGTTTATCAGTCGTCTGGTTGCCACAGTACAGGCTTTGCCTTGTCTGGTATCAGACGGACGTGTGAGAAAAAAATCATGAGTATAATAAGTGTGCTGACCGCATGTTGGTGTCGGCGATCTTCTTGAGCGCGGTGCCGTAGGCGAGGCGCGTGGCCACCAGCTCGCCGGCGGAGTACGCGGGCGGCGACGACAGCGTGACGTCACCCAGGTGCACGCGCGGCGCCTCGGACAGCGGCGCGCGCGGCTTCAGGCTGATCGTGTTGTTCTTGATCTGCGACTGCAGGAGCTGTGGACATACGAGTATGCTGTTATTGATTGTGTCAGCATCTGTCTGGCCTTATCCCAACCTAACCTAAATATATCTTTATCAGCTCGGCTTGCCGTGCCATCCGGTAAGACTAGATGTCTTTATGGAGCGACTGCCTGTCTGACCTCCACAACCAATTTTATTAACTAATACAGTATCCCATAGTAAGACTAGTTGCCAGAATTGAAATGACTGTCAAAGATCTGAATTGAGAAAATGTATGACAGGCGAGACCGACAGCTTATCTCACCGTGCGGTATCGAACCCAGAATCAAATCAAATCAAACTGCTTTCATATTCATTGAATGATTTTACCGTGATTAGATAGGAATGAGTATATAAGAGGAAGCTTGAAAGTAGCGCCTGTGAATGAAAAGATAAGAGGTAAGCGTTTGTCGTGGTATGGACATGTTATGAGGAGGGATGAAAGTCACATAACAAAACAAGCTATAAGTATGACTGTGGATGGGTATATAAGCAGGGGGAGACCGAAAAAGAGATGGATGGATTGTGTGAAAGATGATATGAGAAAGAATGGAGTGGATGCCGCGATGACGAGTAATAGAGGAATGGAAGGAAAATACGCATTGCGCCGACCCCATATGAATGGGATAAGGGCAGGAGAAGAAGAAGAAGCTTAAAATCTTTTTAAATATACATTGTATGAATGCTACTGCCCACATCGGCCGACAGCGGCCACGTGAGTACGACAAACAAGTTACTGTTGCACTACATTAGATAATAATGCTGTAGATCAAACATTATTTATTAAATTAGTAAGTGCTAATGAACATTGAAAATTATTGAACTATAAGACATTTCAAAACGTACATTTATACAAACCTACCTGAGATGGCTTAACTTATCGACCGATTGCACTGCCATGATCACAAGCATACTAATCAACAGAGTGAGTTTACTAGCGCCCTCAGGTCGCGAAAGATTTCGCGTTATTACCTCTTTTAAAATATTATCAACTGCAATAGTTCGATAAGTTAAATTACGTACAGTCGCGTTCGCGTTAAATCTGTGTGGCGTCGAAGTGATTCAAAAGCGTGTGATTGTAAATTACGACTAGTACAGTTGCCATATTATATTCGCGATCAGTTTTGACTTCAAAAGTAATAAACTCAATTCATCATCTACTTTTGCTGTTGACTGTACCAGTCTTAAATTTAAATATTTTGTCTGTCTTACCTTGATGATCTTGTCTCCCTCAGCACCTAAAGCCTTTCCATGCCAGTTCTCCTGATCCTCGATGCCGGGGAAGCCTCTGCCCTTGAAGGTCTTAGCGACGATGGCGGTGGGCTTGCCGGACACTGAGGCAGCCTCGTCGAACGCCTTCACCAGCTCCGACACGTCGTGACCGTCCACTACGAGAGAGTGGAGCCCGAACGCTTTCATGCGGGCGTCGTATACATCCAACTGTGTAAAGATAAAAAGAAAAAATAATTATTAGGAGTATACCTACTGCTTTCCGAGATTTACGCGAATGTTACGACATTGAAATAAAAAATACTTTTTAACTGATTCATTGGACAGTCATCCCGTGGCCATGACACCTGCAAAGGCGTTGAAACGTCGGGAACTAAAGTCAAAGTAAACAACCTTTGAATACGTTTAAAAAATTGTACTGTCTTATGTACTTTCTTAAGTAATTAATCTAAGGGATTATTGACAATCGGCGAAGGTAAACACCGTGAGGATTTACCTGGATTCAATCTGACCCGCAATGAGTAAGCGTCATTGCGGGTCAGATCATTGCTCATTCCTTCTCTGTATGAGAAGAGGCCAAGCATTGGGACATTTTTGGCCGGTATTACTATTTGTATTAAACTGTAAATTGTTTACAGCTCGGCGAGGGTCGGGAAAAGTCTAAAGATACTCTTACAGAACGTCATGACTATGCACATATTATAATTAGTTAGTTAAAGCTCTGCATTATACATTTTACACACTTGATTTAGGTATATGATTTAAGAGAATGAATTGGCACATTTCAAGATTTTATCGACTCTTTATCAGGTGAGATACCGAAACGTAAATTTTTATTATGACAGAAAAATATCTAACCCTAAAATATCTTACCTATAACTTATACCTACATTTTCATACAAAAAAAAATGTAATCGATATTATTCACATAGCTTCTTATTCGCCATATGCACGAATTAAAATGACTGATTTTGAAACTTCACACTAACCTTTCAATTCATATTTTTGCCTTACAGGCTCTTCTGTACAGTCTAACACATACATATTTCCACTTTTCACACTCTATAAGTACAGTATTAAAATGTTCGCTAACATAAGACCGCGTGGTAACGCACCGCGCTATCTTATCGCCGGCGGGTGATCTGGCACAACTTGTCTACGCCCGGCACACGAGTGCAGCGTCGCTTTATCATCGTGCCTCGTCTAGATTATATTACTAGATAACTGGTGATAACAATGCTGAGCTCTTGTTATGATATTATGGTTGTCGTCAAGTAAACAAATGTTGTAATTCCCTGATGTGAACTATTCTATTCGGCAAATATGTATTTTTTCATCAACAGCCATCACTAAGGAATCATATACGCGCTCTGTGGTAATTGGCGTAGTAAAATTGTGTAAAATATATGTTTGATTTTAGAATTAGAGAAATAAATTACTGCATCTAGAAGGCGGGTGAATCTCGGTGCTGTCCCTACCATAGTACCTAATTTATTTCCATTTTTATTTACAAGCCACTGAGTATTTAAGGTAACATGTGACGATGTCACGTCACTAGAAACCACAATGATGTACAACATACCTGATGTTGCAGCGAGGTGGGCTCGGACTGTCCGAGGCGGTTGACGTCGAAGATGACGACGAGGTTGTCGAGCTTGTAGTGGCTCGCGAAGTGCAGCGACTCCCACACGCTGCCCTCCGCCGCCTCGCCGTCGCCGACCAGGCAGTACACCCTGTATATAAGATACACTTAGTCAAATCTGAGGTAAATGAAATATACGAATGCTATATTATTTAATTAGGTAAATTAAGTTGGATGTAAAAAAATATAAATAGTCACACAATTTATACAATCAATGCAAAACCTATTTAATTTTATTTATGGTAAGTATCATTATACAACTCATTGGCTAATTTAGCATTTTTTAAATCATTGTCTAATGAATACAATATTTAGCTTGTAATGTTTGTAACTAAAGCTATTATTAATTCAATAGGTCTCGAGTGCTACCTACAATTTGATAACAATAAACATAATAGATCACATCAAAGTACCTGTAGGGCGCCTGGTCGAAGTACTTGCCGACGTAGGCCATGCCGGCGGCCACGGCCAGGCCCTGGCCCAGCGAGCCGGTGCCCACGTCCACGAAGTTCAGGCGCGGCGTGGGGTGGCCCTCCAGGTCGGAGTCCAGCTTGCGCAGGTTCTGCAGCTCCGCCACCGGGAACAGCCCCGCCTCGGCCCACGCCGCGTACAGGATGGGCGCGGCGTGACCCTGCTCACACCACATTATATTAATATAAGGTCTTGTTTTGATACATACAACGAGCTAGCATACACAAGCGTTCGGCGTTGCGGGAATCGCACTCGTATACCGTCGTAATGTGTATTTTGCATATGGTTGATTGCTTTAACAATCTTTACATAGTACAGGTCGATTCAAACTTAATGGCGGTTGTGGAGTTGGTTACACACAAAGCATAACTTCGCCCCGCACCCCTCGCTGGTCCATGAATTTGTTATAGCGCTGCGACTGACCACGTTTTTAATAAAATTACGTCACGGGAATTAACGCGAACGCGTCTTCCCGTGACGTAATTTTACTAAAATCATGCAACGCGATAGTTTTAAAGTTAATGGCCACATGTTCACAAACGTCATCAAGTTTGAATCGGACCGTATAAATCAAAAAAGCTTCCAGTCTGTACGCTTAGATCTATTAAAAATGTGGGTAATAGACACACAGTTTAATGCAGTTTTCAGCTTATTGATGCTATTATAACCTGGTTAATTCGTAGGTGACACTCTCATGATCTGAAGGCCTGGGGGGTCACCTTACAAGGGAATCGTTCGAATCATTCGGACGCAATCAAGTCTCCAACCCGCGCGAACCGAAGTGAGTTTTACTATTAACTAGCGTAATTTGTTTACAAGTTGTATTAGTTACGTTATCATAAACATAATAATAGCAGTACATACTATGTGTGATACACACCTTGGACAGAATGAACCGGTCGGCGGAGGGGTCGCGGGGCGCGGAGATCTTGTAGCGCATGGTGTGGAAGAACAGCACCGACATGATCTCCGCCATCGACGCGCATGATGTCGGGTGCCTGACAACAACAGCACCACACTTAATAACATGTATTACATGCTTCAGAGAACATGAGAAATTGATTAAATTTACACGTCCATTTTGCTTTAAGCAACCTTACTAATGCCTTCGAAACAGAAAACCTCGATCGTAAAACCATTGTGATGATACGTCAGTTTATTTTGTAATAAAAGACTTATACATATTGTACTTATTATTCTGCGCTTACACACTCAATAGATAAAACATGATATTTATAGAAAATAGATAAATGTGTCAGAGCAAGAGTTTTTACAATCTTTGTATACCTGCAAACTTGTTTATAGTGAAAATAGTAGAGTACATGTTCGGACACAAGGCCAGTAAGTTGTTTAGAATGGATAACAAATATAATATTAGAAAAGTTTAAGTAACTATAAACACAATTTTTCTTTATACATAGTTTCGTGTATAGAGTAATAGTTTATCAGTTGTTATTTATTTGTGTAAAAAAAATACATATAAAAATAAATGCTAAATACTAGACATACTGAGCATATTCTTTGTGCAAATTGCTTTGACCATGGAATTGTGATTTGAAGCAAGACCTCTCTAGATTCTTAGTTAAAAAGTAGAATATTAACAGAGTTCAACAACCTCAGATATGAAATACTTAGATAACTGTGTACAATCTTGCGTTTGTTCTTGTTGATCATGAAAACTACCTTCATAGAATTCTGGTTTTATGTATTAAGATTTATTTTCTATAGGTACCTACTATGATATATAATATATTAATGTCAAAGGTGAATTTCATACAAACATTTTTATTTTAGAAAACAGACAAGTGAAAGGCGGGCTGGCCTACCAAGGGTTCCGTAAACAGGCCATGTTTTGATTACACACATTTAATAGTTATAGGCCAATCGAAACTTTACTTAAAAATATTAAAAAAAACACGGTTTATTTTTAAAGAATCAAAAAATCATTAATAAAACGGGTAATATAAGTCCCTCCCTTCCTTACTGAACTTTAAGTTCATAACTTACGTCATAAAATATTTCAAGGACATGATATAAAAATGAAAAACAAGACACTTGATTTACACTTTGAAATCAATCATAATCATTAATATCAGCATACTACAAAGCAATCAGGTCTTATAATGCAATCTACTTGATAACATCTACTGTTAACAATACATTGCGATAGTAATTAGAATAAGTGTCAAGATAGTGCAAAACAATTCTGCTAACAAACATTTTACTCTGTCATCATGATTGTACCACTAAAGCTAAATGTGTGTGAATAAGTAAACATTTGATATTTTTATTGAAATGTATATTATCTGTATGTGTCTAGGCAAAACATCGAGGATCTAGCTATCTACCTATCCTATCTATAATTTTACCTATTATCATAGGTAAAATTACAACAGTGTGCAATTTTACAAATTGCACACTGTACCTATGTTTACAAACAAATAAAGCTGGGATAGCCTTATGTCTAGGGCAAACTAGGGCATGGGATTTGCAGCAGTAGCTAGTTACAAAAAAATATATTTGCATTGGGCCTAAAAAGTTACATCACATTCCAAGTAAACACTGATTTAAATTGATGTAATTTTTTTTATTAAACCTGTTGTCTGTCAATAACCTTAACTTGACTTTAAAGATACCTTGACCAAGTATTATCATTTGACCCACAGATTACTTCAAACCCTCAGTTTATGTAACATACTTATCTGATAATAAATAATCAGTATGTAGAGCCCAACACTGCTGGGGTCATAGGGGAATAAAAAATATTTCTATTAAATTATATCTATGGTGCATCTGACCAATATAGTAAGTAGGTTATGTATACCTTCTTTTATTACATTCATGATTTACAGTCTATGTTTTTCATTGGCAAAACAATGTCAGTCATTTATGAGCGAGTCTGGTACACAATATGGAAGATCCCGGATAAAAGGTCTGGGATTAAGGATTGGCACAGAACTTGAAAGTATGCCTCATTAAAAAAAGATTTATCAGTGTTTGAGTTTGAGGGTAGAACATTATATCAATGACACAACTTAAAATGTAAGTCTGTATTAAAATTACAATATATAGTAAAAGGTGTGACGGTTATTGAAATTAAAAAAAAAAATCAAATAAGCATTTCTAAGCTTATTGGATATTAGCAAGTTAATAGTAAGAAGTAGTTACAACAAGTAAATACAGAAATTTGCATGACTAATTCCATGATTTATGCATTTTATTAGCCCATTTATAGACCTAAATTAATGTCAATCTTTAGAAGAATATGCAACCTTATTAGCATTTAATTAACTTTGTTAATGTGCGTAACATAATCTTGAATACAATCGATTCCAATAACACCATAGCGATGCGGCCAATGACCTTGGACCCATGGCGTGATAGCAACAAATATGGCAACCGGCGAGTCACATGGCCGCGTCCATAACCTATAAAGCTAAAATAACTACCACGGCAAGTGAAAGGAAACACACTATGATACAACTGTTGTGTATACGACCTATGAACCTTACAGAATATGTTACCGGCCGGCGAAATCTAATAAAAAACAAATACAAGGAAATTTATAAAAATATGGATAAATGACCAACTGTCAAAACAATTGATTTATTTTTATTTTCTATTGAAGTAGTTTCTAGGTAGGTTCCAAATAGCCTGTAAGAATCTAATTAGCAAGTAACCGGCGGCATACCATAACCTTCATTAGACCTTCAATAAAGCAGCGAATGCATGGATATTAACTCACCCCGATTTGGACGCATTTGTGGCCACAATACTGTCGATCCTTAGTTTATTGGCGATGTCTTTAAGTGCCTGAATATCCACATTTTTGTCGCCTTTCATTTTGATTAATAATTAGCGTTATTGATCAATAAGAAAATTTAGGAACGTTGTTTACGACCGGTCGCTAGCCCGCCGCCGGATTCAATGACAGGCAAAACAAATAGTTTGACAATCAGTCAAATAAACACGAACCAACATGAAGCTATGCACAAAAGAACAAACAAACATGTTCTACTAGACTACTACTCAATTTGTATTTCTAAAAACTCCAAAAATAGATGATCATTGAAATTTTCAATTTCATAATAATTTGGCAAGGCCATTATTAGTGTTTGGAGGTCTTGCGATGGAGCTGCCATCTATGTCAAAATATAAAACCAATCATGTGTGCAGTTCGTACGCCGGAATGTAGATGTCACCCTCTACGTTTGTAACTTTGTTGTATATCTTCCTAACTTCAAAGGTCCTACGGCGAGTTTTAATTTACACAAATTACACTCTTAAAATATATGATATATTATTATAACTTCGTAGTTACCTTTCACAGTATATTTGCACAGTCGTCATTCAAGAGCCAAGAGTCAGCGAGGTTTTGTACATCTGCTTTTATTATTATTGCACACAATACTTATAAATGTCTATTAGGTATTATGTCGGTAAATAATTTGATCATAGAAGTTCTAGTGAGTACTTACAATAATTTATTATATGTTATGTAAGTACTTTAGTGCTTTATGTATGGATATTAAAAAGCTGAAGAGTTGTTTTTTTTGGTTGAACGCGCTAAGCTACTAATGGTGAACTACTGATCCGATTTGAAAAAAAAACACTGTTAGATAGCCCACTTATTGAGGAAGGCTATTGTTTATGATTTCCCGCGATAACCGAAGTCCAGGCGGGCGGAGCCGCGATCAAAATCTAGTTATGAGTATTATAAGGACCATCTTACTTAAAATAAATGATTTAGCGTCCTAACATACTTACTTCACGCCAGTATATGTACACTAATAGTCTTACATTCAACTCATGTAAATAACTCTTCTATTTATTCCTTTCGCAAATAAATATTTTGATATAAAAGTAATAAAAAAGGTACTGGGTACCTAGGCTGCATTATATATCTTCTTCTTAATCGTCACGCTCTCGACAGTGTGGTGGCGCTCGATATGTGGTGGTAGAACCGGAGTAAGTAATGCGCCTCACCATGTTATCTGCCTCTGCAAGCAGTCTACCTGGTGCATTCGTTCACCGGATCACCAACAGCAGATGTGATCTGAATGGTCCACCTTGTGGTAATTACCTATTATTGTAATTATTTATTATAACATTTAGGTACTCAATACTCAAGTCTTTATTGCATTCCATATGTCGTATTACTTAAATGGTGTAACAAGGTAAAAGATCATTATGGACCCTGTCAGGCGCACCAACATTAGGAGAGAGGAAGAGGGCCCAGTAGCAATTCAATAATATTATTATAAATTATTATACTCCATTTAAAATAGCATTAGACAGAAGTTAAAAAAGGTTATTTATAATGTACACTTTGTTGCAAAAGTACAATAAAACTTGTTACAGTTACGATTGACGCCTATAAATTAAAATCTATTTACATACCAGCTGTCACACTTATTTGTAATCATGTTAACCATTTTTCATAACAAATTATGTGGCTTTCATTTATTTATAATATTTCATTCCAATCTAAAATGACAGTGTCAATGCTAAAAAGCTAAAAGAAGCAGTGATGAACAATACTGGAACGTTTTTCGTTTTACTATTATCCTACCATTATTTGTTTATTTATTATGACTAAATCCTATGATGAAGACGAAGAAGTTTCACTATAGTGTGTTGTAAATTGTTATTTTAATAAAAATATTGTTCTAAAAATTACTTTTATTTTAATCTTAAAAATCTAAGTCATCATGACATGATTGGTTGTCTCATTCATTGTTTTGGTGTAAGTTTGTAATGTGTGATGAAGATATTGTTATAAATAAAGCGTAATTTAAATAAAAAAGTTTTATTTCGTTTATTTAAGTACTTAAAACAATTTCTTTGAAATAAAATGTTTTCAATTCCTGCTTCTGCGAGCCTCTTTTTTCTAATGCTATAATAAATGGAGTATAGATGTGTTGCAGTTTTTTTATTTCATTTATTATATTCATTAAGATGACCAATATTATGTTCTGTTGTTTCTAATTTTTTGCCTAAGTACCTTCATTCAAACTTTCAAAGTAACATGTAAGTAGCCTCTGGGGTAGTTATGGTCAGTATGTCCTACCTACGACTTGTGTGTGCATTAATAAGTTATATATTAGGTCTTTACATAATTATCGTCTTAAATATTTTTTCCTCAAATCGTTTGTTTGCATATACCTACCTTAAAAATTATGACTGTATCTCTGCTAAAACAATGGCTAATAATTTCAAACACGTTCTGATCCTAATACGAAATGATTGTAACGGAAAAACCTTCAAAGTCCTTTCAGAAACACAATTTTATATAAAAATATCGAAGAAAATTCCGATAGCATTTGTATTAAAAGCACTTGAACATTGTTTGAGTAATATCCAAGTAACGACGCGATCAAACGCGTGTCATATTGATTTGATTCCAACAACCGGACGCGGGGTCATCACTACCACAACTTTACATATTCACTCGCATTCATCGTTAATACATCGATTTAAGGTTCACAATTGAATACACCGACATATACAAACATCATATAGATGTCAAATTTACTTTTGCAGTGACGATAGTTCTTATAGATACGACATAACGTTGGTTTTTGAATGGTGTATTGCGTCGTAGATCGTGGTGGAGTTTACGATAAAATGGGGGTGGCTATTCTAAATCGCGCTGACGTATCATACTGGACCTTTGTTCACCTGACTCCGTTAGCGTAGCGAGGATGTGACAGTACCTACTATATAAACTTATAAATTGTTAATTTTCTAATATTTCTTTGTAACCTGTTCTACAATTTGAAGATAAATTCTACTTGAAACAATTAAAGCAGGAGTCAAATTAATTTTTTTACTACTTTAATTTCTTTCAATATGTACGACTGAGGTAATGGAATTTATTTCGCCTTTTCCTAACTATATTATTATGTTGTGACATGAGGTCATTTACCAGACAAACTTTCTGTAAACTTGCTATAGCCAGTTAGCTATAAAGTTCGTAGGTTCTGCCAAAAAAAAAACTACGGTATTTTTACTTAGGTACTTACGACTTTGAAATGGTAGTAGGTATGTTCAATAAGTTTAAGATAATAAAGTCGAATTCTATTTTCTTTTATTTATCATTTTTAAATTTTCTCACATTACTCCAGTATAATGCACCTACGTCAAACCATAATTTACAAGTGAGTAATAATGATGTCGCTCTAACTGTCATGTCTTCTATACCTGAGCGACCATCTCCGCTACAATTTGCCCTTTGCTACGTCGTAGCGCGGTACGCGGGTCCTGCAGTACGCGACTACGATGGCACGCTGTACCTACGCAGCGCGGGGGTTACGCCGCCTGATAAATAAATATAAAAACAATAAAACTCTTGTCTATCGGCAGGGAAATGGCCGCGCTGGGCACACAGCAGCAACTGTGACTATGATTACAAATAGGAAAAGACAAAATAAATTGTTCCTATTATGATTAGAATTATTATTGCACTTTCTGTGTAGTTTTAGTTCGCTTTCTATCCTATAAATATATTTTCACGGAAAAATCTAAGTGACAGTACCTACGTATAAAATATATATGTTTTTATGATCTACATTTAAAATTCTCTTAGGTTATACATAGATGTTCAACTTCTCGGTTTGGTGCATTACCTACTTGAAATCGAATACAACTATGCGTGCTTGGAACCCAGTAGAGTAAAGAATATAATATTATTTTGGCCTTTCTAATTACTTACCAAGGCAATTATCATAAATACGTCATAATTTTAATTTATTTCTTAATATATATAATAAAGTCTGTCTCAATAAAGTCTTGCAGCATGGTGCATCCACTCCGGACACTCGCGGCGGTGGGGCTTGGGCGGCGAGCGGGGAAGGAGGGTGAAGGCGCGTTCGATGTTCTGTTTTCAAATTCAATTGGCCGGTGTCCCGGGGCGATCTTTCTCCGCGCGATTCCGAATTGAATATCAATAGAACGATATGACTAACATTTGTATGGACATGACCGTATTTTTTTGTTGGGATATTTTATTATATGTGCCGATGATTCGAGTTTTATTCTAAGCTATATGTTTTCGATTATTTTGATAATGCTAAGTAATATAAATTGTTTAATGGAGAAACACGATTAAGTGTTCCTTATTTTTGAATTATTCGAATAGATTTTTTGGAGTTAAAGTTTGTTCTTTGTACTATAGAAATACAACCAAACTCACGCTTATGATGTGCAAAATTCAACATTATACCTAGGTAATAATTATCTTGACCAATAACTAATTACAAAATTAGCGCACCCTTTTAATTTTTCCGAAGCATAATCATTAAACAATGAAATATGTAAAATATAAAGCGTGTGCACCATTTATTATATTTCATTTCAAACTAAGTGAAGAATTACACATAATTATTAGCTTGAGTCTACCAAAAAATCATGAGTAAGCGAATACTTACCCATCTTACTATGAAGACCTTAATTCAATAACTATAAAAAACGTCACATCCACATTCAGAACGCATAAAACTAACGGTCAGCGCAAATATACGTTCGTATTCGCAAAATTGTAAAAGGGCGAAGTTCTCCAAGTGTCGCGGTTCACGACGTGAATCCGAAGGCAGACGCCAGCGCCCCTGGCGGCGCCCGGGGACTTCATGCTTCAATCTCATACTTTGATTCTTTTGCTAATGTTATACGAAAAAGTAAACATTTGGGTTTCTTTGAAGTGATTCTATATTGTTTTATCTGTCGCAACAGAATTAAGTAAATGAAAATAATAATTTCAAATATTTATTTTACCTAACTACCTCTTCCTATGGGTAGGGCCATCCTTGCCCTACCTTCAAATAGTTTTCACGAAGTATCGGCCTTCTTAAAAAGAACTTATTGTTAGTTATTTGTTATTTTCGATTTTCAATTTGAAATATTGGTAGGTAGACTTTTAGGCACACTTTTTTAAAGTACTTTAAATCTCTCAGTATACTTAGTTACAAAGCAAACTTAATTTGTAAATGGGAAGATACTATGTTTTAATTTCCTTCAATTAAAAAAAAACTTTGATTTTCAGAGCAGGGGCGATTTTTGCCTATCACTAAATTTTTGGACAGCTACCCCATATAGGGGATGGAGGCAACTACATCCCCGGCGCAACAATACTAGTTTTATTCTAACACTTTTTGTGATTTATTAGCCACATATGCTCATGTTTCAGTAGGTTATTTAACCAAAATTCTCACCAGTAGATCAGACAGCGCATTTAAAGTCAACAGATTTCTTAATTATCTAGATTTACACTTTGCGCTGACTGCGTTTTTAATCCTTAAACATAATACGAATCACGACTATTGTAAAGGCTCTGTTAGTAATAATAAATAAATAAATAAATAAATAAATAAATAATAGATTTATTTGATGAATACAATATAATCATATAAAAAATACAAGCATAACTATTCCACAGCTGGGCACAGGCGTGCGACCATCTCGTTTACCTAAAGAAGGAACGAGCATAGATCACCACGGACACCACGGTTGCTCATTGTGGGTTGGTGATTTCAGATTCTGGATTCCTTAACTGGTGTAAATAAAATTCTATCTACCCTACTACAGAGGTACAGCTACGGCGATGTAGTAATGAAGTTACATTTAATATCAAGGGGTGGTTAGTTAAGCGTTGGCTGCGGCACGCCATCGCCTCCATTACTGGGTTAATATAAGTTTAATATTCTGTAATTCCCGTATCAAGTGACTTAGCTCACTCGATAACATTTAATGAATTTGTTAACACGTAAACATCAATCATGCGTGTAATCCGCTAACGTTTGTTGTTATGAGGTGCACGGCGCGTGGCGTGCGGCGCGTGCGGGCCGCGTGCAGTGCGCGTGGCGTGCGCCGTAATATGTTTTGTGAACAGCGTGTAAACACCAACAGCGGCCATGTTAAAGGGTATTTGATTAAGGATAATAGGTATCTATTGAGGGCGTTAAATAAACAAGAATTGTATTAGGAATATAATTCATAAAAAAATTCTGTTGTTGCTATCCTCAATGGAATAGCGTACTGTTTGAACGCTTGTTGAGTAGTATGGTGCAGTTATTGTATGTAAGTGAAACACAACTTTATAGAGATAAAGATAAATTTAAGGTAATGGCGCCCAACATGGGGCAGTAGAAGACAGTCATTTTTACGCAAATAAACAAGTCCATACATAATTGTTCTTTTTTTGTGTCTATTTTCCTCAATGTATACATACTGTGTGATATTGTACAATGAATTGGTATTATACCGTTATGTTGTACCTACACTAAGATGTCAATTTAATAAATAAATAATTATCTACATGATCTGGAATTTTTATAATCAGCGAACTCATTTTTTGTACATAAAGTCCATAACCATTACGCAGTGAATACAAATATTTGGAAACGAAAATAGTTACGTGTAAGCTAATTTAATGTTTCGTGTTATTCGTATGAATTGTTATACAAAGTATTAAGTTATCATAGAGTGAACGATACAAACTAATACACCTAGTGAACATTGTAAGTTTACAACCCGCAAAGTAAGACTACTTACTAACACTGGAAGATGTCTTCCAGTGTTAGTAACTTTGATACCGAAGTCTTATAGTCTCATGGAAAGTATTCATTGTTGGAGGCTTACATGCCTCCCTCTGTTCGTGACAGTTCGTCTAGTAGCTACGTCTTAAGTTGTTTTAGAAGTAGTTTGTGTATTGTCAAATACATAATTAATATAATTATGATTTTAATTACTTATCCAATGTTACCAAGAAACTGCGTCTGCAAGCTAGAAACGTATTATTATGTGTTATAACTATGTGCGATGATTGGTTTATGCTACGAAATATTTTTTTCTGTAGCAAAGATCACTTAAATATAAAATAAAAAAAATAGGGAGGTGTATATTAGTATTTGCGACGACATACAAATAATTTTTTACTTACATCGTGCTTAAAAGGCAAGTAACAGCATTAAGTTATAAGGAGAACATCCACAACAAAATGTGTGTTAATGGTTGAAACTAGAAGACATAGAATTTATACTTAAGGACCTGAACATTTTATATTAGGTCTCTTATCTCACAAGTGATATAAAGATGGCCTTAAAACACCATCAAGCAATATGTATGGGCCACACATTCAGGTATATGAATGTCATGAACTTTGTTTCATTTATTTTTAAATTCATAATAACGTTCATTTAAAATACCTAACCAAGTGAAGTCGCAGGCACCACTAAGTTTTTGCTTCTACCCGCGAAGGATTTGACAAGACGCCCCTCACTTAATAACTTGTACGTAGAAACTAGTAATTACATTATTACCTTATTTTGCTTAGGCCCAGTTTTTTGAACCCGAGTTAACTCAACCAATGGTTAAATATTATGCTAACTAATTGTTTCAAACTTCAACAGAACGCGTTAATATTTTATTTTTATTTTAACATGGTTAAATAATTATCTCTCCAACTTATTTGACCATTTGATAGATGAACAATTGATGACAAAACGCGTTTTGAAACAGCTAGTTAGCATATTTAACCATTGGTTGAGTTAACTCGGGATCAAAAAACTGGGCCTTAACAAATTAAGGTAATATTCTAATTACTAGTTTCTAAGTACAAGTTATCTAAGTGAGGGGCGTCTTGTCAAGTCCTTCGCGGGTAGAAGCAAAAACTTACAAGTTGCCGCGCAGCGCCGCATTAACTGGTATTAAGTTACAGTTAATTTATTACTCACACTCATTGTTTGACTAATTTATTTGGTATTACAGCTAGGCAGTAGTTGTGAGTTGTTTATTTCGAATGACATATTTATAGATATTTATGGAATATGATAGAAGCAGGTTAGTATTAATTAATACAGCAGCTGACTATGGTGTTAGCTTAGGTACGCGATCATTGATACTAACAATCTTGTGTCATCGAAAATATAATAAGTACTAGCTTTTGCTCGCGGCCTTTTGCCTTAATAAGATTGTTCGCAACACACTAAGTGGAGGTCCGAAAAACGTAGGCGAGCCCTTAGTGATCTTTGCTAATGTACTCAGTTTCTCCATTGCTCAGGCTCGAGGCCCTTATGGTTTCTCCAAAATTTCCGGTGAAGCAGTTAACGCCTGCGGTTAGGCTTACTGCAGTAGACAAATAAAAAAGGGAAATACTTAATCAAAATCATAAAATCCTGGATAAATACGGAAACAATTAAGTTATTTTCGAGAAATTGTTATTGAAATAAAATATCTGAATTAATTACTCAGATTAGCTTCAATTATAATACTTTTAATGTCGTTAAATAAACTCTACATAATGGGCCGCTTTCTTTTATAGAACGGTGATAATAATTAGGTACTGTTCTAATAGTAAGATTTTAATATTTAACTATCGTTTAGATCGAAGGAAGTGGTAAATAACTGTCATTCCAATTGCGTTTTCATTACTTTATAAGTCGAGTTTATAAGATGACAGTAATTACGAATCTTCTATATTAATAATTTCGTTCAGGGCTACGGTAGACTCGATCGAAACCTTATATGAATAACAAAACATAAAAAAATATTGATTTCGAGTCGACAACATATATCCGCAAAATTCGGATTATGGAGAATTTCGTTAAATTCTAATGGCACTGACAAACAAAAAAACCGCAGTCGCCATCTTGGGTAATTAATAAGGCCGCGTTCCGTAACAGATAATTCTGCTCAAAGTGATTCAAGGAGTTTATTATAATACAACCATACAACCTCCTTGAAGTGATTACAGTGCTGACAAGGCGTATGACAGTTGCATGATAGTTGGGACCAGAAACGCGTTTGAAATAATAGTTCAAGAACATTTATTTCGCTTTTTTCACGTTCCGTTGCATACTAGCTCTTATATAATACGCCTTGCCAATCAACACGTCGCGTGCGTCGCCGCGTCGCGCCAAAGAATATTATCCATCACTAAGAACTGTGACTCATTTGACTGTGTAAACCGAAACGCCTTGCCGGAAATATTGAGTGAATCTTAACAAAACTTAAAACTTTTCTTCAGTCGTTGTCGTTTCGCGAAAATATTAATATTATTTGTGTGTAAAAAATAAAAATTATTTGTGTGAAAACTATTGCAGTTTTTATTTACTATATTTACTAAACACAATGAACGAAGCTATACGAATCTATGGCTTGCTTACCTTTAATATTCCTTGAGAACCGATGACTACATAAATATTTACCTACTTACATTGTGTATCATGAGTCACATTTCAACCGAGCAGAGCCGGGTTTTCATCTAGTGTTTAAATAATTTCTATTCCTACTAAAATTTAGTATAATTATATTAAGTTGTATTAAAAGATAATCGTTGTATCATCATGCTGGTACTATTTGATGATGTCCGTTACGTATTTCTTTTAAAGGATAAAAATACAGCCTCGAATATACTTACTTGATACCAGTTTTCCTCCGAGATTTGGGGATGATTTATATGAGTTCTGCGTTTGATCGCAAGCACATAACAATGTTAATAGTTAAAATTGTTAATATTCATAACCACCCTAGAAAATTTTCTAAATATAATTTATCTCGTTATTAATCATTTGAAAATGTAGGCCCATGACAACACTTTAATTAAATTGAGTGTTGGTTTTCCTATCGCCAGATAACTTTTATTCAAGGAATTAAATTGACGTTTGACAGCTTTTATAGACACAACTGTCAAAATTCCGTTATAATTCGTCGAATAAAGTTATCAGCCCTTAATTACGTAGACAATTATATGAATTTTATATCATAGACCCACATAATTGTAAAACTTTTGAATCATCACTAGATCTTGCTTAATCTCTCCGAACATGTTATACTTAAGAACGAATATCTCAAGATATGTAGGTATGTACATAGGCGGCTATAAACATAGCATATACATAGATGTACATGATTAAGGCTGGCGAATAAGTACAGGTGTGGAATTAACCTCGGTCCGGTTGTTTCGCCGGTTACGACCTAAACCATAACCCTCGCGTTATGGCTTGTATTATTATAACTTTTACAGCGAGTTAACACACTAGATGTGGTTCCGCTACGAGCTTATTTTGATGGTCGACTGGAATTTGACCCATTTTTTCTCGGTCCTGAGTATAGAATTTGACCATTTCTATTCAAGAATCAGAATATCCACATTTTTTAGATGAAATGTGACCTATTGTGTACCATAATAAATACGTTTTTTTAAAGAGAAGGTAGCAATGGGCTAATCATCAGAGATGATTGCAAATCGAATGAACAGGGCTCACGGAACGTATACACATGATCAGCACATTGATTTGAGAAATATTCGACCGCAATATGGTCAAAGTTTTAGCATTTTGCGAAGGAAAATCTAAACGCCTACCCTCCTACAGAGCCCGTCTAGATTACTTCAAGATGCAACCTTTGACTGCACGCAGTGACATGACTGATGCCTTGTTTTTGTTTAAGTTATTAAGAAACAAAATCGACTGTCCTGGCTTGTTAGACTGCGTGCCCCATCCCGCTATCCCAGAAATAAAATCACCCCATTTTGTCCACCATTACGAAGGACTGTACTCGGTGCTAACTCCCCAATACCTAGGTCATGCAGGATCCTAAATAACTACAGTGACTTGATTGATGTACACCAAGACAGTGTCAATAAACTGTATAAAGTAATTAAGGATATCCCAATTGCAAAGATATAATATTAAAGTATGTTTTTTGCATAAAACTTGTAATATTATTATGCAGTGCTAATCTAAATTTTATTGAACTGAACAATATTCTTTTATTTTTTGTGTTTGAATCTCATTTATTTAATTGTAATTTTCTTATTCAATGTATCATTAACTCAATTGTATTTTATTTGATTTTTATTCATTCATTTGAAATAATTTTACAATTTTAATTATATAATTGTGTATTTGAATTTAAATTCCGTATACTGTTATTTGTTATTGGAAATTGTATAATTGTTACTGATTATAATTTGAACCGTTTCTTATATTAAATGTGGTGTTAACCTATAAGTGATTGTTACACCTGCCTTTATGTATTAGATAAGCTACTTTTTATTAGTTATGTGTAAACAATTGTTGGTTAACCTTAATAAAAAAAAAAAAAAAAAAAAAAGTGACCATATTACGGCCATATTTAGTTATAGCACAACTCAAAGGCATTTATTCTCAAGTAAAGAAGAAAGTACACAAGAATAATAAAAAACAAAACATAAGAATAAAACATGAAAAATTTACAGTTTTATTAATTGTCAACACGCTGCTCACTTTGGTAGTGTTGCCAGCTGACAAGAAAAACTTTTTATGCATACCTATCTATAGCATCATCATAAACAAGAATGATTGATCTGAATTTGGAATATGGGAATATGCCATTTGTTTATGATTTTACACGTGGCTGAAAACAATCGTAATTGTTTAATAAAATTACATCTTGTGGCAATATTACAATATTTTTTTAGTGTCAGCCACTACATACCAACTTTGTAATTTGTTTGTTGTAATTTTTTTTCGTCTCGTGTAGCACAATAAATATTACGAACAATGGAAAATTTACAGACGAAAAATTTCGGGAGCGGGGACAACTTTTATCCGTATCTATATATCCCCCATTCCTAGTTGTTAAATAAAGTCAGTGTTACTATGCCAAAGAGCTGCAGCAGCAGTTGCTTCCAGTGAGCAGTACATCGCTGGCCACAAGGTTATAAGTTACAGAGGTCTGATATTTATTCGTACGGTTCGATTGTAGTTTTATGTGCGCCCGTAAATGCTGTTATTGGTGCACATTTGAATAATACGACCAACTCCAAATGTTACTTGTAACGCGCAAAAATATTTACTTCTTACTCAACATGATTTGTTGGTGCTGGCTGAAGTGGCATTGTGCTGGACAAACATTTGATATGCGCTAATTATTGGGATGTGTAAATAAAGTATTGATTTGAATGTAGTGGCTGCTTTTATAGCGACGATTAAGTATTAAGTTTCGTTGTTAACGCCAGAGTCTACCTGAATTCCTATTAGCTATTATTGGGGCATTAGGGTAATACTGTGAAAGAAAAACGAATTACTGATCGTAATATCTACTCAAAAAATATTTTACTTCATTATCGTGTCATCCTTTGGTTATAAATACGTAATAGACACTATTAATACTGTTATTGGTACTGAAACTGATTGGTGCAAAAGGGGAAGAGCAACAATCGCCTTTGTTACAATAAATTCAACGAACATATTGTTACATCGTTTACTCTACCTTATTTTGACTTTAGAGATATAACGAGCTAGTTAAATTTCGAGTTTCTTTAAAAAAAATTCGTCCTTTGCTGTTTCCAATTTTTCGGCAGCACGCAGACGAATTTTGTAGTAATTTGTTGTATTATATTAACAAGGTATAAAATCAAGTCAAATAAATAAGAAAATAGTCGCTCCCTCTGTCTGTACGCTTTGATCTTTTAAGCTACGCAACGGATTTTACTGCAGCTTTCAACAGTAGAGTGAATATTTATACGCATTTGTGCTTTCCGTGTGAAGCCGGAATCCGAACTCACATCTTACCAACTCTATGTAGATATAATAATACCGGCCTATAAACGTCTCACTGCTGGGCACAGTGACAGGCCTCTTCCCATATAGAGAGGGGATCGCATGTGGATAAAATAATCTCAATTTTAAATATATTTAACCCTCTTCATCATTGTACAATATCCTTATACTGGCCGAATAAGCAGTATGTTTGTAACGTGCCCTTACAATTTGATTTTCATACACTGATTTCAGATCAAACTAAACTTCTAACGACTACTCGAAAATTAATCATTACTACAGTCCAATTAAATTCTTACTACAGATAACCTACATGAAGTTATCTGTAGTAAGAATTTAATTAAGTATGCCGAGATCCATAAAACATTATGCTTGTAACTCTCACGTATGATTCGGTCTACGTTATAGAGGCTATAAAAGCCAATTACATAATTATGCGGTCCCCATCTTAGAATATAGTTTTATATTAAAACATAAGAGCATCGTGCCAGGTGAGCCGAACACCTATATAAATATATTTTTATACCTCTTTATGTTATTTTGTTTCTTTTATAGCGCGCGCGAGTGTTGCCATATTTAAATTTTATTCGCCTTAATGTTGCCACACACACGACTCCTTGCAATCTCATACCTATAACGTGGCAATTTTTATTTTACTACCCGTTATTTAAACCTAAACTCTTTGTGTTTGCATTTAAGGTTGAATATTATATTTTTGTGTGGTATGTATAGTGTGGTTTCAGATACAGATGCTGGGGAAATAGAAGCGATTTGGGAGCAATGTTTTTATTTAGAACGAGGCCGTTTGAATGTGGAAGGTAGAGTGACCAAGAACACACGATGTGCCGAATAATTTCCTCATTAATAGTCTCCTAAAATTATTTTTTTAAATTATATAGTGATTCGACAAAACACTTCGAAAAAATTGACTTATAAGAGATTTCTCTAAAACTGTTTTATTTAATTAAATCATTTTGATAAAAGTGGAAAAAATTATAACGTTAGGTCTATAATAGGCCTTATCAAAGCTAAACTTTTGAAGTTAATAAACGAAACACTATGTTACATTTTATACACTCTCTAAATAAATTTCGATGAACATGGTAACATTGTAATAATTCACACTCTAGCCGAACCTACACTACAGCCTACTACAGCACGTTCACATAATCAATGGGTGAGGAAGAGACGATATTATCTTATATGGCTTGTTAGGTTCGCCAAGATACAGCGGCCAGAGAGTACTGACTTGGTTTTGAATACTATCATGGTAACCCTACGTTAAGGGGACGTTTGATATATTCCTACCTGTATGTTTTGATTTGATCGCGAGTGGCCAGCATCAAACGCGGCCGACCACTACTTATTATCATTTGGTGAGCGACAACCCTACGGCTGTTTTCTATTGTCGTCTTGTTAGAATGCCAATAAAAACAGGGTTGCCCTTGTTTTCTTAGTATTCGCTATTGAATAATGATTTATTTGAACACAAAGATATCGTATAATTTTTATTTGAAATGTATTTCTAAACTTGTTTGTTTGTTTAAAATTAATACTTTGATTTGAAACAATATTCAATACCAAATTAAATCTAATAAGAAACTGTAATAAATATTAACATAGATATAAAAGTTTAATTTAATTTTACAAATTTTCAATAACCTGCATTCATTCCAACGCCTATCGACATAAAAATTTATTACGCTGGCAACAAAAATATAATTTTCGAATTATTCCAACCGCCCTAAAAGTAAGTCATAAATTCCGCGATCCAATACTAAATACACAGAAAATCATTCGCAGTCGCGACCTTAGCTTTTATATTAAAAAGCATTACTTTTCCGATAGCAAATCTTATACAGGAACATACGGGATGATTGCCGGGGGCTCCTTGCAAACGAAATTAAACTTTACGGATTAAAATTCAGAGTAGATTTTGTTTTGTGTTTTAAAGTAGGAGGTTGGAATCTTAAAGAGGTTCGATTCGTAGAGAATTCTTTTAATAAGTCGGGATGATTTACGCGACGCCAGGCGCACTCGGCGCGGGACTCCCCCTTAATTAAAGGAAAAAATTCACGAACACCTTCGTACGACGTGATTGTCACACGGTAATTAGCGCTAAGCATAGTGCAGAGATTTTTGTAGGGAACTCGTTTCAGACGGGATTTCGTCCCCTTTTTGATAATTAATTATGAATAAGATAATTATTTTAAATAACGAAGTAGCCATGTTTATGAGTTTAAATAATTCAGTGTTATAAATAAACCAAGTTCATGGTTAAGAAAGATTTAATTAGGAAAAATTAAAGATATAATATTTTAGTACATCTAACACAAACATGTTAAATTATGTACATATTATGTTGGGATTTGGTTTACAATCTTTTTTTTTCATCGGTAGAAGTGCTTCTGCTAATCAAATTAATATAAATGCTAGAAATCAATAAAATCCAATATTTAATGACATAATTCCGAGTGGCCCGTATAAAACGCTCCCTTTTTCATTTGAGCATATTTTCATAAATGCAAACATTCAGAAAGAATTTCCTTCGAAAGCTCATAAATATTTCCCACTTTTACTACCTCCATTCCAATCACAGTTTTTCAAAAGTAATCTTAGACTGTAGTAAATAGAGTCGTGATTTGTTTGTTAAATAAACTCATAAGCGCGTTTTAAAACGGATCACAAGAGGGCAGATTAAAGATTAATCCGAATATCCAATAAATATCAGAATGGATTCATTCTGGGATTGGAATCGAAGAATTGGAACTTATTCCAATTCCATTTTGGAGATGAGGTGTTTTTTCGTGGATGAGTTATGTTCGGCAGAGAGATTTAACGTCCACTTACTGGACACAGTTTTTTAGATGTTTTCCTGCTAATGAAAAAGGATTAGGTGTTTTTCGTTTTTATTAATTTAGGTAATGACACTGTTGGTTATTGGAGGGTTGAAGTTTATTGCTTATGGAATGCTAACTTCTAATTGATTTATATTTTAGTATTCTTATTCCATTACTTTGGTTTTCTTGTAAATTAAAAATTTGTTCTAACGACTGATGATTCTCTAAATTCCGTACATATTTTACGGTTTAGAATGATTCTTCAAGTAAGTACTTAGTTATCATTGGAAACTAACTACGATTCTTCATTTATTATGATGTCAAGTAACTTTAAAGTAATTAAGAGTATAATAAAGGCCCCATTAATGAACGCTTCACCAAAAAACGTGGTCGTCCAGTGGTACATAAACTGAGTGCTAAGTGGCGAAGTTTAGGGCGGCTAATGACCGGCGTCGCTAACTCGCTAACAGCCTGTTTTGTGCTCACTGTTGCTGGCTACTGCTCACTTCAGCTCACCCCGTAAACCAACGCTATACCAAAGAAATAGTGATGGGTCGGTTACAAACACTTTTATTAAATATTTTAATAATGCTACAGTAACTCTGTGTGTTTATTACGATTTAACCGATAACCATACCACCGATTTCGATGAAATTTATTATGAAGTTGTTTTGGACTCTTAGAAAGAACATTGAATATTTTTGCCGCGATAACCGACATCCACGCAGCCGAAGCCGTGGAAAAACCAGTATTTATATAAAATCATAATTGTTAGTAGCCGCACTGACCCTTAACCTATTTTTTTCAAGTTTATTGCTTTGTACGAGTAGGTGATTATAATCAATATAATCTCTCTGAACTACCCAGTGACGAACGGGCGGAAATGGTGTAACCATTAAACTATGAGTTCCTTGTTGACCACAAAATCTAAGAAACTCGATAATACAAATTTATTTTGACTTGCTGCACCCGCCGTTTACCAGATAACTTTCTCTTTCGGTTTGTAGCCGGATAAACCTATGTGTTAATCGAGGGTGTCAGCTACCTGCATACCAAATTTTATTAAATTGGTCGAGCAGTTTGCCCATGAAGTGGTAACAAACAAACTTTTACAATATTATGTTTTACAAAAACTTTTAGGTACTTAAAAGAAAATCCCGACGTCCAGTGTTGGTTTTCTTGATTTTTAGCCGTTGAATTAGTCGTTAATTTATATAATGGAACAACAATACCTGCAATAGATTTGAATTTAATCGATTATGCCGAATGCCCATCACTAGTGATCATAATAAAGCAAGTCCACCGCGGTCAGCTCGGCACGTTACGTCCAGTTGTCCGGGATAATTCCCTCCCTCTTATAATCTACAAAGCATTGTCCCAAACTCCTCAAGTTAATTCCATGATAGCACTGTAACTGTGTTCATTTGACGCTGGTTTATTTGTTCTTGATTGAACTTTGATTGTTTGAACTCTCGGTTGTAATTAGTACGCAGTGGTTGTGAAATAATGCTGCCACTAAATACCAAACTCAGGATTAAATTATTATTTCCAGGAGACAATCTTGAGCTCGATTAGGAAATATTGATGAAGGCCGAGGAGTTATTCTAGGTTTTTGAAAATTATACATTATAAATATTCTAATAGCAGATCGCAGAGATTTACACTAGGCAGGTACTTGGTTTTGTATTTAATTACGTTTTTCTGAATTTAAATAATGAATATAATCTGCAATGAAAAACTAAAATGAAAACAATTTTTATTTAAATCAGTTTTGAAAACTTCTGAAATACATATACTTAATGCCTCTCAGGAGGCCTTCTTTAATAATATAGAAAATCATCTTTTGCAACATTTTATACTAGGTACGGCATAAGCTGATATGAAGCAACAGTACGGTCATGTCATCACGATGAAAAAGGCTTCAAACCTTTTAAATGAAGCATAGTGATGTCATGAGGAGATCCCCGTAACTCTTGTCTCACTTACACGTCACTACATTAGAGTCAAGTGCGAGCCGACCGCGGCACTAAATCTGCCACATTAAGCGACACTTAGCCGGGGCCCCAAATAAATTTAATTTGTACCCCCCGCCCGCCGGGGCTGCAAGACGATGTTTGTTCGGTCTAATTAACCTAACTGTTATCGTTCCTTGAGAATTGTGTATAGGTTTTCTTCATTAAAATGTATTTTGTATAAATTTCTATAAGCAAAAGTATGCTAGGGTGAAAATCATATGGAAAAAAAATATAGATAAATAAATGTCCTACAAGATTTGATAGTTAAAGAATGTTGTGTCAGTGAAAGGCACACCCTCTGAGATACAATACTTGCGTTATGACAATGTAATATTCCTTATTTCCTAAAGAACACATATTTAAGAAGCTGTACATACAATGTAAGTGCCAAATAGCGAAGTATAAATAATAATAATCCAATTGAAATCCCATTACCGTATGTTCGGTGCTCGCGTGCCAAAAATACACTTATGTGTTATATTACTCCACTCTAGGGGGTGGGGAGTTGAGTAGGAGGAGAGGGGAGGCAAATTAGCAAATATTGTAACACTCGGAGACAACAGTAGTGCGCGCTGTGTTAAAAGCCAATCGTACAGAGCTGGGAATGTAGAGAGCTTCCCGGTTCGAAGATATCATAATAGCAAAGGATTTAAAAACTTATAATTGTGACTTATCTATACTCAAAACCATTTTAGGCAGTTTAACTTAGGTGAGTATTTCTTTCTATAAATTGGAAAACTTCTTAAACATTCAAAGACAGAATTCACACAAACTGAATTTTAAGTGCGAAAAAAATTTGTATTTCGTACATCTGTGAATAGGTCGCAAGCAATTTGTTATATCCCTTTTTGGATAAGGCAAACCAAAGTTGGCTGGGTCAGTCAAATTATTAATAAGAGACTTAAAATCATGTATATTTTACGAGTAGAGACCTGGTAGGGCCAATGTTATGCCAAGTTATGTAACTGGACTCTATATGCTGGGAGTACTAGGGACCGATAATTGAATAAGGTGGACTAGTAGCAGTGAATGGATTGGAGATATCCGTGACAGGGATGGTCAGCGCTCCCTTTAGGATGCCTACGTGCATGATCATGCTGAAAACCTCAACACTTGATGCTATACAAAACAATCTATTTTAAAAGGTCTAAGATTTTATAATTCTGTGTAAAAGCAAACGCGTCGATCTCACACGCGACAAATTGCGATTTACGGCTCGCGACGTAGCCGCGCGTCCGGGCGGCGCCGAGCCGCGGTCGCTCGCGCGGTTTATTTACACCGCCTGTCTTTGGACCGCTTCCACGCTAAGTGTGGGCCCGTCCTTACAAGTTACCTTCTAATTGCCTGATTGATTTAGGTGTTACTGTTCCTGGTAACCCGGTAGTTATACCTACACAGTGGTCGGAAACTGAGTTATCACAATTATTAACTGTGCTATATAAACTTATTCACAAAAAGTTGTGATATTATAAAATTTATTCATATTAATCAAACCTGGATACAATAACAACCAGAAACTCGGTATTGGGAGGCAGTCTTTCAAATTGAAATTACGAAATATTATTCAAAAATACCCTTATTTATAGCCAGTAAAACGAAATTAGTCGTCATAATTTAGAAATCGATAAAAATAAACAATTTTTTTGAAACTTTTTTAATAGAAAACTCGGGGTCTTAAGTTTCATTTTCACGGGGTCGTGTGTGGGGTGCGGGGCGCGGGGTGCTGTCGACAATTTATTGTTTTTAATTCAGGTGGCGGCGATACGGAGGCGCGCAATCACTCGATACGCCATCAAATAAATGTTTAGCTATTGCACTGTGGCTAGGGATGGGCGAAAAGTGCACTATCGATACATGGAAATATTAAAAGACAAGTATGAGTCTAATGTTTATAAGTACTGAATGGACTCCTAATGGTATTTGAATAGATGCGTGGTGATCAAGCCTAATTTACTCTGAAAAAAAAAAGCAGATTGTAAATGAATTTATATGTTAAGACTCAGAAAGTCTTCAAGTAATTATTATGATTATTTAGTAGTTTGAAAATAATTAGGCTAGAAATATTTTTATAATTATATAAAACAAAGTCGGATTTGCTACAACACTTTTATCACAGGGTTGACAGATTTTCATTATCCTTGATATATTGGATTCGTCTCCGTCCTGAACAGCAAAATAAATATAAATGATTTTTAAAATGTAAAATTGACATAAAAATTAAGTTTACGGGAACGGAGACCACCTATGCGGGTGAAACCGTGGGATACTGCTAGTTTATTAAATTTATAAGAAAGTAAGGATGTATGTCTTCTTTTCAAATAGCCTCTGAAAAGTCTTTTAAATATATTAAAATTTAACCATCGACTTTAGATATCGATGTAGGTGTATCGTTCCTACCAGCACCGCAGGTCGCTCGACCGAGCACCGTTCGTTAACTGGGCAAGTTTTCCAATAGATGGCGGCACCTGCGCCATGTTTATTGTGTGCCGGATTACGATTAATTAACAGCGACTAATTCTACACACAAGGCCGGTATTGCTCTCAGGATGTTAACTTACTTATGATTAATGAAAATTTTGGTATTTATGTTTCACTAGCGGACCTGCTCTGGCTTCGCACAGGTATCACAGTAATGCTTACAATTATACACTAAAATCTTTTTCTTAAATCAGTCTTAGTACCCTTATTTGCGAAATAAATAATCTTATCTTATCTGTATACAAAGCCGTCGCGTATTTTAAAAGATCTAAATGTACAGACAGTGCGAGTAACTTTTGTTTTATACTAGGTAAAGGGTTGTATTGGTTGAGTGTTGTGTGCCATGTTATAAAAAAAAACACTGTAGTAAAAACATTCCAGGTGAATGTTACAGACATTTACAAATGATTATTAGGATAACTTAAAAAGCCTACGATACCTAAGACCAGTCTTTAAAGTTGTTTTCAGGTTCATTTCTTAAAGTGGTGAAAAGAGTATTCACTGTCTTAAACTAAAGGCACTCTTTCGAAATTCATCACATTATTTAAGCATCATTCTTATATTTAACATTGTTAAAATACTTAGTTTGCTGACATCAATATATCAATTTTATTTAGGTAAGTCTGGTTTAGTTCTTGGTCTTGGTTCTAACAAAATCAATACCTACTAGGTACTGATGATACCTAGCGACCACTTTTATCCATTCATTTGTTATTTTTTTATTTTTTAAAAACTTACTAGCGATGTGGGTCGCACATTACTGGTATTCTTGTTAACCCCTCGTGCTAAGCTAAATGCTTGTGTCACGAATGGGCTCACGTCGGTAGTACAATGGGTGGGATTCGAACCCGCGACCACATGATCGCAAGTCCGATGCCTTAGTCATTAGGCTACCGCCGCTTCTTATATGTAAAAAATATTGAATCCATTGAGCATGATAAGCTATTTATCTTTTCGCGTGTAAGTTTAATAAATAATTCTAAAAACACACGTCCCACTTTCGTTATAACTAAAGTAATATTCATTACATTGATATTATATTGTAGCGCAGTAAGTGCACGAAATGACTTCAAATAATTAAATTATACATTTCATTAATCTGTTTACAAAACTGTGAGTAAATGGTGCGTTATAATTACATTTAACGACAATAGCTCCGATCCTCAACTTTTAACATGAGGGGAACCCTAAATAATGGAATTACGGAACCCGAGGGTGTCGGATGATTTAATTTTAGTTTGTTTAGTGTTGCTGTGCGATTGATTCTATTTTGTTATTAAATATTTATTAAATGTGAGTCGGAGTTAGTTGGTTAGAAGTTATTTTAAATTGATTAACGAAAAATACTTTGTTATATTGCGTCTGTAAGTATTTTGTTCTATGTAATTCTGTAAAACCATACAAAAACTATAAAATACTTATAAACATGTTCATGTTGGTATTCTGCTGTAAATTAAAATTAAATTAAACATTACATCAAACTTTTTGTTTGTGTGTCTTATATCTGAGTAAGTAACAACACCTTAAGACTGAAAACGGATCAAAGAACGGCAAAAAGCAGTCAAACCCTTCGCTCAGGTTCACATACGATAAAACTCATTAAAAAAAATATCGGCAAAGAACAGCAATAAATACAATACGAATTTATCTACTTCCTACAAATATAAATTATTTATAATTATTATTAGTAAGAACTAAACATAGTCCCAGAGACATACTCATAACAGTTTGTTTGTGGGATCTGGAAAAAAACTACCTACTTGATTATATTTGTAAAAAAATATAATAAATATTTTTATCTAATTATTTAAATTTGTAAGTTTTCAATTCATAAAAATCTCATAAAGTGAACTCATATTATTAGCGAGATAGTTTACGAAACATTTGGGCAAAGCGCTGATCTAAATAAGGGCACTTATATCCCCAAGGGCCAGAGACAAGGGTCACCGCCTGAGACGAGCTGGGGAGACGAGTGCAACTGTGCATACGAATCACTCGCCAATAACTCACATCATATTATAATGTGGGGTGATTTAATGTTATGCAATCCGAGAGAAAGCATGGACTTTTAAACAAATGTTTCTCTAACTAAACTCTAGTTTTCTTTGATTAAAAAAAGTAATCCGTTCCGTTTATTATCTCGGTATGTTATTTGCTAAAGACAATGTCTCCACTGCGGTATTTTCTAACATGGTGGGTAGCTGGACCAGGTCTTCTCGTAAGAGGGGGAAAGGGATAAGGTTTTTATAAGGGACTAGTTCGCATACATGGCCATCATTGCAAATCCTGTTGGCCAGAATCTACAATGACAAGGGATGAGGATAATAATACAGGATTAATTTAAAAGTAATAATTTAATTTATTTATTAATTCAACGAGGTGATCAGGTGCATAAAACTGAACAACTTTCTCCAAGGAACATAGCTCGAAATCTTAAAATGGAAAATAAACTTTTCATACAAAGTGACAGGTCACGTGACTTAAGTTTGTATGAAAAGATGATTTCCAATTTTAAGATTTCGTCTATGTTTCGTGGGAAAAATAGTTCAGCTTTATGCACCTGATCACCTCGTTGAATTAATAAATAAAATAAATTATTACTTTTAAATGAATCCTGTATTATTATCCTCATCCCTTGTCATTGTAGATTCTGGCCAACAGGATTTGCACTTTTGCACTCCTTTAAAATTAATCTTGAGGAAAGCTTATTCCTACTATTGAGATAGTGAAGGCTACAAAACTAGTTGGGAAAGCGACTGGTGCGTTGAACCAGGAGTCGCAGGTTGAAGTCCTGCCGGAGGTTCCAATTTTTCTTTCATTCTATTTGTATGTAATTAACAAACTATAGATTGTTGTTTTTACAATATCTGCCTGACCAAGTTCTGAGTCTCTTATATTAATTAAAATGCTGGAAGTTGTTTTGTTAGGAAAATCTCTTAAAAAAAAACTTTTATTTTGTGATCTTTTTGCTGCGGTATTGTATTGAACTTGGTACGCTTGTTATAAATAACATACTAACGCGTACACGATAAGCTACACCTGCGCATATAAAATACTTAATATGGACGTAAACTCTAAAAGTTTTGCAGCGCATCGTCACGTCCGCTCTCGATCGCGGCTCGACATCGTCTGAACCCAACAAAAACACGTGGGGAACTCCACTCAGAGGGGCGGGGCTAAACTTTACTAACTTCCAATCATATCGCCTTATAGATACTCTCTTTCGCTTCCTCTCGTGTTGTCTCTTTCTCATTCGTAGATTACCCGTAGTCGATCCTTCATAGTGAAGTATGATTTTTTTATGATCATTTTAAAGTTGGCGAATATGGTGGAGCCCGCAGTTGCGTTTAAATGTTGCCAAATTATATGTAAGTGTGTTTGTGTTACGGTTTAGGTGCTCTTATGAGATGGCTTTATTAAATGGTTTTGTTTGATAGTGTGGGATTTTTGTATGACTTTCATGCAGTGTGTTTTTCATGAACACTGTATTAAAAACTTTGTATACAGTAATGTTTTGCACATAATGATGCGATTTGAATACATTAGCTATAAATAGAATTTTCATAGGTGACTGATTTTTGGCCGTAATAAAAGTATTAAAACACAGTAGAACAGTTTAAAAATAATATTTTATTGTGGTTTTTACGGCACATAAAATATCATATACCTTTTTAGGCATTTTTAATATTTATTTAAAGTCTAGTTATGGTAAAGTACTCACATTTTCATAAAATATGGGCTGCAGGTGGGTTGAGTATTAACGAAGTCCATATTAAAATAATCATATTCGACATTGGCTCAGCTTAAGACCCTTTAGGAAAACTCATTAATTTATCTTTCAAATTGTTTAAACATCAAAAACGACATACCTACACCATAATCTCATTAATAACAAATATCCTTACCATTAAAATTAATACATTTTCGTTCACAGTCAACTTTAATTACAAAAATATTAATCAATTGATTACAAAGCCATAAACCTTAATCTAAATTGAACATTAGTAACGGTTCTATTAATATTTTACATAATAAATATCAAACCAATTTATATCTCTGGTCAATAAATACCTTTATATCAATGACACTCTTGAATAACCTACTCTAAATGAATTGATATAAGGTTTAAATTTGGCTGGTGTTGTATGTTATTAGATGTGCGTAATAAGAGGACGATAAAAGGCCGACAAAGCAAAGGTGTCGGCTAATTGACGCGGTGAGAAGGTACCCGGACCGGCGAGCAGGGTGCGGTGCGAGTAGCAGCGAGAGAGCGAAGGATATAGAAAGCAGATCAAAAATAGGAATTAATTTGGGAGCAAAGATAAAATAGAATACTTTTTTACTTAAATTTGACTAGTTTTAGTAAAAAAAGGTTCTAAGTTATTTTGGTTTTCAATCAATTAAAATTTAAAAAATCTGACCTCTTACATTATATACTTGAATATTAGTTTGAATCAGTGATCTCAACTTGATTACCTACACTATTCAGGATTGTGACAATTGCCTATGTACCTACATACAACTTTCTTTAGTTAATATTTAAGATAATGCAATTTTAAGTAATTTCTACACAATATGACATGTTGAGACCACAAGATATATTGTCACTCCACTTTTTAAAACGTAACACATGTTTCATACAATTAAATGTATATTTATCTTTATCTTTAAAATTCCCAAGACTTGAAAAACTTTTGCCCACAAATATAAAAATATACAAGCAAGTATTTAAAATTTCCAGTTAAATAACATCATAATGTGAAAAAGAAAATCTAAAACCGAATGAAAAACATATAGTTCGAGAATAGTTTCATAATCGCTATCGCTTATGGTCCACTCGCTTCTCGCGTCCACTGGCACCTGCCCCATATTCCTGTAGGGGTCACATCCGGCGCGGACAATGCGCGCTCCCCGCGGCCCGCCATTGTGTCCTCACAAGCTGAGATATTTATCTAATGTTGTGACGGTTACACACAATTCTTACTCACATAAGGGCTTCATAAAAGAGGGCTTGTAACTATACTGAAATATGACCCCTTTCGGACTTTATTGATGCGGATGTTTCTTATAATATGTGAGCGTAATCTTTGATGTGTTGTTGCCCTTACCAGCTTGCTCACGTTAACGTTAATTTGGATATTGTGTACCATTAAGATGCAGAAAAAAGTTTACCATGCGACATTTTAAGATAATTAAGATTATTGCATGTGTTAGTTTCTGATTGCATCCTGCTAATAATTGTTCTCGGTATAATTGACTTATGATTGACCTTTAATACAATTACAGATGCTCAAAATATAACATGAGATTAAGTTCTTTACAGAATTTAAACTCCAGACAATCTGTCATTGAATCAATGTACCCTGAATCTGATAAGTATCTATTTATCATTGGTCTATAAAAGATGGTGTACCTTACTTATAGATGCACTGCGTCTTCGATTAGTTTTTTTTGTAGCTTAATAAAATACGTTCACAACATTAATAAATAGAAACCTAAAACCTAAATAATAATTAATTACTACCAATTACCACCATTAAAAAACAACAATAGCACCTAATACATCCTGGCATCCTGCGCCCGCGCTTAAACCATCCCACCGAACAGGATGCGTTCCATTTATAAAATAATACTTTTAAAAACCGTTTATAATTCCGCCATCTTTATTGGGGTCTGTTCATTGGGGGATTTAAAAAAGGAATAAATTGGGAAGTGTGGCTTTATGATGAGATTTTGATATCATTGTGAGTTTGTTATTGTTGTCGAGATGCGATGGATGATACCAATACTTATTACAGCTAATTGTATTTTTTTGCAGATTATATTTTGTGGTTCAAATTTATTTTGAATTTGTAAAGAATTTATTTTGGAGCAATAACAATTTAGAGATGGAATATATAAATATGCATCTATTAATACTAATTGTCTGGTTTTTGTAGAGCCATAAGTACTATTATTTTGTAACGGTACTGTAATAAGGAGAGTGTCATGTCCTAAGGGAGCCTATTTCGAGACAAAAAGGCTAAAAATCATGCCTTAACGAGCCTTCTTAACTTTCTAGTATAAGTTTTCAATTCAATTCAATTCATTATTTTTAGTAAATAATTATAAATAATAAAAATAATTGTAAATAATAGTAGGAAATAATTTCAAATGAAACTTATTTGTTTGATATTGTTGGTATACTAGGGGCATGATGTGAAAAACATTATCTAAACTAAAATTATAATAAATGATTTTAAATGTCCAGCGCGCTATCAAACTTAACAATACTCTGTCCTGAAAAGTAGAGCTACTCTATACATTCGCAACTCTATTTAAATATACCTGAAGTGTATGATATCTGAGACTACACGCCATCAATCAAGCGTAATGTCTGCGGGCCCTCGGCCGCAGCAGATGGCTCTAATTCTATGGGTGTTTTATTTCTTAACAAATCGAGTGCTTGTGTGTCAATTAATATAATATTTGTCACATAAATAACCGGAGATCCTTCCGCTATTATCCGAACGCATAAACTCCACCATTCCAGCTTATTATTCGCAGTACAATAGTTTTTAGCGGGTGCGGGGCGAGGGGGGGGTGGAGCGGCCCGCAAAAACTGCACCCGACTTAATTATAAAGAGACAAGAAGCGCCATTAAATAGCGATTCGTTAAATCTACGCTCTCGTGTTAACACCACACGTGCTGCCTCCCGCTCGCACGTCTTCCCGGTAGAGCGGGACGGCTATAGTTCTAGGGCGACGGCCTGGTTTAGGGGCGGCGTCCGCGATATAAGGTTTAGATTGACTGGGCGGCGTTCTCTATTCAGGTTTTTTTCTGTTTGCGAGCAAAAGCGTCAGCGAGAGCTTTTCATTTGGTGTCGGGTCGCGCTCGCGGGCGCACGCACTGTCTGCAGAGTGCGATGAGCGAGTGATCTCTCGAGTCGCGAGTGCAGTGAGCTGAGCATGTCGGAGTTGCGAGGCTCGCCGCCGATGGCGCGCGGCCTGGAGGGCGGGTTCGCTCCGCTGGCGGCGCTGAGCTCGCTGGCGGAGGCGCCGCCGCCGGCCGCCAACCCGCACGGCATCGACCACATCCTGGCGCGGCCGGCGGCGGGCGCGGGGCTGCTGGCACCGCGCCTCTCGCTGGCGGCGGCGGCGGCCGGCATGGCGCACTACCTGCAGCACAAGCCGCTCTACTGGCCCGGCTTCCAGGGGCTCGTCTCCAACCCCATGGCCTGGCGAGAACGACTGCAGTCCAGTAAGTACCACACTTATACTTCTTACCATACTTTTACAGCCTCCACTTAATATCCAGTTATAGACAGACATCTGCAAAAAATGACATTTACCTACCTGTGATTCTCGCAGGATTATATATAAAATTAAATGTAACGTTTCTAACTAACTCTATAGATATACTCAATCATCTCTTGTTGACGAAATAGGGCCAAAGATTATTCCTACACCGTCCTTGCCGTTATAAAATCTTTTTATTTACCAAACATAATCACATAAGGGAAGATAGTTAGCTCGTTACCTTTTGCATTGTTTATAAACGAGATACATCTGGCAGAAGGTACGACAGGCATTTGAAAATATCTAATTGAAACGTCAAATTTTAATTGATTTGTTCAATATTTGTAAAATAAATCGACAGGTGCAACTATTTTTCTATTACAAAATACATCAATGAAAAAGTTTCATATATGATGACGTACGCATAGATTGTAAAAGTAATTGAAATATAACTTTATGACAAAAACGATTGTTTTTACGATATTACAAATTCCGTTGAATCTAAAGTATTGTAAGGTGTCTGATATTTAACTGGCTTATTAAAGTGTTTTTATTAATTGCGGATGTAAATAACGAATTAAGTTGATAGTCGTATAAAAGACATCAACGCGTCGCGCCTAAATCTTATTACTGAACCAATTACCATAATGTGGCTTTGACCGGTAATTATTATTGAATTAATGTGTTTTTCCATAAAAACAACGCAATGTTTAATTTTATAATTATCATTTTAATGTTAATTCTGTACTTTGGTGTTAAAACATAAATGTAATCTCTTTTATAATACTTGAGTGACGCCATTTTTATATGTTTTTGTTTTAATTTGAGGCTTTGATTATATTGCTATAAGGAAAACAATCTTAATAATACTTTAGGTGTTTTTGCTTCACACATTAATTAGGTTTATAATTAAATTTCTTCTTAAATAGAAGATTATATATACAATAAGAATTTAACAACCGTACGTACCTATTATTATTAAATTTGTTGTTTGATTTGTATTAAAAACAAACTTATTCAAATTTCTTAATACGCATACTGGCAACACTTTACAACTACCAATTAAACCTAGTAATTACAATGGTAACTTACTCTAACACTATCTTACCCACAACGTAACCGATGTAACAACGTAACGACGTGAATACAGCCTTTACGTGAACTTCCGTCGGGCTTGTTCCGTCGGACCCTTTGCGCCGTTTATAGCCCTAGGGCAGTTTGCGGCCCGTAGCCGACATTAAGGCTTTGTTACACGTACGTATGCCGCCGTAAACGTTAACGTTGCCTTTGATTTACTTGGCTTTGTGGTTATTGAGGAAGGGGTAGGCTTTCACTGTTTAAATTAGGTTTATGTGCATTTTAGGGGAATAAATGAATTATACATTCATTCGGAGGTTTCAAGAAATGCAATGAAATTTAATTTTACTGCTAAGAAAAATAACTTCATAACTGTACTGGCTTTGTTTTGACTTTTGTATTTATTATTAGTAAATGAAAAGCAACTTTATTAAACTATTTGTAAAAACATATTTACTGATATAAAGATAATTTAAACCTGACCAACAAAAAAGGCACCATTTCTCATGAATATTGTTCCAATACCTCAAAAAACATACTATAACCAAAGGTTGGATATGTTTTCTACTTTTTATTAAAAAAAAATAGTTGTCTTGTCGAATATCTTAAAAGCAAGTAAAAAAAAGGAAAAAAAAATATTTCCTACGAAAGAATACATTCCTATTGTTTGATCGTTAATAATATTCAAGATCAAATTTGTTCTCAGAGATATTGATTTGTTATGTAGATATACGTAGGTATGTATATACATACCTACTATGTATAGTTAAGCTCATATTTTATGTATATTTCCAATTTAAACTATAAAAAATATTTTAATGATTCAATTAAGTACTTAAGCGCATCAAACGTATAATATTTCAGTGGATAATACATTTTGCTAGTAATTTGTTTCTAGAAAAAAAAAGTTTGATTTTTCGATAAGAAGTTTTGGTTTAAAACCTTTTTAAATGGCTTTTGAACACAATGTCATGTCAACCTTTGATATATAAAATGAATGTTGAAACAACATATAGTACCAGCAGTGTGCCTCGTCTCCTTTCTCAAAGTAACGTGAAATTGAATGACCTAATAATTTTTCGTTTCGAATTTTAGGATACAAATACATTTATTTTACCCTTCTGGTATTTCAGTGCTTGAAATAAAAATACCCATACGTTATTATATTCGTATAGGTACATTAAACGGGCAAAGAACCGCCGAACGCCAGTCTTAATTAGGTAGAATGTTAGGAGGCCTCAGGAAATCCTCGCAGAATCTAATACATATCAATAACGCTCACAAATCCTACCAATACAGTATAGTCGGTGCCTTTGTAGATATAATTATTATTTATTATAATTCGATAAGGAAGACAGATGTGATTGACTGCTATTTGGAAAAATTGCCTTGACTACATAATATTGTGAGAATATAAAAAAATTAGTAATTTACAAATTTATATGTCAAAAGCAATAGGTTTGTAATGTGGAGCCACATGTATTATCAATCTGTAAATTGTGTGTATTATAATGCCGGTTCTTTGACAAAGGTGTTTTGAAGTTTTGGTTTTGCGCAATTTTGGAAGTCATACTAACTAGACATACATTTAGATTATCGAAATATCTTTAATTGAATTGAAAGAGATAAAAGCTGCAAATATCTAGTTATGATTGATTTTTTTTTATAATTTTCCTTTATGTTAGTAATTTGATACTACGTTTTAAGTCTATGACGAATAAGTCTAAATATAACATCACATTAATGCCAATATTTGTACTATTATGATTATAAAATTTAAATAGATTGAATGTATTTATATATTACAGTAAAAAATAAAATTTAAGTTAAGAACAAAGGCTGATTAAGGAAGTAGCAGTTACATTGCCAATTACCAAACCGACAATACAATAAAATTCAAAATGCTCGTTAAATCGTGTCAATTGTTTTACAAGGGTGAGGCGGGTAACGAGTGTCGCGTCGGGAACACCGTCTTAAATTAATGAGAACAGCTATAAGCGGTTAATTAGAGGCTCGGGTCGTGACGCAATCGATACCGCGTCGACTGCGACGGCTGACGGGTTGCCGCTTGGCGAGGCTGTTATACTTGTGTAAGAACTGTTATATGATCATCAAATAAGATAGAAGTGGGACCATTCTAAGTGTGAATTTTATGGTAGAAATTATACTTAATAAAACGGATCGATTTTTATTTAGATGGCTCTGGGACAGGGATGATGAACCAATGGCACGTGCCATTGATGTCAAGCGACACAAATTTTTGGGCAAGTGACCGAAAGTGAAATTCATTATGAATTTGATGAACGTACGCTAGTGATCTTTCTTACGGAGTGTTTTTGTAATAAATAGTGAGTTGATAACGTTTATTATCACTATTTTTCGACCAATCTCCTGGTCAAAATTATTTGATGGCACATCATACATTTTTTTAATAAAAAAATGTCATGTTTTCGCATAAAGGTTTGCCTACCCTGACTTAGGATGTGTTGTCGTCCGATTGAAAGAAAGAAAGTAAAAACCTTGTCATACTTAATTGACAGTTTAGATTTTCACACAGTTGTATTTGTGCTGATTCCATTGTACGCAAACTAAACCCAATGCTTTTTTTGCTATCTTTTACTAACATAAACCGTGAGAAAAGAACTTAGAAATGTCAAACTAGGTTCAGTCTTAAGCATCACTTTTTAGTGTACATGTTTTCGCTTATCGGAAAATAAATATGATATTTTAGTCGGAACTAAATTTGACAGCTCTTATATTCTTCTGTTTTATCTAATTATAGTGAAAAAGATACCGATGGACTGAAATAAATTTAGGCCAGAATCGGGGCCAGTGTACAGTGTAAAATGATAATGATTGCTAAGAACAACTTACACGGCCATCTGATCCGAAATTAAGCAGAGCCTGTATTATGGCAAACAGATAACAGATATAATATATTTTATACATCTATCTTTGCAGCATTTTTAAAATATAGACAGATTACATGTTTTCCTCTACAGATTTAAACTCAAGTGTGATTTACTGGTTATTTCCGATAGTGGTTGCCGAAACGCTATGATTACCTTCCAAGACAAAAAAAAATAGTTATAATATTTGTTTGAACAGAGAGGTATGTTTATATGGTGTAGAGTGTTAGAAAAAATACTCTAATTTCGAAGATGCTTTAAGTCTCAATACTTGTATAGTATTTATTATAAATGCGAAAGTAACTATCAAGTAACAGATGAACTGTTTTAAATAAAATTTGGTATAGAGATAGTCTAGAGCGGGAGAAAGGACATAGGCTACTTTTTGTCGCGATAACGCGGGCTGCAGCAAGTATATAATTTAATTATTATTTGATGTCTCAATTTTTTTTAAACGTAATGAAATGTTACTGTGAGTACAGTCGCACCACAAAATGATTGCACATTTGACACGCTGATTAAAATTTCAACAACAATGTAATAAGTGAGCCGCTATTGCTATCAATGATGATTAATACACTTACATGGTATCAGTTTTATTAAAAACACACAAAATATAATATCATTTGATGTCGCTGCGTCACGGATCGCGACAGATTTTAATAAAAAGCCAACAAACAGGCGATAGTCACGCCGAAGAGCTTATTATAACACATGATAACATAATATTGGTATCAGTTGATAAGTGATCAGCTAATAATGTGTTATGTCGAGTATTTGACGTTTGACACGACGCAATTACTTTGTTCCCGTCCATCGAATCGAGGGCAATCATAAATATACAATATAATTAAATTGTACGTCAATACGTTTATCTGTATTAGCATTAAATGTCTACAAATTCATGTTATTAAATTAGAGTGGAATTTTTGGCAGCGATTGTACTTACTGTCATTATCAAATAAATGTCGGTAAATTGAATTGACATCAAGGATGATTTCAATGTATTTCTCTATGTAGTTACTGTTTAAATGATGAAATTTACGCAAATAATAAGTATGTTCAAAAGTAAATAAATGAAATTTAAATGTAAATAATAATGTGCAAAATAAATAAAGCTGACAAGAAAGTGTCGCCAAATTTTATCTCCATTAAGTAGATTTTAAAGGAATCGACAAAACATTTTTCTAAACACAGAAAAAACATAGTTTGTCTCCGTTTCCTGCGAAGTTACTAAAAACGTACCTACGGGTGTTGGAAGATATTAAGATATTTATGTTCGAAGAATACAACTTGTAAATATACATACACAAGTGTAAAACAAAACATTAAGAGATTGTTATTAAAATCCCCAAAAATCTTTTCATTCGGGAAATTATTAATTAGTTAGGGCGGGGGCACGACGCATTAGGCTGCGGTCGCACTGGGCGCGCACGAATGAAGTGCCACACATTTTTTTAATTACAGTGTCCCCACAGCCCACCCTTATGTGGGGTCCGGGGGGTCACAGAGCCCCGGCATATGTCGCACGGAATTAAAATTCACGTTCCGTGATGCAACATTCAATTGTGTCCAGTTATTCGATAGTGGGAAAGTTAAACGAAGTATTTTTTTGTTGAAAAATATGTGTTTTTGTTAGTTGTTGGACGGTGAGGTATGGTAATTGAAACGGATGGCCGGGCCGGTGCCGGACTGGTGCCGGACGGTGGCTCGCACACCGCAAATTGGTTCACTTTTGTTTTAGTGTTGCACCCGTTTTGTGTCTGGTCCTTGTTACGTAAATGACGTACAGGGAGCGACAGCTAAGTGCCACACATTTATTAATATCACCAAGTTGAATGTCATAGTTGATACACTAGAGCACAATATTACCACCAAGACACATGAAAAAAAGTTGTTAATGTTTACTCTGCATGCTCTATACCGAATCAGGTGTAATTAATTTCGATATTAAAGAAAATTTAGGACAAACTTGTGCCATGATCAGTAGAAATATCATCACCCCTCAAATATATCTGCACACACATGTATATATAGTGCGTGCGCTTCAACAATTACACTTCAGACATTAGGCGCAATCTCTGCCGGCCCCGGCTGAGCCTAATGAAATTAAATTAAGAAATAACATAAACCGGCGACCGCGGCCCGCTCGCCGCACATTTTCACGTAGGCCGCCGTTCATATACCCTGGTGTAGGGGTGTCACCGGTGCCAAGTTATTGTTTTGTTTCATTTTTTAATAGTGATAGTTAACGAACTCGGAGTTATTGATGTAACGTTTTTAAAATGACTGCAATGTAGTATGTATATGTACGTGTGTTTATAATGACAATAATTTATTTGCTTTTATATCTCATATAATAATGCGTTTGTTACAATGTAGGTATTAAAAAAATAAGGTCCTCAATTTCCTTGAATAAATATCAGTTTAACTATAAAGAGCAAAAGTATTTTTTTCTGAAGAAATATTTTGGAAGCTACATCATCGGCTAAATAATGTACAAAAGTTAAGTCACCCGACTCGTGTCGTTACTTTGAACCCCAATCTTATTAACTAAGTAGAAAATAATAACTTCAAACCAGCTTATTTCACAAACATGCAAATCATGGGTACAACATTATATTTTAATTTCTTCACCTATTTATCGTCTAACCATCTCATGGTGGCAGCCCTACCTCGCCAGCGGCGGGAGAGGGGAGGTGAGGTACCCCCCGACGGTCTCCATCGAGGTGACGGTTATTATGGCGCTGTGTCGATGTATTATGCTGTTTTGCTGGCAATATAATACATTGTGAATACTTCACAAATTACTCGGTTTGGGTTAGATTGGGAACAGAAGTTTTAGGCAATAATAATAGTGTTGGCACAATTTATGTGAATAAAAAAATCGATATGTGATCATCTGTCGCCTAAAATTGCTGTCTAGGTTTTTATTGAAGATATTTAAGTTTTCAATCTAAGTTTAAAAACTTTCACAGCAATTTTAAGCTTAGGTTGAAAACTTAAATATTTCATACCTCAACATCACTCTTAATGAGGCTGGTTAAAATGCGTAAAATATTTTTCCTATATGTATGATTCCGTCCAGATTCAACTAGATTCATTGAACGTTTTGAAAGTACATGAAAAGGTCTACTTAGTTTTAGTTTTAATTATGACTATATAGTCTAGGAATTTATTTGATTGGACAGGTCTTTTTTGTGCTGATTTTCCTGCAAAAATGCCATTTAGCCGAAGATTTTGATATTTATTACTAAATAAAGTATCCCCTACATAAGGCGTTATACTTAATCGAGGGTCAATATTATTTTTAGAAAACAGTACGCAAACAAGTAAAACTAAACAAGATACAAACTACAAACAACTACCTAAGACAGTACAACAATAACAATTGTCAATATAACAGCTATATAAAATAAAGCCTTATGTACAAGTAATACAGCCTTATTATATGACGGCCGCAAGTTGTTGGCAAAAACCGGACAGTTATCAAACTGATGTCAGAGTGGGGGGGGGGGGGCAAAAACTAAGCTTATGGAGGAATAACGAGCGACAGGATAGTTTGGAGGGGACAGTTTAAAGTATCGAGATATAGATTGAGAAGATGCAACAAGAAAGGCTAATAATTGAAGAAAGAAATAGGTGAAATTCAGTTTATTTTTGTATAAAGATAATACATTATCTTTGTTATAGCTATAAGGAAAACCACGCAACGTTAAAACATCTATTTCCAAGAATTGATTGCTTTTTACCGTTTCAATTTATTCTCAAAACTAGCTGTTGCTCGCGGTTCCGCGCGCATGGTCCACATTTTTTCAAAATGCACTAGTAGTAGTTTTTGCAAACGTTGCGGAGATTTGCAAGTTCAACCAAACAAACAAATAAACAAGATTTTCAGCTTTTTAAGATTTGAATAGAAAGAACTACAATTCTTAATTAAGTACAAAGGCTAAGTGCATACATTTGAAGAAAATTCTGTCATCAGACCTGCATCAGATGAAACGGTAAATAATCTATGGTTGGTTGTGTTATGAGTAGTTATGCGGTGTGAAATACTTTAGTACTATTTTTTTCATCTCTTTTCATAAATACAAATACTCCAAATAGCCAAAAAACATAAATAAAAGGACAAAAAACGCACTTTTCGTTTAAACATACTTGATTATTATTATATTCCAAGAGTTTTGTTTTAAAAATCCAACCATCTATATCAATTTTCATGAAATTTTTATAGGACTTCTTTTGAGGCATATGACAACGGATATTGTCGACTAACATTTATGGAAATTGAAGACACACATTTATCGGAGATAACGTCACAGATATAAAAAATAAAAGAATCGAGAACCCCTTCGTTAGTTAAAAACCTAATCACCAAATGCCATTTTAATCTCAGTATAAAATAGAGCAATATGGTGCAATCAGCAACATGATAACAAAACACAAATAAAATCTGTAGCGCTTTAATAATGTGCTACGAAGCTTTGATGCGCCGCTACGAGATACGCTACAAACAAATGTCACTGCTACGATGTTGGCGTAGTCGATAAGGACGGCTACACGCTTGCTACTATTACTTTATTATATTTGGTGTAAACATTTTATTTTGTGGGGCTTATAGATTTTTGGAAAGATTTTTAATTTTCAAGTGTTCTATGTAGGTATATAAAAACTTTAAGAAATAAATGTAAATTGTTTTGGATGTTTTTTCGACTTAATATAGTTTGAATTTTATTCAGCGTCTGTCATGCAATATAAAGCTATAGGTACCTATAAGACTTGTACTTTACGAACAGTTCATAAGCAGAGGTTATTCAGCTTTAAAAAATATGAACATCATAGGTAAATACTTTAAATAAAAAAGAAACGCGCGCTATAAAATAACGTTAATAAAAATACTCTAAAAAAATAATTTTTTACTAGATATGCTCCCTCGTTATTACAAAATAAAAAAAATCTGCGATTATTTGACGATAACTTTATATTAACACCGTATCACAAACCCACACACAACACAGTCGGTATCGTGCAGCCCGCCTACAGTTATCTATCGCACAGGTGTGTCGCATGTCGCACTCGGCGCGACATCGCTATATTACTACGATCGCTTGTACTACACACTTGTACGTCTGTCGCGCGATTATTGCTCTCCTTATGAAAGCGTGTCATGAATGCTGAGTATAAGGATGTGATGACGGTACGCTTTTTATTGCCATTGAACGATATGATAGGAAATGTTTGCTTGTTTTCGTAGGGAGTTAATTAATCAAGATTTCGTTTTTGATTTTGCGTCTGTTAATGGCTAGTCACCGCAAATTAAGGAACAAAAAAAAGTGTTTCAGTGAGTTGGTAACTCATTTATCCCCGCCACTCTTAAGAGGTAGACAGAGGTAGCGATTGCGTACCTTATAATTAGCTGGTAGTGGGTAATGTATGTCACGTATATACAGGCTTTCATGTAATAGGAGAAAAGCTTACAGCTATTTCTTGAACACCTCTTTAAAGTTAGCATTAGTAAAAACAACATTAAAAACCCTCAAATGTTAAAAACCACATTATGACGCACAATATGAAAAATGACTGGAAAAATAAGTCTCCATCCAAGTTAAACAACATCTATTCACCAAGTAGCGAGCCTTTACCGCAAAAGGAACTTGGTTTAACTGCGTCGTCTCAAAAGTGCTGTAAAGCCTTAGTTCCTTAAACCTGCGGCAATCAGGCTGCGGTTAAGTTATAAACAGGGACAACCAAACGAATAACTGTGACAGACATTAACCTAACTGTAAACTACCCTCAAGAAAGTCCCGGTACAATTAAAAGCTGAGGGTTTGTTCCCCCCCAGAGGTGCAGGGGAATGCGGTAGACAGGGAGGGGAGGAGGGGGCAGGGGAGGTGTTTGTAGATGATAGAGCACAGATTTGGTGTCTGCCCGTCTTTGTTGTATGATTTGTGTTTAAGATGTTTGTGGATTTATTGTTTGTATTGGTAAATAGCTAACGTAAAATAATATAGTTACTAAGTTGTTATGTTGTAAACAGACTTTATAGAAATAAGATCTTTTTCTTTAGTACAAATCGTACTAAATAAATTAAAACAATGTACCATTTTATCCATCATTACGCTCCAAATTCAAAATAATATAAAAATCACACTTCATACGCTCCAACACATCAATGACAAAACACTTCAATCCTCACCATAAAATAAACCATCTAAACACAAGAGACTATATTCCCAACAAACACACATATTTATTATATGTAGGTACATATATAGGGAAAGCATGGGGTACCACAAAAGGTTGGTCCTAAAGAAGGCTGGTGATGCGCGCACGTTAACAGGGCTGGCCCCCCGGAGCCCTCGAAAATTGAGACGAGGGCGTAGGGCTGGTACGCGTGGAATTTATACGAGAACATTACGATTTGTGCGATGTCCATAGGTTCTTTTGGATATTGATGTTAGTAGTTAAGAATTAAGCTAAAAGGGAGTTAGTGAAAATTATAAGCTGATCTTCTAATTGCAATAGAATATCAGGTGCAATCGACTATGATTAATTAAAATAGATCAAAAGATTTAGTCGTCTTGCTAATAATTATCGGTATCTGGATATTACTAAAGGTAAAAAAAAAAAACAACGAAACCAAAAGTTTCACAAACTATTCTTTTACGGAAATGGCTCAGCTAATGCTGACAATATGACCCGTCATAGCGATGAGCCATTCCTACTCCCTGAGTTATTATGCGGGAGTTGCAGTCAAATATAGATTTTAAACCTTACGACAAAAGAGCCTTATGTTCTTTATCTCTAGTCTACACAATTTTAGAACGTACACACGTCAGAAAGATGTTCTTCAACGGTTGTGCGTACTCACCAGCCCTAGTGGGTGGTCTCCAGGCGAAGGGGTTGCGGTTACCCTCCCCTGCCCCTCCCCTGCCGCTACCCTGCACGGATTTGTACGTAATTGTGTATTTTCATATAATTGTTTCACATAGCTTCACGGCTCGTTGTGAATTGAAGATGTTCGTGATTCTTTGGTGCTCGTCGGAAATATGGTTTTATATATTCATGGAGCGATTTGCTGATAATACTTGATTTTGATTAGGTTATGTGGGGGTTTAATTAAATTGGTAAAAGGATATCATCTGGAAAACTGATCAAAATAGCAAATTACGCATTATTTCTGAAGCTTACTTTTTCCCACGTAATTCCCGATTCCAATTTTTTTCAAGATAAAAAGTAGCCTATGTGCTATTCCAGTAGTTAAGCATACCTACTTATATGTGTGCCAAACAGTTCTGCCATCTTTGGCTAAAAAACACCAATACATCAATCCAAACTTTGTATTTATAATATTGTATACTTATCAGTAAAATAATTTCATCACAATTGCGACGGATAGCACTTATAAATCTATCAGTTATCCTAAAGCTACAGCCTCTACCAAAATTTTAACAACCATTTTTCCACCATTTTACTCACTTCTACTCCAAAAATGCTCTCTTTCAATAGTGTTCGACAAATAAAATATTCCATATATGATATTTGAAAATTCCACAAAAATAAATTTAATTCAAATCCGATGCAAGTTATTCAAAAAGTCCGGTGCGCGACACAATATTAACAAAGTCCGGCTGCATAATGCATGGCAACATGGCGGCGGCAAAAACTAACCTCACTTAAATTGGCGGGAGTTTGCTGCACTTCAGATATAAACTTTGACGGCTAGATATATCTAAAATGTAGAGCTTTTATATTATCTTGGTGAGGGTTTTGTGTTGACTATACGTGTTTCAAATAAGATTATTAGTTTTCTGACGTAAAAGTATTATAATATGGCGGAAGTTTTGTCGGCTTCTATCTACTCTCACAGAAATTATTGACAAGAGCCCACAGTTTTTATATAAAATTGATTGCAAAAGGTTGAAAATAGATTTTTCGCTTCTTAAGTTTAGGTAAAAAAGAAAATATTGTCCAGAGAGTAATTTAGTTATTGAGAGAAGAAGCTGGAAATTCGAGTATAACACATTCATAATTAGATCACAGCTCATCCAAATCGCGGCCTTGCGAGTGAATGCTGAACACTTCGTGTTACACTACATAAGTGAATCAATTAACTACAAATAAAGCCATTGTACAACAAACACCGGAATTAAATGCCGCACTGCCTCACGTTCCCCATAACTTACACCCGAATTTATACCGTAATTACTTGTAATAAAGTTTATATTGGACTGTGGAAAGCTACTGGGATGTGCAAAGTTAATAGAGACTTTATTGTGTGGGCAGTAGGATTGGTTTTAGGTTGTGTTGGTTTCTGTTTTGATAAGGTTCCGGTCAGCGTATTGAGTTTGTGTAATGTGTTATTTGTCGGCTCTGTCCATTGTGGATGTTTGGGAGGATGGAGGGTAACACCGACTTCGTATTATTGTTCTGCTAATGTTTGCACACAAGGCTTTTAATGGCTCTTTTTCTACCTGTTTGTTTCTGCCTTTGTTCTTTGCGAATGGATTGAATTCCACAAAATCATTGTTAAAATTTGAAATCAATCAATAAACTTATATATTTACGTAGGTACGGCTATTATCATTATATTGATATTCATATATCCGCTAAAAAAAGATCAGTTTGAATATATTGGGATATCTCACACAGGGCCATCTGATCCCAAACTAGGCAGAGCCTGTATTATGGCAATCAGACAACATACATATTTATATATTTCAAAATACATACATTTTATAGATAAATTACACCCAGACACAGAAAAAATAGGCGTCCTCATCACACAAATATTTGTCCTGGGTGGACATCAAACTTCCGGTCTAGCAGTCAGGGTCACTAACCACTAGACGAACAGGCCAGTAAAAATAATAAGTATTATGTTGAGTGCGCAAGTCATCGTTCACTAATAACGGTCCTACTGGAAGCCCCGCGCCAAATTTTTTCAGTCAATTTTTCCAAACAATATAGCAGGCAGAAAAATACAAAATATTATGGTTGATTAAGCGATCACAAAATCTATTTGTCGTACTCTAAATGGTCAATCTTGCTTAATCCTTGTTCGCTAAATAATATCACCTCACATTGTAAAACAAAGTCCTCTGTCGCGTCTGTCTGTCTATTTGCGATACACTCAAAAACTTATGTATTTATTTTCATGCTGTTCTCATCACAATTACTGGGTTTTCTTAAACGTAATACGCAGGGATTTAGGTCTATTAAAACTAAAATGATCCTATACAATGCCTTAGTGCGCAGCAGGTTAGAATACGCCAGTGTTGTCTGGGACCCTTTTTACGCAGTACATTCACAGCGTCTGGAGAGCATCCAAAGGGCTTTCACCAAACACCTTGCATTTGTATCTATTGGCATATCTTATAGGAGTCCCTATCAAGAGCGTTTGAGATTTTTTAAGATGACCTCACTACGTCAACGGAGAAATATACATAGTCTTATGTTCCTTCACAAACTTGTGAACGGTCATATAGATTCCAGTAACCTTTTATCTCGTGTCTTATTCAAGGTTCCACCCAAAATTCCACGGTACCCCACAACCACACTGCTACAACGCCCTAACACCTCCACAAACATAGGTCTCAACTCACCAATCACTAAAATGAGTAACAACCTCAATTTATTCTACAAGTCCGTACCCGAAGCTGATATCTTTAATGACTCCAAGGAGAAATTCAAATCAAGAATTTTGGCTTCTCTACACACTGGAGAAGCGTAGTTGAATATGCGTGTAGTGTTTTTAGTGTTTCTAATGTAAATTTTTTAAAAAAAATTAATGTTCTAATGTTGTTTGTTTGTTTGCATATTTTTAGTTTTTGTCACGTTTATTATAATTAATATTTGTCATGTATGTCATGTTAATGTTATGTCTTCTATTTCTTCTTCACTTCCAAAATTGTTTGCCGCTATTGACCTCTGTTTTTCTACACAAGCGGTAATTGGCGTCTGTGTTGTAAATGTTGTGTTTGCCCGTAATTGGCACATATATTAGAATATTACCTAAAAGCCTGTATGTGACTGTGAATATATATGTGCTGTGGGTGAACCTAAATAAATAAATAAAATAAATCAATGGGTAGGGAGGTTCTCGAGGAACTAACTAACTTGGCTAACCGACATCCGCGCGGGAAAAGCCGCATGCATCGGCCGTCTTAGATGTTATAGTTAACATACAACACTGGACTGGTCTATTTTAAAACAGGATAAACTAACCATTGCTGTACCGAAAAGGACTGCACTTTATTATTATAAAAGATAATGGAATATATCTCTTCATATTATATAGTTATATATATATATTGTTACTTGCTCAATAGGTAATTTAAATTGAACAAGTACTCATCAGTTTTGTACTGAACTTTTTTTGGTTATCAGTCTCATTCCGAATTTATATTGTTGTTAAATTTGCATGCCGAATTGAGTAGGCGAAATATGAAGAACTGTAATAATTTATAAGATCTGTACAACTCTATTTCAAGAAAATATTTTTTATTATATTCTTTCAGGTATAGCTAGTAAAATATAAAAGATCCGCGTAACAAAGAGTTTACACAAATAAGGTAATACATCCGAAAAGAGACAATATTGTAAATAATTCAACACATGCACATAACAAAATGTTATAACTCATACTTGTGTACAATACTCATAAATATACCTCGCTATAAATAAATTAATATTTATAACTTATTACAATAGAAGACAATACTAGATATATTTCATAAAGTAAGTACCTAGGCAGGTTTTGTTAAGGTATACTTTTGAGACAGTAAATCATAGGAAAAGCTCTTATGTTTATTAGTAACAAGAAATGCCTATACAAAGAACTCTTTCATTTGAACAATTATGTGCATAAGAAATAAGTATTATGTGAAATAATTTTGATAAAGGGAAGAAAAATATGATACCATCAGAAAACATTGTAATTTTTTTTAAATCCTTCTTCTAAACCCTTCATCCGTCTTGTTAACCTCTTGTGCTAAGCTAACGTTGACGAATTCAAATATTGTAGACGATCCATACTATCTAAGTCATGTACAGAATTTCTTGGTTGATAACGTGCAAAGTGCTTTTTTAAAATTAATATCTCTCCTGTGAAACAATTTTTCTGTTAGGTCGTTTAAAATCACATATTTTTAAACTCATCTCCAATTTTAACCGCATCGAAACTTTATTCGACAACACGCAATCCCATTGCCAATACTATTAAAAACTAAACTGTACATAACAGTACATCTAAATAAAAGGCATATAAACCAATACCTTAACCGCGCCACAGCTTCGTGTCACTTGAGAGATAAATGCAAAAGGTACACTTTAAGTACCTTATTGTTTGAAAAAATATACTTATAACTAAACAGCAGGTTATTAGCAGGGTGAAATTAAATAGGTTAAATATATGAGCGACTGTCGTGGTGGTCTAGCGGCTTAATGAACGGATTTTCGTGCACAGGATTGCAGGTTCTAACTCACTACAGACTACAAATGTGACTTTTTTTTAAAGTTATGTGTACTTTCTTAATTATTCTAAGTGAGGAAACCTGGAATCCAGAAAAAGTTGTTAAGTCATTGTTAACGAGATAATTATGTAATTATTGTTTCATGAAATTACTAAAAATCATGAGTTAATAGGTAGTTCTGAAATGAATACCTCAATTTGAGCGCAAATTATATTATTTTGAATGATCCTTCTGCAATTTATTTTATGATGTAAATATCATCGCGAATAAAATTGTTTTGATGAAGCGACGCCTGTCGCGTCACCGCCCCTCCGGGACCTGCGGGAGAGGGGGGGAAGCGTGGAGGGGGAGGGGTGGAAAAAATGAAATGAAAATAATGATAAAAACGTCGACACGATGTCAGGGGACCATCCCTTCGACGTAGGTACATGTACGTAGATTGATTTTGTTCACGATGCCTTTTTGTTTTTGCGATTTTGAGTTTTGGTTTTGTTTTGACGGAGACCATTATCATAAAAGGCAATATGCGCTATTGCAGTTTCATACCGTACTGGTACTGTCAAGTAACGTAGAAACGTAGTTTATAACTACTCGTATGGTGTTTGTCATGAACATCTCTCTCGTTACATGTTAACATCGTTGAGTTTATATTTATTATATTTATAATTAGCCCGTGCTGTCCCACTGCTGGGCAAAGGCCTCCCCCATACTCTTCCATCCTTCCCTGTCGGAAGCGTGCTTTGGCCAATTGGCGAGGAAATTGTCTAGATCTTCTCGCCATCGTTGAGTTTACACTAGAAAAATTAGGAAAATGCCTTGTGTGTATACCTAATTAGAAAGTAGATAACAAATATACTTTTTAATTATAATACGGTTCTTTTTTGTGTTGTAAAGGTCGTTAAATACGCTATTTTGCTAAATATTATGGAATACAACCAGGGTAACATAAATTATAGAGCCTCATCGATATCGGCTGTTAATGACGACTTTCGCCGCAATTATTACAATCGTTGCTTCGTGTTCATGTTAGCCTGGTACCATCGAACTGTTGCCTGATTAATGAGGCTGCCTAATCGTTACATTAATTATTGTTGCATAGAAAACAAATGACACTTGATCGTGTACAATTTTAATTTATCTAATTTGCTTTTGGGACATCTGAAGAAAACTAAAAATATTTTCTAATGCGTTACGTCTTTGTATTACAAAATATTTAAAGGAATATTAAATTATCCTTTAATAGTGTTTAAAAATATTAATTCTGTTTTCATTCTTGCAAATCCCTTGATTAACTAATACATGAGGCTCCATCTTAATTAGAATTACCTCTGTGCGCCACATGTTGCGGGTTCGATCCCCGCACGGGACAAACATTTAAAATATCAAAAAAAGTAAAAGCAACATGATTCAATTCTCTTTATTTAAACTAGCTGTTGTTACCCTATATTTCTAGTAAACAAATAGCATATGTTACTCAAGGATAATGTAATCTAACTTTATAATAAGTCCTGAATATTTTGAATTTATTCCTAACAAACATATAAATCTTAACTCTTTATATTATTAGTGTTGATATAAATTTGTTGTGTCATTATTTTACCCAATTGTTTTTTCTCACCTTCAGATTTTGTTGCAGTGAGCAACGGCGCGCTGAGCGCGTGCTCGCAGGCCGGCATGGACAAGGACGGCAAGAAGAAGCACACGCGGCCCACGTTCAGCGGGCAGCAGATCTTCGCGCTGGAGAAGACCTTCGAGCAGACCAAGTACCTGGCCGGGCCCGAGCGCGCCAAGCTCGCGTACGCGCTCGGCATGACCGAGTCGCAAGTTAAGGTTAGTTCTATCTCATTTTTTATTTTATGTTATTTACTCTATCAAAACTCTATTAAGTCCGTAGCTACACGGAACGTATCTGGTCGAAATTACGTGTTTTAACTGTCTAAAATTAATTTGTCTCAATTTTGTACATTGATTTTTTATATTTTAATAGTAGGTACTTACCTAAGTATATATATGCGAGTAGGTAACAATTAAATAAAGTTAATGATTTCAAATATTACTGTTTTTGAATTATGTCTAAGGAACGTAACTATTAGATACTGTTCCGGAACAGCAAACGCTTCAAGTTGCAAAATGGCTGCATCATCATTTCAGAAATCGAGTATTTTTATAAACGAATTACTTAATAACTGATAATTATATTTTGTGTAGAACATGTGTCGCACGAATTCTGGTCCAGTAGAGGAACATAATAAATGAATATTGAACGTAACACAATTACGCGGAGCTAGGAGTCTGGCGAGTGGGGCAGCGGGTACCGGGCTCGGCACAACACGCGGCTCTCCGTAATCCGATTACACAGATTGAAAAGTCAATCACTTAGCCGGTCGGCGCAATCAAACGATACGCTCTATTACTGGGGATTAAATAACGCGACATGTGGACGTAAAGACTTTGTTTTGTTTTATTGTTACACATCAAACTCATTTAATGCCGTGATTCACAGTTTTATAACATTGCCACCATTCTGATGACACCATGGTTTTATTAACATTGCTTTTCTAACGTCGAATGTTTATTGAGAAACACTTTTATTATAGTTTTATTGACGAGTCGAAAGTGTTTTATGTCTTACAAAATATTAATATTTATTCATACTAAAGTCTTCCAACACTAATTTAATGTACTCGGATTACGGGACGTACATTAAAATCTGTACGTATAATAATAAAAATTACCTAGAAACGTCGTAAACGATGTATACAACGACTGCCGATGATCACCGAACACATTTTACGACAGATAAATTATCATCTTAAATGAAGCGTCCCTACGGACTGCACCCTGAACAGTGAACTAAACACATCATGCAAAAGGATCTTTCAATTAAACCAAACACATAAAATAGGCGTAAAAAGGCGCAGTTATAGGGAACTAATTGGGGTGTGACGTGTAGGGTCGGGCTGGCGGGTCGCTCGCTCGCCGCGCGAGGGGCTGCGGGCGCCGCTCGCTGCCGCATGCGGTCACGCATCTTGTGACTTCAACTGATACTTTATTGAATTGCGAATATAGTATTTGTTACCTTTAGTGTAGGTTTGAAACGTAATTGTGAAACCTGAAGATAGTTTTTTAAATGTCACGATCAGCCGCGTTGATCACATCCTTGGTCTTACCTAACTTTTATATTACACTTACTTAAATGCAAGCCCTATACCCTTATTATAAATGTATGTAGGATATTTATTCAAAACTTATATTTGAAACTTAGATTAGATCAGAATATATTTCGAAATATGAGCTTATCTAATATAATTCTACAAATTTAAGAAACAAGTTCATATAAAGTTTCATATGAATGCAAATACGGTACTTAGTTTTGAGAGCAGAGATCAATATCCATGCTTGTCTGATCTGAGATGCGTTGGAGCGCAGCTTCCCTTGTCTGAGGGGCTACAATCATATTATACTAAGTGATATGCGCTATTAAGGGGTAGGCCGGCTGCATACAGCCACAAGTTTGGATACTCTGATTTAAGTGATCTTTGTATGTGATATAATGTGATGATGTGGAATGTGATTCAGGCTAAATACCTATCTATAAAAATCGCATATTAAAATTCAGAAAAAAAACGTATCTACATGAGTTTTTTCATCATAGCAGTGATATTTTATGATGTGTGAGTAACCAGGATTCCGAGAAAGGATTACGGCAGTAAGTTTTTGTTCGTAGACAAAAATAAACCAACACGAAAAAATAAACCAATTGAAATGGTATTTCAATCGAAGAGACAAGCAAAAATTAGGTATATTATCTAGAATTTCAATAACTTCATTTGAAAACTAAAATTATATGAAACCAAAAAATATTATTAAGTACGTCCATATTACACAGAGCTCAAGAATCCATCTAAGCATATTCAATAAATATATGACTGCAGAGCGAGTGAAATGAAGCGCACACAATGAGATTAATGGCAAGACTCATTGTGCGGAAACTGTTGCGCACTTACCATGCGGCGATATGCAACGATATGCGGGACTATGCGCGAGTGTGACAGTACATTATAAACGATGACGAAGCAAGAATAGTTGATACACAGATCATTATACTTCTTTTGATTTTATTTAGGACATTTGCATCTTTCTTAGAATTTAAATATATAGCTCTAATGGCCGATTACTGAAACGTCAATCAGTTTGATTCCGCCGTTAAGTCTCATGCTGTCTCTGTCACTATATGGTGTGAACTGGCGATGGACAGATATTTAAGCCAATTTGGCGATTCAGTATTCGGGGTAAAAACGGCATTACTTTATTTTGAATTAAGTGTTAGCTTTCTGGAAAGAAGTAAGTTATTTTACTCTAAACTCGTTTAGTATCTGTTGACAATATCAGCCGATATTAATAGAAACAATCAACTTGAAATAGAAACTAAAAGAAAAATAGGAATTTATTGAGTGTCTTATTACGGATTTATTTCTGGACATAGAGTACCTCTTTAAAGGTGAATATCACTGATATCAGAAACAGAATAGTTTGAAGTGAGCACCCTAATCGAAGCTCTTAAGCTCCACAACCGACCTCATGGTATCAATACACAAAGGCCAACAATCCTTTACAATACTAAATACGTATCACACAAAGCGTTTTCACAAATTGGACTCAAAAGCTAACGTGCGAAGGGATACCCGACAACTTTCTTAACAACGACCTCATATGAAAATGAACTCTAAGTGATCGTGTTAAGAGTTTGATTGAGTGTAAATGTAAGTTTGTAGAGTCATTCAATTCCCCTACATGGGTGTCATAGCTCATTTGGCATTCGATAAAATTAATCCGTAGGGAAGATTAACTGAGGGACCGGTGTTTACACATGTGCAGTGAGCGGGCATAGCCGGCGTGCCCGGGGCAATGGGAATGCATAATGCAATTAATTCCTGACTGACGACTGTTTATTTAATAACTATATTTCATAGTTTCAATGTCGCTTAATTGTTGCGTTTATTAAGTAATGGATTTATTTGTTTATTTTATTGCAATGCTGGAACTTATCAGCCATCTTGAAATTTCAAAAACCATTTACTGTCAGTGGTCGTGATTTTTATTCAAACACTGTTTAGAGTAGTTTTTTTACATAACGTTAAGATAACGAACCATACTGTAAGTCAATTAAATACAAATAGAAAGGAACAATTTTGAACCCCCGGCAGGACTGGAACCTGCAACTACCGGTTCAACGCATCAGTTGCTTTACCAACTAAGCTATAGAGGTCACTGTCAGAGTGTTAAAATTTCTAATGTCTAGTATGTTCCTCGTCTTGGGGCGATGTGTGCGAGCACTGAGGAATCCAAAGTTCGATTGGTTTAGCCGACTAGTTAACCAATTTATCTTAACTATCAACTATAGGTAACAAAATGCATTCGTCATCACTGAATATTTTTATTCCCAAATCAATCATTGGTTTACTGCGGCTATTAGGGACTCTAACTAATCTAAAAACATAATGACTCAACTAATACAAGTCGTGTGACTCACACGACTCAGACGATACGCAATAAATCCCATCGATTCCCATAACTCAAAACGAAAACAACCTCAGATCAGACCTCATTTTTATAACCCCTGAAACTATACAGCGGTTGTAAAAGATAATCTTATAATCCGCGCTAGCTCACCTCACTCGTTCTCTTTACAACTATGATATACAACCGTCGTAATAAGTCGCCCTTTACGCCATAACTCCGCGTTCAAAATGCAAATCACTGCGTGTCGTTATCATTCCTTTTATTGTAGCTGTAAAACACCAATGAATTAGTTGTGACCCAGCGTTGGATGCTTCCCACAGCGATAGATGCGTTTAGATAAATTTATTGTTGTTATCTCATTTTTTATTTTTTGTGCTGCTTGTTGTTGTGGTCCGTTTCGCGGATTTTGTTTATAATGTTCTATAATTTTGGAAATTGGCAACTCTTATTTTACTACAAGTCAAGTCTTATTTACTATGTTTTCAACTAGTGATAATAATATCTCACTTAATAACTGTACTATAAGAACCTACCTAAAGAGTTCACTCTATAAATAAACCTCGCCATTAATTTCATATAAAATATCATTAGCCATATAAAAGCCATTAATTTTGGTCTGCTTATTAATTATGGTCAAATACGGCTTTTAAAACTTGCTGTACTTTTTGGACATAAAACAAAAAAAAGCTAATTACATTTAATAATCATGAAATACGAATTTCTACAATACACCGAAAACTCACACTAACACAAAACACGACAAAACTTCATACAGTCGAACACTTAAACAAAGCGAGCCCACACATAATAAACGCAATTCAGTTTACGAGACTAATGACGTCACAGATAACATAAAGTGCAGTTTAAAATGATCCAGATCAAGCCGAGGGGAGCGACGATCCTGCATATTAAATTATTTTGATAGATGACACTATAATTTTATTTTAATGTGTTTTGATTAAACGGTCTCCATTCGCTTAATGGAGGACCCTTTTAGTGAATTTTAATCACTTTTTTCCGCGACTGTAAAGTGATGGAGTGATATAAAAATGACTGATAAAAGTGAACCATTGTACAATTAATTTGTAGTGATGGATTTGCATGAATGGTTTGGTTCGGGTAATGCGTTTGTGAACGTTTATTGTACGCTTCATTAAGATGGAGTCGCTTAGTTTATTCGTTTAAATGATCTACAATAATAATAATGACTAGTTCAGTACACAACAAAACATGAAAATTTTATTAAGGACCCAATTTCTGCCGAATAAAGCTTTTTGTATTCCATTTGGGTATGGTATAGTTAAACATGTTAGTTGATCTTGTTAATGTCAAGAAATAGTTACCATAGGACTTTACAGAGGTTAGTTCCTGTTACCTCTACAATGGTAACCGAATCACTGTACAAGATGCTACAAAAATGTTTAATCATATTTGAAATATTTATTCAGCTCTTTGTAATAATAAACTGTCTAGTAATAAACTGTCCCCAATAATGAAAAAAAAAACTATTTTGACCTTCCGACCTAACTGTGAACAACTGATGAAAATTGTGAACCTATAGTAAGGCAATTTTTTTTTGACTGTTTCCCTTGAATTAAATTGTTCATTTCTACGGCCTGAAACAGTATATCAAATATGAAATTTCTGTAGCACCCTGTATACTTGTGTCAAGTATGTACCTACACTCGCTATCAGGTCGGCAGCTACAAGACAGCTACACACGTGATCAAACAACTCAATTATGTACGACATACTGTTATGAAGCGACACCATCAGTTTACGACGTCATTAGCATATCACGGATCACACTGGGGAAACGCCTGGATTTATCTGCAAAGACTAGCTTCAATTTTAGTCAGATTTCGATTTTAGGCACGAGGCTGTATAAAATGAAGCGGCGGTAGCCTAATGGCTAAGGCCTTGGACTTGCGATCATGTGGTTGCGGTTTCGAATCCCACCCATTACACTACTACTATGAACCCACTCGTAACACAAGCAGTTTAGTTTAGCACGAGGGGTTAACAAGAATACTAGTAATGTGCGACCCACATTGCTAGTAATCTTAAAAAAGACATAAATAGTATAAGTGTGTCTGTAAATAGGTACTTGTAATTATGGATACATATTTATTTATCAATGTCAGTTCTTTTTTGTTAATTTAAAGTTTTTTCAAGTGGCTAATTGGTCATTTGATGACTCGCTTGATTTAATTATGTGAGTTGACATGGAAAATTATCCTTGGTCAAGATAAAATAAAGATGTTATTAGTCTGTTCATCATATATCATGACATTTATCATTGAAAGAATTAGGGTATGCAATAATCAATATCATACAATAATCTTCATTACTTATAACGGTATATCAGTCGTAATAGGCTCATTCATAAAAAAATACATTCGCCAACACCCTGTATATTCGTTTATTTTAGTCCACATTTAGCTTACACACCTTACGTATGTATTAACTTGAAGTGCTTAATATTAAAAGTGTGTATATCTGTTTCAAGGTGCACCATAGGGAAACTCGCACTGATAACAGCGTTGTCCCGATAACAATTAGCATGCGATCATCAACGTATGCATCTCTCTCTTATACTCATAATTAAATTTACATATTCAGGCGTGTATAATGTAACTGTTATGTAAAGTTCTATATACAGATTATAATGTGTATATATTATTGTGTAACCTATGGTGGTTGAATGTGGTAGCTAGCATTGTTACACTTTTATTACCACTGTGTGACCACACAGACATGTTAAGGAAACATAGAGGAGCCTTAAGTATTCACTATGTCTAGTTTACATGCAGTTAAGTGTAGGGTTAAGAGAGGAGTCTTTTTCGACCTACTACACTTTTCAATAAGAAAAAATCTGTGAAATGGTCTAAAACGTATATAATATTAACACCACCCGGTGACTTTCAGAACTCAAAAAAGGTTTAGCGACCCGGTGCTCTTGAACTATCATTTGCTGTATACCACGTTATGTTTTGTTTGGATTTAGAGAATCTTCTTCTTCTTCTTCTTCTTAGCGTGTCGATCAATGGCAATGTGAGAAGAAGAAGTGAGAATGATACCCTGTAGTAAGTACATGGATATGTTAAAGCAAATACTACGCATTTCAAATTTTTAAACACTAGAATCCATTATTACGAAACTACAGCAATTTACTTTTAAGTAGATAGGTACACGTTTTACGTGCCACTCTTTACTGCAGAAATCTGAGAATCTCTCTTCAGTAGAATATATAGGTACAGACTGATTCAAATTTTTTATTATATTTTATTTTCAATTCTAGCTCCATCACTCATCGATACAAAGTCCGGTAGGCACACGCGGCGGTAACACCATCAAATATAATACCAATCACGTATAAAACAACGGCCGGACCAATCCTACTGTTATTTGTCAAAACAACTGTCATCCCAGTTTTGTTTCACAATCGATTTGTTTTAACTCGACAGCGATGACGTATATCTGCCTAAATTCCCGGCTAAATCTATCCGACAGACGACCATGATTCCATTCAGCCTGTATACACAACACACAACACAAATCAAATTTCAACTTAATTCAATGGGCGTTAAAGCTCAGATTTGTTTGGTCCGCACGTGGTTAGTGGAGTGATCAATCGATCGATTCGATGACAGGCGAGAGCTGACGATAATCGCCGCTCATTAGTCGAATACGAGTCGCAGTGAATCGATTCGGTGTGACATCTGCGTTTTCGAATATAATCCGCGAATGGGATATTTTTAGTGTAGTGCACTGATGGCGTTTCTATTTAGTTCATGATGTACGTAAATTCTCGGATATTAGTTTTCGGCATTATAGAATTTCATCAAGGGGTTTTAATTGCCTTGCTTGTGGCACAGTTATTGAAATTTATCTGCGCCTTCTTATAGTAAGAATATAATTTTCATACGATTTTGTCCAAATGCTTGGGGAAAAAACAGTTTTACGGTTATAGATGCATTTCATTAATAGTATCTTAATATATAGCCTATAAATGTCCCATTGCTGGGCACAGGCCTCTTCCCATATAGAGAAGGAACGAGCATGATCACCACGCTGACTCATTGCGGGTTGGCGATTTCAGATACCAATTTTTGGAATCCAGGTTTTTCACGATGTTTGCCTTCACCGTTTGTCAATGGTGCCTTAGAATAATGAAAAAAGTACATATAACTTTGAAAAAGTCACATTAGTACTGGTTTTGAATCTGCAACCATGTGCATTATTGTGCATACGAATCCGGTCATTGAACCACTAACATGTAGATGATACACAATAAAAATAATACTCGTACATAGCAGAGTTATGTAGTTGTCAATGAGGTCGTTACGGGGGCCCGCGTGGGTGCTACGGGACCCTAATTGATTGGCGCGCTAACGACGCGTTTTTAGGGTTCCGCACCCGCGAGGTTGTGAGCAACCTCCTTATTTATCGTCTATAAATTATTTTGATGGTTGTATGAGATGGTTGTATGGTTGCTTGGTTTTATGTTGGTGTTTGCTACTGCTTCTTGGAGAGGATATTTATTGAGTTACTAGAAAATCTGAGCTATTATGGCTTTATTTTACTTTACATTTCAATTCTACGAGTAAAAGAGTAAATAAGTTACTTTGTCCCCGTAACTTAATTATTTATCGCCTTTTATATTTTAAAGTTTAAACTTTTAAAAATGGTGGTATGATAATATAATGACGTATTAACCTTCCTTGTAAACCTTAAATATTCCTTAAACTCGGACTAATTTGTAACCTTATCAGTTGAAATATATATTCAAATACCGCTCAATTAAATCTATTTTTAATACCTTATTGAATACTATTCTCAAGAATTAAGCACATCCTCAAAGCTTCTACCTGACTTCCTTAATCCATAGCCGCTGCCAACCGACCATCACATAACAAAAAACGTGATGAAATGAGTCAAGAGTCATCGGCGTTGTAATGTAGGTGACAGTGTTAATACCCGCCTGTCTCCTGACCGACGATACGCACCTGTCCTGCGGTTATTAAGAGCTAACACAGGATTTATAGAAATGATTACATGTTATAAATTTTCACAAAAAAGAATCACAGTTATTTTAAGTTATGAAGTGCAAAGCATGAACATTTTTACATATTGTTAGAATAGAAGAACTTATATTTTTTATCTTAGTAAACATAGTGAAGATTGTTTAGTATCTAGTGTATATAAATAATTATATTAAATGTTAATGGAATTTGCAAAAATAAATTTAATAAATAATTTACGTGACTGTTAATGTTGAGTTTTTATATTTAACAACACCTCAAGTGTGAGGTGATTTTGCACATCATTTTATGTACTTAGAAACACTTAAATTACTTATTACAAAATGTCATAGTATAGAAAACCCAGTGCATCAATACACAGACGGACAAAAACCCAGTACAGCAAGTATCGGTGCGGTGGAATCAATTACGGCAGTCTGCGCGCAGCTGAGACCAATGATTAGGGGCTGACGAAGTGTGTCGGGGAAAAATACTGCTCTTTGAATATTGTTTTTGAAAATCGTGATGCACATGGCAGAAAACGAAAGATTAGACGTTGTCGTTCTTCGTTCGTTTTTGAGGACTATAGTATGATACTATTTGTCCTATAGCGTGCATAGACTATTTAATCCAATGTAGTGTTTGCAGAATTCAGTAGAGAAGGATATAAGTAGGTGTTTATTCTTTGGAGACGATACTCGAAAATATCTAACATAATTGGTAGAGTATCACAAAGTAAGCGTATGAAGTGGTGTCATTACGTCATACTTTCAAGATTTCACCTTTGCCTGTTCAAGTTACAAGACTAGTAGACGCAATATCACCGACCAAAAATTTTAATTAAATGAAAAAAAGAAGCAAGGCTGTTGATCTATTTATGATCTCTTCTGGCGAGCCATTTTTAAAACTATTTTGGAGTCGGCAGTCTCACTTCTCGTTTTTAAAAACGTACTAATAAAACTTAAAGCGACTTTAACGAAAGCAAGAATATTTCGAACCTTAGTCGGTCTCTATATTTTTATCTAAACAAAATAAGGCTCAAACAGAAAACAGAACAGTAGCTCTTAACTTTAAGCCCCGCACCCCACATGTCGTAGGCGTGTCGCGAGTCGCAGTTGTGCCTCAAACGATTACGCCGACAACAACTGTTGTCCGCAACATTAACATAACAATGCGACTGCTACTGCGACTTATTTGTCGCATGATGAATGGGCTTCTGATGCGATCGGTCGCGGTGTGAGTCGCCAAATATTGTAACTGTATTTGATTTTAATTGTATTGTAACAAATAGGGGTTTATTTAGCTGTGGCCGCTGTTGGTAATCGATTGCTTTTCTATGATTTATAATTGAAAAGCAAATATTAGTTACACAAAAATGGGAAACCCATTTTTTGACGTAGTGGTAGGTAGTGGTACCATTGTTATATTTGTTTGTGAGTAAATGAAACCATGTCAATTTTAGATAGAGACTCCTATTTTTTACATTATAGGTAGTACATTATTTTTGTAATAATAAACATGTAGCCCTTTAGAAATTTGCAGTAAATTTATAACATAACTTTCATAACCTCAAATTATTCAATAACTACTATAATAATAAGTACAATCATGTAGGCTTAATAATTCTGTAAACTAGCAGTACATAAGACAGACTACAGAATGATTATCACATGCAAGCCTCTCGCTGTGGGCGGGCGGCGGAGGGCGGCGCCATAAAAATGCAAATGGCGTGTCGACGCGATCCGTCGTATCAATCACAGGAAGCCTTATTATTGCGGGGCTCTGAACAGCGGTTATTGTTTAATGCTAATAATCACAAGTTTTCAATCGATTTTAGAGATTACATAGTTACAAGATTAGGCTCATTTGTAAAATTATAAGTAAAAGGTTTTGCAGTCAGTATACCTGATTAGATTAAAGTAAATATAGGTAGTACCTGTTTAATGTTTGTATACAGTCATTATAACGTGTTTAGTAGGTTCTACAACATAAACTGAAAAATAAATAGAAGGGATATTGGTTGTTTTCAATTTTAATGTTGTGTATTTTATCTTGGTTTGTTTAGTATGTCTATGCTGTGGGTTCGCTATATAAAAAATGGCTTAAATTGGTCAGGTTAGTATCTTATATTACTCTTCCCTTATCTGAGTGCCCTCTCTACACTAATCAACTTCACTGTCACAATAATTTGCAGAAACAGAAAAATACACTGGAATATAGCTCTTAAAGGCAATTCAATACACAACCTTTACTTGTAACAAAAGCGAACCAAGATTATCAGTCCGCCCGTGACCATGACACCTTTAAAGGCGTCGAAACGTTGGAAACTAAAATCAAAATAGCCCGCGATAGAATCCGTTTAAAAGTAGTTTTAATTCAATGTAACTAACATTCGCGTAAACATATATTATTATTATATTAATTATAAAAGTGCCTTTTAGGCCCACATATAGCTTAAGTAGTCGTAAGTAATTACCTATATCACAGCTCTGCCCACGCCCCATTTGATCTCATTACGCACACCATGTAAATATTTGCTCATAACCTTATAAAGAATTAAAACATGGCGATAAAATATCCAATTATTTTTTTTCAATCGAACCGATATAAGTGTCAATAATTACAATTTTTAATTAACATTTGTCAGCAGTCACGGACGGTTCGTTTCCGGCTAATCGAGTTATTAGGTATATTGTAGAGTCGGACTAAGCATCGATATCGACTTTGCATTCGATTAATTTTACTACACGTTGATTGGCTAATCTGTATCGAATAGGAATGTCCATGGAGATGTCAACTGCATATGAATGCAGATAAAAGTTTGACACTTAAACTCAGCTTTAATACTTTTGGTAGCAATGTAGATATGGACCATAAAAATAATGTTATTTTTTTTCTAAGAATATATGCTAATGCTACTATCAATCTCTAGAATAGAAGCAAATGAGTGCTCCATTTGACCAATCATATTCTATCATAAAAACAGCATGAATCCTGTCGTATTAAAGGCAGTTGGATCAATTCAAAACAAAAGAACCTCGCTCGTCACTTAATCACGCTTAGCGAGTTATAAATGTTCCGTTCTTACGATTCTCTAGTCAAACACTTAGAGCGCGTACAAACACACAATCAGTCAGTTTTGACAACGTGTTTACGAGCAGATCCGTCGCAGTCGCGGGCGCCTCGTTATCCCAGATTACCTTAAACGTCGCCAAATAAAACGATCCCCGGCTTCGTACAAACGGCACTACAGTTTTACGCGAACTAACAATTATTTATTGCTCCGAACACCCTATACATACACTAAACACAAACTAAAGTCAACCCTAACGCGACCGAATAGAACGCGCTATTGAATGACGAGCCCCCGATCCACAGTCGAGCAAGATTAATAGGGCATAAAACGTAAGATAATACAATATACAAGAAGACACGTTGTTAACCGTTCCGTTTTGAGACGGTGTTGAGTGGCTTCATCTGTCTCTCTCGCGCGTATGTGGACTAGTATGTCTGTCTCGTTCACACAGTTTCAATTATCTGCCTAATCCTTCAATTACGTCGACAGATGTCGCCCGCGTCTTCGAGCTTATGTGCCAGTTTAAAGTACCGTCCGCAGAGCAATTACTGTTGATCGGACCAGATTTTGTAGGCTTTTATTGGTAGAATATAATTAAATTTTCATTGATTTCGTAATGTAATTTATTTGTTATTGGTTACTTAAGTCTGAGCCGGGCTCGAGCGCTGTTCAATTTCTTAACTTAGACGGGAAGCGATGTAATACTTATTTTCATGATAAACAATAATATTTTGAGAACTCATTTATTATTATTTTATGTAGATACCACGCAGGTGTAAAAGATATAGAATCCGTGTACCCAATGTTTTTCACGATCACAGCCTAGCTATAAAATAACTTTTATCAGGTATAAATTTAGTTGACATTAAACATTGATTCTATTATAATTAATTGTGTTGAAATAATTAATTAAATAAATACATATAAATTGTAAAGTTTCTGCTGTCGTTACATTGCGGCGCGGCGGTCCCTTAAGGGTACACGAGTTAGCTAATAATTAATATTATAATTAATGTTGCAATAACTGAAACCGCGGCACGCCATTAATCCGACCCCCCCCCCCTCTCCCTAACCTACCCCTCTCCTACACCCTGGACGGTTCATTAGGATGTTTTTACAATGTCGCACTCAATTTAATTGGGTTATTCAAAGAGAATTTTTTTAATTTGTCAAAGGGTGAAATCTTCTTAATGCTGGAGAGATTTGATTGAAGTCATAAAATATAGGCGAAGTGTTGCTACTGCTTCGTTCATAGAATAAAACTTCTCCGATCAAGACGACTATTTTAATACAGAGAGGTCTTCTTCTTTTCGAGGCGATGTTTAATTTTTTCAAGAACTGAGTATATAAATTTGATGCACCCAGTAGTTGACCACAGAGCATACAATAAACTGCGGCGTCATTGGCTAGATTTAAATCTTATAGTGTAGGCGTGCGGACACTTTGGGCACTCCAATACGCGGCGGTCGGGATGCTGCACTCGCACTGGGAATCCGAAGGGTCTATGATTCTATTTTGCCAAATTGTGTCTGCAGCGACCTACCTAAGTACCTACAGAGAGATGTAAATTACGGAAGCCTTCTATGATTGAGTGTGCAACCGATTCTCTCTTCGTTGCGATTTCATGTGTATTCGTTATCTTATGTCTCTTGAATGGTGTTCTCCTAATGCCTCATGAATACTCCCATGAACCCCAAATCAGGCGCAAAAAATATGAACTCCAAATGAGACTAAATTCAATTATTCCCAATGTAATTTCTATTTAATTTCTTATGCTAAGTGTTACTTATAATATTTGAATTCCAGTAACACATTCCGCTACCCACAGACCATATCACGCGGAGAACTGATCATCACACAAAAAACGTAACAAACAAAAATCAATTAACTTTATCTTAACACCGATGTCTAAACGAAGGAAATTAACTCTCTGCCAATAATGGTAGCGGTCTTATCTGAGCATCGATTTAATATATCACTGGCTAAACACGGACAATCTGTCCGTCCGTCCGTCACACCGACAGCCCTGACAAATGAAAGCGACCGACCGCCTCATCGGAATAACGCCGATAATTATCTCCGACAACATTAGCAATCTAAATTAAACCTTAAATTCTTGAAAGAAAAGATCAAAATTAATCGTTGAAGTAATTTAAAACGTCTTACCAGTTTTAGAAAAGTGTTTAAATCCTACAATCTAATTTACACTTTAATGTACGGTACTAAGGTAAATTTTTCTTGTTTTGGTCGGTGTGTAGTTAGGCTCGGTGCACACAATCGTGTTCGTGTTCGATTGTCGTGTCAAAATGGTAATGATGGCGGGTGACAGGGCGGAATATCGTTCGGTAGCGGCCGACGATTTCATTAATGACATTAGACACAGTAATGAGTATTTAAGTCGGCTCCAGTGGCAGCAAACGCGTGATGAAGATAAGACTGCGGCTTAATGCGTGTACTACACGCCTTAGCGGCTTCTTTATACAAGGCTGTAAGGATTGCAATTAAAGCGGCTTTGGTTATGTGGATTTAAAGTAGTAACTAGACTATTGGTCGAATACTGAAACGTCAATTAGATTGAAGCCGCCATTCAGTTTCATTCTGTCTCCGTCACTTCAAGGTTTGAAGAAGCGATAGATAGACTTTTAAGAACACCTTAAAGTTAATCTGCGTTTCGGTTTTTGGTGGATAATTTGTCGGATCTCTCCGACTGTAAATAAATATGAAAAAGACTTTCTTTGATGTAAGATCCAACTTGATGTAAGCATAGACTTGAGACCACACAACCAGTACAGTAATTAGGCGATAAAAAATATGGTACTTGTTTTTATCTTAATCTGTAACTATCCATTAAATGGTAACGGCATGCTATTAATATAACATTTTAAATCATCAACATTAATATTTCTAATTGACTCGTACCTATGCGCGCGCGCACCTCTCATCTATAATCAAGCTTACCTATGACAGCGTGTGAGTCATTACACGCTGCACAGTTACACACGGGCTCACTTGTCCGCGACAGATCTTGACGATTAATCTGACAGCTTTGGAATTGACCTCGTGTATGCTTGGATTGAACGGGTTACATTTAAATTAGTTATTTAAAAAAAAACAAAAGTATTGATTTCTAACGGTTGTCCATTATTCAGGCATCTAAAATTAGAACTAATGTGAGATATTAAGATATTTGTTACTCTTTGCAAACTTAAAACAATATTTATAAAAAACTTTATCAGTCTCGCATGGAAACTATTTAGTTTATTGTTGCCAAAAAGGATACCTGTACAGAATATCTCCACCCCTATTTAATTATTGAAACTTTATGCACTGCTATTAAACATAAAGTACAATGGTAGATTTTATGCCTCGCAGAGGGGCTCGTGGCTAAGTATAAGCCGTACGACTTGACCGATAATAAAGGTCAAGCTGCGCTCGCCGCGGTTGGTCCGTGGATGGGTGACCATTTGTAAACATATCGAGACCTCTCCGTGCCTCATAAAGCACGTAAAGCCGTTGGTCCCAACTGTCATACAGTGATCTTTGATAGTCGTTAAGTCATTACAATTCTGACACCCAGTCTTACTATGGAATACTGAATTAGCAATAGGTTTTGGAGGTCAGATAGGCAGTCGTTCCATGTAAAATACGGCATTCAGCTAAATCCGGTAAGACTGGAAGCCGACACCGACACCAACATAGCTTGGGAGAAGGCTAGGCAGAAGAAGAAGAAGGCATATTTTATGCCTTAAGAATTCTCTACCAGTCCACCAAGGGTACAGTGAGTGAGAAGCATGGTTGGGGGCTATTTTCCTCAGTCTGGATGAATTTGTCATAAATTCTAAATCTCTGTAAAATGCATTGAGCAGTCTTTCACGTTGATTCTGGCTGTACAAAAAAAAATACATACAGCAAGCGATCTTAATACGACCATATACCATGAATTGTTGCAGTCACACCAAGACTCGTGAAGACAACGTCGGGTAGTGTCGGGTAGTGGCGGGGTAGTGGCGGGGTGGTGGCCGGGTAGTTCGGGTCCCGCGGTCGATGCAATCGATAGAACATTATTCATACAGGCGCCGCGCGCTGACTGTCTCAAAAGAAAGATATGGAGACAAAGTGTGTCTCATTTTTATGATACCTACTTAAAATATGTATTTTTGAGTTCTACGACTAACGGTAGGTATTATTAAAGGTATAACTTGTAGAAATAACATTGTTCTAGTACATATAAGTATACACACATGTTTATTACAAATAAATTATTTTGATTTTTATTGAGGCATATATATATAATCTATATATATAAAAATGAAACCCGTTTTCCGTTGTCACGACATAGCATGAAAACGGCTTGACCGATTTGGCTGATTTTGATCTTGTAATGTTTGTGCAAGTCCAGGGAAGGTTTAAAAGGTGTAAAACATAAATAATAAGTAAAAAAAAAACTGTTCCTAAACTCGGGAATTACCTTAATTAATTTACTTTTGACAGAACGAAGTCTGTCCGGGCAGCTAGTACTTAATAATCGTTTACCTGCTCCAGCGTGGCAGTTACCTTTAATATTACCGTCCGCAAAAATTACAAATATGAACACATTTGAGTAAATTATTATTTTTGGAAAAGAAGCTTCATTTTCGACTCCTCTACATCGCTCTGTTGAACTTGAACAGAATTGTCGCGTCCAAGATATTGTCCCGTCTACAAATTTAATGTGACTGCCTCACTTATCTGAGATAAAATATTAGTCTATACTGTCTACTATCGACTATTCGATGATCCAGGTTTCTAAGCGCAAAATAATACATGACGAACCTTTTTGATATGTAATTTTGTATGTATTAATTTCTTTGGTCTTTGACTGACTTTCTGTCTAAATTATTCTCCTTTCCTTAACCAATCAGGATATTCAGTTAAGAAATGTTAAATCCAGACAACTCAAAAAGAATGTGACTTTACATATCTTAACTACATAATTAAAGAATTTGAATTTGGTAGACACACATTTTAATAATAAACGTTTTTTTAACCGAATGATAAATCACAAAAAAAAACTCACTATTATCTAGTCAATTTAAAGTTTTTTTTTCTGCTACAGTTTTGAATAAATTGTGATATACATACAAATGATTACTATCAACGACCATAAGTATACAGTTCGAACATAGTGTATGATACAAGCAGTCTACACGTAACATTAGCGAGCGAACAAAAGCTGCACACGCGGCGCCCATCTTAAACACATTAGCCATCGACTCGGCCAGTACATGTGTACCCCCCTTTATAACATAGACAACGCAAAGTCAATATGCGGGAATAATAATAAAAGAGGATGGTTCCCGCATACGTATCGTTTGATTATCGTTATATTATCGGCGATGTATCGGCTCGCTCGCTTAGTACGTACGATCTTGTTCTAGTATGTTCTGAGCTCGTATGGATTGTGTTCGTGATGTATTCGGTGATATAAAGTTTATTCACATACTTTTATTTTCATAGCAAAATTATTTCTTTCCCTTCTGACGCAAATGGAAACCCTGTTCGTATCTAGTTTTTGTCTACATACGTATTATAGGTATATTAACTATATAATATTTTTTATGTAGTCTATTTTAGATCCCACTGCTGGGCAAAGGCCTCCCCTTTAGTTTCCCAAACCTCTCTGTCTTTGGCGATTTCTGGCCACGCGCGCCCTGCATATCATAAAAGAAGTAAATTTATTATAAAAAATTAAGGGACGAAAAATTTTGAAATAAGCAATGTTATACCCACAAAAAATACGCTTTCAAGCTGTTCATTACTAAATATTTTGTTCTTAATTAATTATACCTACTTAGATTTTCTATATGATACTTCTTTTACAATTGAAAACATAGGCAAGTCTACAATCCTTTGACTTGTGACGATATCTGAAGTCCATTCTTATCTTATGCACTAAAACTATCAAAACCATAACACAATCGTTGAAATCTTTCTAAACATAAACAGACAGACGTAATCAGTGCGAAGTATTCATTATAGTAGCGAGCACGGCGCAGTATCGATATGTATTCATGAATCGATTGCCGATCGGATGGAATCGAGTCGGGTAATATCGATATGATGGCTCATCGGATTTTCATGTTCTTACTCATGTACACGCCAACGAGGTTTTCCTCTAAGTTTTCGAAGATTGACATTAGATTACTTTGCTTGGGAGCTATAGAGATATAACTAACATGATTTATAAATGCTGTAGGTAGTATTATTACTATTATTATATGTAGTTAGTACAATTTAATAAGAGAAATACTAAATTATATAGTATCAAATACCTGTCTAAATTACGTCAGTCCTACTCTAGTGACCTAGGTGGCTACTTGCTTCATTATCTACAGAAGGTGACTAATCATCAATGAACACTAAATAGTTTCTTACTAAGCTAACCTGTTAAAAATTTGCGTGACAAGACAAAGGTTTTTGACATTTCAGTGCAAGTACTAGTCTAAGTACAAGTAGGTCACAAAACCTAGATAATAATAATGAATAAAACATTAGCAACTAGAAAATGCAATAGTGTGTGTTGCAAAGAATAAGTGTATCATTACAGTGTATGGTGTAGATGTGTGCCACTATGCTTCACTAAAGTGCCGTCACTATAACTTTGTAAACAGCGCCCTTCTCCTGGCTGACTACACTGCCGGCCAAGAAAGTGACACATCTTATGTGTACTTTAGGATTAAGTAGAATTCATTGCACTGTGACAATGTTTCACACAATAAACATAGGAAAAAGGATAAAGTTATACCTACGTTATTAGCTTCGGACTTAAAATTATCAAAATTTCGTTAGAAAAGCCAACACGGTTCAAAAGAGGTCGAGGTAACAGATATGAAATTGTTTGTATAAAAGGCAGCAAACCTTATCAAACTACAAGAAACAAAAGAATAACAGATACTTGTGATACAAGATTTTACCACAAACTTAGCGAAGTAAGTAAGAATATAAAGCGGCCCATTTTTAGTGGCCTAATGTGTAATGCGCGTGTTAGTGATGTTATTGGAAAACTTGGAGCTGAGCGCTATACGATGTAGCTCGGATCGCTTGAAATGCTCCGCTTAATGCGCTCGTTTCGCTTACCGCGGTCACTTGTTTTAGCGCTGTTTGTATGATAATGTTTAGTGATTTTAGTAAACCGTTTGAAGTGGAGTATAAATGAGTGAAATTTTGAAATGAAATGATGTTACGTAGGAATTCACATTACGTAAAAAGTTATGTCACCTATCTTCGGATAAAACTACATTGGCGCTTTCTTTAGATATTTATTCTATATTTTGTAATTATTGCTTTCTAATTTAGCATACTAGTATGTGTATAGGTATATACGAGTATGTGTCGTGTTTGCCTAGCGGTTCAATGAACGGATTATTGTGCACAAAGTTGCAGGTTCGGACCCAGTATATTTCTTTATTTATTTACTAGCTTCTGCCCGCAACTTCGTACGCGGATCCTGTTGCTTATGCCAGCGACAACAGGGTCGTCAAAATAAAAGATCTGAAACGTCTGATGTCAAATTCTCAGAGCCCGGGGACGGGAAAACAACGTGATGCGCGAGACGATTCAAGAACCTCCAGATCTTTCATTTTTGTAAGATAGCAGGAAATGCCCATCAGAACTTTTGCTCACGATCAGCGGTCAGTCGCGCATCATATTCTTCACTGGTCTCTAGAGACCTGGATGTAGATACGTAAATACGATGAGAATGCAGGCGTGCTTCGCGATCCGAAGAGGTTTCCACGGAGCGAGTTGCAGCCTGATCTTCTCGAACAGCATCAAGTCTCTCTTGACGCTCTTCGGTAGATTCTTGGGATCTTATGATCCTCAATCCTTTTTATTATTTAGCCTATTTAGCTCCTTTGGAACATTGGGAAAGATTTGACCTCTTTCATCATGGTTATAGTTTTATTGTGAAGATACCTGATCAATTAAAATCTAAGTGACTGCAAAGTAAATTAAACGCTCAAATAACATAAGCCCGGAGGCATATATATTCGAAAAAAAAAAAAAAAAATGGGAGTTTTGGCCAGTAGAGTCGAATTATAAATTATATACCATCGTCATCCAAAATCAGTCCGAAAGGTTATGTTATTTTATAATTATACAGTGAAATTAGTGATAGCTTTGATTTCCAAGTCAGATGTTTCAAATCTTCTATTTTTATAAGTCAACAGGGAATGCCCATCAGACCGAACCACTTTTGCTAAGACGTCATTCCTATATGTGTTATGGTGTAGCCGGGCTCTTGGAGTTCGACAACAGGTGTTCCAGATCTTCAATTTTTATACGTCAACAGAGAGTGCTCATCAGGCTGAACAACTCTGCTGAGACGTCATTCCTATGTGTTATGGTGTAGCCGGGCTCTTGGAGTTCCACAATAGGTGTTCCAGAGCTTCAATTTTTATACGCCAACAGAGAGTGCTCATCAGGCTGAACAACTCTTGCTAAGACGTCATTCCTATATGTGTTATGGTGTAGCCTGGCTCTTGGAGTTCCACAACAAGTGTTCCAGATCTTCAATTTTTATACGTCAACAGAGAGTGCTCATCAGGCTGAACAACTCTTGCTAAGACGTCATTCCTATATGTGTTATGGTGTAGCCGGGTTCTTGGAGTTCCACAATAGGTGTTCCAGATCTTCAATTTTTATACGTCAACAGAGAGTGCTCATCAGGCTGAACAACTCTGCTGAGACGTCATTCCTATATGTGTTATGGTGTAGCCGGGCTCTTGGAGTTCCACAACAGGTGTTCCAGATCTTCAATTTTTATACGTCAACAGTGAGTGCTCATCAGGCTGAACAACTCTTGCTAAGACGTCATTCCTATATGTGTTATGGTGTACCCGTGCTCTTGGAGTTCCACATCAGGTGTTCCAGATCTTCAAATTTATTCTCTCAGCAGAAAATGCTCATCACGTGGAACAATTTTTGCTATCGTAACATTTTTGTATCTCTTATAGTTTAGCTAGTCTGTTGCGGTTCTGCATCAGGTGTTCAAATTTCCAAGATAAATTATAGCCTATATGTTGCCCAGACTTAATACCTACACAACAAAAAAAAAAACATTCAAATCCGTCCAGTAGTTCCGAAGATTAGCGTGTACAAACAAACAGACAAACAGACATACAGACAAACAGACAAACAGACAGAATTTTTTTTTTGGATTCGTGCTCTATAACTGTTTGTAAACCCCCCTCAATTTTTTTTTTTTTAATATATTCAATGTACAGACACAGTTTTTTTACTGTTTTATTATATGTATAGATTTAACAATTTATGTACACAAGAAGTAATAGGACACAACATATGGATATATTATGTACAAAGGTACTGCTTATTTCTTAAAGAAATCTCTTCCATTAGAGAGTGCAAGTGATAATTTTCTTTTAAGACAACATTTACAATCGATGAAGGAAAACAAAGTGACGACGCCTGGTTTCCAAAAATTGGAATCTGGAATTGCCAACCGGCAATGAGCAAGCGTGGTTATCAATGCTCATTCTTCTCTATATAGGAAGAGGGTGTGCCCAGCAGTGGGAAATTTATAGGCTGGTATTTTTTTACTTAAGTATACTGTATAATATTGTTTACAATTATTATAAGCTTATTGATTATCCATTACTAGATACTATAAGATTTAGGTAAGTATCTACCTTCATATTTGTTACTTACAATGTCCATCCACCATCATACTATATAATAAAGTATGACAGATAACTCGCAGTAAGCAAGTCGGGATCGTCGCGTAAATCCCTCGTAAAATAAACGCTGACGTGACGTGAGGCCGCTGTCGTTGGTCGACGCGAGTTGATCTACTGACGCGTGCCTGTATGCTCGTCAACTGTTAATGGTGCGTTGTAACTGGCTGTTTAGATTTTTATTTAGTTTTTTACCTGTAAATAAATAATAAAGACAAAAAAAACAGATTGATGATGATTAAAAAAAAAGTTTTCAATCAGTCCGTGAAAAGGATGTTGAATAACATCTTAAATGACGAATGAATATTTGATGACCTCCGTGGTCGAGTGGCATTCACACCGGTTTTCAAGGTGTCGCCTGCTTTGAGTTCCCGGGTTCGATCCCCGGACGAGTCAATGTAGCAAAGCTACTTTTCTACATTGTCTCGGGTCTAGGTGTTTGAGGTACCTCCCACATTAATTTGTTGTCTCTGATTCAATAACACAATTGCTTTAGCTGAGCAATGTATGTGACGTTGTCCACATTTATTTATTTGATGTAAATTTAATACCTCCTACATACTTTGAAATAAGTATAAAAAAAATAATCCCACAAAAAAAACTTAAAAGGTCCATTTAATTCTTTGAAGATAAAGATAAAGATAAAGATAAAGAAATATTTATTGCATAACTGTGTACATAAAGGTCTTATTATGAAAAAAAAAACACATGTTTCTTAGGATCTAACAGTCTATCCATGTCGGATATGCAATATACATTAGTTCAGTACCTACCAATAACAGAATATTAACACAAATATTACAACACAAAAAATAACATTATTACATCACGTTTTACCAAAATATTCATTAAGATTATAGAAAACATTCTCAATTAACAATTCCTTTAATTTTCTTTTAAACATTTTTCCATTTAATTGTTTGATAGCTGGTGGCAACTGGTTGTACACTCTAATGGCAGTGATATAAGTACTTTTATAATAAATAATATTTTTAATAGAAGGTAAATTAATATCATATTTGTATTGTGTACGAACATTTCGTTTTGAATCTGATTTAAAGTTGAAGTATTGCATATTACTTTTAACAAATAAACATAATTCCAATATATATATTCCAGTTACTGTAAGAAAACCCTCCGTTCTGAAAACATCTCGTAATGATTCTGTACTGTGCATATTATATATTGTTCTTATACATTTTTTTTGAAGAATGAAAGTTGATTGTATATTCGTCGAGTTGCCCCAGTATATAATGCCATAACTTAAAATTGGATAAATATTTCCATAATAGGCATTTTTTGAAACACTAACGTTAGTAGTCTCAGTGAGGATAGATAGTGCGTGAAAATAACCCTCTGACAATTTATCAATAAAACAGCGACCAAATAATAAATCGCATATTTCAGGTGGCCCAACACATACCTGTGACAATCGCGTATTTTAGCAAAATATCGGAAGGCTCATACGCTATCGGACTGTCACGTTTAACAAATTTGTTAGGCAAAAAATACTGGGGTCAGAACACATTTATTATCCATTTTGTCGTGTGTATCGCGGGTCCATTAATAACCGGGACTTATCTCACTCTAATCTGGCTCTCATTGCTTTCCGCGGCCGATTCTTTTTCGCGCCAAAAAACGCCGCCATATTGGTATCGCGTAAATTTATGGCGCGGATTAAACGTTTGATAAATAATAAAACAGTTTTATGTGAGGTTTGTTGATTACTTCAATGTTTGTTTAGTTCTAGTTCATTGTTGCGTTTATATGGTATAGAAGTCAAAAACACAATGCTTCACCTTGATTTAACTAAAATTTTAATAAAATAAACCGTATAGTTACGTATTACTGAATTACGTAAATACTAAAATATCGTTTGTCAAATAACAACTATTATAATAATAAACCAAATGTTTTAAATTTTCTATTTACCACTGTTCGTCACAGCGTCAACGTCTACGAATCACATGGAACTCCATTCTTCTTCCCTTATCTCGTTTGTTCTTATCTTGTTATGTTCGTTTGTTCTTATCACAGTGTCATCTTTCTCCACTTTTCCTACTACACTTATCAAAAAGTCTAATACTAGTACTACTAAATACTCAAACATGATATATATAATATCACACAATTCTTACAAACAAAAGAGTCTCGACTTATCTCGACAAACAAGCCGGATACTTTACATACATATGTAGGAGATTTTCAATTTGTACCGGCTTGATCCCGTTTTATAGTATCCTCTCGGGGATTGAGGGATCGCTGGAGAATGTTTTTGTGGGATTCAGCACGTTATTGGATGCCAAATGAGTGATTGAAGTGTTTGTTCCCTAGTTAAGATAGGGCCCGAATGTTTTCGCGAAAACTATTTATGTTGGCTATCGTTTTTATGATGTTTTTGTGGGTTGTGGTGTGATAGGAAGATGTATGCTGATGTTATTGGTCTTCTGTAACAATCACTTTTATTTTAATAATAAGTACCTACTTACTCATTTATTTCTATACACTTTTGTTTCGTTTAGGTACTGTGTTATGTTTATGTCGTATAAAATACCTCAGAATGTCGGTCCATATATTTACTTCGGATGGTATGGTCGCCTGCTGAAAATCTCAAGTATTTAAAATGTAAATTGTCATTTAAATAACACATCTAAAAAGCCTTACTTAACTCCAACGCAATCACTAGCTCCCTTCATAAATAAAGTAATCAAAACAAACTAACCCTAGTATTAACTAAAGCAGAGTTTCCACTGAACTGAATCTCCTATTACCAATTCGTGGGCAAACAAAGCGTTTAAACCATTATAAGGCTGGTTACACATCATTTAAAATTCACCCGCAATCGGTGACGGCCGATAAGACGGCGAACGCATTCGCAATCCGGCGACGGCTCATAACGTCGGTGTAATACCTTAATTTAAATTTAAATGACATCTAAGCTCTGGCGATTGTATCGGCGGCGTCATTACACGCGGCCGGGGGGGCGCGGGGCGTGAGCGGGGGTGGTGAGAGTGGTGACTGGATGGTTTTATAATATGATTTTGTATGTTTAAGTTGTTTTGACAGACGTTGAAAGTAAATAGACTTTATAGAATCATGTATGGGGCTAAATAATTACGAATTCATATTATTTTTAAAATAATTTCATGAATGGTTTCGATAAGATTTCAGGTAAAGGGTCGAGTGAAAATTCTATCTTATCATTTTTTAATTTTGTCATAATCTTGACTCACGTAAAGCCAGTTTACTGAAATAATACCCTTATTTACAATATTAGAATTCCTATACTTAACCACAAAAAGTCATTCAATGTATTTTTTTTGTTTAATCAATCCGCAATCTCCCTTTAAAAAGATTATATAGGTACAGTGAAGCAATTTAAAAAAATAAATCTATATTTTATTCCACATTATAACAGGCGTAAAACACTGCAACACAAAATCACTTTATTTTCCGTTGGATTTTATTCGGTTATGCTGAATTTATTCCCCCAAACGATCGCGGAGAGTTACACACGGCTAACACGCTGATGATCGGCTTACATGGCGATAACAGGGATTACGGCGCGTGTGCACACACCCTTACTTTAAAATTCTAAATTTGTTGATAGATAAGGATATTGAGACCGTGACATATGACTGTGTTTATCTTTTAAAGAGAATGAAAATAGATAAAATCTTTGGCGTCCTTGAGAAATCTAGAATTTGAAATCGAAGAAAAAAAAGCTATATGAGCCTACTTAGTAAATATTTAATTCAAAACGTTTTGTAAATAATAAAAATTATACATAATTTAAATGATAAATAAACTTGTTCCTCAGCAAGGCAAGTTAAAGACTTGCATATTAATTGTAAGTTCTTCAGCCGGTTGTGTAAATTCCTAAAACAATGAAAACATTTAAGATTTCCCCAGATTATTGTGGTCGTCCTGACCCCGTTAGCTAAGTACCTCCTCAGTTAAACAAATGAAGGTTCAACTACAAACAATCTACAGAACTCCCAAAATATAATCTCATTCCAATTTTAAACTTACAAACACGAGATCCAACTTTTTTAATTACAGAAAAAAAACTCAAGAAAAATTCACAAATTAATATTAAAGGTAGGCTGAATCCATTACTTGCCTTCTCCTATCAAAAATCTCTGCCATTTCATTAACTAAAAAAAAACGAACTGTCACCGAAAAAGCATAGATTAAATTTTAAAGGCACTTTTTCTAAATTAATTAATAAGGGTGAGGTGACTGAGGGAAAAAATTAAATGTCAAAATTACAACAAGATTCGCCTTAATTATGTCGGCGGGGGCCGCTCCCGCACTAATTACATTTTCTTAATTTGCAAAGTTTCTGACTTGGTTTCTTTGTGTTTTGAACTGTTAGTTTTTTTGTGTCGTGCGCTGAATTCGGAATTCGTTGAAATTCCAGTTTGGTTCACAATGTAATGTAAATGTATTATTACGACGTCTAAATGGTTTTTTACTTAGCATTAAGTATTCACTTTTTAGCTTGAACTAAGTTGCAAAATCTATGCTATATCCTCATCTTAATTTAAAAACCCTTATTTCTCATGCACGTCTTAGCTATTAACTATTATGTGGTTGGCCAATTCTAATAGAATAACGCTCTTATTGTTTTATCGCGATAAGTAGGTATGTAGGGCGTGTACTGTACAAATCATAAAACAATGCGAGTGCTCCCCGCCTTGTCGCGTTAAGAGTAAGTACAACATGTTTAATGATCACTTGAGCGTGTCGTGACTCCTTCCCAAAACACAACATTATTTGTATAGAGCGGACGACACCCCCGCGACTTTACGGCCGCCGCGCAATGCCACCCGGCCTGCGCTAAACGCGCCACATTAAAATTTTTATTTTCACTTCAAGTTTCTACAAAAAAGGGGTGTATTTTTCTCATTGCCCACCGGGGACGAGCCAAATTGAAGATAATTCAGTTTATCGCTTTAATATCTCTTTGTCTTTCAAAATTTGCAAATGAGTTTTTTTAATAACGCCAAATTTGTAGCGGCCTCGGCTTCCTCTAATCCTTTTATGATTTATAGCCGTCATGCGGATAGATACTTGGATAATGAAGTTTCCTTTCTATTTTGTTTATTAAATTTAGCCCTTTACTTATTTATCTGACTATTTTATCTAAGAATTGGTTTAATTCTGCTGAGTTGACTGAAAATTCATTTAATGGTTTCATGCTAAATAATATTATTGGAGTCAATAGTTTCTGTAGTCTTGTTAGCAAATTACACCAAAAATCCTCCCACAGAATAAAAATAAAAGCGCATGACAGAGCCAATAACAATTCAAAAAACAATGTTTGCATATCAATAGAATGCATCGGCTGCGTTTGCCTTCCCTCGTCCATTAGTGGCGAGCCATCGATCAAACACACAATTCCAATTTACCCGATGCCACAAATTCTTCAAAACGACTGTCCGATCTCGCGCAAATAAAGATAAAAAATAAATTGGCGTGTGGTGGTTTTTTCAGCTCTATGTTGTATATGTGTGTAGATAGGAAATGCAATGTATGGGCTGGCCGAATGGCTTTTATTGATAGTTCTTCTTGATTCGTGAACTCTTTATTTAAGTGAACTAATAACATAAAATAAGCGAATCGCGTTTTATACATTTAAAAGGAATAATTATTATTTCGCGACGATAATACAAGAAAATAATTATAATCTTTTCCACTAATACAGTTTACACTTTGAACTGTTTAAGAGAATTCTCACACAAATAACAGCAGTCGACTATTAAACTATAGTTATAAATGGAGTTATACAGTTACTTTAATTGAGTGATTATCTACAATTAACTTCTACTGCAGTTCAATTTAAATGGCTATTAAGATTAAACGGGCAATTATCAAGAATCATTATTTGTACACATGGATTCTGTGGTTCGTAGTTTATAAACTTTGAAACTTGAACTATTAGCTTTGCTATAAGTACCTAATTCGAGACAGAATTAAATAGTTTATTTTTCTTCTTCTCTATCTTTCTTTTCTACTGTCGTCTATTATAATTATACTTATTCCTAATTATAGGTAAGTAGGTATTAACGTTCTGATCCCAGAAACTTTTCTTTGTATCGCTTTGCGGCCGCTCTAATAAAAATAAATAATTCAAATGGCTTCAATTATTAAACAAAAAAAAATTATAGTATTAAACCAGCGTCTTGCTCATATTCGCACTCATATAACTAATTATGATCAACATTGCTGTCAGTGTGTGCAGTTAGTTGCGCAAGCGCATAGTTTTAGTTAAGCTCTGTGTAGATCGGTAGGTAAGATTAAATGTTAACTAGTAATTACAGTTACAGTACCAAGTCAAGAACAGTAGCGATCAAAGATTTTTTTATATTTTTAATATTATCACTAGACTATTTGCATGTAAATTTCAGCATACTGTGATACCCCTACTTAATTATTATTGATAAGTAGATATTTAAACAAGTGCCAGTCGGTTTCGCCCACCGCGGGCTCCGTACAAAGATCATATATGTTTTAATTATAAATGTATAGTTTACTGACTTCTCTTTGTTCTCATAGTACATAACCAAAGTTTTAGGTCAATGGGAAGTACCTACTTATCCTATAAATGTTGATTTCATTGAGAGTAGGTATAAGCAAATTACGTCACGAGAATTAAAGCGAACTCATGCATTTACCTTTTAAGGCTTGACGTTTCGGCCGAGTTACACTGGCCGCGGTCGCAAGCAGGCACGAGATAGGGTTACGCCTGCAATTACCTTCTAGAGTCATTTAGGTAGGTATATACCGCTACATCTCATAGATCAGGCCGCGCATTTCAACTGCCAGCAACCAGTTAATGACCGCAAGTGAAGCGTAAGCCTTATTAATAATTATTATTTCTCTATCACCCGCCAGAGTGGCCCCAATCTCTTATTGATTACACGCCGTGTGTGAACATTTTAGTAACACTGTACTGTTTGTGTCTCGAAATCAGTTTCAGAAATAAAAAAGGTAACATTTCAATTCTTAGAACAGAAACCTCAATTTATCTGTAAAAATGTAATTAGTGTAGTGACATGTTTTTCCGTAATTTTATATAGAGTAGCTACGTTTTATTTGCATTCTCAGTATGTAAAATAGGAATTGCGACCACAAATACGTAGCTATTACTATCATAAAGATACCATATTAGAGGTTTTCAAAAAAATCTTCTAATAAAATACACACACTTTTAAACATGTCTATGGCTAATTTTAAAAGGATCAAAAATATATCTCGGAAAATGTCTACATCATCAAACCAATTAGTGTTAAAGACACAAAAAAACCTGTGATTAACGTTCCGCACACATTAGGCGACGCGACAAATCGCAGCGACTATTAACTGGAGCAAAGGGTGCGATAAGTCGCCGGTGACAAATGACTGCGACAGACGCCTAATGATGTCAGGGATTTACTTGAATGTGCTCGCATTCGATTACATCTGTTTTACGTGGATGCGAAGATTGTTAAAGGGGGATGAATGCCAGACTCTTAGACTACGTGTATCTATGAGCTTCAAAGAGGTACGCACAACACCAGTTATATTATATTCGCAAAATAATAAATGGTACAAGCACTATAATGTATTTACTACGTCCGAATAGTTTCAGATTCAATGAGAGACTTTATTTGTGAGCTGAAGAGAAAACGGTATTGTGATTCGAACTGAAGAAAATAATTATGAATTCGCCTCACGGTAGTTATTACAAAAATCTTCTAGGTGTTTTTTTTGCAGCTCTTTTTAAGGAATATTGGGGCCTTGTTTCCTCCAATCTTTAGGGATTCAGATCGATATTTTATGACCAGCTATTGGTTATACCTTCGATCACAACGTGTACCTAGGAACTTTAATTTCTTAAAGAGGTATTTTCTTAGTGTTCGGATCATGCTGTTTTTAAATAAAAAATGTAGGTGTATTTCCATGTCAAATGTTTTAGCTGTCAAACCGCGGCTATAAATCACATATTTCATCTAGTGGGCGGTTTGAGATTGAGAACGTGAACTACCTCCTTATACAAAATGTAAATCGTAATCAATACATAATCAAGTGTTTTTGTTTTTTGACAGCTTGCAAAAATAATGATGATTATTTCACATCAACTCTGTATAAAACCACAAACATTTTGATGAATTGATGCTTTAAATTTGCAATAGATAAATACCTATCAAATTATATCGCACTATTCACCTTACAATACAGTAATTTACTGCTAATCTGTCCAATAGCAAGCAGTATAAGTTAATATAGTTAACTTCAGCATTAGAAATTACTTACTAAGTACCAATATAATAGTAATTTGTTACATACAGTCGTTAATCTCCACATGAACTGGCTCTACAGCAACATACGTAATTACTCCACACAAAAACATCAATTCATTCAAATTAATTACCTGTATAACAACATGGCGGCTGTTTATTCGACATGGCTACTGAAACACCATTATCCCTATCAAGCCATTACCGAGCTCTCTTGTGAAAAATAATAGTTATTCACATAATTACCCGACCCTACCCCGTGCGAGGAAGACAAAACTACTTTCACCATACGATGGAAAGAGACGAGTGTATTCTCAGTAGTCCGTCTGCAAACACTTAAGTAATTGAATGGTACGGAGGGTAAGACGGGTATAAAAGTATGAACGAAAAATGGAAAATAATATTAGAAGTGAGGGTATTATGTGAAGGGGTCGCGAGTCGTCCATCGTAAATTGTTGATGAGCTTATGTTTAGACGACGTGTAAACTTTTGTAGGCTCCCAGGTCCCGGATCCCGGGTACTAAGTACATACTTTCATGGATCATGCGTACCATAATCCCAATACTTTTTGTACCTACTTTTCTCTAAAACGTTTACTGTCAATATTAATAATATATCCATTAATGGCTTCTCCTAATTGAAGAAGAATATTTTAAAATTCGAGAGTTAATCTACAACAATATTTAACCCTCCGCCAGTGTTTGTGTCAATATTTTCCTTGTTTTGATGTTCTCTGATTGGATTTTTAATAGCTCTATATTTTGTTATTGTCTCGACTCTTCCCTTTAACTCTGAATGAAACAGGAAAAAGGTTACAATGGTCGCATTTCTTTTTAAATTTCCTTTGTTCTCTCGTCTATTGAATATAAATTTAATATTCTGTAACATCGTGGCAAACAAATTGAAATAATTATGTTGCAGCAATAACGAACTCTACGTTGTCATTTTTTGTATCATTTCTGGTGTTGTTTATTGTAATAATTAATCTCATGCTTTTTTTACACCTGAAACTACTAAACATTTGAGAAATCCTGCCTTAGAACTATGACATAGGTGGCGCTTTCAAACCAATTTGATTTTCAAATTAAAACATTACGGCTCCGCTGGATCCTGTATTTTATGACTAACAAATTAGAAAAAATAAAAGTAACACTAGAACATCAAAAAGTCGTAAATCTTTCTTTATTCTCAAACTTTACCAATCAATCTATTTACAAAGTTTTAAGACGCAGCAAACATGATCAGTAAATAGCAACTGGCAAGGGACAAGCCTTGCGTCAAGACAAACCAAGTCGCGTCATAAAGTAAGTCTGCCATCAACTGAGCCGATATAAAACCAAATGGTCCAATGATAATACGTACATATTACTATAGTGTTGTTTTGCCGTCGCATATTTTTTATTACAGCTGTATCGAGTCGGCCGATTTATTTTTATAACTTAATGTAATGTCGCACTGTCGTAAATGTGGATCCGGACTTATTTATAGTGTAAATAGTTGTTTGTAGCCTTTGAGTAAGAAGTTTTGATATTGTTTTGTTTCCGTTGTTGTTTTATTTTTTGTTGATTATTTCGGGTTATTGCAGTACATTACCGTGGACGGATTTTATGAAAACTCTGCTTTTGAAACTGCTCAAAAAATCAGGTAGCGACAGTCTAAAAAAATAAATACTTTCATTTTAAAATCCACTCACCTATTTTTAGTATAATGTTGTAGGTGACCGAAACCTACAGGTGAGCCTTTTACCCGTTTGTCCTCTATTGTATAAAAAATAAAAATACATACCAATGCCAGTCACATGTCATATCATATATAGGATTATTACAAGTTAAATAGCCTTATTATATAGTCCAATTACATTGTAGGTAGGTATTCAATGTAGGTATACCTCCTAAATAATAAGACACAAGGGATCCACTGTTTTACACCATATTTTAACCTGACAAGTCTCTAATAAATCAAAGCGTCATAATAAAGCTGTACTGGGGTATTTACGACTAGTACATCGACGCGGCGTCGCCTGCTAATGAGTGATGTTCTATTTCGACCTCATTGTGTCGCTGGTGCAACAACATTAATAACTTTGGTTTTGTGAATCAAAAAGCGATGTTATATCTAACAGTCAATTTTAATCTATAGATACAGGTTCCACAGATAGCATATTACTATCATCAGTTTTTTTCCGCTACCTTTTTTTGTCCTGATAGATAACAATATTATGGTGTAAGAAGCTGCGCCTTAAAATCATTCTAAAATAACTATATAGGTACAGGTAATACTAGACAAAATCTATGAAAGTTGTCTGAGTAAATAACAGTCCTCATATCCAAAAACCTAATCGTTCACTAAATCGTCGTCAACTCTCAGCATCAAATAACATCGATGTACCGGAATCAACTAAAATTTGTTCCAATTAAGTGCCGTTGTTAACATAACGAGCGAGACCTAATTTGTACATCCATGATACCCTTATAATGACATCGACATCTGCTCCGAATAACCGAACCTTCAGTAAAATCGACAACCATCCTACAGCCTAATCATGAAAACGTATTTATGACCTAATTAAACTCGTGTCGGGCGCCCGTACGCCCGCGCGACAAGGACGGAACATATTAACCTAGACGAGCGAGAAAGAGACACCCCACTCCCCAGACCAGTGATTAATGATCGTTATATGGCTGGTTAAGTACCGTGTAATTTGCAAAACGACCCTTAATTACCGTAGAACACGGCTACTATCGCCGTCTTTGTCGTCCTCGAAGATTTGGCGGGAGTGCGAGTGGGATGGCCGGTAGTTCGTGATGCGACTTTAAAGGCGGTATTTAATGAGGCATTATGATGTCGACCGCGCAGATTAGGTCCACATGGAGATGAAAACTGTTTGCTGTTCTCTTTATATTTGGCTTGCCTGGCGAACAAACATGCGAATTTACTGTGTACAGACTTACAGTCAGACCGCCAGTGTTTGACTTTCTGTCTACTGAATAAAGAGGGTTTAAAATTGTGCTTAAACTTGGAATGTTCTCAAAATGTTTAAAGATTTTTATCATGTGAGCTTTTGTCCAAATGTTTTCTACATTTCTACAAGGCTCTGTAACTTCTTGACATGACTACATCCCACTTTTATACGTAATAGTTACATATATTAATGTGCTCGTTACGATGATACCAGAAATAACAATAATGTTAAAAGGTCATGGCCCATAATCCGACCCGGTTCAAAAATGTTTTTGTACAAAAACGAAAATGGTGGTAAATAATGCAGGCATAACCCACTTTTCATTATATGTAAAAAGAAAAAAATAATTCGTTGGAGAAATCTTGCAGCAGACCAATAAAAATTGGATAATAATTAGCTGCACCAGCGGTTTCGCCTGTCTGTAAATTATTTTATCCATGGAAACATGTCACTTGGATAAAAAGTATACTATGTCCGACTCCAAATCTAATATATCTCTACACGGCAATTTAATCAAAATCGGTTCAGTGGTTTAGACTTGAAAATGAAACAAACTTATTTTGCCATTGTTTTGTTAAATAAAAATATCATCACACATAAAGCAAACTCGATCGGTCAGGTAATAACACACGTATATTGCTGTCTCTGTCTTACCCGAGTTGATAACCACAAGTTATAAGTTAAGTTTTCATACTAGGTAGATTACATTTTTTTATTATTATTCTTTCATGATCCCCATAAGCCACAGTAATGCGCCACTTACCATTGAAAAGTATAATCATTTGTCTTTGATTCCCGCCATATTTTATTTCTGTACGCCGTGGGTATATTTTTCACACTAAATGGGCCATTACCTTTATGAATTTACTTTAAAATAACTACAACCATAATTTTTTTCACCAGGTCTGGTTCCAAAACAGAAGAACGAAATGGCGGAAAAAGCACGCTGCTGAGATGGCTACCGCGAAACGCAAGCAGGAGGAGCTGGGCGAGGAGTGCGACGATCAGGAGGCTCATGAGAATGAGTGCAGTGATGAGGAGGAGGCCAAGAGGCCGCGGCTTGAGCTGCACCACATGCACCACCAGCTGCCGCACCGCCAGTGATCGCTCCCGCCGGGCGAGCTCCCCGCCCGCGAGCCCCACACCTCTTACACACCTGACGATCGCACCTACCACCAGGTCTACCCCACTACACCAGTCCACAAGGAGGAGGAAGCCCCCTGCGACCTCTCCAACTGGCACGTCCGCAGCCACGACCCTCGCGCCGGTGACAGTGACCATGTGAGTGACAACGTCAGTGTTGACGACGACCAGCCGATCAATTTCGCGTATTATCACTTCTAAGTGACACGAAATTAGGGAGAGTCGGCTAAACCAAACTATAAACTATGAATAGTATGAAGTGTCGTAATTTATTGTAAATGATTTTAAATCTCCATCAGTGTTGCGTTTTTAACAAGGTTCGTAATTATGAACTATATTTGTCATTTAAAATCTTTTTACAGTCGTAATGTTTGTTAAGACTTAAGACATGTCAATGGATACTATAAGCGCTATGTAAAAACAATTTATAAAGTAATTAGCTTTACATCTGTAAATATTTATTGTATAAGTAGTCATGTGATAAATTATAAGTAATTTATTGATAATTTTAGATTTTACATGTATTTTGTGAGCATAAACTTGTAAATTGAATGAATCTTGATACCGGTGCCAATTTCCTATGAGTAGTTTATATTTCAAGTATAAAACTAAGTATTATTTTACACGTAATTCGAAATGTTATTTTTATTTTGTGCCAGAGTAATTGTTATAAAGATTAGTGTCATATTAGCCCCGATCTCCTCTGCTGTGTTAAAACTTGTTCACCCAAAAGCTCATTACTCCTTTAGAAGTAAATATACTTAAATGTTTTATTTATTGAAGTAAGTACTTAAATAAAAAATAAAACTTGATTTTCATAAAATAGTAAGTATTTGGTGGCATTCAGATATATTTTCGAAAGCCATTTGTTTCAATGAAAATATTCAAATGTCCTTGTGAACAAGTTATTATTTCCTACCTCATAAGAAAAAAGAAAACTAATTTAACAAACGTTTTCGTAATTTAGTTCCTGGCTCCCAGAACTCAAAGTATTTTATTTTTAAGTCATTAGTGTTGTAGCTGCTCCACAATTATTTTGCAAGATAATTATTTAGTCTGTAACATCGTAAGACGTACTAATTAAATTAACCGCTAATTAGGCATTCAGAATAACCTCTATGTATATAAATCTGAATTAGACACAAAAATATAATTCATATTCCTATAAAATATAATTTACAATATTCCTTTGTACGTAGAATAAAAGTTACTTAAATAATATTTTTCGTATCTGAAAAGGTCACACCTCTAAATCATCGATTGTATAGTTTCACGATTATCGATGTAAATAATTATTGTAACAACACTATTATGTCGCTGAGGCATCGCAATATGTATATTGTACATTTTAATTATAAAGTTGTAAATAGATATTTAAACGAATTTAACTATTGTAACTATGACTACCTACGAGTAGATATCACCACGCCGCAGAATTACAGCCGATGGACAAGTGTGCAGAATTTGTAATAGCTCATGTTTTCAAAAACATTATCTAAATATGTCCAGTCATTTCTAAGCTCATATTTGTAGAATATAGTACAGCAATTTAAAGCTTATGAAATAGAAAAGATTTTGATTTAAATATAAAACATTTTGTAGCTAAATTTCCACCTTCAGACCTCTTTGGAAAGAAGAAACTGTATTGTTTGTATTATAACAGATATTTGTAATCTATCAAATCTTACTATTATATGAAAGTACCAGAAAATACGATAACTTGAGCAGGTGTACCGCTATTACATGACATGTTAATTTATGCAAATGTTTAATAATAGAGAACAACAACCAAATTCTGCACATTTGTCCTTACAATAAACCTCAAAATTTAAATAGAAAATGAGCTTCATACCGAGATCTGCTTGTACGCATGAATATTGTAAGTGTATAGAGCTTGTATGTAAGCCACTATAACTGGCCCCGTCAGTAAAACAGTTCACTGATCATGTCGAGATAAAGCGTGGAGATCTACCTAATGTGGTTGAAATAAACAGTTAGTAAAATATTATGTTTCATTTTATTTGTTGATTATTTTACCCAACGATGTGCGCATAATTTGGACGTATGTGTATTACCGCTTTTGCCAGATTAATTATTAAAAAGCTATTGCAAACTGACAATAGACAAAGAGTTATAATGCACTGACGAATTTTTTTTCTTTTAACATAATGCCAAGGGGATAATTTCATGATATTACACCATGAATCCTGAGTTTACAGAAATACCGATTATCTATCGAAATACTCTTATATTTAAATAAAAGCTAGTAATAGCTAGGGTTGGTATTATATTATCTATAAAAAGTAACTATAGGAATAGGGTTTTATACTGAGTACCTATGTTAAAAAAGAATCTATTTAGTTCGTCAGTTAAATAGTAAGAAAATCATTGACACGTATTTTTACCTTATTCAAAACAAGAAAAAACATCTGAGGTGAAGCTTTTTAAGGGGACTTGTAACCTTACAGCGTTAATAAAAAATGTAAGACAAAGAGACGTATTCATTGTATCTTTTTAATTATTCGTTAAAGAGACGAAAGAAATTAAACGTGTAAAAATAATTTATTTCCCTATTATCAATATATTATGTTTTTAGTACACACTATACTGAAAAATAATCCATATTATTATAATGTTAGGCTGAAAATTACACTAAACTAAAATGTAGAGTTAAAAATCCAACTAGCTGAACTCCTTTTTTGATACTATCTATATTGATAACTTAAACTACCTAGATTAAGTTTTTAATTTTCTCAATCATAGTCACACATTTGTTTCAAGAAAATCTGATATGATACTATTTTCATATAAAACCAACCAACGCAACTGAATAAAATAACATATCTTACATGTGTTCATTCTCTGGCTAAAAATCCAAGCGGCTTGCAATTTCAATAAACCCATTTACATGAATATAGAGTGGGCGTAATGTTGCCGTGAGGCGCACATATTGAATCCGTTACGCTCGGGGTAACAAGATAACAACACCTATGGCGGACAGATTCATGCGCTAACAATGTACTTAAATAAAATAAGCGAGCAACAAATTCCAGCCAATTTATTCAAACAAAGAAAATGGAATAACATCAAATCTTCGTACAAATAATCAAGCGTCCCATAACATCACTTACAATAGAATAATCTAACTCAGAAATTCTCAAGAAAAACCATTTCTTACACAATTCTCTCAAGAAAATCCAAATATTCGTCCAAACAAAGAGAATTCGCGCAAATCCTGATTTTGAACCGTTTCAAATCTGTCAATAAAACATTGTACGCATCGGTAGCGACTCGTTTATCGAACCAATACGTGTGTACCATCCTAACATCGGGAAAACCTTTAGGTAATCGAAGGAGGCGCGAGCGGGCAAAAATCGCGACGCCGCCCGTTGCCATGACGACCGACCAAGACGTTAAACTTCAACTGACAGAAAAACAAACTTTATCCAAAGAATTATAGAGTTGGTTTTTGAGCGTAAGGTACTGGAAGTCATACTACTTGTACACTCGCGAACGTGGCTTGTAGTTATAAATGTAAAACAGCGTTTACTGGCTGCTAGAGCGAGAGATCGGAGGGTGTGTGGGGGGGTTGAGAGGATCAAGGGGGTGTGGGGGGGTGTATTCTTTCATCTGTTGTGGCCGAGCCGGGAGCTCGCGGCCGCGATAAGGTGCCGCGTCTACCTTTTATTTATGACTCCATTTTAAAGCGGGGGCGAGTGTGTTACGCAATTCGGCGTGTGATTTGATGCTGGGGTAGCTAATGTTACTGATTTTTGTGATAGCACTTCTTTCCCAACTCCGTGAGGGAGGGATTCGTTGTGCGAGGTGCTCTATGTATTTACTAATGTAAGTACTATTTTAATGAATAATTCAGCGAAATATATTAGACATTCTTTAGTAGATGTTCTTCAGAAGTACATACATGTCAAATTTGATGACGACCTCCGTGGTCGAGTGGCGTACACACCGGTTTGCAAAGTGGCGCCAGCTCTGAGGTCCCGGGTTCAATCCCCGGATGGTTGATAAAAAAAACTTTTTTTCCATTTTCTCAGGTCTGGGTGTTTGTAGTAGGTACTGTCGCTGATTCTAGAGAACAAGTGCTTTATCTACTTACTTTGGATTCGGAGCAATGTATGTGATGTTGTCAACATTTATTTATTTGAATATAAAAATTTTCAAAGAACTGTAATTCTGAACCAAACCTTAATATCGAATGGACACTTGAGTCATCTATTAGTAGGTTTAATAAGTAGTCACCATTGTATGTAACTGATGTCTACTGCCGCTTATCATACAAAACAAAAACAGATTATGATCAAGGATAATACTTATTAAAAAAAACATGTGTATATATCGTTTTCTAGTTACACTTCTGATAAAATACTTGTTCTGTACTTCTCTATGAGAATCCCAAGAAGATGAAATTACTATTATAGAACACTATTTAACTCAAGCAAATACTGAGAAATAATAAAATATAATTCCTTATAGAATGACATCCATCACCTCAAACAATATCAATCATACCATACAAGCAAATATATAATTTATTGTTAAATCAAAAACAATAAAAGATGGTAAGATAAAACAACTTGATAATTCCCTTTATAGAGTTTAATATATTATTTCACACCTACAGTAATGAATTAATTAATAAACTTAATAAATCAATGTCAAAAAAAATACCCTTTTTGATAATAATGTCTATATTTCTGGCCTGTTGGTCTATTAGTTAGTGACCCTAACGGCTAACTAAATTTTCTCTTCATCATAAATTAACAATGAATCTTTGTACCAGTGCAACAATAACATCATCGGTGATAGATTGAAGATCATACAAGAACATCATACAAACAAAATCAGCACTTCGATAAAACAAAACGGTTGCAGGAAAGTATACAATACGCAATTTCATTTTTACCCGACTACGGCTAAGCCAAAGGAGGATTATGTTTTTGACCGGCTATGTATGTTTGTTTATCTATTCGCTCCTTAACTACTTATCAGAACTGAATAAATGAGGTATCGTTAGAAGCATCTTGATCGTTCGCTGGTTTCTAGTTGTTTTGATTAAAAACAGAAATGAAATATTATATGGGGCCTTATGATAAAAAAATATAATATTATAATCGATTCACCAGTTTAAAGTCAATGGGTCTGAACTGCGTACCTACCTACGTAATAAAAAGTATAAATACCTTTTTTTCCCGACGTTTCGGCCAACTTGCAAAGGCCGTGGTCAAGTGTTGACTGATTACAGTTCAGCGACGTCTTCTCCTCGAGCACTTGCTGGAGGCTGGACCAAACCATTGGATAGAACTACACCAGCCACAGGTATTGTCCACACTAACTATTACTCCACATTAGTACGTGAAGCGGTTGAAATATTAAAATACAAGACCTTCAACCAAGATGATGGATACCGTTTGTCTTCAACTTGGAATCCAGTCATCAGTAAGTGCAAACGTTTTCGCAGCGACTCTTGGCACTGTTCTAAAGACGTCATTAGTGTAGTGTGTAGAAGTACCGACAATATGATCGATTGATAGTGAAGTGAGGGTAGCGGCAGAAACTGCACCACACGAAGACGTCGCTGAGCTGTCATCAGTCTACCCGTGACCACGGACTTTGCAAGTTGACCGGAACATCGGCAAAAATAGGTACCTTTAATACGTACGCGCTTCAGACCCGTTGACTTTAATTTTTATGATGTATAAAAACCGCGAAAATCTAAAAACTTATATCGTTTTACTATTGCCATAGACATCGAGTGACAAACAAAAAATCGGATTGAGGACCTTCTGTATTTAAATTCGGTTAAAACTTCAGACTAGAAATTAATATTGAGATGAAAGATCTATTTTATATCTCATATTTGACAGTAACTATAAAATAATATAAAACCCAATTAACCCTAAAAACCTTGTCTATCATAAAACACACGGCATTTGATGTTTGCCGTTTTAATTTCCAAACTATTTAACTCCTACGCGAGCTATAAAATAACCAAATAAAGTTTCATATCAAAACAAAGAGACGTGGTCAAGATATCAGTTATAAAGTTGTCTCGTAGATATAAAAGTTATGTTTGGTGTTTGAACTGACCACACAGTGCGGTTAAAGTAGATAGAAAAATGTTTATAGAGGAAAGTCGAGACTAACCACAAACCCAGGCATGTGCGGTGGCGTTGTGAACTTCTAAATGTTAAAACTAAAATGAGATCGCAAATTTGAATAGAAACTTACTCCGAATACTGAAACGCTAATTATCTTTAACACGTTCTTAATTGTCTATCCGTCGCTACTTCACACCTTAAAGTGGCTAGACAGCATGAGACTTAACGGTGGCTTCAAACTGATTGACGTTTCTGTATTCTACCATTTGATTGGTAGGTACAGTAGGCGAGAATACTATGAGGCTTTAAAATGAAATATTCATGAAAAATTATTTAAAATCGACTTCAAATAAAGTCTCATGTTAGAAGGCATCCATAACATTATCAATTAGCAAAATAAAATATCACCATCTGTGAGAAAATAAGTGAATTCCAAGCCTAATTTCCCGCACAAAAAATATGTATAAAACACTTCTTGACAAGTAGTTTAGATTAACTAATCAATCTAAGCATGGCTTGAATAAACCCAAGTACATCCCATTCCAGATACACCTGGTTCAATTACTGAAGACTGACCTCATCGCTCATTGACCACCGGCACAGACGTAATTGTGAAACCAAAGGTGCAACTCGCTGAGTGATTCACAGACACATAACGCACGTCAGCCATTGATTTATATGTCGTCCCACACACCAATTACGAAGTACAGAATAACCCATGGATTTATAGTGCGACAATAATCGTGAAAGCGTTTTATTTGCGGTCTTCTTGCGTGCGGTAGACCGCGGCTGGGAGGTCTGCCCTGGTCTTTATAGCTTAGATTTAGTTCAGTTTGCAGGAGTTATGTTATCACGTTGATTTAGTTGTCCTTAGTCTTTAATTGCTTGACTACTTTAACCAGCGTATTGCATTAGGTGAGCAAGTGACGTGAAGGTAGCTTGATTGTTATAACATTGACATCGGGTCCCTATACCTATGAATGGACAAGAAACTGTCTTTTTAAAATAAAAGGATTGTATTTTGACTTTCAAATATTTTTTTGATAAGTTATGAAAGAGGTTATAAATTAATCTGTTAGGTAAAGTAACTTACTTCACGTTTAATATCTATACTAGAAAATGAATTTGGTGATTTCGAAATAAGCCTTACATGGAATTTATCGCCTGCGACTTGTATCTAACTCAGACGACAGCTACACGTGGTAGGTACTTTTTGACGCTCATACTCCTGTTAAAATTGATCACTTGGTGTTTTAAATGACTATACTTATGTATGTAAGATTTGTTGCTTTATCGTTTTCGCTATAAACATAATTTATGCGTCATAAGGAAAGAAGGATATTGTTCACATCATAACCGCACTCAATCAAATCATTATCTTTAAACCAAAAGTTATCATTCTGAAAACAAATTAAATCTAAATCAATGAATGTTAATCATGAGGCACACGGAACATGGGCCCACATAAATAACTCGTACACATAAATAAAGACATCAAATAAAGTCGCTTTGAGTGGCAGACGTCACTCGCGGCTGTCGTAAACGCAAATCAACTGACGAACGTATCAAATGTCTGTAATTGCTGGAGCCGAGGTAATCAAGTTACAGTTCTTTATAATGATAGGCTTTCCTTACTAGCGGACCTGAGCGGCCCCGTCCTTTCTTCGCACTGGTAATAAATGCCTACAATTATAAAAAAACACCTTCCTCTTACCGGGGACAGGCCTCTTCCCATTATAGAGAAGGAATGAGCATTGATCACCACGCTTTCCCATTGCGGGTTGCCGATTCCAGATTTTTCCTCACGAGGTTTTCCTTCACCGATTGTCAATGATGTCTTAGAATAATTAAGAAAGTACATATAACTTTGAAAAAGTCACATTGGTTCTTGCCTGGGTTCGAATCTGCAACCATGTGATTACGTATCCGGTCATTGAACCGCTAGGTCACCACGACCTTCCAACTCTATAATATAATACAATAATTTATGTAATATCTTGGCCTCTTCTTGAATTCGGTGAACTGGATGCTGACGCCGACCTCGCTTGGAAAATGGTTTGTGAACTTTTCATTAATCAGATGAGCTGTTAAAGGGACCTCTACATAAGCTTTACTCCTATGTTGTAAGTTTGATAGAGTAGATAAAAATATGTAAAGATAGTCCTGAAGTATACCTGGGTACTTGCACACTGTTAGAAGATTGGTAATCTACAAATATCTAGTAGAAAACTGAAGAGTTTGTTTGGTCAAACGCGCTAATTTAGGGAACTAACGATCCAATTAGAAAAACTATTTCAGAGATAGATAGCCCTTTTTGAGGAAGCCCATCTCTATAGGCTAGATAGACCTCCATAAACGACGCCCATGCGGGCGGACCTGCGAGCAAAAGCTAGCTAATAATACAGGATTAAGAGAAAATACGAAGAAACCTTTCTTTACTAATCAGAATCAATTACCTACAATAATTATCTACCCTACATAAAGAGATAACTACTTCAATCTTTGACTCGGTATTATTAAACAAATTAGTCACCTTAGGCTATGATCTCTAATAACTGTCAATAAATGTCTTCGTCTAATTACCACCATGTTTGATATTTTAAACATAAAATAAATATAATTAAACATACCTAATCGATGACCAACATTTTATTACCAGGCTAATGTAAATCTAACTATAAATTATTCGATGCTTTTAAATTCCCAGTTTAAAATAAAAAAATTGTCGTCCCTTATGCAAAATTAATTACAAATTAAAGATAATTTATTTCGAAAAATGCTTTTATACTCTTAATAAATGACTAAGAAAATAAAAATGTAGTATTGCACTTAAGAACTTAGAGTTGAAAATACATTTTGCTAGAATCAACCCTTTAAATCCACATAACATCACACTGACCTCGTCCGTCTTACGCCATGAAAGTCCAAATTGTTTTTAACCCTGCTCTCGAATGATCTTGATTCTTGAGGGTGATAATCCCGGTCATCAATCGACACTCGGGGCACTAAAGTGTTTGACACTAAACGTTTTATGGACACCATAAACCGATGGCCGGTACTGGCCGGTGCAGTTCATTCACTCGGACAGATATTAAGGAATTTATTTAATTAGCTTCGATGAGAGAACTTAGTGGAGCATTCGGACTTGTCTGATTTTATAAAACATAATGTTAATGTTATTACAGAATGTTACAAATCTTAAAGTAAACACCTATATAATATTACGGCAATGTTAGAAACAAAAGATGCTTGAAATTAAAATTTTGAAAAGAGTGTTCTTTTGTCTAGTAGTTAATGTAGTTATCTTTAAACATATTTTTTTTTCGAAGATTTTTCATAAATCTATCAGAACACAGACATATAGTTTATTTAATATAATCTGATACTTAAGTACTGGGCATGAAATACCAGAAACAATAAATAAATGGAAAAGTTTTAAGTATCTGGTAAGCAATTTCTTCAGCACACCTGAAACGAGAGTTGTGGTAAATTTAATTGTGTTACTAGACGTTACATCTACATTAAACATCACAGGTATATTGATAAAACTGAGCAATAAACAAGTTTGAACCATATACGGCTCAAAGGACCACAAAAAAGCTCAATCGTTTTCATCCAATTACTGGGAGATCATTATAAAGTGGAGGTGCTCAATCAATCAACAGATCGCCACAATCGGTGTTCGTGGTGATCTCGAGATATAACGCCCAAGAGATTGGCAATTTTATTGAAATTAATAACTCGGGACGTAAGCCATAAATGGCAATAGGTTTCTTTGAATTGCATGTGCAATGCTCTAAAGGTCTGTATGTCTGTGAACTTTGAGTGATTTATTTTAATATTTCAATCAAGGTTCAAATTCAAGAAAAAATACCACAAACCTATATATAATTCCATTTTTATTCTGGAAATGAATAAAAATTATGAATTGTTTTCTGTGGTTTACGCGAATATTAGACATTGAAACAAAAGTAAATAAAAATAAAAAGTTTTATTTCAAAAATTGTGAACTTGCTTTCTTTTAAAGCACCTTATACCAATTAAATATAAGAAACGGCAGATTAATTAAAGTGTTCTATCACTAGTGAAATTGTACAATCTTGATAGAAAATAAACTATTTGTATTTGTAATATAATTTTTATTCAAATAGTTGACTTAGGACCAAAATCGAAAATAATTTGATCCTTTTGAAATTATTGAATGAACGAATATTACTGTAAAATCAATTTGATTATAAAAAACATTAAACTATTTTTTTTCAGTATGTTAATTTGTTATTTGTTGTGTCCAAAGGAGGCGAGTCCTGCAGTCATCATTAGTGCAAGTTATATGGGCTCAAACATTCCCGAGGCGTCGGGATTTAATGGGGGCAATACGATCGCATATTGTAATTAACAATTTGCAGGCACTCGCCAACACTTGTATGGAGTCCTAACAAGCGCGTGTATGATCATTATACCTGTATATTACGCTATTATTTTAATTAAAATAATTTGAAATAATCGGGTTTTATTGAGGCGAAGTTGAGTGTTTTGATGATAAAGCGACATGTTGACTGCATTATTAATATTATGGTAAGTATATCTACTTCATAAAAAAAAACTGATATTTAAAACCTTTGTTCCATGGCTAAAATTGATTCATTCATAAAACTGATCTAAATAGATAAGACCAATTGAAAAGGAAAACTTAGAAATTTACAAACTTTATAATAAAATAACATGTTTTTCACAAACACGATCTGGTCAGTTTGAGTACCCAAACATCCAAGATTCAATGAGTTGAATATATCGATACTCAAGTGTCAGTTATTGTCACCAGTTCAGTGTATCGACACATAATGTCGCACACTGCAGTGCAAGATAAATTGTGTCTCATTGACATTATAAAAAAAACATACTTACATACCATCATTAAAATAAGTTAATTGCTGAGCGAATTATTAAGCTAGATTCAAATTTAGATTTGATGCAATATAATTTACTAACCAATCTTCGCAGGTGTTGGAATATTTTTACGTGACTTGTTGTGACAATTAGCACAAATATGTAGGAGAAGAGTAACCTGCTACTATTTAAAACATTTATCAAAAGATTCGTTTAGGATTAGGTTTAAGTGTTATTACTATACTATCTGATTAATATCTATATTTCGTTGCATTTTTTTTGCAAGTTTTAAAGATTAGCCATATCTTTAGATCAAGAAGTGCTTGAGAAAAAAATATTTAAGTCAAGCCCGTAGTATACTTCCTTAAACGAAAAAATCGGAGACAGTGAACTAACGAGTAACTAAGTAACACAAAGTAAGTCGACAATATGCTGCTCCTAACCTTTACATACGACGCATATCAGCGACCGATAAATCTTCATCATATTTGTCTAATCCTTTCTCTATCATTAGTAGAACGACGTCCATTTCCCGATGGTGACCCATTCTCCGGTCCTGCAGTGCACGACATCGATCAAGAGCCATGATCTCGTACCTCCGATAAACCTTGACGGGGACATTAAAACATTTTAAAATGCAATAAATAAGGCCCTTAACGACGATCGTACGGAGGGCTATTAATCAAGTGCTCACTTCAAGCTACTTTTTATTACATGTAAATGAGTGGCTCGTAATGCTGAGGTTTATGCTTTACAATTCGATTGGGGATGAGCGGAGCTTGGAGAGTAGGACTTGCGAGGCTAAGTATAGCTCTGTAAGCAGTGTATAAAGTTTCGACGGCATATATAATGGAACTATCAGAAGTGTGGGTAAAAGGACCAGAAAAGATACCATCATATCTATGTTACTATATACCAATATTTTGCTTGTGGTCCGATGAGTTTGTTAATGGGTATGACGTATTCAGTTTGTAGGAGGACAATAACAAAAAAAACAATCATATCTAATTCAATTGATACCATGGCAAATTGATTGATATAAGTATCATTTATTTGATATGTCAAATAAAAATTTAATGAAAAAAAAAAGATATTTGGTTGAAGCGTTTCATCACCAGCTCCCTTCCATGTGTACTCGTCCTTACATATCCAGATGTAAAGCTATGTGCACACGGACGCAGGTTTATTACAAATATCACTAACAATCCGTCGGGCTCCGTCATTAAACCCCCATCGCCTCACAATGGTATAAATAACGACGGATTTATTCCTATATTTATTTATTTATATGTGTTATTTATTTATTGCCCGTCCCGTCTGAACGTAGCTTTATAGATTTTTTTATAATGTACTCTTGATCGAGATGTATAAAATTGTTTATTATCTAATCTATTTGTGGTATTAAACAAAGTTTTAATTTGGATAAACATTCTTATTTGATTGAAATAAAGATAAGGTTTTAGTGACGACTTTTTGTGATAATGTGGGAGAAAAACAAATTAATACTACTCATACCTTATTAACTATTTCAAAAGTCTCTTTGTTATTTAATAAGCATCTCTTGAACCAAACATAACCTGATATTAATGGAAAAATATCACCAATCACCATCAGATTTCTCTCCAACAAATTTGTTTGCAATATTCATTAGAAACTTGCACATGTTATCAAAACACTTGTAACCTGATGAGTTTGGTTTCTTTAGTTTTTGTCGCGATCCCTTCCAGTATTTACTTTACAAACAATAAATGTCATTTAGTGGAAGAAAGCAAAACCAGACCTGTCGTTTGTATGTTGTTTTTAAAATAATATAACTCACTATTAAGTTATCATCGATTCTATAAACGATATCCTATTTAAAACATTCCATGTTTTTTACACCAGACTTCCTAAAGTGTTAAAAACATATGAAGACGTTTTAGTAAAAAAAATTGCCGTTTCAAGTTTAAATAGTTTTTTGCTCTTTTTTTTTTGTTCAATAATTGAGGCTGAAAGTTAAATGATTAATCATTTCGAAACATGAACTTTCTAATGATTCTTATAATATTGCGTAAATAACTAGTAGGCGATTATAATAATATTATGCTTTTTAAGGTACGAAAAGTACCTAACTTTTATTTTTTAAGTAGCGCCATGCATGTCATTAATAGGTACATTTTTTACTACTGAACTGAAAAATTGGTCCTTTAATGTATAGAAGGATCTATATGTCTGTGATACTTTGATACATAGTATTTATTATGCCAAGGGTTGCTGTAATGCGGTAACAATAAAATATTTATCTATTTAAATTACTTAGTAGTTACAATAGGTGTTTGTTTACAGATAAAAATAATTTATATTGGTATTTTAATAGTTCATTAAAGTGTTTTCTTTCTTTACTTAGAGTACCTCTTGTAAGAAAAAACCTTGTCGGCGCCATTTATGTATAAATAATTGGCAAAAGTAATAAAGTAAACTATTCATCATTAAACATAATTAATATAAAAACACTTTCGATTAGATTCGTGTTATTTGCACGGTTATTTAAGAAAAACGTGTAAATTTAATTGAGTAGAACGAATCACTATAAAAGATTGCAAATAAAGACGCGTTACTACGACTTTACGTAAGTCAACGAAAAAGTGTGCGTAACTGCGTACAATTACGGTCCGTAAAAATCATTCATTTTCTTTGTATTGATTTTAAACAGGAAATGATTGCAAGAAAATATATCAATACATAACTGCTGTAGATTTTAAAAAGGTTTTATAAAATAACGAGAGAAATTAAGAAGGATACAAAATTAAAGTTTTTTTTTTTATTTTAAGTTGACTTTATATACCTAGGTTGTATAATATCAATTAAACAAACGAAAACAGCTCAATAATTTAAGACGGATTGGCATCCAACAATAATGTATTAAATCAGTTTATAGGACCGAAGCTGCTCATTAAGTCCGCTGCCCAACATCCGGTCGCACAATACCCAAACTCATAATAATTCAACCGACATCAAAGAACCAATAAATCTAACATTAATAACTCTATTCGTTTGTTGTGCCACTTTCCTCTTACATCCACTATAATTCTTACTACGTTAGAGTTAAGGTTGGTATTAGATTGTGATTACAGGGCATTTTAATCCCTAGCAATAAAAAGGTGCGGTATAAAACGGTAGCCAACAGGATTACCTATAGGTTTTGTATCAAAGTAGCGCTGACGGCTTGCGCTTAGGGATGTGCTGGCTTGTCGATAGAAACAAATATATTATGCGCGCTTTAACCAGTAGTCTGGTAACACCGTTATGTAACAAAAGCAGTAGAATCTGTTGTTTATATTTGGTTTTCTGCACTCCTATCTTGGATTTCCGTAATGGAATGAGATTATTTAATTATTATGTTACCACAAAAACGCACGCTTTGAAGCACAGCAACAATGGTACATAATCTAAAATACACTTTTTGTATTTTTGCGTTAAACTGACGCAGCTTATTTTGAGACGAGGTTAAGAAATATTCGATTGTATAATAACATATTTTACTAATTATTTAACAATGGTTTATGTTTAAAATTTACAATCAAAACCATAGAACAGGCAAGTTCACTTGAGGTACCATACTATTGAACCATGCTAGACCATAATATAAAAACCATTTATCGACACAGTCCCACCACTACACACTAATATTAATTATAAATGATTCAGGCGTCATTAGCGGTGGCAAAGATCTTGGGCGATACAAAGAGTGGTGCTATCTCGCTCCCACTCACACGTCATCTGAAACCATGTTTATTGTAACGTGAGAAACTAAGACCCAACACTTGTGTAATTTTGACTCAAAAATACAGGCTGGATAGAAACATAGCCAAGGAAGAAAATACTATATTTCAGGTCCTGTTGCCCATACCTTTCGCCAGCCATGATATAATTGGAGATGAACTGAAGTAATTGCAACACCGATATAACGTGGTTTTCATTTATGAACTTTTGAATGAATGTAAAACGGGGTTAATAGATATGATTTTGGGGTGAATAAAGACAACTTTAGAGAAGGATTACAGCCTTTTATGTTGTCGCAGGTATATAATTTTACAATAAAATTAGTTTCCTTCATATAGTTTTTTATAGGAGTCCATCGTTGTCATTATATTTAACCTGAAAAATGTAAAAAACCGCAATTCTCTATTCACCCCCTGATATTCTATTCACCCCATTTTACCCGGTACATTACTAAAAATTACGCTATTTTGACGAGACAGATGAGTAGTTCGCTAACGGTAATTTTTCGCCATAAATGTCATTTTACAAAATGTCATACATACTGAAATTGTTACAATACCTGTTATACCTGTTATAGCTTTTTTAAGAAATAAAGTTTCTTTAAGCACTACCTAATTATCTAATTTCTGTACCAAAACAATGGTTTAAAAATCACCTGTTACTCAAATTTCTACCAAAATCATAAGTTGAGTATATATCTAGGAGCAAAAGGACCAGTTAACCATGTGGTTGTACACTTTCCAGGCTTTCATTTCATTTATACCATGATTTAAAATTATATTATGAATGGTAGTTTTTGTGTTTTTATTACACTTGTGAGTTATCAATAACTTATGTATAAATCACTATACCAATTTACGTTTTGACCCTATAACTAAACCCGTAAACGTACCTTAAGCCACTCGGTTTACCCTCGTAGTATTTTTTTCTCATCCTAATAACATAAACTTATTAACTGCAATAGTAATAAAAGTATAAAAACCATCAATGGGTGTTATTCAAACGGCTAGATCCCACAAAGTCCACCCCCTATAGATCGCTGCGCGCGCGCATCCATTCATGTTGTTTTTTCTGCACGTTTACCTGCAACTTCCTTCCTACAACGATCCATTACCATGAATGACATTCCTTGGCTCTGACAGTTAAATGGATACCGTGACACTTATGCGGTGATACATTAACCAGCACCATTCAAAAATCTACAATATGATAGGCGACACAAAGTTGAAAATTGTCTGAAAAGTAATTTTCAATTGATTACGTCACAAACTTACTTTGTCATTTGACCAAAATACGTCTAAATCTTAATTTCATTCTCATAAAGTAGAAAATCTATTGTATTATTGAAATGTGTCGGTAAAATAAGGTTTATATTTTTCCTAGCGCGCGTAAACGATACTTACGTTCGGTGTAAACTCCTGCACATTGTTGATCGGTGCCAGGCTGTCTGCCGAAACGGGTTTTTGTTCAAATTTGGAACGTGTTTTTTTAGTTAAGTTTAGGCTAATGATACTTGACGGGGTGTCAAGCAGTTATGACGAAAATAAATGGTTCACACAAATATTGTGTTAAGTTAATGGAGCAATACTAGTCTAGCTTAATTATAGTTATTTTTTTATTTATTTGTATACCAAGTTCATTTATTTTATAGTTTCAAAGACTGATGGTTTCTAAGTGGCTGTTGAGGTGCACATTTTTGACTTAGAGTAGATTAAAGCAGTTAGACCCTGCTCCACTGTAGGTTAGTTAACCGAGGGTTGTTAAGAACTAAGTAAATCAATTCAATGCTCATTCAACAAAAAAAACCTTTATATTAAAAAAAATCTTACTGTAGAGATATTTATTTAATAATTCTTTATGATACATTCACCAACATAGGATATGAAAAATGAGAACAGTGTGAACAATAATGGGTGGTCTTATCACTAATTGTGATCTCTTCCGGACAACCTATGCATGGATTCGAGTAAGGGAATTTTATCAAATAATGTTTAAAGGCAATGCTTAATTTGAATGGACTTGAATGTTGTATATTTATCACTAAAGCAAATACTATTAAGCTTTATAAAACGCTTGTCACTTATACCTACATAGTTCAAGAAATCAAATTATAACTGAATCCGTCTCAAAACCGACCCCTCCTAATATTAAATTAAATTGGTCTTCAAGCAATAATTTCTATTGAAATCGATTTCTTAACAATAACTTATATTAATCGATTATCAACAATAGATATCGTTACATCCAATCTTCCCCAACAATTAGTTGTCAAATTACATGTGACATGAAATAAATTAATCCGCCGAAATCCAATAATTCCCAAGTATTTGTAACTCACTGTCCAATAAAGTCAACAATACAATGTCTGTTGCAGAAATACAGTTTCCTATTCGTGTTGCAGCTATTGTTGGAGTATACGACTTTTCTTTGTATGACTAGTTACTTACGACACGTAAAGTGATTGAGGTATGTACGTTTACGGTGACTAGATTTTTAACATGGAAATAATAATTAATATTCTCGAATATCCTCGAAATTGTTTGGTTGTCTTTGTATCAAAATGCAATATATATGTATACTTTACAAACGTAAAGTTAATAATTACACTTTTGTGGGATTTATTTACTTGTTATTAGTTATTATTATCAATAAGAATTATTACCTTCGATCATATAGGTACTAAAACATACATAACATATGTGAAGGTACTTTTGTGGTACTGTCTTTGTTTTTCTATAATATTAATTATCATTGAGACAAAATAGATATATGCCATTGAGATTAAACTTGACTTATTGCAAAAATTCCGAATTCGCACTGTATCTGCTACACACCGGTAACAAGAACGACACTTCCACACAAAGCAACCGGAGCGGAAATACGTCACATAAAGGTGTTATCAAAGAGTCAGTTTTTTTCTCGTCTGCCCACCCCACAGTCAATAGCTTTAAGAGTCCATTCTTACTACTTAAATGTCGCGTAAAATTATTGTTCCGCTTTTTTTCGTCAAAACTAGAAGTTTGGATATTTTGTGAAAGTGTATTATGATTGTAACACATAATAGTATATTATTTTTTGTATGTTTGTAAGGTTAAAATTAGCAGTTAGGACGTTTAGCTAGTAAAAAATAGGTTTGCGAAAAGACTGGCTCTTACTCCAATTCTAACTGTTTATTTTGCAAATAGGATTTTTACAAAAACTTTTATGTCATGAGCTCACTGGAGTCATTTTAGACAGAGGATTTTGTGCCACTGGCTACTCAGAGAAGAAATGTCGAAACAAATTCAGGGTCATAGTCCAAAGAGCACCCCGGTCCCATTCCCGGTTATAAACCAGGAATGTATGATTTAAAATATATGAAATTAGCATTATAATAACCAAAATCATTATTAAAGAAAAAATGAAACATTGAGAACATTATCTCTTACCACCTATCATCCATTAATTTATTTCATTTGCTCTGTTATTTATTTAGTAGCAAAAGTGTAGTTTAGTAACATTAGCAGGTCCATTAGAGGAAGCGTGAGGTCATGGGAGGTGTAACAGTATCGGTGTGACAGCTCGCTGACATCCAGCACCCTATCATAACACGGATGTAGACACAAAGATGTTAAGAATATTTTGTTTAAGAAAATATGAAACAAGTGGGAGAGTGGTATTTAGAATAGGTGCACCACAATTTTGAAACATGTCCGTGATTATAAGTGTAAGCAATAAAAGAATAAAGTATTATACTCGTATATATAAAATTCTCGCGCCACAGTGTTTGTAACCAAAAACCTCCTCTAAAACGGCTGAACCGATTTTGTTTTCATAAGTGATAAAGATGGCCCTCTCTAGAATGTTATGGCAAAATGGTTTTTTTTATAGAAACCGATCTATATATATCTGATAGAGACTGAGAAATTAGAATGTACCCATTCACTTCTACATATATTTTCATTTTTTATTAATTGCCTGAGTAGAAAGGATAAAACTATGAAGCTTATGCCATATTGTTCATATCTCTAAAACATTCTAGACATCTACGTATGGGTGTAAAAAAATATTTATTAATATTAACTACAAAAAGTATTCGCTAACATGTACAGTGTTTTCCTTAATCTAAGTTCAATTTAAAAACTCAAACCCTATCACCGATCCATTCAATTCTTCGCCGTCAACTAATAGGCCGTGCCATTAAAAGCCCATCGTCCAAGACGTCTCCGGCCAGGTCTACAGGAGTGTCAATAAACTTGCTCGGACGTTAATACACCGCCGGACAAAAGCTGAACACTCTTTTATTTTTCATACGCTTAGGGGCCAGTGGACGTCTTTACGGACGATTAGATATTTTATATTTATAACGTAGGGTTGGATTTTAAAGTTCGATGTTCCAATTTTTCTTGTTTATTTGCTTTTAAATTTGAAAGATCGTTTGTTGTAGATATCATACTGTAAATAGTTATACTATGTACTTATTTATTATTACCGCTTACAAGGAACTATTAGTTAAATTGGATTTTTACATATTTGAACGTTACTTATGAAAAAGTTTAAGCGCATCTTATACTGTGTTTTCTTTTTCGCATATCGCATTTAAGACTAAAAGTAACTATCTGTCTGTATCCATATTCAAAGCAAAATGAATTACTCAATTTGAATATTATTATTTTTTCATTGTGTAGTCGAGTGAGAGAATAGAAAGTGTTATGGGGTCAACTTTGCCATCTATGAGACATTTTATTATTATCAATCACGTTGCAGACACTTAATCGACTATGATATAAAAATATGGTAGGAAAAATGTTCGTAAAATTATATTATCATCAGAACATTGACACGTATTTTTACAATTGAATCATGTGGATCATCAAAATATGTATAAAAAGGATCTACGGAACCTCAAGCCTAAACAGTCTACCGAAGTCGCCGTCAATACCAGTAGCCGACAATAGCCGATCATTTATCAGACTCAGCGTACCCCTTTTTCTTTTTACCCCGGCATCGAATACGCTACCTGATGGCTCGCCGACCGCTACTTATGCTCCGAATTAATGACCACTTTATACGTTGCCGAGGTTAAGTTGTGTATGATCAGGTCGGGGAAATGATGGGTGGTGGTTATTAGCTTTTATTAATGAGTGATTTTTGTTTATGTGATTTTATTGTTATTAGAAGGGATTAAACGTAATGAGAGTGGAAAGTTAAAGGAGTTAATGTGATAGTGGATGTACATACAGAAAGAAAAGCCATTATATGGTTATACCAACTAGATAAACACTCATATATTTTAATAAGATTGTTTTTTCCAATTTTATTATTTAGGAAAATCTAAAATCCATCCTAACCTAACTATGATAAACGTTTTGATTTGAGCATAACATAAAGTGGTTGAGCTTTAGCTGTTTAATTCGCCAAATGCTGATGATAAGTCATTCATCTGGCCACATCACATAACTTAACATCCCCATAACACATAACGTGATTTCACAACACAGCACATGAAACCACATCTTGTGACTTCACATCAAATCACGATACTTCTAGTTTCTTACAATATGGATAATATACTTAAATAAACCAATCACAAACATATTTCGTTAAATTATTTCTTTATTTTTTGTATTATTATTTACTTAAAACTAGGATTGTACTAAATTCTTTAAACATACTCTTCTTAAAATTAATCGGTATTGAAGTATAGTTTGTTAACATACGTAAATAAAATAACCTTTAAATATGAATAACAATAAATTACCTTTACTTTTCTCCATACTTTAGATTGCATTTATCTATTTCTGTGCACTACAGCTGAGTGAGAGAGGTGACTTTGTCTTTCATATAGTACACAGCATAAATACCGTCTATTCTAGTCTATTTAATTGATGATATAGTAGTGTTGTTGATCTCTTTATCAGTGGCTGCTTCAGTAGTCGTTAAAGTTTCAGATTTTGGGGGAACAGTATTGGTTTCTACAGGAGTATTTGCCCTCCGGTTGGCATAAACTGGCTCCTTGGCATCATTGTTCTTTGGCCGAAGCCTCAAATGTGGTCTCCTGTCAAGCGGAAAAGTTATATAACTAGGATCCTCAAGAGAATCTGGTAAAGTATCTGTTTCATTATCTACATTTGTTCTAGCTATAGAAAGCACACGTAAGCTTTGGTTATCTTCGAAATTGCTGTAGTGTCTTTGGTGTGACGGAGTGTCATACCCATTTTCTAAACTTTCCAAGAAACTTATTTCATCGTTACGAAGACCATATTTGAGTGGTAGTACTCGGAGAGCATCGTAATTAGATCTTCTATTGCTATTTCTCCTTTTAAAGTATGGCGTTAGGTGTTTATTGCTATGGCTGTCTGACCGATACGCTATAGCTTTAGTTTTATCATCTTTATTTGAATTTCGTTGGCCGTTCCAAGGGTATTCAAGTTTTAGTTCGTAAGTATTTTGATTTGTATGATCGTCTTGACGAGCTATTGAATGATCATACGTTCTTAATCGTGAGGAAGGTTCACGATTAGATACTAATTTTCGATCGCCATGTTTATTGGAACTCAGTGAGTTGTTCCATGGATATTCAAGATGAAGTATACTATTTTTCCCGTTGGCCTCATCATCAGCATTTCTTAAAGTTGCTTGGTTATTATTCACATAGTCTTGTTTCGTTCCAAATATTTGGGCAATAATTTCATTTATATTATTTTTGTGTTCACCGTCTCTCCTATTTAAATTATCCTCTTTATTAGAATTTAGAGGTTTTACATTTTTTAAATTTATTTGATTAACATTTACACCCGGTAACGAAAGAACTGATAAATCGAAGTCATCGTCAATTCGCCTGTTGCTTGACGGTATTTCAAGATGTGCGTCATTATTGTCTCTTCTGTTATCATTTTCGTTCAAAATAGACTCACTTCTTTGAAAACTGGTTTCGTGATACGGTACTAACTCTTCAACATCTTTGTTATCAGGGCCCAGTTTATCAGTTAGTACCAATTCAATTCCTACTTCATCACCAATTCGTCGACTTTCGTCATTATTAATTTTGACAGGAGGTTCAAGGTCATCATTATCTGTGCTTAACGAACGTAAAATTGAAAGGTTGCTTAATAAATCATCTTCAACACTGAGCTTATCTGTTTCTGATAAATCAACAGCAGCTAACTTATAATTGTTTTTGTCATTATCCAAATTCGATAGACCGTTGCTTCTCAATAGCGCTGGCAAAACTTGTAAGTCATTTAAGCTATCTGCAAGTAATTCTGATAAATCAAAGGCAGCATTATCGTCATCTGGGCTCAATCGATCATTCAATGACACAGAAGGACTTTCATCATCATAATCTCGTCTGTTATTCCTTGTTTTTTTATTATAGCTTCTTTTTTGAGATTCTAGATTCAAGTCAGTCACATCTGCTAAACTTAAAACTGATTGGTTATTATCAAAATCATCATCAGGAGTTTCAAATCTATCCTTTGGTAACGATTTTAAATTATCATCATCCCTTCTGTTTTTGTTCTTTTTTTTATTATTAGTTACTTGTTTATGACTTCTTAAATTTGTTTTGGGTTTTTGTAAGGCCGGTGATTTGTTAGTAGTCTGATCTTCAACTTGGTCATCAGACAAAGACTTAATATTTAGGTCTTCGTATTTTTTTCTATTATTTTTATCATTTTCTTTAAGTTTTGAGGCTTTTGAATTTCTTAATTGCGGTTTGGCGAATGCTATATCATCTGGTTTACCTTCACCTGATAAAATTAAAACTGTATCTAAATAAGCATCAGGGCCATCTCTTTCCGGATATGGCAGTTCGATGCGCTTATTGTTAGCCAGCGAATCATCTTTTTTAGATTTTCGTCTAGTGTGTTTTTCAAGAGGTAATGAGTGTGATTTATGTGAGTTACTGTTTTCGTCATAGTTAAAAGGTTTACTTATTACGGTCTTTTTCAGATTTACTCGTCTGTTCTCTGGCACCTCGATATCTGCGAGAAGCGGATCTGCAAATTCAGACTCTTCCAGATCAGCCTCATCAAACAAACGAAGATTATGTTCGTAATTGTCATCAACATTTAGTTTGTCGTATGGTAAACTTTCTAGACTAATATCGTCATTATCTTGAAAGCGGTACCTGCGTTTTTGATCGCGTCTTGAGTTTTGGCTCTCCACAAGTTCTAAGAGATTATGAAAATATTCTGATTCTTCTGGTTGTTCGACTTGGGGAACTGCAGATCTATATTCAGAATGGTCTCTGCGACTGATTTTGTCTTTCACCGGTGCTTCTATGCTCGATTCTACGTCTTCTTTTCTATGGATCTTCTTACTACTGTGGGCTCGTCTAAATCCAGGTAGTCTATTCCTTAAGTATGAACGTCTTAAATCCGCGTAAGCTTGATTTCTGTCGTATAAAGCAGATCGATACAGATCTGCATAGTTGTTTAGACTCCTTCCTCCAAGAGGAGACAATTCGAGACTCGCGCTGTTATCAGCAACAGTCTTATATTTTAGATCATTTTTTCTCAGGTAAGGACGGTTGTAATCCGAGCTTATTCGATAACTGGAGTCCTCTAGACTTGATTCTTCTGAATCTGATTGGTCGCTGTCACTTGCTGGACTTCTGCTAGAAGGAACTCTTAGGTAGTGTTGAGGAAAAAATCTTCTCGTTTGAGCATAGTTCAGAAACCGCGATGACGGAATCAATGGGTTATAATTGTTACCGCGGTAGTTCAGACCGACGTTAAATCCAATTTGTAAAACCTGTGAACATAATGCAAAAGAAATTAAAATGTGTTCGCAATATATTGAACACAGAATATTGTGTCATGACCAAATGAGCTGAGTTTATAGTCACTACTCTTACTTTAATAGTAGAAAGTGTTAAATTAAATTAATTTTGGATGTTTTGACGTTATCGAACCTATCACACTCTGAATCTAATGCAAGTAACGCGTGTAATTAAATAGTAATTAAGTACATTAATGTATTTTATTATGATTTAGAATTTATGTTGATAAGAACGCTTCCTTCATACAAACTAGTAGTAAGTTTTAAAATTACAAAGGTCATTTTATAACGGGATAGATAGATTCAGAACCTCAAAAGGTTCCTTGGGTTGAACACCAACTACCACAATACATCCATCATAACAACACTAATAATATCTCTCTTAAAATGTTTTCTTTTGCAAACTTTACAGCAAAATTGTATTCTGTGAATTTGATGAAATTCTTCAAAATTGTCTATTGGAGACTGATTGTCTACTGTGATATATTATGACGAAAAAGGACTTTTATGAACTCATATAATTCAAACCAGTTATATCCAGAAAAAATTAAGTATATCCTGGTCAAAACACAGATTTAACTTGATAAAGTATACTACAGAAGACATAAAATAGAAACAGACTTAGAACTGATGGTACAAGTTGAAACAGTTTTCTTTTGGGTCAGCGAAACACAAATAATAAAATATGAAATGCTCACCAAAACAAGCGCGGATATTTCCAACATTTTCATTCGAGATTTCATACAGATCCCAAATGCAATTCCATATATTTGTTAGGTGAACGTAACGTCGCATTCGTACGACGAAACAAGTATTTCTCCGTCAAACTAAACTCAATCTGAGTGTGGTATATCAAGGTAAGTTGAATGTGTGTATTTGACATGTTTAGTAAATTAAAACATGGTCGTTTGGACTCTATTAACTTATGACTTAGCTTCGAGTCGTGACGGCTTAGCTGTTGCATCAGAAACAAGAGTGACGCTGGGTTTTATAACAAATCAACCATATAATACAAATATTTAAACATTACATTTTACATTACATATATAACTAATATATAACTACAGGTTACAGTGTAAATGTTATGCGTCTGACGCAACAGAAGCAATTCCGCGAATCAGCATCAAGTATTATGACGTGATGCCATCGATCAGCCAATGGGCTTAGATCTTCTGCTTCTGTGCGTGGTAAGTAAGGTCGTTGGTAATCGTTCGAGCACTCTATTATTTAATGTGCGCGGTGTGTATAAAGCTAAGCTGTCGTAAAGTACGACTCGTGCCCAGGTATTATAGTTGCCAAGGTTTTTCGTATAGCTGGTTCACATGACGATACTTACAAACAGCGCTAGATATCTTACATCTTCATCTGCTGACGGTAACTTAGGCTGTAGAGTTTAACCAGTTCTCAAGGTTAACATGAAACATGTTTTGTGACTAAAGTTAGAACTTTTTTTATAGTCATACAAGTTGGGAAACCCCTTTAGATTGTTGATATAATAATAATGCTTAGTGAGTTTATTTACAGAGTTTTTAACGTCACAGAAAAATAGTAACGGTCTACCTGTACTAATGAGCATAACATTGTATCAAAGGTAAAAATTACAATTGAATTATCTTCTGTAAAAACAACACAAATAGTTTTAGCAATCATGTACCTAAGTGTCTTTCCGCCAGCATGTGACTCTACCCTAACGAGAGTGCATCGCTGCAACATTGCCAGTAAACAAATATATCCATTTAATAAGTTTTTATTGCCATAATCTGGACATAATTTACGTTGATAAGAAGATCACGCCACACGTCCCATACAATGGACATTTTGTTTTATTTTAATTCACCTTTTATAATCCTTTGAATGCAGTCAACTGCTAACGTTTTATATTTGCATGCTATAAGCAGCCGTGAGATTTAGACCCAAGCTCACCAACAGATGGTTAAATTTTAAACAAATGTTTGAACCATGAACGGCTGTTTAACAATACTTTGCTGTTCACCATTCTCTAACCATTGATTATGTAATCGAATGATTAGCTTAAACGATGTAGCCAACTCAGTTTAGCCATTGGTTTATGCTTCCTGACATGAAGTTTTTATTTTGTTATTCTCCCAGCAAGTGTAAGCTGTAACGAGTAAGCTATAACAAATAAATATATTTGATTTGAAGCTCTCAAGAGAACGTTTGCAGTGAGTACTAAGAGCATTAAACTCGTCAGCCAGATCCTTCCAACTTCTTGCTTTTTCGGCATTTGCTTTAGCGTCCGATTTTTGAAGTGAAACTTCTTTATCGACGTATGGGAGAAAGTCACGTGATGAAAATCGTCACGTTTTTCGGTTACGCGCCATGTTGCTTTTTTTATCGAAGTTTAGTATAGTGACGTAAAGAATATAATGTAATATATGATAATAATAACAACAATATATTCGTTTTGAAGTTTGGTTTGAAAAAAGAATAACAATATATTAATTTGAAAGTGATAAAATAAAAAGACTTGTTCAAATTTAAGTGAATTAACAAGAAAAGTGAGAGTGATTATATATTTCGTTTTATAAATTCAACACGTATGAGCATGATTTTAATATTTATTTGAGGTTAACCTCACTTTTTGATTGTAAGTATCAGTGAATGTATATAAATCTGTTAAAATTAGCAAGTATTAATAAATATGACTGTAAATCTAGTGAACATTATTAATTCTAAAAACAATAAAAAATATAAATTAAATAATAATTTAAAAATAAAACAAAAAACGATTAGAAAATAAAGAAGTTTCACTTCTTACCTGTGTACTCTGGTACACACACATATTTTTTTATTTTCTATTCTATCTCTGTACTTTATTACGAGTGCCGTAAGTACAGATTTCTCGCCACTGGTGAAATTCAAAGTACGTTTACGCTCATCTTCCATATCACTGATATATATTCAATAAAAGATTTAATAACAAACACGACACGAAAAAATTATAAATTGAGTTAGATGATTTGATCACAGAGTTTGACAATGAAAATTGATTGACGTGACCATTAAGACATTAAACATTCACAAAATAATGATAAACCATTCCAGCATTTGGTAATTTTGGACTCACTCATTCAAAACAGTTTGGTTAGCAAACCGTTGGTTAGAAATAAATGGTGAACTCTAAAAAAAAACGCGGTTGGATTGAACATCGGTTTAATGCTAACAGAACGGTTACGTAATCAATGATTATGATGTAGTTAGAAAACTCGGGCCTAAATATGAGATGACGTTTGAGTTCGCACTCGAAATTTGAAACTTATGCGAAGTGAGAGTGAACATGAAGTGAACAGCGAAGTGAGATGCGAGTTGTTGATTGACATTTTACAGAATTGACGTGCAGATCTTTAACATTTAATGTTGCCGAATGGTTCATTTTATAACTGACTAGTATATTATTACTAGTGTCTACTTTAAAATGATTTTAGGTGAAAATGGAAATGAACAAAATGTCAAAATAAATCCCAATAAAGTACAATAAAGCACGTTATTGTTATGACTTCCAGGATAAAAATTGCACAAATATAAATTCCTTATACTTTATTTTTTATCGTTACATTGATATTAAAGCATACATATGTGTATAATAAGCACATACATGATCAAACTACGCCATGTGCACGTAAAGTCAAGCAAACAAACATAAGTCTACAATCCCCCCTTATTACGCCGGATTCACAAAAACCCAATTAATATCAATATTAGCACAAATATGATCGAAAAACACATTTTACGCACAAAAACTGATTCAGATCATCTCACAGCTGTCAATCAAAACATCACATGTTGGAAAAATACAAAATCTCCTTAGGATATCGATATCAATTGTGTGGGTGATATTACACGACAAACTTAACCTAACACGAGTCACGCGAAATGAAACCTTAGCAATTAGGTTTTAAGGTTATTGTAGAGTGTTTTCGTGAGTTGGTTGTTATAGGATATTGAATATTTAGGGACAATCGGTGTGAAAAGTGTTGCCGATCTATTACCGGTAATCGGATTACTCGGACGTGTGATTTCAATGGGATTAGGCTCTATGGTTGAGTTAACGTAATTGTGAACATTTTGCAAAGGTGGTGGTGAATGGAACTGACTTTACGTATTTGTGTACATACTAATAATGTGTTATAAATTCCAGATATATCGATTTGAACAACCGTCGTGTTTAATTTTTATTTGCAATAGAGTTTGGTCAGTTTTGTGTGACGTCAATAAAATTCAATGTGATATTTGATTCTTGACTAAAATTCATATATATTATGATATTCTACGAAAACCCGTCTAATACAATTTATAAAGTTGTACATAAGTCTAACGTTTGAAACATAGACGTCTGTAACTCAAAAGACCTACAAGCGTAAGATAATTCCAATAAAATAATATTAAGCACCTACTTCATAAAAATAATAAGAAATATTTATTGTTTCAACTTCCTAACGTGATACAAGTTACGCCATCTACTGACACCATCAGAACTCAATCGTAACGTTCTCTTTGCAAAATAAACGATTTAACAAAAGTCAAGCAATAAACGCTAAATACTCATTTTTTGTTGTCAATTTATCAATACTCACATCTGCTGCGTCGCGGGTTCGATTCCTGACCCAATTGTTACGCCAGACAAATTGTCGGTCAATGAATGCGCGTAATGGCACGCATGATTTCGCTGCTGAAGTGTGAAGTCCCATTCACGGTGCGATTTTATGTCGACTATTGCAGTTAGTCAAGAAATATTAAGTGCTTATGTTAAATTAATGTTTTACACATTACTTAAGGAACGAAAATATTGTTATTTCTTCATTCAATTACATTCTAAACAGAAATCAACATCCCATAACAACAAAACAACATAGATTGCAACACAGTTTTACAAAAAAGTACTTTGATTACATTGGCCAGTAAATAATACAATTTACAAAAAAGTCACCTCTTAACATCCGGTCAGGAAGTGGCATTTAAATCGCAAATTATTCTTTGAAAGCAAATAATAAGGTCTGCTACAAAAGCGGCGGCAATCGCAGACAAAAGCGCAGCGTGAACAGCACGCTTTATACACAAGTGATACACGCATATGTTTCGCAAAGGTGCTGTTAGTGAATGGGAAGCCTGTTTATTGGCTCGAAAGTAATTTATTAGGAAACATACAGTTTGAACACAAATATTGGACGTTTGTAGCTGTTAATGGAGCCAAATTAATTGCCGACTGAATTAAGTGACGATTTACTTGCATAATTTATCGTTAGTTCGTTTCTATTGGTTTAAGTGATGCTACAATTTTAATGCACAATTTGTTATATCACCAAGTCACCTAGTAGGTAAAGGGTAAATCTATACTAATATTATAAAGCTAAAGAGTTTGTGTCTTTGATTGTTTGAATGTCTATATTCAGGATAAATGGTTCAATTCGATTTTTGATTTTTTTGCCAGTCCAAGAAAGGTTATAATATCACCAAGTTATAATGAAAAAACGGTTTCCTGCGCTACCTAAACGGCCAAAGTTGCGCAAAAATGCTGTATAACGGCAAGAATCTTTTAAAAGTTCTTAAAATAAAGTCCACGATAGCGTCAGTACCTACGTATATTTTTTCTTAAATATTGCATTATTTGGGAACAAGGCTGGCAATTGAGGATTTTATCCTCAATTTTCAAGAACCCTTTTCAGCCATTTAAACATCATCAAGTCTGAAAGAAATCACAACTAGTGATAAAGTGGTAAGACCAGCCTTTGTCAAAAACTGTTTTCAAAAATTGTTCTCGATTTACAAACTTAGTGTAAGTGAATAGTTCAATAAACAATAAAAAAATAAAAAATAAATAATAATGAAGGAATGTGACTAAGAGCATCAGCAGCATCAAGGGATCTTGGAACTTACAGCAATTACTTGTATCTTTGCTAATTTCTAAGTTCTTAATGAATCGGGTTAACCTGCAACGTCAGCATTGCGAAGCAGCACATCATTGCCTTCGCGCCGCCATGGGTGATCAGCAGCGCGACGCCTTATTTGAGCGTCAACGCGACGCTTTAGCTCAGCCGCGTCGCGACGCTATATCTAAAAATTGGTGCGACCCCAAAGCTTAACAGCGTCGCGACGCCATGTCTTAAAAGAGTAGCGACGCCATATACTAAAAGCGTCGCGACGCCATTCCATGGCGGCGTCGCGACGCTTTTAGTATATGGCGTTGCATATCTTAAAACGTCGGCATAGCTCATCGGCATCGCGGCGCCATATTATTATATTAAAAGCGTCGCGATGCCATAACTGAACGGCGTTGCGACGCCAAAGCTAAACAGCGTCGTGACGCCTATCTTAAAAGCGTCGCGTCGCTTTAGCTCAGCCGCGTCGCGACGCTATATCTAAAAATTGGTGCGACCCCAAAGCTTAACAGCGTCGCGACGCCATGTCTTAAAAGTGTCGCGACGCCATGTCTTAAAAGAGTAGCGACGCCATATACTAAAAGCGTCGCGACGCCATTCCATGGCGGCGTCGCGACGTCATGTCCTGAAAACGTCGTACCTTAAAAGCGTCATCAGTAATGGAGACCGACGCTTTTAGGATTTGGCGTCGCAACGCCTTTCTAGATATGCCAAAGCTACGCTTCTCAGCTATGGTGTTGCAACGCTGCCAGCTTTGGCGTCGCGACCGTTTTAAGATATGGCGTCACGACGCTGCTAAGCTATGGCATCGCCTTCGTTGCATCGCGACGCTTTTAAGGTATGACGTCGCAAAGTTTTTAGGATATGACGTCGCGACGCCGTCTTGGAATGGCGTTGAGTCGCTTAAATTACTTGGCGTCGCGACGCTGCTCAGCTATGGCGTCGCGGCGCTTAAGTTACTTGGCGTCGCGCCGCTGCTCCGCTATGGCGTTGAGTCGCTTAAATGATTTAGCGTCGCGACGCTGCTCAGCTATGGCATCGCCTTCGTTGCATCGCGACGCTTTTAAGGTATGAAGTCGCAAAGTTTTTAGGATATGACGTCGCGACGCCGTCTTGGAATGGCGTTGAGTCGCTTAAATTACTTGGCGTCGCGACCCTTTTCAGCTATGGTATTGCAACGCTGCCAGCTATAGCGTCACGCACGACGCTTTTAAGATATGGCGTCGCTACTCTTTAAATATATGGTGTCGCGATGCCCTTCAGCTATGGGGTCGCGCCGCCGTCAGTTATGGAGTCCGACGTATTAGGATTTGGCGTCGCAACGCCTTTCAAGATATGCCAAAGCGACGCGTCTCAGCTATGGTGTTGCAACGCTGCCAGCTTTGGCGTCGCGACGCTTTTAAGATAGGCGTCACGACGCTGTTTAGCTTTGGCGTCGCAACGCCCTTCAGTTATGGCATCGCGACGCTTTTAATATAATAATATGGCGCCGCGATGACGATGAGCGATGCCGACGTTTTTAAGACATGGCGTCGCGATGCTGCTCATCTATGGCATCGCCGTCGTTGCATCGCGACGCTTTCAAGGTACGACGTCGCAACGTTTTCAGGATATGACGTCGGCGTCGCGACGACATCAGTTATGGAAACTGATGTCGTCGCGACGCCATAGCCGAAGGGCGTCGCAATGCCATGTCTTAAAAGCGTCGTGACACCATAGCTGACCCTTGTCGCGATGCTATAGCTGAACGGCGTCGCGACGTCATATCGTAAAGGATCGCGACGTCATAATTTAAAAGCGTCGCGATGCCATAACTGAACGGCATTGCGACGCCAAGTAACTTAAGCGCCGCGGCGCCCTACCCGAGCAGCGTCGCAACGCCATTCCAAGACGGCGTCGCGACGCTAACAGCTATAGTGCCGCGACGGATACATGGCGTTGCGACGCCACCAGCTATTGCATCGCGACGCTTCACAGCTATGGCGTCGCGACGCTTTTAAGATATGGCGTCGCTACTCTTTTAAGATATGGCATCGACCTGCTTGTAAGGTGTGACGTCGCAACGTTATTAGGATATGACGTCGCGACGCCGTCTTGAAATGGCGTTGCGACGCTAACAACTATAGTGTTGTGACGCTTTTGATACATGGCGTTGCGACGCCGCCAGCTATGGCGTCGCGACGCTGCTCAGCTATTACTTGGCGTCACGCACGACGCTTTTAAGATATGGCGTCGCTACTCTTTAAATATATGGTGTCGCGATGCCCTTCAGCTATGGGGTCGCGACGCCGTCAGTTATGGAGTCCGACGCTTTTAGGATTTGGCGTCGCAACGCCTTTCAAGATATGCCAAAGCGACGCGTCTCAGCTATGGTGTTGCAACGCTGCCAGCTTTGGCGTCGCGACGCTTTTAAGATAGGCGTCACGACGCTGTTTAGCTTTGGCGTCGCAACGCCGTTCAGTTATGGCATCGCGACGCTTTTAATATAATAATATGGTGCCGCGATGCCGATGAGCGATGCCGACGTTTTTAAGACATGGCGTTGCGACGTCATATCCTGAAAACGTTGCGACGTCATACCTTAAAAGCGTCGGACTCCATAACTGATGGCGTCGCGACGCCATAGCTGAAGGGCGTCGCGATGCCATGTCTTAAAAGCGTCGTGACACCATAGCTGACCCATGTCGCGATGCTATAGCTGAACGGCGTCGCGACGCCAAATCAAAACAGCGTCGTGACGCCATATCGTAAAGCGTCGCGACGCCATACCTTAAAATCGTCTGACTCCATAACTGATGGCGTCGCGACTCCATAGCTGAAGGGCGTCGCGACACCAAAGGTGAGCCATGTCGCGATGCTGTGGTGGACGGCGTCGCGACGCCATATCGTAAAGGATCGCGACGCCATAATCTAAAAGCGTCGTGATGCCATAGCTAGGCAGCGTCGCGACGCCATCAGTTATGGAGTCCGACGCTTTTAGGATTTAGCGTCGCAACGCCTGTCAAGATATGCCAAAGTGACGCTTCTCAGCTATAATGTTGCAACGCTGCCAGCTTTGGCGTCGCGACGCTTTACGATATGGCGTCACGACGCTGTTTTGATTTGGCGTCGCGACGCCGTTCAGCTATAGCATCGCGACATGGGTCAGCTATGGTGTCACGACGCTTTTAAGACATGGCATCGCGACGCCCTTCAGCTATGGCGTCGCGACGACATCAGTTATGGAGTCCGACGCTTTTAGATATGGCGTCGCGATGCTGCTCAGCTATGGCATTGCCGTCGTTGCATCGCAACGCTTTTAAGGTACGACGTCGCAACGTTTTCACGATATGACGCGTCGCGATGCAATAGCTGTTAGCGTCGCAACGCCATTCCAAGGCGTCGTCGCGACGCTAACAGCTATAGTGCCGCGACGGATACATGGCGTTGCGACGCCACCAGCTTTTGCATCGCGACGCTTCACAGCTATGGCGTCGCGACGCTTTTAAGATATGGCGTCGCTACTCTTTTAAGATATGGCATCGACCCGCTTGTAAGGTGTGACGTCGCAACGTTATTAGGATATGACGTCGCGACGCCGTCTTGAAATGGCGTTGCGACGCTAACAACTATAGTGTTGTGACGCTTTTGATACATGGCGTTGCGACGCCGCCAGCTATGGCGTCGCGACGCTGCTCAGCTATGGCGTCGCGGCGCTTAAGTTACTTGGCGTCGCGCCGCTGCTCAGCTATGGCGTTGAGTCGCTTAAATGACTTGGCGTCGCGACGCTGCTCAGCTATGGCATCACCTTCGTTGCATCGCGACGCTTTTAAGGTATGAAGTCGCAAAGTTTTTAGGATATGACGTCGCGACGCCGTCTTGGAATGGCGTTGAGTCGCTTAAATTACTTGGCGGCACGCACGACGCTTTTAAGATATGGCGTCGCTACTCTTTAAATATATGGTGTCGCGATGCCCTTCAGCTATGGGGTCGCGACGCTGTCAGTTATGGAGTCCGACGCTTTTAGGATTTGGCGTCGCAACGCTTTTCAAGATATGCCAAAGCGACGCGTCTCAGCTATGGTGTTGCAACGCTGCCAGCTTTGGCGTCGCGACGCTTTTAAGATAGGCGTCACGATGCTGTTTAGCTTTGGCGTCGCAACGCCCTTCAGTTATGGCATCGCGACGCTTTTAATATAATAATATGGTGCCGCGATGCCGATGAGCGATGCCGACGTTTTTAAGACATGGCGTCGCGACGTCATATCCTGAAAACGTTGCGACGTCGTACCTTAAAAGCGTCGCGATGCAACGACGGCGATGCCATAGATGAGCAGCATCGCGACGCCATATCTAAAAGCGTCGGACTCCATAACTGATGTCATCGCGACGCCATAGCCGAAGGGCGTCGCAATGCCATGTCTTAAAAGCGTCGTGACACCATAGCTGACCCTTGTCGCGATGCTATAGCTGAACGGCGTCGCGACGTCATATCGTAAAGGATCGCGACGCCATAATTTAAAAGCGTCGTGATGCCATAGCTAGTCAGCGTCGCGACGCCATATCTTAAAAACGTCGGCATAGCTCATCGGCATCGCGGCGTCATATTATTATATTAATAGCGTCGCGATGACATAACTGAACGGTGTTGCGACGCCAAGTAACTTAAGCGCCGCGGCGCCCTACCTGAGCAGCGTCGCAACGCCATTCGAAGACGGCGTCGCGACGTCATATCTAAAAACTTTACGACGTCATACCTTAAAAGCGTCGGACTCCATAACTGATGGCGTCGCGACGCCATAGCTGAAGGGCGTCGCGACACCAAAGGTGAGCCATGTCACGATGCTGTGGTGGACGGCGTCGCGACGCCATGATCTAAAAGCGTCGTGATGCCATAGCCAGGCAGCGTCGCGACGCCATCAGTTATGGAATCCGACGCTTTTAGGATTTAGCATCGCAACGCCTTTCAAGATATGCCAAAGTGACGCTTCTCAGCTATTGTTGCGGATGGGTGGAAGGATAGACCTGTCGACTCACCCTGGGACTATGTCCCACCTGTATTGATGTGCGATGTTCGTGGGTGGGTTACCCCGCTGGCTCGTCGCACACCCCACGCACCCCTGAATGCGTATGTTGACCACACTATACACCACGGCCAGTCACGGCCACTTAAGAAACAAGAAAGTGTGGGACGTATTGTAGAAATGAAACACAATAAATCTTCTAAAACACAGTCTTGCTCGGAGGGTTTCGGTATCCGTTGCCCTTTCTGTGGCTCACTGGGTGACTAACTACTACTGAACTAACTAAAACTGAACTAACTACAACTGACTTCGATCAACCAAACGGTACCCCTGACTAGAACTCAATCTTTACCGCGCCGAGGCCCGCGCTATTTTAAACTTATTTCGATTACATTTTCACTATACCGAAACCCTTTTAGCTTCCTTTTTATTCATTTATAAACATAGAAATTTCCTTAAATTAACATATGTTTATCTTTGTGCTGTAAACTCACATATAATAAAACAATAAAACACAATTAAACATTACAACAGTAATTAATCTACCTTTCTACGAGAAATACTTGCTACATCTAGAAGTTCTTCTTCCTTTTGCTTATAGCTTCTAAACGGCTTAACCAATTTCAATAATATAAACGGATTAAGCGTTTCTGAGCTAAGTCATAGAAGATTATCACATTAGAAACAACGTAGATAACGGAATTAAAATTTACCTTTTCAAATTACGTAATTATAGATTACGTAATATTCAATATTCCAACTTCGTTCATATTTATTTCTAAATCGTTGTTTGTGCTAATATGTTAAATATACCCTAGTCTGAATGTTCTGCAATATACTCTAAACTAAAAACATTCAAAACATGAGTCTACAAAATATTCCGGGTTTTGTTAGCAGGTTAGCCCTACCAACACTTTAACCACATGAATTCACCTACACCAAAACTGCTTGGTGTGGTTCCTTTCTCGTGTTTCCAACCTTACACATAGTACTTAACTATCAAATAATAGAAACACGCTTAGTATAAACTAATTCTGACATAATGTCATAAAAAGTTATTTGTATACACATACAAAAACTTAACTAAACATTATTCATTGGGCTTGCTGCCGACATCTACAATATTCAGACGTCTGTCGCCAACAGCTATGGTGTTGCAACGCTGCCAGATTTGGCGTCGCGACGCTTTTACGATATGGCGTCACGACGCTGTTTTGCTTTGGCGTCGCGACGCCGTTCAGCTATAGCATCGCGACGTGGGTCAGCTATGGTGTCACGACGCTTTTAAGACATGGCATCGCGACGCCCTTCAGCTATGGCGTCGCGACGCCATCAATTATGGGGTCCGACGCTTATAGATATGGCGTCGCGATGCTGCTCAGCTATGGCATTGCCGTCGTTGCATCGCGACGCTTTTAAGGTACGACGTCGCAACGTTTTCAGGATATGACGTCGCTACGCCGTCTTGAAATGGCGTTGCGACGCTAACAACTATAGTGTTGTGACGCTTTTGATACATGGCGTTGCGACGCCGCCAGCTATGGCGTCGCGACGCTGCTCAGCTATGGCGTTGAGTCGCCCTAAGATATGGCGTCGCGACGCCGCCCATTTATGGCGTTGCGAAGCCATCAGCTATGGAGCCCGACGCTTTTAAGATATGGCGTCGCGACGCCGTTCAAGACATGCCGACGCGACGCTTCTCAGCTAAGGTGTTGTAACGCTGCCAGCTTTGGCGTCGCGACGCTTTTAGTATATGTTTTCGCAACTCTTTTAAGATATGGCGTCGCGACGCTTTTAAGATATGGCGTCGCGATGCTATTAAGCTTTGGCGTCGCACCAATTTTTAGATATAGCGTCGCGACGCGGCTGAGTCATATCCTATAAACTTTACTAAGACGTACGTTATCTAATAAGCATGCTACTGCTTATTGCCTAAACGAAAAGCTTCATACTTCATAGGTAAATCCTCGTTAACCTCCGTAGTGACATTTCAAGCGTTAAACATATACATATACGATAGTAATAGAATTTTGCTACTAGCAATGTGGATCCCACCTTAGCAGTATTCTTGATAACCCGTCGTGCAAAGCTAAATTGTTTTTGTTACAAGTCGGTCACGTCGGTAGTGCAATGGGTTGGATTCGATTCGACAGCCACATGATCACAAATCCGATGCCCTAACCATTAGGATACCCCCGCCGCGCCGCATCAATTGTCACTTGGCTGGAAGGGCTTGTCTAAGTAAAACAACAGCTTCATTTGAATAAATCTAACCAAAGTTTTATGTAACAAATACACCATGGGGCATGGACATAGGTAGGTGGAATGGCCAAAGGTCCCCAATTCAAAGGGCTATTCCCTTTGTTTTCCCACTTACATCGTTAACCGTTAAGATTTACCGCCGGTCGCAGGCGGGCCACTCATGATGCGACTAATCGCTGTTCACTAACGACTAGTCGTAAGGGGAGTGTGATTGTGTAAATTAAAGGGTAAGTGAGTGGTCAAGATCGTGAATGGGGGTTCTAATTTGTTGTTTCGTTTTAGATGGTAGATAAGGGTTTGGAGGAACGAGGGTTTGGTCATAATACATATAAAATTATATATGTATTATGTTTTCTCATACTTTTACGTCTTTTAGAGATCGAGATTCTTATATTATGAATGCAAGAGTTTTCTATTGGCTATTATTAACTTTCTATTGATATCTTCAAATATGGTAAAAATCTTGTACTGTTTAGCGGACCAGCCCTAGTACTGTGATACGGTACAGTATGATTGTTTGAAAGCATATTTTATTATTATTATATCTAGCTTGTACTGTCTCACAGCAGGGCAAAAGCCTCCCTCCATTCCTTCCAGGGATCCCTCAGTCACTCGCCTCTAACAGCCTTTTCCCCAGGAAGGCATCCAGTTCTTCCCGCCATCTCTTTCGTGGTTTGCCGGGGCCCATTTGGTAGTTGTAGGGCGCCAATCCTTAAGCTCTTCAAAAGCAATTAAATAAGAAGATGAATATTGATTTCTTGACCAACATATTTTCTATTTGGTTACTGAAGTATTCATAAAGAAATCCACCCAGCCACATCGATTTTTCCTTCCGAACCATCTAAAAAATATTTTTCTGCAAATCATGAGGATTTTGACAACAAACAAATGGCTGAATAAATTTAAATTCAAAAACTAATAAAAGTGTTTTCTGCGAGAAACGGAACCTTAATATTATCGCATAAACTGAACGAATGATCCAGTACCGTCCGCAACACAAGTGGGCAATATAGTATTGAAAATGTTGCTGCAATTTTTTTTTGTTGTAAGCTGTTTGTTTCTTTGGGAGAAAACATTATTTAAAAAAGCATTATTTATTCCTTTTTTTAAAGTTGTTTTTTTTTATATTATTCATAGTTTTTTATTAATTTGTGCCTTAGCCCAGAATACTGAAACGCATATAAACTCTTAACACATTCTTAAACGTCAGTACTTACCTGATAATGTGACAGAGACAGCATGCGATTTAACGGCGGCTTCAAAGTGATTGACGTTTCATTTCAGTATTCAGCCATTAGATGAAAGATATTATGACACATTCATAATATCTTTACTAGAGATATTAATAGTAAACGGCTGGGGTATAAAATCTAATAGGCGTCTAAACAATATAAGTCATATTCCTCTTATAAACTACTACGGATTAATTTCGTTGCGGGTTCGAAGACAGTTGATCGTTTCCGGGACACACCGAGCTGAAGTGTTTCGGTGGTATTCATTCGTTATCAATGTCATCATTGTAGATCCTGGATTACAGACACACTACAAAGCAAAGACCTTCCACTGTTTTTTCTCTCTCTAGTCCGTCTTTACCACGGTAACAGAGGACTTTATATACTAAGATCTATAAAAGCCATTTCTTAAATAAAAAACACCCACGCAAATACTTCGCTTGCAAACGGTACACAAGATAGATTTTTCAAAAATTTAACAGCCTGTCATTGGCTCGAGTGGGGGTGCAAAGTAATCAACAATTTAAAATTGGGGGCTAATCTCGAGCCCGCGGTAATCGCCGGCTATCGGTCTTCCCGTGTATTTGTTAGGGAGCCTTCAGAAACACTGGATGCGAGTTTGTTTTACACTGAACAACGGATTTATCTCTTGTTTTACACAAGGTTTATGGCTTACAAGTTGAAGGGGGGTTGAGTAAAGATCTTGATAACAATAAGAAGAAATCGTTGCTATGTAAATTGATTTATACGGTTTTTTACATACTAATTACTGTTTTTTTTTATTGCTAGGTACCAAAAGTGTATCATTATTAAAGGTTTCCCTTCCTTGTCAAATGTCCAGTAAAAGGTAAGGTAAGTTTTGCGGAACTTTCTTTATAAAGCCTTTATATATTATTGATAATTATTATTTCAGACAAGTCATAAAATATTTTGTTTTTAAACGCCTTTCATTCTAACCTCAGCATATGAACAAACCGCTCAAGGCGTTTGTTTTCCGTGATACTGTGAACGACAAATTGACGCGTCACTCATCTCGCCTCCTTTTCCCGCCTACTTTAAATACATACAGCCTAATGCTATCTCTTTCTACCTAAATAACGAATAACAAACATAATCCTCACTTAATGGCGAGCCGGATTATTGTGGCTATTGCGATGTTTGAAATAGGCCAGACTTGTTAATAGGCTGTGGCCTCTGCTGACCTCTGAGCGGGAACGTTGATGATGATCCCGAGATGGACAGTGAACAGGTAGCTGGACTTCTCTTATTGTGTTTCAAGAAGTCAATGTTATCTAGAAGGATCTAGAAGACCGAGTAAACAGAAGGCTGTGACAAAACGATGAGCTTGACTATTATTATTGCCGTTTTCGACTTCGAATGTTCCGTTTTCTAAAACTGTGGTACATACATTTCCTAAAAAAAGATTTTTTTTACATATTTCGACTGCGCAACAAATTCCATCTGTGTTTTTACTTAATAAATCAATATAACTTAAGATTGACCTCGTGCTGTCATCATTAAGCTAACCCAACTGTGTTCTAACATTAATTACAAATTAACAGAGCCTGATCAATCTCAGCTGACAGCTTGACAACTTTCGGCTTGGACTTGATCGTGCCAAGGCCAATGTCGTGAAATTCATTCGTCTTGATCAAAATAATGTCACTAATTCAAGTTTACACAAACCTTACAAGAAATTTAAACATCTGGAAAATTAATTCCACGTTTTGTCATGCTATTGTAGCCTTAATAGGTAGGCGTATACTAAGATAAAATAATAAAAGCTAGCTCCCTTTTAAACTGTAATAAATATTAAGTTGATGTTAATTAATTTGTATCTTTATTTTAATTACCTATAAAGCTTGTTTCCAAAGATGTAAGCATATTTTTGTTGCATCTCCTATGTCGTTGCTCTACATTGCGCACTTTTGAGTCAGTTCTTAATTAAGTAGATCCAAATGAATAGTATATATGTATCTTACCTAAAGGTAGACTAAGATTTCTCCATCGTCAAATAAGTATAGTCGAGGAATAATTTTGAAATTTTTACAGTTGTTTCATACAAAAACTGTCAAACATCAATTTTATTTGTCGAATAAAAATTAATTGACGGTGGAAAAAATAGCCTTAAACTGAATAAGGTTTATAAGCAACTATGCAACCCTGTACTAAAACTACTAGTAAAATATTTAACGTAAAAATATTCCAATTGTTACAAGATTATAAGTTAAGATATTAAAACATTTTTTAAAAACCTTATTTGATAAAGCAATTACAGACTGGCCAGGCGACCGAATATAGGGGTAAGGTTAAGCCGAAGAATTGTTGGGATTCGAACCCAACAGCGAGATAAAAAGAAGAGGACGCAAAGATTTTGTCATTTGCACTACCTGATACATACAGCGACATCTATCCAACTTGTGTAGAACTTCAATATTATTTTTTCTCATAATGATCATACAAGATATTTCGTCTCATTCGATAGCTAATTTATTTTATTTTTTCTTTTTTGTAACTATACTTAACCAGCCTTCTAATAAAGGATGCTAGTGCTGAGATGTAGCAAGCTTGCCATGGGTGGAAGTATGAATGGTTTCACAAAGATGGCGCTGTTAGTAAGCATGCGGCTGGGTAACTGCTAATGTAGTACAGAGTAAGTTAAACAGATGGCGTTAGCAGTGCGGTAAAATGCATTTCTGAACTTTATCACGGTATAGTATTACCGTGACTTTACGGTTCAAAATAATAGCCAAATTCGGTTGCGGGTTCAAACCCATACAATAGTTCTTTTTAAGTTACTAGCACAAGCCTTTTGCTTTACAAATCTACAATGATGCGAAATATATAATTATTGAGATTTTTATTCGGCATCACACGAATTTGATAGAAATCATTGTGAGAAACCCTTGATTAAAATAATCTCATGAAATCGCTAATCCGAAAGTTTCTATGTTTATATCATAATGATGTAAGAGGACATTCTCGTTCCTTCTCTTTACGAGAAGAGGCCTTTGCCCAACAGCGGAAACTTTACAGGCCAATAAATATTAAATAAAATAAACACTGAACTTCATTAGTTATTAATAGGTATTAAAGGATTTGATTTCGGATATTATTATCATACGCTTGTGATTTAGAAAGTAAGTACGATTGTGGTGTCCTGCAATAATGGTGCATGCGAGAATCGAACCCGCACGGCTCTTCGTGCAGGGTTACAGTGGAATAAAACAAGTCAACATTATGGAAAACTATTTATTTCTCATCCTGACTATACGTACACTAAAACTACATCGTAATGAGTACAGCGCTCTTCGGGACACTAACACTAAGTTTATAATCCTAATGATATTCATTTACAATTTTGTTTTAATTTTCTTATGTACAGGGCACACAACGTTAAGCTTCAAAAATATTTAATTTGAATCTGAAATGTGTTAAATACTAAACTAGGTAAAGTATTTGAAAGATTGACAAAATATTGCGCTTAATAACCAGAGTACTTTTGTAGAAGCGAGATGGTTCTACATGTAATGCACCGTGTCACTTCCACACCGGCGACAGTACTGATTTCAGAGTTCATGGTACAGGTACTGGTACGTACTAGAGTTATTGTTTTGTTTCTATCATTTGCCTCTTTTTCACTATAATGCTAATACAGTGTTATCGAAAAGGTATATCTATCTAAGAGGGCTGAAGTGTAGATACATCTTGTAAGGAGGCGGTTTACCAAATATCAGCTAAAAAAAAAGAACTACCTATTTGATATTTCGCTTCAATATTCGTCACCAAAAATCATAAAAACAATGTCACCTCATTATGAGGGTCAATATCTTATTACCGCACTATACATATAACATAGGTATAATATCTTGGGACAACTCACACATCTGATCCCAAAGTCAATTTACTTTTTTATTATTTTTACTGAATCACTTTCGAAATCTTAAAATAGAAAATGAAATTTTCATACAAAATGACAGGTCACGTGACTTATGTTTGTATGAAAAGTTGATTTTCAATTTTAAGATTTCGACCTATGTTTCTTGGGAAAAGTTGTTAAGTTTTATGCACCTGATTACGTCGTTGAAAATAGGCACTCTATAAAAATAATCCTGTATATTTCTAAAATACATATTATAATAAATTACACCCAGATGAAGAACAAATGAGCGTGCTCAACACACAAAAAAAAATGTTCTGTGTAGAAATCGAACCCACGGCCTCCGGGTCAGGCAACATGTCACGAACCACTAAAACACAAACTTACTCATGTTGAGCTGAAATGTTGTAAACCGAATCTATACAATAATTATGTACATAATAATTCCCCTTTCAGATAGAAATACCCTTTCGGTAACAGCCTATAGATACATAGTATAGTTGTAAAGTCAACGGATGATTTAAAATACAATGTATTAAGCTTGTAGAAGGAAGACATACCGAAGCATAAAGTAAAATCATCATCATCAGGCTGAAGACGTCAACTGCTGAACATAGGCCTCCCCCTCCATTTTTACCGATAACTCGCCAATTGCATCCACCATAAAGTAAAATATAAGTGATTTTTTTTACAGACAAAAGGTGTCGCAAGAAAATAAAACCGATAGAGTAGGTGCTTCTTGGTATCTTTGATAGCATTAGAACAATTATTTCGAAGCCATATTTAGTATCGTCAAAATACTTTTAAACTTATAATAATTATGCTTGTATGTGACAACATTGATTTTAATTTGTACTATATTATTTTATGCTGAATGGTGTACAGTGGTATCCTATGATATATAAAATTAAGCATGGCATACAATATGTAATAAATATTTAAAATATGAATATAATATTATGTACTTTCAACACTGTTTTTGTTTTAGTTCTGAAAACACATTCTGTTAAACCTAATACTATACGATTATTGCACAAAACTAATAAACACTTAACAATGTTTATTCCATCACTGTATAAAAACTGCAAAAAATTACATTGTAGCATTATTAAAAATTCAGAGCTGCCAAAATAATAAAAAAAAAAACATATTTTTTGTACTTACAACACTATGCATATTTCTTAATGGCAACACTCGTATACATTCAGTTTTGAGATTTAACCAATAGATGGCGTTACATTAAGTTTCCTAAGTTATTAGTGAACATCAAACCGAAACGAAAACATTACTTTTATCTACACTACATACACAAAGTAAGCTTGTACCAAAACGTTAGATTTTAATCACACAAACTCAAAAATATTTACAACAGGGCTCCAGAATATTATTGTACTTTAGGATGTCTTCATAATTAAAAATACGTGGTTTTAAAATCAAATAATTATGGCATTATACTCTTATAACTTTTATGCTATTGTAAACTCTAATTGAAAAAAAGTACAGGAAATAAATGGAGCCCTCAGACTTCTCGACCCAAAATGTAACAATAATAATTCAGAATTTATATCCATAGGCTAAAAACGTGAACAAATTTCGCCAATAACTAACTATCGTTCGAATCACCCTGATAATTTTACTTTTGTATTTAAATCAGATTTGTATTCCACTTGGAACTAAGAGAGGTATGACACTGATCAAATTTAAGTTACATCAAGATAGGACCCAGGCTTGTTGGATACACACTTTACTTGTACGGGTTTATTGTAGTCCGGTAAATGAACAATTGAAAAGCTTTGTTGATGACATTAATAAAGCATTTAGGAAAATGGATCTTAAAACTCGTTTTATTTAGGTATAGGTACTTAATGTATTGTTAAATTATTTTTCATTATATTTCAGATTATTAGGCGTCCAATTGAAATTACAGTAACTACTACTTACTTACAAATCGTCGATTGATCTACCGTGACAAGCCACAAAAAAATATTGAAGGGTAAAACTAAGAAGCTGAATTTCATAGTTTTGAAATATACGTAAGTATAGAATTTGTTTGGTCCTTTGGTTCTATCTTGGATAACTAAACCAGTGCCACACCATTCAAATGATAACCGACTTCAACGAACTAATCTATGTTTTACATCTCAACATTACTCAGACTATCAAATTTCATTTCCTTAACCTCTTCGGGGTTGAAACTCTTCACCGACACTTTACCGTCACTCGATAAATCTGTACTCGATAACTTATTCGTTATTTTCGTTATCGATATACGACTCTCGATATCATTGGAGTCGCATATCGATTCTAATATTACACCTTTTTCGACTTTTCTTGGTTTAGGGAGTACGCTGTTGACTTTAGTGTTTCTTAGTTTCTCGCTAAGTAACTTGTTGCAGTTTTTCCTGGACATGTCGAGGGCTAAGGGATCTTCTTTCGGGTCTTCTTTCTTGTCTTCTCCTGGCTTGTTCTGCTGTTTCATTTCTGCTACTTCTGCGTTCGATACGTTGTCTTTCTTCTTCCATTTCGTTCTTCTGTTTTGGAACCATATTTTTACCTGGAATGAATAAAGAGAGATCTATAAATTGATATTTATGTATACTTAATTCTCTTTTTCGCCATGTCGTAAAATTGTGAAATTGGGAAGAGGAGTTCTATTTATAGTCGCAGTAACAAAGGTAATATCAAAACTTGGGTCGCTACTTCAATTCACGAAACATACATACATATATGGCAACATCAATCTAGCAACAACATAAGGCCATGTACGACCTTATTTGTAATTAATAAAATTAATAAATTCGAAACGGAGAAAATTCCGTCTTTCAAGCACTTTTAATTAAATCAAACATTATGAGATTAGACTAATGAACTCTAGTCTTTACGAAGGTGTTAACCCCTCCTTCCCTCCTACATCCTGACAGTTGCCATGGGACTGACAACATGTGTGTATGTATGTGTGCATGACATTGCGAGTGTATCGGTTAACAAACAGTTAATTACTGGCTGATCGATCCTGGCCCAAGGGAGACTACTAGGGTTGGGACAGATTGCACAAAGATGTCGTTTTGTCGATGTTTTAAAGTGATGTAGCTTGAAATGTTAGTATGACTGCCAAATGTGGTGCAGTATGTCAGTATTCCAAGGCTGATATTGAGATGTATAAGCGAACCCATTTCAATACAAAAGAAAGGATCAAGTTTTGTAATGTGGATAGTATTTATCCCATCAAACATTAACATCAATAAACAAAAATAGATTAAATGCATCTTCAATTTATTTACACAATTAATCTTTTATAAACATCCATACCTATTTACTTACATTGCGCAAGTAGCAAAATAATTTTGAAGAGTAGTAAAATAACAATGGATAAACAGAAAGTATACTTTGAGTAAGTGTTACTAAGAAATGACGTCATAAAATAATCGTAAAGCAACACCCCTTGAATGCAGTTGTGGAGCTCGTTAATCTGATCCCCCTGTATCTTAAGGTTATGTTACGGAGGGGATTTCCTCTCGATACATTTTACCTATATCGTATTGTGTTAAGTTCTGTCAAGTGAAATGAACTTATTGAATCAGATTAATGTAATTAAGTGCTCTCGCGATGTTAAGTTTGATTAACAGAATATTCAATGGCTGATTTTAGTACGTTGCTTTTTGAGACTAGAATTAACTAGACATTTTACACTGACATCAGAAAACACATATATTCAAGTAGCTGCGATCGCAGTTTATCAGAAAACATGTTTTATTTTTTTATGGATAATCCATGTGTTAATCCAGGGTCTCAGCTACCTCCGTGGCAAATTTCATCAAAATTGGTCGAACCGTTTGAGCGTGAAGGGGCAGAAAAGATACACACACTCATAAAGTTTCTTATTTATACTATAATTATGACAAGGCTTTTTATTTCATTATTCTGTTGTCGATATGATAGTGAACAGATTTCTGTCTCAAATCTCTTTTATTAAAAAAAAAATCTCTCTGCCCGGCTCTTATAAATATTTTAGCGCGATGATATAAAAACACATTGAAAACTAGAACATTTATGATAGCTACGTCAATTATCGATACACTGTAAATAGGAAGGAAAGGTTCCGAGTATCGATGTCTTACAGAAACATACATTACGTAAGGTTCCCGGAACACGTTACATTATGTTCTGCCCGTCTTATGAGCACTAATGGGAACTCGGATAAACTCGGTTTCTTAGTATGTTTTATTATATTTACCGTAGTTTTCAGATAGTTACCTCAAAGGGTTATGAAACGATCAAGGAATATGTAGAAGGGGATTATTTTTAATCTTTTTGCTCCGTAAGGATGAATTTTCTGAAAAACCAATAACGTTTTTTTCCTTGTTATGATTAATGATATATCGATGTAATAATATCGATAAAAAGAGTCCCTACTATAAATAAGTGTTATTGTTGTCATGATGTTCTTTTTTTTTAATTTGTCGTTTTCTATGTTCCGTGTTTCCGTTGTTTGATTTTGATTTTTTTTTATGAATATCATAATAATATATTTTAACTTCTTTTAATTTATTAACATGTGCTTAAGTACCTATTTAAATTGTGCTAAAGGATATGAATAAAATGTAAAATATAGTCTCACAATGAATCGGTTGATTGTTTCAGCGGAATCCACTGCTGCCCTAATATGCAAGTTGTCTGTCAAAGTGATTAGTTACGCAGCATTGGATACACGCTTAGACGTGTTAAACGCTAATCTGGAGGTATTTCACGGTTAATTTGAGCAGACACTAAAGCGTATATACGGTATATAATAATATCTTAATTTTCGAGGATTCATTACATTCGGATTTATATTACCTAGAATTTACACTTAGGTACTCTGCGCTAAACTGCAATCGAGGATCCAATAGGTCTTTTGGAGATTGCTTTATCGTTTATATTTACAAAATAAAAAAAATGCTCGAAATCGGCTACAAAGTAGCACTATCCACAGTCACAAAAATACAATGGACGGCATCAAGGTTCTGTCCATTGTATTTTTGAGGCTGTGGAGAAATCCAAAAGGTACCCCAGTATTTTGTCGAAAGACAGAAGCATCAGAAGCAAGAAAATTACCATCTCTTATTGAAAGTAATTTATTTAATGGTTTTCTGTGCTTTATCTCTCCATACAGCATACTACCAGCATGCTCCTGAGTGGGCACCTCTTTGTTCACAGACACTATCTATATTAATCTTTTTTATGCTTGGCCATATTACCAAGATAGCCTTTTCCAAGGCTGTGTTGGGGTCGGCTTCCAGTCTTACCAGATTTAATGAATACCGTATTTTACATGGAGCGACTGCCTATCTGACCTCTTCACTCCATTTTACTGGACAACACAGTATCCTATAGTAGGTTGTCAGAATTGTAAAGCCTTAAAGATTTTCAAAAATCACCGTATGACAGTCGGAACCAACGGCTAAACGTCTCTCCGAGGCAGGGAGGGATCTCGTTATGTCTACAAATGGACATCCATACGCGAATGAACCGCGGTGAGCGCCGCTTAACCTTTATTATCGATTAACATGGCTTACACTTAGCCACAAGCCCCTCTATTTTTTTTCAATTTTATTCTTGGCCTACGGTCTCAAACCACTCTTCTATCTTTGCCTAAATCCCAAGTCAGTCCAACAGCTACAGACGTCACATCTATTACACCAGCTATCAGTAACAAACGCGTATGATTTACACACACACACATACGTCACCGCATAATGGCGGCGTGTAATTGCCGAGCAAATTAATCCGGGTAACATGTGACATTTGACTCGCACTCTATGCGTACCGTGTACATTGTACACCTTCATATAAGCTGGGGACACAACTGGCGCTGGGTGAACATCATCCATTTATATTTAAAACAAGCTGCCCGGACAGACTTCGTTCTGTCAAAAGTAAATTAATTAAGGTAATTCCCGAAGAGTAGGAACAGTTTTTTTACTTATTATTTATGTTCTACACCTTTTAAACCTTCCCTGGACTTCCACAAACATTTCAAGATCAAAATCAGCTAAATCGGTTCAGCCGAACTTGAGTTTTAGCGAGACTAACGAACAGCAATTGATTTTTATATATATAGATTAAGAAATTTTGGACTTAATTCCCGATATTAATAAGGTCCAAAAGTCAAGTCCTAAATCTTTACCCAATCTTTTAGGGTTAGTTGTAGACAAGTAAAGCAGTAAACGGCATTTATAAAGCCTTTAAGAAAGGGTACTTAGTGTTTTTCACACTTTCTGAAAGGATCTGGATTTGATTGCGTTCATAAAATGCTGTGGTTTAAATGTCTAAACTTAAAAGAAAGAAAGAAAAATCATTTATTTTGCACACACATCGGACGCACATAACATACTAGACTATAATAAAATAAAAAAAAAATAAAAAAAATAACAAACGAGCCCTGTTAGAAGTGCCTCAGACAAAGTTTATTATCAGTACTCTATACAAGATCGTGACATCCAATCTAGCAATGCTAGGAGATCCAATGCGTAACCTATAGAATGCCTAATTAGGCCACATATTCCCTAAGGACAGACTACTGATGGACACCGGATCTTGCTTACAAGCTCTAAACATGACTTAGCTATGACAACGATGAGGTATTTATTACCTAGGCCATATAGGCATAATATCATAATATTATTTGTATTTCAAGTTAATGTACCTACATACCTACTTGTACAAGAATTAACTTCTTTAATGTTTTCTACGAAAAAAATATTTAATAATGAATGTTTTTGTTTTGCACTCATTGTGCCTCCACCCTAACACCCCAATGCAATCCACTTGCTTGCAAACATGAAGATAATTATTATTGATTGCGCATTAGTACGCGTGATAGAGACAGGTATACACCGAAACATACGCGAGAAGGAGAGGTCCGAGTTTTGAGATGGATTGATAGTGTTACATGTTAAAGGACAGCTAATTGTACGTTTATGTCCGGTGAGGAGCGGGACTCGAGGATAAATGGTGCTACTAAACAAAGTACGAAATTGTGGTCGAACGAGGAATCAGACTAAAGTGTGGATAACATCACATACATTACTCCAAATCCAATGTAAGTAGCTAAAGCACTTGTGTAATGGATTCAGAGACAACGAAGGTACCACAAACACCCAGATCCGAGACATTGTAGAATAGTATTTTTCCACCTTGACCCGTCCGAGGATCGAAACCGGGACCTCAGAGCTAGCGACACCTTGAAAATCGGTGTGTACGCCGTTCGACCACGGAGGTCGTTCTAAGCGTCCTATTGCTGGGCAAAAATACACCGGTTACCTAAAACTTTTTGAACTTGCTACCTCATAAAAATAATCCACCAGTAGGATCAAACATGTCATAATGAAAATCAGAGCTCTACCAAAACATGTTTCTTAATTTAAAGTTAATTTTGACATAGGCCCCAAATAGGTACCGAAGCGGCGGTAGCCTAATGGCTAGGTCGTCGGACTTGCGACCATGTGGTTGCGGGTTCGAATTCCACCACACTACTGAAGTGAACCCACTCGTAACTCAAGCAATTTAGCTTAGCACGAGGGCTTAACAAGAATACTAGTTACATTAATGTGCGACTCACGCCGCTAATAAACATAAAAATATATATATCATATTATTTTTTTAAACCTTTTAGGTTACATATTTTTACATTATATACATTCGTGGTTAATTTAATAATAGGCGTGCGGGCTAGGCCTAAAAACTAAAATTAATTTCGTCCCTAAGTTAGATAATAAAATAATATTATACTTACACGTATTCTTCCTTTTTACAACACAATAAAATTAGATTTTTTTCACTAACTGAAAACTAAACAATGAAATATTATTGTATACGTGAACGTGAGTGTGGTACTTTAGTATACCTCCCGAATACTGTATCGCTAGTTAACTTTAAGATGTTCTTAAATGTCTATCCGTCGCTTCTTCACACCTTAAACTGACAGAGACCGAGGTTAGGACAGAGATAAAGGTTTCAATATTTGGCTATTAGAATCTCTATGTTAAAGTAAATGTGAAAAGGGTAATAATGTCTACTTAATTGTTTACACAACTAACCTAAGAATTCTCACTATCAAAACAAACTCAAGTAATTCAATACGACATAATAATTAATAAGTTCTCAGATATTGATCATGATACATAGTTATACCAGTTAGCGAGAATTGTGAATTCCTACGATTGTACGCCCTAGGTATTGTGTAGGTGGATTACGAATCACGTTTACATAACAACTGGCATTATTCTTTATAATTATTAACTTTTCTTGTTACATAAAAGAGCATTCCTATAAATAAATAGGTATCAATAAATGGTGAATCATAGTGTTGGCCTTGTTAACTAGCGGTATACTGTTTGAATATGTATTCACAAAAGTATACATAAATTTAAATTCAATAAATACAAATCTAAATCTCAACCGCATAAATTAAAATTAGTGTTTTTTTTACTAATTTAATTAATTAACTATAAAAATAAGTAGTATTATTATACTACAACTACATTTTATAACATAACTTTTCTTTTAAATGACAGAGACTTGAATGACTCTTCATTTAAGAAATTAAACTGTCTTTTTTTCTTTACTATGCTATCGCGTTTGCCTGAGCGCAGGCTTTAGTTGTATTTCATTTGAAAAATACATATTTTTAGTACACTACAGTAGTTCTTCTCAAAACTTTACCAATTTACATAAATTATATAGTAATTATACATTTTAAGTTATAAATGTACGCAACTACAACAGCATAAACAGGTCGACTATTCACTATTGTGACGGTGGCAGTGCCTCAATTAGGCCACAACAACACGACTATCATAGCTAACTACTAAGGCCGGATTTCACCGACGCTTATGAACGAGATCAGTTGAAGCTATCTCAGCTACCGCGGTTTACTAGTCTTAATACCAAGTTACATGTTACCTACATAAAATATACTAAATGAATTCGATTGTAAAAAAGGGTTTGATATGGAAAATACCAACCTCGCCTCATGTCTTATTATTATTTTTTATTTTTTAAAGCGTCTTTCAGCCTTACGAGAGATATTCTATTTTCGGCGGAACAAAAAACTATTTTATTATTAACTCTCCGACTTATTTGACCCTTTGATAGACAGAAAAACGCGTTTTACCGAATTTTTTGCCAAAATTGTTTCAAAACGTATTTTTTCATTAATTGTTAGTCTATAAAATGGTCAAATAAGTTGGAGAGTTAATTGATTAATCATATGTTAGAATAAAAATTGATGAATAAACAAGTTCTACCGAAGTTTGAATCCATTAGTAAGCATATTTAACCATTGGTTGAATTAATTCGGGATCAAAAAACTGGGCCTTAGAACTTAGTTTCTAGTAACGCGGTTATTAATGTAACTTGTGTTATCGTCCCTAAGGCGAGCGCGGTAGTTCAGGCAATCAATATTACCGCGATGCGTCGCTTTGTGCCAGAGATCAGTGTACAGGACCCTATTATGCCGGCTCCCTCTAGGGACGAGACAACGTCGACGGAGACTATCGATAGATGTGGTTATTTATGGCTTTGCTTACACTTGTACTCTTACTTAGCTAGCTTTTTCAAGAATATTCCTACTTATTATATATTTTTGTGCTGGTTAAAAGCTTTTACAGATAATTTGTAGATATACCTTGTTATTTAAATAAAATCGTATTATTCAGCTTGTTAGTAATTTCATAAAAAAATACGTGACTTTAGTCATATTTATTTTTTTATTATATTGTTTTTAATTTGTTTATAATTCTTGTCAATAAGACACTACCAAAACAAATATTATTACAAATAGCATCATTCTTTATATCAGTTACCTACATATTTTTCTCTAATAAATACCATGTTTATCGCCTCACTAGAAGACAAGAAACAATATGAATGCAGTTAATAAGGAAGCAGCAATCAATAGCGGTTGCTAACGACTTGTGAACATTGTGCACATGACCTGTAGGTATAGGTCAGGGAGGCGACGGTATCGATATGTTCTATTAATAACTATATTTTTAAGGCTATATTTAGCACAAATTAGAAATTTGGAATCAGAACTATAGTAATAAGTATACCTGCTGATAACTTATTGTTAATTGATCGATCGAGATCAAGAGTTTTTTGTTGAAGCATTGGTGTAATATGAGTTACGGTTAAATAATTGACACTTGGATATCCTTTACTCTTTGTTAGAAATTATATCATTTTTTTTGAGACACTCCTAACAGCTTTTTTAAGGTGGTCAGATCGCGACGTATAGACAAATTATCTACGTAATTAAACCAGATAATATCTTACTATTTATGTTCATAATACATTTATGTCGTTTATTTTCAACTTTGTTTACCAGCCATTAACTAACTCACCTCGTTAAATCGACGTTGCATCGTAAACTATTTGTAATTATAAGTAAGACAATAAGTCAAAAGGCAAGCAGTACCTACACACAGCGAGCACTCAATAGCACGCGGTGTCGCAAGCGGCTTGTTCGCGAGATCATTGTACACGACCCTATTAGTGACGGGTTTTGATGGGGATGAGACGTAGTCGATAAACATATTTCGATACTTTAAATATTACATTATTGTAATAAATTCGACGGGCCTGTTGATCTAGTGATTACTGACCTGACTGCTAAGTTTGGAGGTCGTGGGTTCGATTCCTAACCAGAACAAATCTTTGTGTGATGAGCACGATCATTTGTTCTGTGTCTGGGAGTAACTTATCTATAATATATGTATTTGTTTATAATTATATAAGTATGTTTATCATTTGTCTGATTACCATAGTACAGTCTCTGCCTAGTTTGGGATCAGATAGCCGTGTTTGAGCTGTCCAAAGATATTTATTAGCCAGTTAAAACAAAGAAGTTATCTACTTGCAAAAAATGTATAACTAGTACCAATAACATAGTAGTCAATTATATTTGAGACCACATCGTTCAACATACCAGAGATCTATCTAGAGACTCAGATTATCAATAAAGATATATTAAATGACATTTATTTATTATCGGGGCAAGATAACATCAACGCTGGATAGTCGACATTATCCTGTTATTTATTTTATCGTTTTTTACTTTAAAACTTCAGACTGACCTGGAAACTGTATCTAGAACTTTAAGAGGCGACCTTGAATATAAGATTCTGACTCTAAAGAACATAATACTGCAATCAAGTTTGATTTTATGCGCGAACTTTACTGTGATTTACGTTTATAGTTGTAAAAACAATTAAATTCTTAAATATTAACTTGTATATAAAATAGTTCCAGTTTGATCGAAGCTGTTTTAACTTAATAAGAGATCAAGGGATACTTAAGTGACGTTATAAAAGTCGGTGAATCGCATGTCGACGTCAAAAATAAACAATGACATTACTTTAACATAAGAGCCATTAAAGCGTCGATCAAGGTGCAAATAAATGCATAAATATGCACTGCCAAAGTTTGCAGTTCAAACAAAAGTAATACTTACTTTATTATTATATAAAGTAAAAAACGATAAAATAAATAACAGGATATTGTCGACTATCCAGCGTTGATGTTTTCTTGCCCCGATAAAAAAAAATATATATATACACTAATATTTTTCCTATAGTTGGTTATCTATTAATTCAATACTAAAAATTGATAATAAGATTTACATTGAAAAATACAAAACGGTAAGTGCCACTAGATCAACAGCCTATAAAATGAGCATCCGTTTAAAATATCAACAATATTAAAATGACGGAATATCGATAGGCGCGTCCATCACTATACTTATCTAAGCTGCCGGCGATCGAGGCCAATGACTAAGCCCCGTTAATCGAACAATTATTCATTGAAGATAGTCATCCCCACCCACCCCGGGGGACGAACAATCAATTATTTCATCCCCTTTGTTCTTTTCGAAATGTTTCCTGATTAAAGGAGGTTGCGTAACCATTTTTTTTTCTAAAGGTGTTTCTTAGGTATGAGAGGTGATCATTGAGAAACTTGTTAGGTATTTTTTTTATATTTATTTATCTTAAGGAAAACCAACAGCTATACAAAATGTGAAAAAAAAAACAGTAAGAATAGAAAACATAAAGCCAATGACATGGTTCCATGGATAGCTAAAGCAAAGCAAACTTATTTTAAGCAAATATATATTATATTTAGACAAAACAAAAATTAAATAAATAAGAAAGTTAATGATCTCTATTACATACATGCATTACAATTACACACACACACTACACTCTTCGCCATACATTTTGTCTTTTTATTTGTCAAGTGTGTATTCATTCCACACTTCGCCAGGCAACAAAATAAGTTCATCATCTTACATAATACAAGCGCAATGCACACAAAATTTGACTTGAATTGACTATCGCTGAAAAAAGTCTATAGGTATTTAAATACGGTATACTTTTACGAATCCAATCCCAATCATCAGCTACACTTTTAAGTTTAACATACTCAGGAAGAACCATCACTGGTATAATAAAATAATAATAATCTAATTAGTGAAAGTTACAACCAGTCTCAGCATATAAATAGTTAATTAATAACATCGATACTAAGAATCGTTTCAATCGTGATTCTCGATAGAAAGCGTTCGATGCATCGGTAACCAATATCGATTAATCAGTATCGACAAGTTAATCGGTTAAATTCATTCAATTATAGTTTTTGCGTTTGAATGATTGTAAGTGGTTTGTGATTGGATAATTAGCTGTCGATTTAATTATTTGCTAAATTGGAAGGCTTTCGTTTGGCAAATTACATATACTTAAAGAGTTACATCGATACTTGGTGAATTCGAACCTGTATTGAACTAAGCCACCGCCAGCTGCCTGAATTTTCAAACAGCCAAGTTCATAGTTTAAAACGTATTATAATAAACGCCGCATTGGAGATAAATAACTGTTACATATTCAATTAAACTGTATTGTGCACATATTTCCGGATCGCGGACATATTTTATGGTCAATTAACTTTTAATTATTATAAAGCCTTATAGGCTGTGTGGGTCAGTGCGATTCGAGGTAAAATCGTACGTGTTTATTCGTTAATGCAATGTTATTTCAATTGATTTGCTGTTAAGGTATTTATAGAGTAGTTGTTAAGTTGGAATATCCATTTGTAACGTTTTTTTTTTCATAACAATTGTTTTTTAGACCGATGATCTAAAAAAGGTAGCTGGTTCGGACTGGATGCGAAAGGCGGAGGATCGGGTGCTGTGGCGCAACTAGGGAGAGATAGATAATCGTTTGAGATGATAGTTTTGAACGAACAAAATTTTAATACAATTGTATTTGTGTTTGTGTGTAAAATTGTACTGCAATTATAAATCTGTTCTTATTTCACATGCTCTTGGTGGCGAATAGAAGACATTGTTAATTGTTATAAGTACCTACATAAAAAAACTATGGAGAGATGGTTTTTTTTTATTCTTCTTTGTGAGTACTTGATGCTGATCCAAATATTAACCCAATTGTTAATGAATGTTTTTAGTTATTTGAGTACAGAATGTGTTGACCTATGACATTTTAGAAATTTACGAAAAAGGACGGAAACTGAAATTACTAATCATGTGATTTGAATTCAAGAGGACATTGTTTATGTTACAAATATTAACATCTGTTCTCTCGCACATCATTCAGTATGAATCAGAATCACGTGTGAAGTGTTTATGTATGTGTGTGTCTGTGTGTATGGATGTGGGCGCGTGTGAGTTCGCGATCCGCTTGTAATTGAGTGCAGATATTGGCTCGCGTATGAACGATCAAACGGTCTCATGACCGACTCTCACTGGATGAGACACGTGTTGTAATAATGTATAGATATACTTAGATACAATCTAATACTGTTAAGACACGTTCTTATTTTCTGCCTGGGTAAAGCCCAAGCTACGTTGGAATTGGTATTTTTGAAAATAATTTCAAGTTGTCATATTCGCTTTAGCAAACGTTATAAACCAATGAAAAAAAAATATAGTCGAATTGAGTACCTCTTCCTTTTGCAAGTCGGTTAAAAAGAAGTTACCAAGAAGCGCTTTTTGAAGTTGTGCTTTCACCGTTTTCTAATGGGTTTCACTTATTGAACAGAAGTTGGTACCAGCGCAATAAACTCTCTTAAACAGTTACTTATAAACCAAAGTCTTTCACAATTCAAGCCACGACCACAAAGCCAAAAGCGGCTATTCCAATTAATACTTTTCTTATGTTTGACAACACTTCAAACTACTTACGTAAAACAGTTTCTTTTTCAAAAGTTTCCTTGACCTTTTCCGACGTGCCTTGTACATGCCCATTTTAAATTACACTATAAATGCCAATTATATTATGCTAAAATCCTGCCAATAAGGCATGTCACGTTAACCGTTGGTGCAGTGACCGCTGGGCAAAATCACAACATATTGGGGGGTTAAATTACAACATATGGAAAAACTTGTTAGAGGCTATGCCTAGTTGTAAAACAGCAAAGCCTAGAAAAATAAAATATACTGCATCATTGAACAAGGCCTCTTCCATGTGTTACACATCTGAGCCGCTTGTCAGGGCGCGTATAATTCATTTAGTTACCATATTATTTCATCTCATTAAGCGGATCGTTACAGGTGAATACCGCTTCAATTATGCCGTGTATCGTTCAACGTGCTCACAATACTGTGGATTCGCTATTCATTAGCGAGAATTATATCATATTGTTGGAATTTGAACTACATAGCATAACTTAAAAAGTAAAAATGAAGACACTGAATATACCAAAGCTTTGTAAGTGCTAATTGAAACAAGTCTTAGATACCCTTAATTTTTGAAAACGTAAAAGTGAGATTTTTTAAGAAGAGACACCAATTATAACATGTGTCTCGTATGCTTTTACTATTGTAAGAATTGGTCAACACCCGTAAAAGTAAACCTAAGTATGACATTCTATAAAAAGTTAATTATATGAGATAGTGTAACAAAAAGCGGTGGTAGCCTAATGGCTAGCGCATCGGACTTGCGATCATGTGGTTGCCGGTTCGAATCCCACCCAATGCACTACCGACGTGAACCCACTAGTAACACAAGTGTTTAGCTTACTACGAGGGTTAACAAAAATACTAGTAATGTGCGTCCCACATTGCTTGCTAGTAAGCTTTTAAAAAAATGTAAAAAAATATTTCTATGTAAAATTCACTGTTTAAGTTGTGCATGTTTCTGAATTAAACCTTTTTATTGTATTTTATTTTTTATTATATTTCCCTGTAACCATCACATACCTATCTAAAGCAATCAAGCTACAATAACTCACACAGTGCTCGTATTAACCCTACAGTACTAACTACACCTAGCTACAGCTATAGGTAGTTCAGTTAACATTGCAACACTCATTAATAAAGGTTTTGATAGGAACAGTATTGATCTGTCATCGCTTGTTTTAAAATACATTACTATTTGGAGCCGCTAACGACGCCTGCTATTTGTGGGGGTATCAAATAGGTAGGTATAATTGATGGGGAGTGGAGCAGTTTAGGGTACTTTTATTTTGAGACATTATAAGGTTTATTTGTGGTGTCGCACCAGCATTGACTAAGGTCAGCAATAGATATTAATATAAATCAATAGCCTAGCCTAGAAGACAAATGTGTTAATAATAAAATTTTAATAAAGTACATTTTCATAATAATTTTATTAAATGAGCGTGGTCTAAGGTGTTTCTGCCTAAACCGCATTCTACATGTATCTAGAAGCTTTTTATTAATAAAAACAGTCTCCTGAAAAGTTGGTAGGTCTGTAATTAGCACATTGGTCTTCTAAGCCATCGAAATGTAAAATATTGTTTATTTTATTCATTGATAAAATGTTCTCTTGCGTTATTGAACAACAAATTGACTTTTTTGACGGCATAGAAGGGTTAATGTGGGACCCACATTGCTATTAAGCTTTTAAAAAAGAAAAAAAATACTTATTCCTAATTCTACACAAAAAAATATAAAATATATTTTTATGCATTGCTTTAAATAGTGGTTTTGTGTGGTTTGACAGATTAATGTTTCACTGTGTCGTGTCGTCAATAAAAGCGATCAAATCAATTGACTTCCATCACCGACCGGCTGCTTGTTACACACTACATTGTTTAAACTGTGTCTGGAACACTTTATTGTGTGTTAAACGGTCCTTAATTGAATACTTAACTGAAAAAGGAAGAATAGGAATTGCCAAAATCGGCAGAAACAACAATGAAGTTTTTACTTCGTTTTATAAAGTTACTACCTGTTTCACGCAGCTTCGCCCGTGTGTCCATAGTTTGTTTTTTTTTCATAATATGCGCGAAACCCTCTTCATGTATTATGTAGGTTATCATATATACAGAGCTTTTTATCAATCCAACCGGTAGTTCCTGAGAGTAGTACGTTTAAACAAATCAAAGCTCTTCGGCTTTATTATGCATACCAGCTGATGCCCGCGGTTTCTCCCTCGTGGATGTAGGCTAGCCAATGTATAGAAAAACTTAACAATTGATATAACACCAGCGAGTCAGATCTAAAATAATGAATAGCATCTAACCACAAAAATGACACCTAGCCTCAAAAAAAATATATTTTTTTTCTATCAAAAGTATCCTATGCTTCTAATACCTCAAAAAATATGTGTACAAAGTTTCATGATAATCGGTTAAGTAGTTTTCGTGAAAGCGTAGCAAACAAACTAACTTTAAAAAAACATTTATGATATTCGTAGGGATTAGCATTATTAACTGTAAATATTATTAATATTTAGTCAAATATGAATATTTCAGTTTTATTTATGTGACATACGACGTCACAAACTTGTACTTACTAGAAATTTAGATGGAACAACTCTACAAGGTAAGTACCTTAGGATAATCTAGTCTAAACTTTCTAACTTATCAACTTAATTACGACTTACATAACACGCGCTATGATTCAAAACGGTATAATTAGTGGAGGTCTTTGAGGACCCTTGGCGGAAGATTTTCGTCTAGATGATGAATGCAAATGTGAACAGGTCAGACATTTTAAATACATCCATAATATTACCATGAAGAAAAAAAGGAGAAGAAGAATGTTGTCGTTGCGTACTTTTATTAAATTTGTTTATGGCTATTTTAATGAAAACTACTTTTGATTTAAAGAACAGTTTTACAAAGTCTAGTTTGAAATGCCAGTATTTTTCTAGCCTTCGGTCTGCTAACGCAAAGTACGTGCAAAATTAAACGTTTCATAGGAACAAGTCTCCTTTTACTTGTGATTCATGTTATTAATTATGTTCCGTATTTCATATGAATCTATTTTTTCCTGGTTTTAAAATAGTACCAGATTCACACCTTAAATATATGGCAGAGTATGATTTTGTGTCACTAATGACATAATATTTATAAATTGGCACCACTATCAAAACGTTAAATATACATAGTTAGACCTTCCTCTCGTTGTATACAGGGTACTACAGAAAATACCATTTATATTTGAAACACTGCTTTAGCTTATAGAAACAAACCACTTCCTCTAAGAAAGTTAAAATTTGGAGCTCCTATACTGAATATTGATCAACTGACAATAATTTTATAAGTTTGTTACACTTCTTAATATACAAATTTAATGAACCAGTTTTTTTCTTATTGGGAATTGTCTGTTAATTTCTATGTTTACTTTTTACTTTTTTTTACTTTTTACAACCTGAAGCACTATTTAATTAAGACCGGACATTAATGTAGCACTCACTCTATATACACATAGGTTGAGGCTCAATATATATGTATACTTGAGCTACAGTTTCGTCAAACATCAAGAATTCTGGATTGAGACGTAAGTATCCTATTTTCGTCAAACACATTCACACTTAAGGATGCTGTATTCAACTCTCAATTGTACAAAGTGTTCGGTTATTAGAGATGCGACTGTTAAAGATTGCAGCCGATGGAGCCGACATCAAAGTCGGGCTCTCGAGAACCGGCGATACAAATGCAGTGCGGATGCAATCTCATGGCTTTACTACACGGATGTACTGAGAATGGAGACGGCAATTTAATTAAACATTCCCGAGACCAAAATTATCCTGAAAGGTTGCTTTTGTTTGTTTGTAGAAAAGAGTAATTTTAAATAATATATAGAAATTAGGGAAAGTCCAGTGACTTGATTAAAAATCCCTTTCAAGAAGATTTTTTGGACGCAAGTCCTGCGCGAAAGATCTGAATTGTCTAACCAATAAATATTTAGTCCTTACAGCTATATTTATATACAGCATATGTTTTTGTGCATTGAATTATTATTTAATAACTCAGACCCAGGCTTTACGAATACTCATTATTATATTGAAAATAAACTCAAATTCAAATCTTTTATTTGGAAAATATGGGTGGGTATGCAGGTGTTAAAAATAAATATATAATATATATATATCGCCAATCTCTGGCTCAAGCCATGCAAATTTAAAAGCATAATAATTAAATATAAACTAAATTAATTAATTATAAACCAACCTATAACATAGTCTACTATTTGATACTACTTTTAACAACGGTGAGCCAGATTTGTAATCATGTGGTACCTATTTGCAGATTTTAAGAGCAAGGTCGATTGCAAGTCTCATTTGACGAGCCCTCACTCACGATTGGACATTGACGAAGCACTGCATACGGATCACACGCCGCATTATATTAAATTCGCGACACATTTAGACACTCGTAAACATTGCCAAGCTTTTAGCTCAGCTCATTTTAATAATGTTGTTGATGTATGAGGCATTTTAATAGCATCCACGAATTATAATTTGTCATCTAAAATGTGATGCAGATTTATGTAAAATTAACGGTTATTGTGTTCTTTGATCGCTTAGAGAAAAATCCTAAACTCTTCACTAATGTCACCTGTACGCATTTTTTAAAGTCCAAAACATGCAGCAAAAATATCAATAAAACTGTAGATTTTTTTTTACATCTATAAATTTTGATCACCAATATAAATTATAGAAAATCATAAATAGTAGATACAAAGCACTTATAAGTAGAAAGTCATAACGTATCAAAATTTTACGTCCAATTCAAAACCACGTGACGATCTCTGATCCATCAGCACGTGAAGTAATGTATCGCCTAACACCAAACACAAATTTTAAAAACAAAACTACAGAGATCGATAAATCATAAAAATTCTCTTAACCCGACTACGCTCAAGCATGTTGTTGGGTCACGTGCCGCATCCAGTTATCTGACATCTATGTCTGTTAGCACTTCTCTATCGCAATATCTGCAAGTGTATGCCGGCGCAGTTTTTGGCACCGCCTGACTCCCGCGAGTGGCAGCCGCTTGGCACACAACCAATTTATATTTAAACTCTATTAAATAAAATGCCACTTTGTACTAACATGCTTTTGATAAATTTTATGAGAACGTGTATTGGTGCCTACGAGTATGTTGGATAGAATAGATATGTGCTAAGATTATTTTAGAAGATGAAACTTTAAGTTTAGAGTGTATACATGTTTCTGTTTTGTTATATGAATGATATAGTTGCCAAATGCGTTTTCTTCAAATAGTATGAGATACACGTGGAAGGGATATAAAATATTATCGAAAAGTAAAGGCGGTAGAGATCAAAATCAAACGGATCAAAATAAAATTATAAAATCCCAGAGAAACCATTAAAATTTAATCATAATTAACACACATAAATCTTAGTTAAGAGTATCAATAAAATCAACAAATAAGTATCAAAACATTTCATGCCACAGATATTTCCGTGACACACAAACAGGTTTATCGAAAAACAAGACGGCCCGACAAATTACCGTCACTTCCTCTCATCAACCACGAAATTACCAGCTCATTAAGGCCCACATCATCAATGGCCCGAATCAATGCCAAACAAAACATCAATTAGACAACTCATTGAATTGCAAAACGAAAACGTGCGCCAGCGCAGGCCGTGCTTGTTTCCTATTGGTCGGCGGGACGGGGCTTCGGAGCGCGCCCTCCCATTGGCCGTGTCGAACAATTTGGCAAACTTTCAAACGGGCGTGGCTTCGGAAAAATAAGTTTGAAACAAATGAGTTTCTATACTGATTCATTGACAGACATAGTTCGTTGTATTAGGGTCAGTGTGCAATAGCAAGTGTTTGTGTAGCTGTATGACACTCACATTTATATGACTTATGTTTATTTAACGTCGCTCTCGATAGAATATTTAAGTCGTAATGAGCTCCAGCGGTGGAATTTAAAAGCTTTTTATTAAATGATAAGCGTTTTATGAAAAGTGTTTCTTTGAGGATTGATTTATTTTTATTTTAGTTTTCATATTAGTTTATTTCGGTTTTTTTTTTTACAGACTAATGAATCAAATATGTCATAGTTTGAACAGCGTTTTATAATCAAGAAATAGAGATGACAACATTATTTATTTATTTAATTAATTTTATACTATTTATTGGCTTACCAGTTTCCTCCAAAACTATTAATTCCAGAGTTATTAGGGATAGTTTATTCTTGGCTATACGATGGTCATAATTGGTTTTTAATACCTGTAAGTTGGTTTCATTGAGTTATTAAGTTCTCTTCATTAACAAATATGTGATTAAAACTAAGTTTCTACAAAAAATACCTTAATGCATGGACAGTTCATGTAGGTACCAATAAAACAAACAGTTCAACAAAACAGTTCCACACTTACCGGAGATATTAAGAAGCAATTACAATTAATTCTCATTAAACTATGAAATAAAAGGAGTTTCACACGCGACGAGGATATCGCATTAATCGAGCGTCTTAAAATAACTCGCGGCCAATCGTAGGTGCTAATTAAGCCTAATCGGGAATCGTGTGCGCCCGCCTTATGCAGATAAGATGCTTTAGATAAGGCTCGGTGGCGACTTAAGTGGACGATGAAATGCTTTGGTATGCGAGGCTCGCTGTTTGAGTTTAGAATATTTTAGACGTTTTTTTAGGCGTTAAAGATGGTGTAGTTTATAAGACAAAATCTTTTGAAATATAATTCTGTAATAGATTTGGACTGATTTATTATTCTTATTGATTTATAACGCAATAATACGAAACAATTACTTGTAAATAAATACAAATAGTAAGAAGGAAAAATTGGAACCTCCAGGACTCGAACCTGCGAGTACTGGTTCGACGCACCAGTCACTTCGCAAACTGAGCTACAGAGAACACTGCCCGAGTGTTCAATACGTAGTTTTGAGTGATTTATGTCATACGTTACGGTGCCACTTCAAATATGTCAAACATTCTAAATAAATCTAGCTTAACTTTCAATACACAATAAAATTGTAACTTAACTTTGGGCGATGTGCCAATCCACCCGTCTTATGTAAGGTTTGTACACAAAAATCAATTTGACTTGATTAAATTGTACCTACCTACCTCTTTAAAATAATACCCATTAGCTATCGATTAACCAGTTCCCATAATATTTACATTTTCCATACCTATCAAAGCCACATTAATATATCGAACATCCGCTCTATAACTACACATTAAATAATCTTAATTAAATAGTTAAAGTATCAATATTAATACATTATTCATTACAGAAAACCCTTATCGACTAAACCGACTAGTTAATTAATCGATTCAAATTTAAACGATACTATAAGCTTATCGATACGTTTTCAATAAAATGTGTAATAGAATTATTTAGAGCTTCCTAATATCGGTGGAGATAATAATCTAATTGATGTTTCTATAACGAGTGACGAGGGTTGTGTTCGATCCCGGATGTGGAGGCCACAGAGTAGACAAAAAATAGACTACACACTTTAATTACTTTAATTATTGACACCACAGAACAGCAAGAATCTATAATACTTTTTTTTTTTAATAATGATACCTAAACGATTTTCTCTTTTTTATTAAATACAAAAAAGCAAATAAATTAAATCTATTCAGAACTTTTAAGAAACAATGATAAACTTGTGTTCTAATATCCGTACAAGACATGATGAATTTCTCTAAAACAAGCACTAAATATACATCAGTATTTTACTACATTCGAACTTAGCCATTCATAAACTTATTGACTCTATAGGCAAAATATTACATCCGGATGGCGTCTGTACTTAAATAATCTTTGTCACGTAGTCCAGTGTCGGCGGTCCCGCAGGACGCGCGCGAGACCACCGGAGGCGATATTTGCATAAAAATGCCAGGACACGCGCCTTAATTGATCGCACTACCGCACTACCTACCTGGCCTCACAAGTATTAAATTATATTCTAAGTGGCTTTAATTGGCTTGTGGTTACCAATGAACGAACAGTGTGGTATTGTTGTTCTGGACATTTATGTAATCTGCGGCACGTCTTTGGTATTAAGTATACAACGGGTTAAAGTTTTTTTTAATATACCTACAAAACTTCTTGTTTGTTTGTTTCATTTTAAAGGATATTAATGAGGTATTAATAAACATCACATCCATAAACCGAGCCTTTTGTAATCACGCTGTATAGAAAACATGATTATCAGATCAATGCTTTCTTTTCTTGTTCTATATGAAAATGAAGAGTCCTATATTGGAGCGGTTTTCATCATTAAACTGTTTTTAAGGCATTTTGAATCACATCTTGTATATTTAGAACTCAACTCGTTGTGTAATACCTCATATTTAATGCAGAACCAAGCCGCAATTTTAAGCTAACCTTAATTCGCGAACAAAAGATTTTTTAAAAGAGCATTCTAACTAAATTCCCGTACATTAATCTGCGCAGTCCGTCGGTGGAACAATTAGGGGTTGAGGGGTGCTTTTTAATTGTACCACTGCTACAGACCGTCACAGTCACGGATTTGTACTTAGGCAGGAACATCTCTGGAGACTTAATGAATTTGCATACTTTTAGGGACTTCGGTTGGTATAGTTATTGATTGATTGTCCATATAAATATGGATTGGGATGCAAAAACATTATCCCGAGTTAAATATGCTAACGAATATTTTCAAAACACGTTTTTTCATTAATTAATAAGCTATCAAATGGTCAAATAAGTTGGAGAGTTAATTAATTAACCATTTTTTAGAATAAAAATTCATGAATAAACGCGTTATAATACCGAAGTTTGCAATCGTTAGTTAGGGTATTTAACCATTGGTTGAGTTAACTTGGGATCAAAAAATGGGCCTTAATTGGGTTTTGGGGAGTAAAAATTAAATCAGAGATGAATGACAGAAAAATAAGCTTTGAGCCGACCCCATATGATTGGGCAGGGAAATTATGAAAATGGCTTCAAGAAATAGAATAAGCGGCTCATGACAGAAAAGTCTGTTATCAGTTCTGGAAGAAAGCAACGGAAACTCAAAAAAAAGATTAAAATTATTCCGTCATGCCCAAATTTTAGAAAGTTGACATTTCAGCTGGTTCCTCTTTTTTTTTAATCATACGAACTCAAATATTGGAACTGAACTTAGTAACAAAAATCCCATATTAAGTGGCCTGCTACACATGTCACCAAAACTATGTCTGTAACAATTGTCTACATTCCTCCTTATACCTAGACAGTGTACAAACATAAGTGGGTATGTATAGAACAATCGGCATGTACAAAGGTGACCACAAGTCAATCACAGGCTGCGGTCTGCGTGACATAATACATTATGAATACATGCGTGAATAGATTATGAAATCACATAGTTTAATTGATGTGTATATGGTGGGCAGAGCACTGGGAGGTCATGGATTTGTGTGAGTGATAAACGGAGTTAGTGGAGCTGTAACCTGAAATTAATATCTAACGTAAAAGAAGCTTTGTTCTTCTCATTCCTAGTGTTGTTACTTGTTAACCCCTCGTGTTAATCTAAATGCTTGCGTTACGCGTGGGTTCATGTCAGTCGTGCAATGGGTTTCGAACCGACACTATTAGGCTATCGCCGCTTGCCTTCATAGCTTTACTCTGATATGAAGGGGTCGGTTTCCATTCGCATCGAATTTATCTTAGTTCACGTGACTTGTCACTTTGTATGAAAATTTCAATTTTAAGATTTCGACGTATGTTCCTTGGGGAAAGCTGTTCAGTTTTAAGCACCTGATTACCTCGTAGAATTTACGCACTCCATAGAAAATAATCCTGTATATCTTGGAGCGACTGCCTGATTTCCACAACCCATTTTCTCCACACCACGATAAAAGCAACCTTTAAGACCGGTCAATCCATGTGGCCAGTGCCCACGAGACCCCCGAATCCGCAATTCATATTCTATCTGAGGATGTATGTTACTTGATTAAGGGGAATTTTAACCCTTAATTAGGATCATTATTCCCCTCATAGTACCTGCTATGGTCCAAAATATTTGCAGCTCGCAAAGTGTGCGATGCGCGCTATGTCGCGGGAGCGGCGCGGCTCGACAGGGGAACGGTGCTGGAATTTTTGTAGCGAGGGATTGAGTTTGTTATTGTTAATCACATTATTAGCAATTGTATTAGGGTCGGGATTTTCACGTAGGTTTTGTATAGCTTGTCGATGAACGGCAATTATATTTTTTGTAGATCATTGCTAAGAAAAATAATGTTTTTAAGTGTTGTGTGAGAGAGTTTTTGTTACTTAAAAATAATTCTTTATACACAACGTTTATGCTACTAATTAGTACCTTTTTCCAGAATTTATTAAATTTAACAGCATTTCATTGAAATTATCAAGTAACCCATTCTCAGGAACAAGGGTTAGTAGAACATGTAATTATGGTTGGAATTAATGTACACTTTATAACTATAGTTATTAGTTATTCAACAACACATCTGTAAAATAATTTAACTCTACTACCTTTTGTATGTGTTTGAAGTTTTTTATGTGTCAAAAACTGAAAATTTAAAAGCAGCTCTCTCAACAAACCTGCAAATGACTTCAAAAACACATCGATCTCCAAAAGCGACAATTAGTCCTCGGCCATAATACCAGCTCATCACTTTAGAGCTGTGGGTACGTGCGTTATCTTGTTGTAGCCCCGCTTGCCCTCCAGCCTCACCCCCGGGGCCCCTTATGACCCCCTCGATTTAGGGGAAGCTTTTAATGACGTGGGGCTTTCAAATAATGAATTGGGTGTTGAGATTTTGTTGGCGTGTCGATAGCTTGACAGTTACTTTTGATTGCTGTGTCAGCAATAATCGGGTTTGGGGACAGTTTGTATTGTTGGACTTATAATTGATTTGCTGTCGGAAAAATTTTGTATGTTCTGTTTTATTATATTTTATTGCTTTGTGTTTGGGGTTATTTAGACTTTAATCTCAAGATAAAGGGATATTTTTTGTCTTACAATTAACGACAAAGAAAACAAACATGACTGCTAATCTAGAATATTTTACAGACAATAAGTATAGTATTTATGAATGTCGTGGCGGCCTAGCGGTTCAAAGATCGGATTCGCATGCACGTGGTTGCAGGTTCGAACCCAGGCATGTACCAATGTGACTTTTTTAGAATTAAATTTACTTTTAAGTAAGTATGGTAGTAGAGGTATTTGGTATCATAAACCAGCTGAAAATTAATCACAGAATTAATTAAGCAACATCAACCACTTACTATAATAACTACATTTAACACATTAAATAAACAACACATTTAACCGCAGCATCACATCAAAACGATACAATCAACTTCAAAAGTCGGATACATCCCAATATTAATTCATAAACAGCTTTTTAAAATATAACATGAAAAGTTTTGTCGGTCGTTTGGACGTCATCAAAGCTATTTAAACTGTATTTTGATATCATTAAAGTTGATATTACAGTAATAAATCACTCTGTAAACTGTGTAACTCGACCTTTGAAATGGGTAGTGTTACGTCATAGTTAGGATGCGTTTTGGAATTCAGTTCTCTTTTTTAATGATGAAGTATTTGGCACTAAGGTTTGAATCCAAATTTATGAATACTTTTTCCACCGCCCAAGGCAAAGTATTGACCTATTCTGCTTTTAACCCATACCAAATATTTAGTAATCTGTGCCCATACAGGGTTCGATACATAGCATACATATAACTAATATAGATTCCAAAAATTATTTCCCTTAAAATACAATGTCATCTCCAACCATGAGTTGATGTAACTCATGGTTGGATGGTGGCCATAATCAGTAGGAACTATATGTCAGATTAAAGAAAATGCCCTCGCTTGCGAAGCCGGGACTGTCCGCTAGTATAAAATATACATAGGACAATCATTATTGATATATGTATGTATATTGTATGTATACTGAGAATAAAAAAAGAATTGAGTGATATGGATTTTTTTTTTATTTTTCTCAGAACTAGTTTAACTTGGCCTTTCATCCAGTCTTAGATTATCGTTGAGTTTTGGGACACCCTGTATATCGCCACTCACAACAAGTCAATATGCGACAAACATTACAGAAACACCCATTTCCAAGTAAAACATAACTCAAACATTCTAAACCCAAAAAATAACCAACGTATTAATATAATCCTGTCACACTTAGAGCAGCCACTAATCTGTCCTCAGAACTGAAGTGTTAAGTAAATGTCTAAATGAAACACGATGTTATGAAACTACACGACTTCATTAGAAACCTGTCCGATTTACGTTACGCGGAAAAATAACGGATACACTGAAAAATAACGGATAGGTACACGGAAAATGGTTGGCTGGGGATCGAACTGTCACATGCTGATTGAAAATATAGCGCCGTCGGGTTCGTTGTACAGTGGGAGCGAGGCGATACATTGATGAATTTAATTCTTAATGAATAAGAGGAATGCTTTACAAGTTTAAATAATTGTTGTAGAATAATTTATATGTGGTTTCCAATATAGTTAATCGTTTCAGTGGGACACGCCGAGTTAAAGTGTCTCGGTGATAATCATTGGTTATCATTGTAATATTGCTGTTCCATAAAAAAATGTTTTAAATTTACTATTACCTACTGGAATCGACATTATTTTTTATTATTTTTTTCACAAAAGCTTGCAGACTAGGATTGCATAGATATAAGACTTTTAGCTAACCAAACTGTAAAATACTGAGAAGTTACGAGCGAACTAAACAAAAAGATAATTGGTAGTTTGAAGGTTAGTATTTTAACACAAATTAAATGTATGGGTATCAAATAAAGTAAGAAAAACAAAAAAAGAACATATTTTATAAAGAAAAATATTTTCTCACATTTCCACGAGTACATTGACCTCCTTACAGCACACGTGTAATCTAACAAAGACAGGCTACAACTTCCGACAGAAAAAAAACATTCGTATAACAAAGAATACAACAAATTAATCCAAACACATAGTTCAGATAACATAATTTACTGAATACCTCGTATTCGACTGTTCCACAAACGTCACAGCGAATGAGCGTCTAAAATTCCTGTAAAGCCATTTTTCACAGCCATCAGAACTCTGGCTGTCTGAATACATGTCGTTGCCGATTAAAAAATAAAACTTCACAGAATCGCGGCATTAAATATTTTGCGTAGGAACGCTGTCTTTATAATTTGGATTAACTTGAAAAATATGTTTGGATTAGTTCACGTTTAAAGAATTAGCGGATGTTAAATTTTTATGATGTTAGTTTGTGAGATGATATTATGGATGTCATCACATTTGTATTAGTTTTAATGAATAACTCGTAGCAGACAAGTCTCGCATAATTATTGAATTCCTATAAAACACTACACGTTTATTGAAATACAATCTTTAAACATTGCCATTCAACGTAGAATGCTTCCAGCGTTTTGGACACGTGACGATGAATTTTTTGATGCCTTTTAGCCATTATTTTGTAATCAATTTTACTTAAGTTTTCTTGTTTTTATTTAGATAGATAGTTTTATTTATTTTATATTTTTTTTAGTTTAGTTTAGTTATAATTTTTAATGATTATAAATTGTAAATAGTATTCTTGTAAGAATTTGAAATAAATAGCATTATATAAGACTATGTTAAGTACAATTTAGTGTATATCTATATAAAGATAGATCTTTGTATATACATGATGAACATATGTCTGTCCATATAACTTGATTCCTATCTGTAAATGAAAATAGAACGGTTTAGTACGTAAGGTACGAAATACTTTCTGAATTTCCATTTTTAAGGAAAGTCTAAGCTCCGGCCCCAGGGCAACTCAATGATTATGTTATGATTATTTCTCCGTAAAATAATAAACTGGAACAATTTCAACATAATATCTGACGTCTTAGATTAATTTCAAAGAAGTATTGCGTAAACTCAAGCTATTTACTACAAAATTAATTCCAACGATTTTGTAATATTAATAATTTTGTTGGTGAATTATAATCTCGTTTAATATTGATAAAAAGATATTAAGAGATAAATATTGATGTTTTTTTTCAATTTATTGTTTAATTAATTTATTTATAATGGTTAAGTATGTACTACAAAAGTTAAGTATGTTCTCTATCTCTATAGAGAACATACTTAACTTTTGTAGTGTTTAGTTAGGATAAAGCAATAGAAACATTTTGGAAGATTTTTTTCAATTTTTTTATATTTGTTTTTAATTCAAATAGTTTTGAAGTTTTTTTTTCAATTTTCTCTAAAAATAGATCAAACATCAGTAGAACTCAGCACATTTTTAGAATAACTTATTTTTAATCTTATTAATATGTTGATATGTTTTCAATTTGAGTAGAATTGATTTCCGAGAACTTTATAACGGTCACAGTGGCTGGCAAATGCGCGAGATCAAACCGCGCGGCATATCCGTCGTGTTGCGCGGGCGCAGCTACCATCACTACTTAGGGCTGTCACTTTTAAATGTTAAAAATGAATGTAAAGCAATTTAATTTTTACTTTCAATACACATAATAATATAAAAGCTTTTTGCATGTAATGTCATAAGTATTCGTCCTTGTGAAATAAATATAGGATAATATGCATAAAGAGATAGTGTTAAAATCTATACTAATAAATGCGGAAGTAGCGCTGTCTGTTTGTCTCTCAGTATATATCTGTTACCTAGGATTTTAATCTTGGTATTAGACAAGGTTATATCCCAAAGGCTACTTTTGTCGATAATCGACACCCACTCGAATGAAGCCGTGGACAACAGCTGATTACACATATTTGAAAGGCTTCTGCACCGTAGAACTAAATATCAAAGTGTATTAAAGCTATTATTAAAATGGAATCGACAAATATTTTTATGAGGATGTTCATGGTCTACTGGTACCCACAAGCTTCAAAGGTTTATGAACTCCAATAAATTATTTGGCTCCATACTTATCCTCTTCATCATATATATTGATTATAATATCAAGTACAATGCTATTTAGTATCTTAACGTGGCAGCCCTATCCAATGTAACCTAATGACGGGAAGCGCACAATTAACTCGGCGGGTGCGCCCGCGCAGCCACGACATGAGATCTGCTTCTGTTGAGGATGTGTCCTAAGCTCATTATGCTGTAAGCACTAATATAGCGAGTATCCGATGTTCATTTAATATGACGTTCATGCATTTAAAGATATATTATTGAAAACTAGCAGTTGCCCGCGGCTGTTCCGTGACTGAATCCGAATGCATAAGGTTGTTGGTTTGTACCAAGTTTAAATTCAATTTATTACATAAATGTATATCAAAAATGAATATCATATTCTACACTTAAAACATTAACCTCCAATTACTGAAACGCAAATTAACTTTAAGATGTTCTTAAATGTCTATCTGTCGCTACTTCACACCTTACAGTGACAGAGACAGCATGAGAATTAACGCTGGCCTCAAACTAATTGAGGTTTCTGTATTCGACCATAAGTTTCACATGGCAAATGTTGGCAAGCTTTGTTTGCTATATTGAAAGTGATTATAATTGAAATAAAAAACAAAGGCCAAATACCTAACCGTTGACTGCGCTAATAGGGTAATTATTAGAGATTGATATTCGCAAGCCTTACATTATTGTAACCCATTGATGGAGATTATTGATTGTTAAGAGTGATTGATTGCTCTTTTTGCAGCAACCACATTCAATAATGTCCTCCAGAACGCATCGTTGGTATACAAAATATGTCGTACCATCACACACACGCATGCTCGCTCAATTCTCTCCCCAAATGTTTATTGTTCAACGTATGGAATCATCAATCAACCGTAGATTGTGGTCATACTCTTATATGACCTTAAAACAAAAACCGAGAAAAAGGTCGCTGTATCTTGGCGAGCCCAAAAAGCGATACAAGATATTGTCGTCTCTTTCTCGCTCATCGTTTATGTGTACTTGCATCTCACGCAAACTGTCTTGTAGCCTCTTTTCAGAGTCGCCAAGATTCGTCGGCATTATTGTATCTTGTTTACGGGTTCAACATTTATTTTCTTTATTTATACTCTTTAGTACAGGTATTGATTTTACTTATAAGAAGGTTCCTATGTAAGATTCACTATAAAAGTTGTATAAACCTTTTTTTATGTTCCACTGCACACAAAATGCTTTCTTTCTTCAAAAGAACACAACATCCTTTAATTCCTAATCGTACAATCTAAAAACATTTATCTTGGTCTCCTAATCAATAGCTCTGAGCTCCAAATCGTCCACACAAATGTATCCGATTGTACAAGTCCCAGAGGAAGCCAGGGTCGTGCTAATTAACCCGACTCTACCCAACTGTACCCCAAACCCCATTGTACCCCTCTGTGCCCGACTGCACCTGAGTGTCCGAATGTACGGAGTGAACAGCTGTACGTTGTGACAGCGGCCGCGCGGATATAATAGGGTTATGATTGCGATTATCTACATTGAGGGTTCGCTAATTAAAGGTGCCGTTTTAGGGTTATTGTGAGGTAGAAGTATGAGTATTTCTGCAAATTGTCGGTGGTTTTTATACCTAAAGACGTATAAGTATAAGTAATTCCTTAAATTAGTGATCCATACATACGTCAAATCCATTATATAGAATGTTCTTTTTTTGACGACATCTGTGGTCGTGCGAGGTATACACCAGTTTTCAAGGTATCCCCAGCTCTGGGTTCCAGGGTTCGATCCTCGGACGGGTCAATGTGGAAAAATACTTTTCTAGATTGTCTCGGGTCTGGGTGTTTGTGGTACCTTCGTTGTCTCTGATTCCATAACACAAGTGCTTTAGTTACTTTGGATTAGGAGCATTGTATGTGATGTTGTCCATATTGATTATTATTTTTGAATAAATATTAGAGTTCTAATCGTCGTGTAATGAGTACTAACAACAAAATTCCATTCTTCAAAAATATTACAACGTGACGACCTCTATAAGCACACAAAACAAATGACTACACAACTTAGCTGTAACATTTATCCTACGAAATTAGTTCCGTCTACTTACACAACAAAATAATCGTAGAACGACACTTTAAACCACCGTACTCTATTTTAAATACATTTCAAACCTGAACCATTCAAAAACATCAAACGGTAATAATTGCAAAGACATACGGAACCGAAATAGCCGCGATGAATCAGGGTTCTCTGTGGCAATCAAACGCATTAGGACATCGAGCTGTGAAACGTATGATGTGGCATCCGAGGCGCGCCAAATTGCACACTCCATAACGCGGTGTTAAATGCGCGGCTGTAAATCGTAGCTCTATGTCGAATAGTTTTCATATTAAGGGGAAGATTTGTTCTGGACTATTGCAAAACAAAGGAAATATTTTTATTTTCACCGACAAATGAATGCAGCTCTTGGCAGCTGTTTAGATATCTCAAAATTTAATTGTCAGTAAGTAAAATGAATAAATAACCTATATTCGAAACCCATCGGTATTCAATTGACGACCTCCGTGCTCGAGTGGGCGTACACACCGGTTTACAAGGTTTCGCCCTCGCCAGCTCTGAAGTCCCGGGTTCGAACCCCAGATGGGTCTTTAACAAGAATGAAAACCTACCTATCAAAGTGATTAAAACACAAAGATGATGCCAATGAGATTTAATAATAATGTTAAATATCATGGTATACTTATTAATGTAGTAGGTGTATATGTAGATACTAAATAAAACATAGCCTTCATTAAAACCTTTCATCTAAACCAAGCGGAGTCATTGTAAGTGTACCTAATAATTAGAGATAGCTCTCTGTCCTGTTATTACGAGGCTGCTATTAAGTCTAGCCCATAGATATGCATGAACACTGAGCTCTTATTGTCTATTTCCAGATAGATTCTAATAGATGTTAAACAAAAAATTGGAATGGGAATCTTTAAAGGATTCAAAATTTTATTCAAGATTTTTTTCAAAACGATCTTATTGAAAGCAATCGATCGATTTTTTTGGCATTCGTTTTAAAAATAAAATTGCTTCCAACCAAAACCGTCAGTCAACTAAATTGTGTGACCATAGCCAGTCCATCTCTATGACGTAATTTACGTATTCTATACATTCTACGATAGAACTCATATTTAACTACGTTCGTACGAACTCCGAATAAACGACTATTTTATTCAAACAGTTGAAAAGGTATAAGAAAAGATACAACACTGTCAATTAAAGAACATAGCAGTCGTCTCCTTAACCTCCATTTTCGAACATCGCCGTATTATTGTCGCGTACGTCATACAACGACGTGTACACTACACTTTGATCTGTATCGCACGCGACAACCAATCTTAACACCTACGCTACAAAGAACAAATTCTATTCCACAACAATTTATAGACCAGGCTCTATCATTACCATTTTGGCGCAGATTTTTGTTAGGAATTTAGACTCTGTGTGTTGATATTATGTTTGGTTTTCGTTTGGCTAGATTTGCAGACGAGCAATTCCGAGTGTGTTTGACACACGTATAATTGGCGAGAAATGGGCCGCACTCCCTATATAAACTGTCGCTTAAAGGTTTCAGTACATTAAGGCGTAACACGCGGAACATTTGTAGTGGCGACTTTTGTTTCACATTCGTTATGCAATCGACCATCCAATGTTGCCCTGGATAACGATACATTAACCATCGTCTGGCTGGAGCAAATTGTCCAACAACCTCTATTTACGAAAACTGTCCCATATAAATCATTTTAAACGTAACGAAAATTAGTTTTCTTTAATAAAATGCAAAACTCTCTAAACTATTATAAAATTATTTAACAGTTCGATTCCTTGGCACTTGCAAATCTCTTAAATGACTACATAGGCGATTTTTTTTTTTATTTCATCTTCTGCCCGATTCTGAGAAAGGTAACAAGGTATACATTACGCTACGACGGAAGGGGAACCTACAACAGGCAGATAAAAATAAGGGGCACGTAAATTAATGTCCTACCTAAGTATAAAACAAAAGAGCATCACGTGAACAATTTAATTTCGTTTTCCAAACTATTATTTTTAAAGATAATTTAATAGCCATTAAATCACAATAAAACCTTTACGTAACCCGTTGAGTGCGCGCAGAGCCTTACGCTACCAATTTACTCGTAGCTATTTTGATCAAATAACCGATTCACAAGGAATTTGATCGCTCCTGATTATGAAGTTAACCCCGTTTTGGCTACTCGTTAGCGCGTTTTAATATTAATTGCTTATATATTTTGTCTCTTTCACCCTTTACGAATAAATTATCTTTAGACAGAGATAGAACATTTAGGGGTGAGCGATGGAAGATTAGTGAGATTATTAATGGTGGATTGTGGGCGAAAATAAATTGTAAGAATAACGCTTTTGGAATATTTTTAATGGTGGCGGTGTTATGTTTGAATGGTGAAAAGTGACACTTTTTAAGTTGTTATAATGCTATTTATTGCTTAGTTCATAAATGTCTCATCTTTTACAAAAGTGGGTAGGTAGTGCGTAGTAAATATACAAAGATAATTCATTAATTATAAAAAATAATTCATTATTATATAATAATAATAATAATAGAAAAATAATTTATTATTAATACGTATTATATAATAATAAATTATTTTTCTTTGAATATTTGCTGAACTACTTATTTCATAGGGACGTCAAGAACTCTGCTTTATCGAAAATATAGCTCCTATAATAAATAACCACCTTACTGTTCAAGCTTCCCACCTCATAAATACTTAATTCTGTTACGGATTTGAACTCTTGACCCTTGCTAAACATGTGGTTAGTCATACTAAGAGAATAGTCAGTTAAAAATGCCACCCAAGTTTATTGACGGTCAATTAACCTTTCAATTGGCCGTACTCTCCACATCCATAAGAAACTTCATAAAACCACATAATTTGTTCACAAAATAACCACAAAAACAAACATTTCGGAGTAACTCATCGCTCCATTGAATCCCAAATCGTCTTGAGCACATTACATTATTACAACAACATAACCAGTATTACAGGACCTCTGCCGCTCTTCCGAGGCTTTACAAGTTAGAAGAGTAAACGGTGGGTGTTCGTGCCCAAGAGATCAAGTAATAATAGACGTTTTAACATTCAGAATAAAGTCAGCCATAAACAATTGGCCGAGAACTGACAGTTTTATTTGAGGCACTTTATGACGTCGCCCGCTGCTTATTAAAGGACCAATTTAAACCATTATAGTGTTCATAAAAGCGTACATCATCCTGTTTTGTTGCTGTCTCACTTACACTTGGGAATAAAAAGTATTTGCGTCCCGTTCTAAGATGTCGAGTATGGTTTACTGGATTCCGAAGTGAGTAGGTGTATTTTTGAAATTGGTAGGGTTGATAAGTGATGGCAATCGAGTATCGATAACTTAATTTTCTTTTCGCTTAGCCAAAACCTGGAAAACGTAGGGCAAAAGAGGCATGAAGGTGGGTATTTATTTTGAAATAATGGGTATAAAGTAATTAAACAATATCGTTCAAATTTTGATATGATCTTTTTTAATAAACATTGTATATCAGCGATAAAAGAAATAAATTAATGTTATCTGATTGTACATTTATAATGGATAAAACATGCAATCAAGTACCTAATTGAATCAATATTTATCATATTGTTTCGTGCACGTACATTTCTACTTCCTTATTGCAAATATTATTATTGTGTTGTAATATCCATAATTCCATACCGTTGTCCATGAGGCTAAGTAGATTATTGACAGATAATAATATATTTATAAAGTATACGCGCAGTAATAAAAGTTTGTATTATTGTAGCGCGCTAGAAAAACAGCAATTCAAAACAAACGTTTCAATAAAAAATCTTTTAGCAATATAAACGAAACCACACACTCATCTAAATAAATAAATCAATCAACCATCTTCTAAACACAAGTATCGATAAATCGTGTTTCGCACATCACTGCTTACGATCGACCAATTTAATTTTACTTTTGCAGACCTAATTGCCTTTCGAAAAGTAACCTTGATGCAATTTGTTACGAGTTAATTTAGAGTAAGAAAGGTATTTTAAGATTGCTTTTGTATTTAAGTGGTTGATGAATGCTTGTGATTTTATTTGATTGTTTATTCGTCTGATTTGTACGTCCTCCCCTCAGTTGTAAAGCTAAGAACATTCCTTAGGTTTAAGAGCGGATACATACTGTATCCTAGAATAATCTGAGACGATACACTCTGTATTTATTTGCGTGACACTAAAGTGAGGAATTTGTCAGCTGTTTCTTATCTTACATTTATAATGTTTGGTTCAATCTTCTTCTGACATAAATGGCTTTCCACTATTGAAGTCTAGTGCGTACAGATGGTTTGCTATAACCTATACCTTTGTAGCCTATGAACTTTAGAATTTCGAAATGAAAACCACGTCACTGTTCATTTACATTGTAAGGCTTGACGTTTCGACCGGGTTGCACCGGCCGTGGTCGCAAACACTCTTTTGTGTAAAATCTGTAACATTTCGTTGTAGATTTTATACTACTTCTTTATCTTTGAATAAACCTTTTAGTACGAATATTTTATTTTTGTCTATTGACTTACAAACATTTGTGAATAAACTTTGCTTAAGTTAAACCTTTAGGATGAATAAACAAAACAAAAGTTCTCTTTAGAGTCTGATCAAATAGACAGTGACATATTAAAAGCATAATTGTAACAAGCAATTGAAAGAAATAGGGTACTAGAATTACAGCCAAATGACTATTGAATTTTTTCATGACGTGTGTAGGCTTTGACTACACACGTTTGACTGCTTCACCAGACTTTTGGCTAGCCAGAGCTATAGAAAATCTAACTAACTTAGCAACGTTCACTAAGGGCACTCCCTGCGAGATACGGACCTCGACTTGGGCCCAGTTTTTTGATCCCGAGTTAACTCAACCAATGCTTAAATATGCTAACTTAGGAAAATTTTAAATTTCGGTAGAACGCGTTTATTCATCAATTTTTATTATCTCTCCAACTTATTCGACCTTTGATAGAAAACATTTTTGAGAAAACGCGTTTTGACACCATTAGTTACAATATTTAACCATTGGTTTAGTTAACTCGGGATTAAAAAACTGGGCCTTAGTGCGTTGCTAACAATCTTAATAAGTTAAACAGCAAGAGAAGGCTGGATCTAAATTTGTATTGTTTAGGGACTTATTTCTATTGCTAGATTAGCCGGTTCGGGCTAGCTTGATCTAAGGACCCGGGTTATTACGTACCCGTTGCCGATCTACTTTTTCTAAATATTGTGGACCTTCAGACGACCAATCCTTTAGTCGTATCTCAGAGAGGTTAGACAATTCGTTAAATAAATCATTGTGTTTGTCAGGTTTGGATTAAGTTCGACAGCTAGTTGGTATCCCAGAGAAGCGGATTAGTTACAGCCAATGTTACTGTTGTGAATCAAATAGGATTACCTACATTACAGCTACACATAATATATACTATATTAGTTATTATTTGTTTCGATAAAAAAAAATATAGTTAGTTTTCCCCGTTCCTATAAACATAATTGTTTTTAATTGTAATTTTTTTTTTTTCAGCTATTCGGGACGGAGATTAATTCTAAAAATCAAAGGTCATGAAAATCGGTACACCCGTTGTCGAGTTATACTTATATATAAATGTTGTAACAAACGTGTTTATTTTATAGATAGTTAAAAGATTGGATATTGATGCTAAATAAAAAAATATAGAATTTTTTGTAACTTTATCAAATTTTACTCAATGTTTATTTTAATTACTTAGTTACTACGTATTCCACTTGTTACGAATCTGTTAGTAGAAGTATTATTAGTAAAGTTGTCATACAGAAGGAGTTTATCAGAAAAATACATAACAACGCATTCTAATACATTCACCATATCCTATACTCAGTAATACAGGTAGCAAATATCCCATAACAAGACACAATCTAACAAAACAAAATACCATAAATAGTTCAAACAAAAATATACGAAGCCTCATCATAATTCCCTCCAACAGTAGATCATAATGACAAACATTCCTGTCAACCTAATTACGGTATATTCCCGCTTCGCAAAAAATACCATTTGGTAAACATTATAAAATAAAGTGACGCTTACAACACGCCCGTAAAGAATGGCCCGCAGTCCCGGCCTGGATATTTTAATAGCATTTCTAAATGTCAACAACGGGACATGGGTAATGCGATAAGTCACGCCCCAGCGGGCTATGAACAATAAATGTTATAATTATTATTACTTCGTAAAGCTCGTAATATAAATAAGTAAGGGTGAAGCCTTGAGTAATGAGGCTTGAGTGAGGAATTAAGCGTGAAAGTGGCGCTTTAGGCAGTCGCGGCTATTTGTGTATGGTCTCAGAATATACGAGTTTCCCAGCTATTAATAGGACACCTTTCGATAGGTCATCTTTATACATCAAAGTATATTAATAAATAATAGTTAAATTTTCCTAGTATAAAAATAGACTTGCAAAAGTTACATCCTTCTGAGAAATTCTGTCAAAAGTCCTAAAATCACGGACAAATTATTGTCATCGATTAACACGTTGTTAATTAGTGGTTTAAGTGCTGTTATTAATACATTTTGCTCGAATCTATGTAGATATAAACACTATGTAGATTACAGACCTCTCAATAGACTAATCGCAATGAGATCTTATCGCAAAGCATGTGGCAATGTCGATATAATTAATCTCCAGTGAGATATCACCAGTTCGCATTAAGTTTATTAAATTACTTGTCATTTTAGTAAGTTAATGATTCCATTAAAAAGTTAAAGTTTTAACATAGATTTTGATCGTTTCCTTAGTCTTTATCATGATCGTAAAACCTATTGCACACTGCACAAATGCGGCTGTCAAAAACAACAGCCAACATAAATATAAGCGAACTTTATGTCTTTATAACACAAAAGTCACTTTGACAAAGTGCAGTCAACCAAACAAAAAATATGCAACAAACCAAAGACACATTAGAACAATATTTTTACTTCTATTATAAACTACAAACGGACCAACATCTTTTATCTGGGCAATAACAAATCATGGACGTTAAACCATCTAAATCACGTAGTAATGCCGACCGCTATAATAATAGAGGAATTTATATACTTAGCTAAACAGAGGCTTCCCGAAATTAAATCGTCGGTTTGTTTTTTTTTGCTCTTTTGAGTCGAGACGATAAATAAATTAATTATGTTTGGTTAATAGCGGCGCGGGCGCAGACGGTATGTTCCCAGTTTGGGAAGATCTTATTTCGTCATGTCATTTGATTTATGTTTCATTTGTCTTGATGGGAATCCCTGTTGGTGTAATAAAATATTTGATTAGTAAAATAATTTATTTTGTTAGACTGGATTGGAAATCAAAAACACTCTTTAGAAAGCATTATGTAACCACATTGAGATGGGGCAATGAAATATGATTTTGTTTAATTAATAAAAATGTTTGATTAATAAAAAAACATTAATAACAACCGCCTAAAAACCGAAAGTAAATAAAAAAATTCAAATAAACCAGATACGGATTTCACAGATCTATGACCAAACAACCCAAAAACGATCAAATTTCCATACGGCCCGCTTAACTTCCGATTTATTTATGCATACGAAATCAATCTTCCCACTGAACATTATCATATCGATACAGCTTTACATAATTAACCAACTCGATCACAGCCGTGGCTTCACTAGGGCTGTCTCTTTCGGCTAATGAGGCGGCGGCGTTTGATGCTCGATCCATCAAAATTTAATAGCGACCCGTCAGGCTCCCCTTGGTCAACGACGCTATTTTTTTAATTCCGACTTTTATTGATATTGATTTTTAAAACGTCATTTGTTTTTATTAGGTTTACTTTATTAATATATGGCTGGTTTAGGGTGCCGCCGAGCCGTAAAAGCGGTTTGCTTCTATAATACAAAGTTTGAACACAGATTCGTAATAAGAAAAGCTGTTTGTGTGGTCAAACTTAGAACACGATAGGTCAAAATTAAGTACTTCTTGCAAAAAACCAAAAATATTTCCTATAAAAATAAATTATTGAATAACGATTTCTATTAAGAGCTGCTGAGAAGTGGACTTCGTACAATGATGTTAAACGGAGTTAGTTCTAAATTAAATGTGTTTACAGCATTCGCAGCATTTCGCACATCATTCATTTTCGTATACAAAGCTTTTGGTAACCAGATATGCGGGAAAATTCAAGTACTCGACAAACATGCGTTTTCCAACACAATAACACGATGAAATAACCAGCCTCGTACTAATTTGCATCCTTATATCAAGAATATTAAAGTTCAAAATACGACAAACATCAGTCGAATAAACGCAAAATTAATTTTGTAGAACATCAGAAGCCAATTTCCCGTAACTTAGCAACCCTGGTTCATTCAAATTACGATTCCCATTTGAATATTACTAACGCATCATCGCTAAATTAAACCTTATTAGGTTTACACAAAGTTGGTTTTGGAGCGCTTTATTCATACGTAACAAGGACTCGTTGTATAACCTCAGTATTTAGATTAGATTAGTCTTTATTGTGTGGGTTGTAAGGTTGAGTTTAGATTGGTTTGTCGCAACAGGTATTTTAATGGTTATATTTCTTTGTGTAATGAAGTTCCGTAGAATATTATATTTAATGTTGACGAATGTAAGAGGGTTAGCATGTCGATGGAAATTGTATCGATGTGTTATTGGAGTGGTTATTGGTTTGAACGTTACGAAATGTACCGGTTATTACTAAGTCTACATTTTGTTATATTGCTCTCTCGATGTAGAGACTGCAAACCCGTTCTTGATCAACCATAACAAGCCAACTACTGAATCTTAAACGTCAGATAACTTAACACATTCTTAAAAATCTGTCGCTACTTCAGGCTTTAAAGTGACAGAGACCGCATGAGACTAAACGGCGGCTTGAAACTGATTGACGTTTCAGTATTCAGCTATTAGAGTACTAAGTAAATGTTATGTCTTATAGTGACTACAAAATTATTAAGACAATAAAGTACCTTTATCTAGAGTAATAATAATCATCTCCAGACCGAATTTCAGCCTCGGCAGCCAATCTCAAGTGAGATCAGCCATGTACGCAGGAGATATTATAGTGCACAAGTGTGTGCGCAAACACAGGTGCACTCTCTGTTCCTTAACTCTCATAGTCCGATGGGACGGTTGACCGACACGACCGGAGAGAGATCAGGCGCAGGACCAACGGCTTTACGTGCTTTCCGAGGCACGGGGGTGTAAACACCGCCACACTTCTTGACTCCGAGCGGTACTGAGAATTTCTAAACTCAGTAAATATTTTTCGCCCGACCCGGGAATCGAACCCGAGACCTCGTGCACGGCAGTCGGGCTTGCGACCGCTAGACCAACGAGGCAGTCAAAGTCTAGAGTAATTCCTATTACACCTGTGACCTGCAACATTGAATTCAGGCTTGATTTGTACTCACCATTTTTAAACAAAACTCAATACAAAATATTTAATTACCATGTAGTTAGCAAACCTATTGAAAACAATAAACTCGCTCGTGAAAGACAACCAAATCCCACTATATAAATGTATAAATAAAACCTTCAGAACAATAAACCTCTCTGGCAGCCCTACAAATTCTACATAATACCCGTTTATGAATCATAAACTAAAGCGTTGTCTCTGCCGGGGTTAATAGGGTTGTCACCAATTAGTAATGTTTATTTAACTGACGTCCGTAACGAGCGGGATAAACCGACTGCTGAGAGGAAGTAGTTGTGTTTTGAGAGATTATTGCGTATATTAATGTGTTTTTGACGGAAGGGGATTATTTAAAACATTGTTGGAGATTTTAGGATGATTTAAAATTTGTTTTGTTACGACAAATATTAATGTGTAAAATAATAAAGATCTTATGCATTACTATAGAAAGCACCTCGATAGTCTAGTGGTTATCACTTCAGGTTCCAAATAAAAGCTAATAGGTTTTATTCCCAAGTAAGTAAATTAATTTTATTCTCAGAATTTCCTGCCTGCCGCCCGCCTGATAAATGTCAATAAATATAGGCCTGACATGTTAAGAAAATATCGTGAAAAAACCTGGATAAAAAATGGAATCCTTAATCACCAACCCGTAATGAGTAAGCAGTGTAACCAATACTCGTTCCTTCTCTATATAAGAAGAGGCCTGTGCCAGGTGCCCAGCAGCTTGAATTTTATAGGCCGGGATTAAAGAGCTGACATTTTTCCGACGGATTGATGCACTATGTTTTTATTTTCATAAAAATGTATTCACAAACAAGATTTAAATAAGAGATGTTCTTAAAATCAATTTGTCAGCACATTACACGTCAGATACAAAATGAAAGTAAACAGTTACGTTTGTTATTCTGTCATTTACTTAAATAATACACCTGGCAAGTTAAACAGTATCATTCAATTAATAAAAAATAAAACAGACAATTCTCTTTAACATACACGTGTCAAATCCCAAGAGACACCAAAATCAGCATCACATACATCATACAATTATCTACCACTTAAGCCTAATTTGGTCACGTTTAGCGAGCAATGCGCAGGAGTCGATCAGTGCGGGGGACTACAAAAAACGATGCGTCCGCGCAGCCCGACCTGACATATGGTGTCAATGAGGTTATACAGGATGGTTATAAACGTGTTTATATTATCGCACTTAAATTTTTCTGCCAGTTTTTGTTGACGTTTTGTTTTTTTAGGATGTAAAGTGTTAATATTTATGATATGCGGTGAGCTAAAACCACTTCAAACCATTTTTTTTTCCTTAACCATGGGTAATACTTATACTATACTTGACTGCTGGTTTACAATTAGCATGGTATTGATCATAACAACGTAAATTTAGGTATATTTAAGAGCTACATACAGCGCTTAAAATAAATAGTTTGATGTATATTAGGTATTAGGTTTTCTAGCTTACTGTGTCCTTAGAAGTTTGTTGATACCAGTTAAAAATAAAAATTAGACGGGTAAAATAATACTCAGTTTCAGATTCAAGTGGACAATGTTTCAGAATCACATTATATAGATCTCTGCTTAAATCACTTCAAAACACCTGATAACCAATACAAAATAAATTCATATTTTTATATTGTTATTTTTATTAATACATAATTATCCTCTTACACATTCTGTTGAAGCATCGAGCAATATCAACATACAGAAATCCTCTCACGAGAAGCATCATAAAATACGACACACTCTGTATACCGAACATCCCATTCCACGAATATGCAGAATAAAAACCTTAACAAAAAAAACAATCCCATTTTTAAATCCGCCTGTATACTCGAATCCCTGCGGACTGCATAGATCAATAGTACAGTCGCGAACACAATGTAAATTGAATTTTATTCTACTTTGAATAGAGTTTAGTTTCGTGTAGTGAAGTGTAATTTGGTGAGAGAGCTGGATCGTCAATTAGTGTGCCTGTTTAAGAGCGAGCCACTCTTGTTATAGCTGAAGACACGTGTCGCAGTGCAATTAGTTGAGATAATATTATAATAACGATGGAGAACACTGCGAAACTATTGAGAGAAATTGTTGAATAAGAGTGAGGCTTAGTTTCGATTTAAATGGGTTTGTGTGAATTACTAAACTATATTGATAGGTTTACCGACGTCAGTAAACGTCATATTTGTGATTTGCACTTATTACTTTTTTTTTCATTAAACAGTTTCTTTACTAAAGTGGCCAGTTACAAATACAAAGTACAGTGTCATAGAAAAAAAAACTAAGTTAAAAAAACATATTAGTAACAAATTATATTTTGGGGAAGCCTCCTTTATCAAATGAATCAGCTAAAACCATTTTTGCGTGTTAACGCTCCGAGAAATCTGAGCCCCTACTTTTTCATCGTCTTTTTTTTCGTTCGTTTTTACGTTGCCTTCTCGTTAACGACGACATTAGGGGATAATAGACTTCCTATCGGTGACACATGGGGCAGTCTACTATGATGGAGGTACAACTGAATTAATTATCATTTTCGCCCTTCTACAATCAAATCATCCAATTTTGATGACGGAAATTTGACATTTGTTTTTACACTGACAGCAATAGTATGTGCAGTTTTTTAAACACGACTTTAGAGTTTACCCACATTGGACTAATGAAAGACTAATTTGGTCTGAAACAGCTCGCGAGTTCTCCTAAACTCGAGGTACATTGAAATGAAGACTCCATTAAGTGATATATTATAATGGCCGACAACGTTACAATTGAGTCATAGCAAAACAGTTTAATAAATCGGATTAACCGAGAAACCTGTTGAAATCACTTGTAATACATGTTAATATTGTATAGTGAACTTAGCTTGTTTAATTAGCCGCCTATCCACGCCCAAGCGATTTAGGACGACTGAAGCATCAAATTAAATATAGCTGAATATTAATTGACTACTTCTTCAAACAACCGTTTACTTCTAATTGTTGCTTCAATTCCTATCTATTCCGATCTCAATTTAGAATACCCGAAATTTCCAGTCTGTCACCACTTTTTCATTAAAAGCGACTATTTAACACAAATGATCTGAGCGACGTGTTCCAGGCATAGTTTTAATTAGTGGCACCATATGTGTCACGTCACCGAGGCGACGCGGGGGCCGCACGCCGCCCCGCCGCCGCGCCGGCTGCCACCTTGTGATAGTATAATTATCTTACAACGTTTAATGTGCTGGTGTGAGTGATAGAAGTTGCTGACGGATTGTCTATTAAGATTTTTAAATACAATAACAAAAACTAAATACCTTGCTTTTAAAATTACATAAGTCTAGACGGATAACGTAAAAAACAGTTCCGAGTAGAACAATAGAATGGATTTCTTATCCTTACTTAGAGTAAAAAACAAACACTTTCTAAACAATAAAACAAATTCTAGTTTCATGTAATGTTTTAATGTTATGTTTATTAAGTATTAAATACCACTCTCACGGTAAAGAAATCAACAGAAATTACGAACAATAAGCTGAACTTAATGGAGTGGAATCTAGAACAAACCCTGTGTATAAGTACGTAGTAATATATTGTGTCAGTAGTTCAGTACCTAACACATTTGTTAAATTATCCGACGAAACGGAGACGCTTGTCTTATATTTTTATATGTAACCTTTGTCATCGTTTAACTCTCACTAAAAGCTTTTTTAAATCTTTAAATAAATGGTCATTGGTCACTATTACTTTTCACAAATAAAGTTCATAATCGTGAAAAAATTAATATAAATTTGATCCCCGCTTCCGCTTGTAAATTACACACTTACAAAGAACAACGCGACAACGTGTGGGTTACGTTCGAAAACGTTTAAATCCTAAGATTTCGTGGAACGCCCGACACGACCGCATTAAGTGATTTGTAAAATAATAATTAACTAATTGAGAAAACACTTTTGTCGTTGAAAGTACTTCTTATTATAGTGCCTTGTTTTTCGTGTAAAGACTTATAACCCTAGGTATATTTTTTTCGTGTTTTGATTTTATTTTTATCATTATTGGTTATTATTATTTTAGAATTCGTACTTTATAGGAGAAGCTTGTGATTAAGAAAAGCTCTTTAAAGGTTACATTGCTTTTGCCGCCATTACACCGTGGATCGACCCGATCACCATTCTATTGACAAACAAATCCCTTCTGTGCTTCGGAAGGCACGTTAACCTGACACAAGGATAATCTTTGTCAATGATCACGTATTGTCTTGAGAATTATATAATCCCCGGTAAAAGTTTTTGGAGTAGGAATTTTTGCATCTTGAGCTAAAAATGAGAATAAATAGTTCCTCTGTTCCTCACCTGTGTTTCTGTAACATTCAGCAGTTTCGCCATATCAGCCCTCTCGCCCGAAGATAGGTACTTCTTCACCTCGAACAGCTTCTCCAGCTCGAAGATCTGCCTGCCGGTGAAGGTGGTCCTGGCCTTTTTCCTCCGCCCGGCTCCGGAGTCTTCCCCCTCCTCGCTCGTGAGGGAGCCCTCCCCCCCGAGCGGGGAGCGGACGTCCTCCGTCGATTTCTTGCGCTTTATTAGTTTGGATGGATCTGAAACAAGAGACATTCGTTAGAAATATTGTTAATTTACATAACAAAATAATATTATTAGGTAATAGCAAGCTTTTGCACCTCAGTACAGTTCGTGAAAGGAAGTAAATACACTTGAAAATTATTGGAGAATAATAATAAGATTTTATTAAATTGCAAAATTCTACAGCGTGATCAATTTTTTCTTAATAAAATCTATAAATAATCCTTATATTGATTTAGTTTTCAATCATTACCCTTTTGACAAAAAGTTTTAACTTTTGAAAGAGTATTTTTAATGTTTTTTAATTCTTTTACAAAGATAAATCAACTAGATTAAATTTGTAGTATAACAACTTCATAAGAATTAAGTCGACACACCAAAGCAGTGGTGGCCTAGTGGTTGAATGAACGGATTTGTGTGCACAAGGTAGCAAGTTCGAAACCACTACAGGCAAGTACCAATGTGACTTATTCAAAGTTATGTGTACTTTCTTGATTATCCAAAGACATCATTGATAATCGGTGAAGGAAAACATCCTAACCAAACCTGAATTCCAAAAAAAAATGCATCTCAACCAGCGTGGTGATCAGTGCTCGGTCCTTTTTAGATGAGAAGAAGCCTGTCTCCAACAGTGGGTCATTTATAGGCCGATATTATAAATCGACACACGAAAAAACAAAACACTAACAGTCTTATTCATAAAAATCATTATCAATCAATCAATCATTTAAACACTCATTAGTTAAAATGCTCATTAGAACTAATAAACCTTTTATAAAATTGTCTATTCATAAACGTTCAATAAACCCATCATAGTTAAAATGTCGTTTTAGCACGTTTTAACGCGTTTTAACGTGATTAAGTTGTCGTTCTGATGAATCCATAGACTAAATGGCCAAAAAACGCAAAAAAAAAGTTTGACAACGTCTCTCTGACTTGTATATAGTTATCTGTGGTCTCTTGTGACATTTGGAAGACTTCTTGTGTTTCGTTCACGTATTTATTTTTTGAAGAAAATTGGATTTCTTTGTATTTTTTCTTGTGAGTACTACAATAATTAATGGAAAACCAAAAAAATATAAAGAAAAGGCAAAGAAGCGAAAATTGGCTGGAGGAAGTTATGGTTAGTTCAACAATTTTCGTTAAGGTACACAAGTGTTTATTTACATTTATTTTCGTTGATAAATTGATGGCCTATTTTATTTCCATAGAATTTATTGATGGTGAAAACACGATTACACGATTTTTTTAATATCTACTTCCCAGCTCCTTGCAAATAACACTTAACTTCAACCAACTAACCATTAGACGGTTCGGACGCGAAAACAGCTGTTGTATACATTTGTCGGCCATATTTCTGTTTATTAAAGGTTTATAGTCGGGTCGACCCTGTTATAAGTTACGAAGCCGCTATTGAATACTTACAAAGCTTTTTAGCGATATTGAACGTTTATGAATAATGCTTTTCGGGATTCTCATTATAGCAAGCTAATAAACCTATTTTAACTTTTTATGAATAAGACTGTAATTTTATAATACAAAGCTACTTAATTAATAAATCTAAATTATCAATTAGCCAGGTAAGGCCAACCTCAGGGTACAATAAAAGTGGCCATCGCTGGGCATCAATTAGCGGGCTCCTGTAAATCAAAGCGGCATTAATTGCCTGTTGTAAATCTGCCTGAGTTTATTACATTAGCCTTAGATATTTTCAATTTATATGCTTGTGTAATGTGCAACTAGTCAAACGTGGAGTACGGTAGAATGGAATATTTTCATTTTCCAGAGATATGGTATATTACATACATAGTAAGAATAGTAAATACATACATAGTACTACGTATCTCACCGTTGAATCAGTATGCAAATGTAATGTAAAGGTGAAATAATTTTCATAATCGGTCCAGTTGTTTTTGAGTTTATTCATTACAAACTTACAAAAATACTAATATTTCCTCTTTATAATAATAAAGATTTAACAAAAGGATTTTAGAAAGAAATGCAAGGCATATGAAACCGTGGGGTACGACTAGTTTTAGATAAAGCTGTCTTTATTCCACTTTTATTGTTGTCCTCACTTAGTCAAAATTCAGCCCTATTAATTTCTTCATATTATTATATTCTGCCTAGCTTATATATATTTTGTATTCGTATCGTCATACCTAAGCCCTTTGAATGGTTACTAATACGTCTAGTCTACAGATTTGGAATTTGCACTACGCCAAACTTAGTACTTAACTAAAACAGCCAAGAATTACGAGAAAATCTAACTAGGAACACCTGGTCGCTAGTACCTATTGCACGCAGTAATAAAACAAACCATAATAAAAACACAGAGTAGTAGAAACGTAGAGAAACGAGTTGGTTCTCAGAGAATACTGTTAAGCTACTCTGTGCAGGGGCGATGTCAACTGCTGTCAAAATGAAAGTATTTTAATGGCTGACGACTGCTCGAGGGCGATTTGATTGCCGATTCAAGACGCAGTTGTGTTAATATCCTGAGTTTGCATTGCTTTGTTTTGTGAAGAGTTGTTTGTATGATATAAATGGTTTTGTATCCAGAAATTTGGCTTGCTACGTTGAATTTTATAGCTTAACTAGCTGTTTCTCGCAACTCCGCCCGTGGTACCTAATTTTTTAGATAAATGTAGCCTATGTTAGTCAGGGTGAATGTAGCTTTCCAATGGTGAATGAATTTTTGAAATCGGCACAGTAGTTTTTTAGTTTATTCATTACAAACATACACACAAAATACAAATCTTTCCTCTTTTTAATATTATTGTAGATAAATAAGATTAGTTTGGAGATCGACCGTTAAGCCATAGGTCGCAAAAATTTTTACAATGTTCCAAAATTTTTCAATACGACTTAGATCATATATTTACCAAGCGTATGGAGTACACCTCGATCAGTATTACAAAATAAGAAAACTAATCACTTGTTGATTAAACTATATAAGTACCCCGTAGACGCATTACGCACTGAAAATAGCTAACAAATTGCCTCTTAAAATAGTAATAAGTATCGTTTATTACTGAGTACGGACATCGCTGGGTATTGAGTGAAATATCGAGTGTTTACAATGTTGGAATAGTTAATTCAGCAATTTATTGAGAGACGTCGCATATTCTCGGTCGTTCTCGGTACGGAGGAGGACCGGAGCAGCGCGGTAACGGTGCGTTTAGATGGCGGGCGATCGCACAAGCCGAGAATTTAAGCGAATTTAGAGAATTTAAGTGAATTTACGTAATGATCGTCCGCGGATGTAAAATTCTGCAGACGGAGTTTTTTTGAAATCCAAATTCAAATTATTATTTTTACAATTATGATTTTTACAACCAATTTTACTCGTCACTTTTTTGAACTCGCTGGAGTCAACATTTCCTGACTGGCTACCCTGAGAAAAAATGTCGCAACAAACTCAAAGGTCAAAGCCTTTTTTAAAGTCCAGACAAGTAAAGCCTCTTTTAGAACCAGGTCGACCAGAATAGCTCATGCCACTCAACTATTTTCGAGGGACCATAAATATACGTGGGGTTACAACGGTGTTTACACAGCATAAAGAGAGCTTAAGCGGCGGTAGCCTAATGGCTAGGGCGTCGGATTTGCGATCATGTGGTTGCGGGTTCGAATCCCACCCATTACATTACCAACGTGAACCCACTCGTAACACAAGCATCTTAGCTTAGCACGAGGGGTTAACGAGATTACTAGTAATGTGCGACCCACATTGCTAGTAATCTATGTATTAAAAAAAAAAAGATCCAGTGATATCTTTTTATAATGACCAAAAGAGCTCACTAAGACTGAGTTGCTCGCGGCAGCAGATCGATGACAAGCCACGTCTAACCGTGTACACAGATGCAGCCAGATAAAGGACGGCGCATTGTAGCCCGCACCATATACACGCACCTTAATAGAGCGTCGGTTCACAAGTGAGGGGTAAAGAGTAATTGAATGTACTCGTCTCTTTGTCTCAGACTGTCATATATCAGAGAAAATTGCAGGATTTGTGCCACGTTTGATAACTTTGAATTACATTGCACGCGAACTTCAGAGATACTAATTTAAACGGAAACAAATGCGTTGTAAAGGAACTGTTGTTTGGTACAACTACGTCGAATTTAAAACGACGCATGAGATAGTATGACTAGCCAAATTGTTATTTGGCAACTCTTAAATCATTAGTCCATTATTAGAAGTAAATTACATTATAGCCAGTATTGATATCTGTATTGGCTATTAAAGCAATCGAAGAAATTTTCGATGATATAATTTATGAAAAATCTATATTAAAAAAAAAAAGAAAAGATATTAACCATAACAAAAAGACAATAAGTAATATATATTAAACATGGCATATTTTTTAAAATATCTACTAACAAAGGACAGTTAGAACCAAAACGCTGTTTAAGCATATAGAATATTTGCAATAATAATAATCTCCATACAACATGTGCATACGACTACCTGAATACTTCAGTACATTTCATACTTTAAATATAAGTCTGGCTAAACCCGAGATTAAATCACGAAAATATCTAGAAAATGCACCAAGATGTTCAACTTCCCCCATAACTTCCAACTGAACATTTTGATACAGAAAATTGAAGCTGAAATCTGTAACATATTTCAGTCGCGTTGGCATAGCAATATCATAATGTACGTGAAATATTAGACGCGATAAATTCACTGTTTTAAGGCGTATTAAATGGACGTTTAACGTGAAGTCGATTAAGAATGAGGTAAATGACTCTGTTGGTATGTTTATTACACCCTGTGTTACATTAAAATCTTAACATTAAAAATAAATTATTCGATAAATCGCAATACCCAATTTTGCTCAGCGCCGAAAGAAAAAATTAATACCAATATGACTGTCTTCATTCACAGAACAACTGGTAATGTGTCCACCTTTACCTTAAAGTTTAATGGCTATGTATTTCATAAATAAGTCCACAATGTGTTTTTGATATTCTTCAAGTTTTAAACATTCATGCGAACGATATTTCATGTCTACAAAACGCATTCACGACAAAAGGTTGCGAGAATACAAAAGTTTCCGAACTTGGCTAAGCGTACTACAATATTATAACTGTGTACGTATTAGGTTGACGACAACAGACGTAAAACAATTGTGTTTTAACTACACTATGTACAAAAACAAAAACTCCGTCTCAGTATTCGTCTGTTATTAGTTAGCTAGCTTTTTCCGGCGGCTCCTCTCGTAGTCAAAATATCATTCCTTTCTGGTGTTCAAGCTATCTCCGTACCAAGTGGTTGAGTGGTCTTAAAAACGTGATACACAGACAGACAAACAGGAGTTACTTTCACATTTTATAATACTAAGTATGGGGACGGATGAAGCCTATAAAGCAATAATGATCTAAAATGATTGATAATCTTATTGATCATTTTAAAACGCTATTAACACATAGCGGCAAGATGGCGGCCTTACGTAATGCTGTACATAACATTAATTTGATTAATGTCGTGTCTGCTCAGAATAGACCCCCCGGTTTTGTTTAATGGGAGGTAAGCGATAATCGGGTTTTGTTTCAATATCATCACAAAAAAAAAATTATCATGATATGATCAGTAACATGAGAGATATAAATAGTCCTACCAAAGAATAGAGATTCCGAATTACTGCCCCCTTAGCCAAGTGAAATTTCTACAAGCGTTAACGGTAATATATTGAAGTGACGAGCCAAAGTCACGTGACTTATCGAAAACGCATGTCATTTTCATAAATTAAATGTTGTGTATGCGATTTCTATCATCGTTAACGATTGTAGAAATTTGGCTAGGGGGGGCTGGAATATTCTGAATAAACAATCTATAGATATACTAATAACTAATATAATATAACTAAAGAGTTTGAACGCGCTTGTCTCTGAAGTCTTCATTTTCAAAACTAAAACTTCTGAATAAAAAAAAAAGTATATAAAAATGTGATCATAAAAAAAAACATTAACAAATTTACTTATTATCTACGCAATACATATAATGTTCACTGTTTATCAACAAAGCATAAATCCCTTTAAGCCTAATGATGTCGGAGAATGGTAACTTGATAATTAACCGAGTACTTAGTGTGTAATTAACAACACGCAATTAATTGCTTACCATAACATTATGCAATTACGTGAGAAAAGCTCGGCTGTAGCGTTAGCGTCGCATGCGCACTTATGTGACCATTGTAAGGTTGAGGTCACAGAGTAGCGAGCGGAGCAGTTATGTATTTAACAAATTTTAATATAGTGCGATAAATTATTAAATTAAATATTATTTTTTACGCCAAGTTATAGAAATTAACTACTCATTAAGATTAAGTAAATTAATATACAATAAAATAATGTGGTAGTTATCGCTTGATATCACTGAAACGTTTTATTAACCTGCCAAATTATTGAAAATTTTGGGTTTAATTACATAAATTGTAAAATGTACATACAATTGTTTTACCAGGTTTTTTCAAGGGAAGTTAATTTTTTGTCATATAAAGAGCTTCTGGTAGTCTCCGCTTGCCCGCTCCCCGCTCCGCTCATCACCCACACCCGACACAGCGAGTGCTGATTCACCATTGAGTCAGAGTACGTCATATCGGTTACAATACTACCGAGAATTGTGTTATGTTAGCGCTGACTACCGACACTTACTGTTAATTGTTATTATGTGGCCCACAGACATTGTATTGTATCAACGATTAGATAATGTTCACAAGAAAAAGTTTTTGCGATGATTAACTTTATCTTATGCATTCTTTTTTATTATTATTGTTTTGTCATACGAGACTCGCTTGCATATACAGGGTTATTAGTAAAACACCTGGAAAGTCGCGGGAGTAGATAACTAACATCAATAACAATTGTTCTACGACTTTTGATAATTCGTTAGTTTTTTTTTTTCATACTTCATACATAATTATCTGATTTAGCGCTCTCGCGTTTGAGTCATGTGAGTTGGCTATGGTCAAATCAAACACAAATCATCCTACCCATTGCACTGCCGACGTGAACCCACAAGCAATTAGCTTACCATGACGGGTACAAGAATACTAGTAATATGCGACCCACATTGATAGTAAGCTTTTTTAAAAAATAAATACCTACTATTTCCTAATATTTAGCACCCATCCTAAAGCTCTTGTTATTCACCTAACTAAACTGTCTTACACACTAATAAGACAAGCTAATTAATGTACTTATTTATTTATCATAAGGAAAACAAACAAGCTACATACCAAGTATAATACGCACAAACTTTTAATGCACATAAAAAAAATAAAAAAAAGTAACAATAAAATCAAGAGTCATATTTGACGTGCCACAGAGACTCTTGTGTATCAGTGGGTCGCAACACCCGAATACAAAATAGAATGTAGAGTTCACAACATCAAACAATAAGCTAGTATCGTGGTGTCTTAACTATAAACAATGTCTTCAAAACTAAAATTTAATGTCAAAAATCATATTCGCAATATTGAAACTGTACGAGAAACTCGTAACAGTCAATTGGAAAATGCATCCCTAGCTCTCGATTCTCGATTGGTTCTAGCTGTCAATGAATCCTGTTTTCAATCGAATATCGAAGTGTTAAAAAAAAATCGTTATATTCGTATATTAACATCATTGCGTTGGTCTTATCTAAACCATTATCAGTAATATAATAAAGCGAAGTTTGTTTTTTGTATTTAAACCTGCGGATAAAACAAATAGGTACATTTTCTGCCTAATTTCTGGAATATATGTGCATATGACAGCTTACTCATGAGAAAATATAGGCTTGTTTTAGTTAAGAAAAAGAATAATTGTTGGAAAACACGTGGACAAAGTCGCAGGGGACAGCTAGTTCTTTTTATTGCAATATTCTTCAGTTTTATTTACTTATTATAATAAACATTATTAGGTAGTCATCTCGAACGCCAATTCTCTATTAAGCACTGATCAAATGACGGTTACTTAACCAGTTTGATTGACACTCAATGATACAGACCGAATGAGTGAAGGTAATTGAGTGAGTCCTTGTCCGTTACATTCATATAATGATCATTACTCATACAACATTGCGAATTCCAATCTACATCAGTGTGACACTAAAGCCGGCAAGAGGACTGTATAGAAAATAGTAATTTAACCTAACAACAGCTTTAAGGGCTAGAAGGCCTGCACCATATTGGTGGAGACTTTAGCCCAGCAGTGGGACATTAAAAAAAAAGTATTATAAGTACATGTAGCGACTACTTATCTGACCTCTTCAACCTATTTTACTGGATATCCAAGTATCACATGGATGGACTGGCTGGCAGAATAAGAAAAATAACATTAAATATAGAGTCGGGGCCACTGACTTCTCTTTGATATTAATTTGATTGATAAACTGAATACGATAAGTTATTTGAGCATCTAATAGCTAGCTAGAACGAAAAGCAAGCCACATCGTCCCATAACAAAGACAATTCAACCGCAAACAAACCACAAAGAGTTCGCAATTTTATCACTTATCTAATACAAAACACAATTATATCAGAAAAAAAAGATGCAAACCTCTTTGAATGAAATGTTTGAAAATCAAATAAAGGACGTTGAATGGGCCATATTTATCTGCCAAGCAAGTGTAAATCTTTTAGTTAAGATATAACATCGGTTTCCCGGAAACCCAATCATGATATTCAAGATAGACCTTAAAAAAAAGAAATGGTAGGATATATCTACATAATTGTTGCAAAACATGTTAAAGCATAGTTACTACAAATATGTTGAGCCTTATAACTTAATCTTAATCCTTTATTTTACAATAGTCTCTAACAGTATGAACATTATCAGCTGCGATTGAAGTAGGTCAGCAGTCAATCACACCATGTATATTGTTAGAAGTAAATTAACAAGAACATTCACGTAGATTTAGTGCCCGATGTTTAAAACATCGGTTCTTTTCTCGACGGAAGCAAATCTTACCGACGTTTCCCTGTATTAACGGATGTTACAAACCACTCACGGTGGAACAACAAACATTGACAGAGCAATAAAGAGAAAAACGTGTTCACGTTCATACTTTTACACAGAGGAAAATTTCTTTTTAAATAAGTAAGTAGTTATAACCTATATACAATTAATTTAATATGTTTCTTGTTTTTTTTTTACAGTAATAATTCATTTATTATGTATTTTACATTGTAGGATATTTTAATTTAAAATATCTGTATCTTAGACAGAAATGTACATATTTTTAAGGCGCCTACATAAACCGTTCATACGGTTTTGTAGGGTTCATTGTTCATGTTTTTGAAAATTGTGAATGTATTTAAAAAAGATACATAAGTTACACTAGATTAAAACTATTCTAATGATTACACATGTAGGTATTAATAATTTATGTATTACGTCATGTTCAAAAAAATTTAATTGCTTCCAGCCTAAAATAAACCTGTGTTTTAGGTGAATACTGTTATAATGATAATTATTCATATAATTATGTGTGTATACCTATACAGTTATGTTCTTATTATTTCGTTTCGTATACATATAAAACAATGCAGTACTATGTAGTTCAGAGTTTTTTGATTAAGTAAATTTTAATTCATGTTACTCTATCAATTTATGTATTAACACAATTAAATAACCACGTTCAATTTCTACAATAAACTAAAACTAAGTATATTCCCTACATAAACCCCAACCTTTTCATTTCACTACTTAAAATTCAAAGTAAAAAAGTTTTTATTATTTTCTTATGAACCTCAAGAAGGCGCTCAAGAAACGGTGATATACCTACTAATCTAATGACTCTAGATGCGACATCAAGCAAATACAGGAACTTGTCGTGTTAATGACTATTCCTCAATAAAGCGTCATACTCCTGGGACTACAAATTGATAGACCAACAACATGGCCGCCATTAAATGGAGAGTGATCTTTTGAAGTTTAAAGTGATTCGCGTAAACGACGCGTCGGTTGTGATGCCCTGGGGACGCTTATTGTTTTAGTATGATGATACTGGCAAGGTGCCGGTTGGGACACTTGTAACATTTCTTTATGTAGTTTATAACCGACTTCAAAAAAGAAGGAGGTTTTGTCTGTGTGTTTTTAGAGTTCGGTACCTAAAAACTGAAATCGGAAACCTTACAGGATCACATTGCTGTCCGTCCGTTTGTCCCACTACTTGTCAAGACCTTTTATCTGTCGAAATTTTATATTTAATGCTACAGTCTCTTGAAGCTGTGAAAAAATTAAACATCTAAAATAACGTAAAAAACAGACACGACCGATCTCATGGGAATCGCCTAGAAGTATGAAATTTGGAAAGTAATAATATCGTCTTATACTACCAGTACAGGAAAAAGCCTCAAAATCAAAACTATATATTTGTAATTAAATCATAAGAAATATAGTCTTTGTCCGGAACCCTCGGTAGACGAGTCCGACTCGCACTTGTCCAGTTTTTTTTGTTTGTGCAGCGATTTCTATTCATAGCCTAGCCTGACCATATTTTAATCTTTTTATAGTATTATGAAATTAAGAGTAGCTCTCGCTGTTTAACTCAATCCATATTTAAGGCTGTATTGATTTTAATTAAAACTGACATTTAAGAAGAGAAGCAACAAGCAAAACCTTATTATTATATCGGTAAACATCCTCATTTAAACTTTTAATTCCAACGATAAATAAAATTTAACAATCGATTTATTAAGTGATCCTTAAAATATGCTTCCCAGCCACATCTCTCTATAATCGCTTTAAATCGAGTCATTCATCCCAGTGAACGTTCGCATTAGTAACATAATTACACAGAACACCAAACGTCCCATTAAGCTCACTATAATCGATTAGGCGCCGCACTTGTGAAACAACCGCTACCTAATTTATCGATTCAATTTAACGATCATTTTATATCGATTAACCGTTATTGGATAACGATATTTATTAACATTATTATGGCTCATCACTAGTTATGTGAAAGCTCTAATCTAATTCCAACTTTGTGGCATACGTTTTAAAGTTGGTTTTTAAATGAAGTTATCTTTCACTTAGGTTGTCTTATAAGTCCTGTGATTTTGCGATTATTGGCCTACTATTACTTTTTAAGCGAAAGTTTGGATCATTGGATGTTTCTTATTCAATGACGTTGTATAAACTAAATTAATCTAAATTAAATGTTTAAGACCATGAGTAGAGAATGGATATATGTTCTAAATTACTATGTTATCGTTCACTTACATAATAAACTACTAAAGTTTTACCTACAAACCAATTACTTTCTATTCAAAGACGCTTAAATTTTATTTCAACCTAAAATTTTATTTTCGATGAGTTTCTGTTTAACTATATAAGACCGCCATTGAACCCGTTTGTTGCTATGTATATATTTGAATGCACTCTAATGGTGAATATTGTATTCAATTCTAAATCTCTTTTCATAATTCACAATCAAACAACAAACGCATTATGACTAAGGCAATAAAATATACAGCCTAGTATATTAATTATCAGCGATCTATCCAGTTCCAGTGATTAAGTACTAAGATATAATTAACGGCACACGTTGTATTTAATTACCCAGTGATTGCGTCATTAAAACCAATTTATTGTCTTCTTGGTTGAAATATATTTATTGAATGAGTAGATTGGTTTCTCGCATTCTTACTATGGGATACTGTTACCCAGTAATATCGGTTGTGGAGGTCAGATAAGCAGTCGCTCCATGTGAACTACGGTATTCAGCTAAATCCGGTAAGACTGGAAGTCAACCCCAACATAGCTTGGGAAGATGCTAGGCAGATGATGAGTAGATCGGTTATTCTCTTAAACTATAAACAATTAAACATCGTGAATGGGTTAAATATTGTCGTGTACATTATTTTGCCGTGACTTATTTCGAACATGACGTCCAAATTTTCAATCGCTCAGGAATATAAATAGTTGAACACATTAATTAAAAAAAGAACTGACTTTATAAAACGTTCCTTGTATTTGTTTCCTTAAATTGATTTAAAAACAAAAGAGCGCTAAAAAAACAAATATATGTATTTACATAGGATAACCTATGAGATAATTACAACACTATCCATGACAAATAATTATCAAGTCGGTTCATTATTCCCGGTGACTTTCCGTAACAAACAAACACAAGTAAATATACACCCCGAGAGAGAACCTCCTCCGCTTGAAGATGGTAATTACACACTTATACAATATATCTCAATGATATTAATACATACTATTGATTCTTCATATACAGGTACTATAAACATCAAAAATACATTTAAGTATATAATCACATTATAGTATAAAAATACCAGTACCTACACTCCAACATTCCTTACACCTAAGTTCACATTATACTCTGCTCATAACACCGAAATATCATTCGTCGTAACAAAGATGAATTAAACTAATAAAGGCCCAGCTGTGAGCCGCGGAGTGATTTACACCCGACACGACTAGTCGTCGAGATTAAAGCGGCTACCCCCTCGGGACCGGACCGGGACCAACGGACATTAAAATTAGATGAATATTGTATGTTATTTTTAAACTCATTTGAAGTTATTAAGAGAAATTGAGAGGTTTGTGGTTGTAAGTGCGGTTGTTGAAGAAGGTCTCCGTCTATAATGTACTTTGATTTCACTCACATGTGAGACGCCATAATTTGTATACCTTATTTGGCATATCTATATCCTCAAGAATTTGTAAACACACTAACACCAAAATTTTGAAAAAGTATTCGTTTTATGTAATGAATTATTCCTATCTTTCTAGAACTAACAGTTTCTACAAAGGAGTACTGTTTTTCATGTCATGTAATAAACAACTCTCCACAAATACGTACTAACTAAGGATAAAATACAACATTTCAAAAATTCTTTATAAACATAAGTTAAAAAGCAAGTACAACAACTAAACGATCCCCTAATTACTCCAAAAGAAATAACAGGAACGCTTCAATAATCTAAATTGTGTCTTAAATCAATCTATAAATATCGCTACATCTCACGCCCGATCTTATTATAACCTATATCAATAGTCAGCTTGGAAAGGACAAAATAAAGCGCTAATGGGCTATCATCGGCTTTGTTCTATTTGCGGGCAGAGCCGCGGCACGGCGGCATGCGAAACGATCGTAATGCGTTTATTTTGACATGCTTTCATTATCGATGGGGGCTTTATTAGGGTTGGGGACAGTAAATGGTGGCTATACTGGTCATATGTTTTAGATAATTCTACTGGGTAACACAGTATCCCATGGGGATTCGAATTATTTTTTAAGCTGGTTACAGCTTTTTCTATGTAAAATTGTTTTGGGTTTGTAAAAATATTATGTTTAGCAATTTAATTGGTTGGATGGTTAATCATCTTCGTCATCACCAGATTTCTAATTACATTATACATACAGCAATATAATACTCGTATGTATATTCGTAATTTTTCTCGACCACATCACATGAGTAGCATCGCATAGCATCCAAAAGTGTGGTCCCATCCTTAGTACCGCATCGAATACGCTAGTCTAAACAAGGGGGCGGCGAGTGCGGAGTGCTACAAATTGGACGATCGCGACTCGCGCTAGTAACTGGCATACAGGGATGTCTCATCGATGAAACTCACGTATGTACTTGTTCGTTTGTACATCGTTCAAAATAAAATCATAAACTTATCCAAATAAAATGTAGTTTGCAGTCGCATCGAGGATAGAAAAAGGTTACAATACAACCAAAACGAAATTCAATCCCGTCCGTCAAAATAAAATAAAATATTTATCGACATCCATATTACATTAATATACCTTCTTATCAATTTGCGGAAACACTTCGCTTCACGTTGATTAATATTACATCGTAAAATAATGCGTTTCTTGGAACTAAAGTTTAAAAAAAAAATTGACCCTAAAAAAACTACTTTTTCAAATTCTGGCCAATTTTTATTAATTGATTAACAAACAGTTCAAATGAAATAAAATTGGGATAAGGGCAGGAGGATGATGATGATGAAACAGTTGAAATGAATATAATTTGCTAACAAAGTATAAGGAAAAAACTTTGGTTGTTGTCTGTAACAACTGGCCCGATTTACTGGCATACAGGGATGCCACAAGTTAACTATTCTAATTCTCGTGAGCAATCGAGTTATTTAAGATTAATTTATTCAAATACCAGGCCGCTTCACATAGACTAATATAATGGTAATTAGGCGTAATTTATCAACGAGGATATTGCTCATTTAATATAATTTAATAGATAGTTATTTAGCTATATCTGGTTCAAACGGGCCTTGAAAGGTAAGGAGTAAACGCGGGGTAGTATTGCTACTTCTTCTTCTCAAATAAAGTCATCATCATCTACAACCCTGTATAACCAACTGCTGGGACCAGTCCTCCCTTATTTCTTTTCAAAATTGATTGAAGTTAACTCAACCATTGGTTAAATATCCTAACTAATGGTGTCAAACTTCGGTAGAAAGCAGTTATTCATACATTTTTTGCCTAAAAAATGGTTAAATAATTACCTCTTCGATTTATTTTATACTTTGATAGACAAATAAAACGCGTATGAAAGAAATTTTTAAGCCATTAGTTAGCATAGTTAACCATTGGTTGAGTAGACTAGGGATCTAAAAACTGGGCCTAAGTATTGAAATTGGCAAGGCAAGAAAACTCTCTTCCTTGCGTGCAGTGAGCATTAAAATATGATTAGATAATAGCCCCCAAGATGATGCACGGTGTGTAATTGAACTGTATAGTACATACTTGCCGGTTTAAGTTAGATGATGATCTAGCTCGTTTTTTTCCTGAGATACCTAGATATATGTAAATTAAACTGGTAATATTGCATGTACTATAAATCATGTTGCATGTAGGAAATTGATGCACACGTATTAACACGACCACGAAATACATTGTAAGCATCAGCTTAATTTAGATTTTTAATTGCGCCTTCTTTATTGCAATTACTCAACTATAAAGTAATGAAACTGTTTCAAAACCTTCGAGGTATAGACTTGAACATAACTTTTATTGTTCCTTCTCCAATTTATTTTAAAACTTGCTGTTGCCCGCGATTCCACCCGCTAGCATATCGGTTATTGAGATAAAAAGTAGCCTGTATCCTTTTATAGAGTTCAAGCTATACCCATGTCAAATTTTATCTAAATCGGCTCAGTGGTTTGTCCGTGAAAGCGTAACAAACAGACAGACAGAGTTTGTTTTTTCATGTCTTAAATTCAAACACCGAAAAGTAGAATACGTATAACGCAGATATTATAATTTTGAGAGCTTGCTCTCAATAACTTGTCGTGACTAGGTACTAAATATAGATACTTAAGCAGACTCAAGAAATATTATAATTTCCCAATAAAATGATGTGAAGTGCGGATCATATCCACTAATCTAAGCGCTGACAAATGACAGCCCTAAACCACATATTAACATAGATAAATCGTAGCTCCGACAATCTCACGATTGACGCAATAAAGCCCGGGTTAGTATAGCCACCATTAATCCATATAAATTTACTTGCTAAAAATAAATTGGCAACCCTAAGAGACACAGCTGCAACGACCAATAGCTTATTGCTTGGACGTTCTGCGTTTGAATTACATCTCACAAACATAGTTTTGCGCTTACTCAAATAATATATTCTCTTTATACAGTTGTTTTAGGATTCATATTTGCTTGTTATTTAGTTTTAAAGGTGTAAATGTGCTTGCTGAAGTATTCGTCTCGATTAAAACGATAGAAATGCAACGGCAATTCGATATTAGTTGTAGAGTGCGAGTCAGTCGCAGGAATGCTAAGAATATACTCTGACGCCGATTGACAAATTGTGGATGAACGTTTGGGATTATAGCCGCGGTTAGGGTCGATGGACTGCGATATTAATACACATTGTTGAATAAAAGGGAGGTACAATTTAATGATGATGTATACGTAACAAATTAAAGAGTTCTACCGTTTAAGTTTCAGTTCTATACTGATTAAACTACGTCTTATTTCCAAAATATTCCTACACTTACTGGAAACATAAAAATTAAATCAATAAAGAAAATTAATATCTGTTGCAAAATACATGTAAAAAGACAATTTTAAGTAAGTAAATTTACTGATATAAAAAAGTATTGTCTCCTTTCGACATTTCAAAACAAGTACCTAAGTACCACTTGGTTACCGTTAACACTTGGTCTTAACAACCTCATACCTAACCAGTAATTACGCATGATTTTAAGTATTTTGATACAAACTAAAACAAAACATTTAACACTCCAATTAAATACTACTATATAACCCCTTCAATAAAACAAAGTGCAACAGTTTGCGAGCATGGAGTAAAAAATAAACGCATGGAGCGATAAAAACACAATACCATAAAGACAATACGATGACTAACGAATAAGAGAGGGCGCACATTGCGCGACACTGCGACTTGCCACATTAAATCGATGGTATAATTGAGCGTCGTAACCGAAACATCGAGAATTGACGGGGTGGTGGATAAAAACTGCAAGTAAGTAGATATAATTTCTTAAATTCCAAAAAATCTTTCATCCCTTCTTATCTGAACCTATGCTTAGCAAATCAAATCAAATTTATTTATTAAACATAGGTTTTGTAGTAACAATGGTGGTCTTAGATGTAACAGAGTAGGTACACTATGTTTTGTCATAGAGACATACAAATTAGGCAATAACAATAGTTTATATAATTGTCTAGCATATTCCGAAAATCTTTTGCATTCGTAACCGAAACCGGTATTATATTGTCCAAATAATATCCGTATCCGTATCCATATCCGAAAATTATATGCCTAATACATCCCTAACGCATATTGTGAAGCAGTTTGTTGTCGTGCAATAAGTAGTGTTTTAACACGTATTGCAATTATATCAATTAGAAATAATGTGCGCATCGCATATGTGACGTGATAATATTGGCAAATAAATAGATATAATAATGAAACTATTACATTATTAGGTATGTTGGCATAATGCAATAAACATAATAATATTTAGAAATGTAACAAGAGTTTTTACTTAATCTATAGGTTCTGTAAAACTTGATCCAATTTCAGACTCCACTTAAATTCCAATAAGAGTTAAGTTACTAACATAAATATGACATCATAATTGATAATTTTAGGGTTCACACATTATTTTAGGGACATTTCGTTAGCCTACAATTTCCCGTGTAAATAAAAGTAAAAAAAAAGCTTTCACAAATTATCGTATCTTATCTTCTTTAATGACTGTGTCACTTCACAAATCATTCATACTTAATCTATCCTACACACATATGCAGCGTATAAAAAAAATCAGCAGCGTGTGCCTTCCCTTATAGAAACAATACGTCCCATCTGCGACCGTGGCGTGTACTAAAAATTATTACGCTGCCGAAAACAAAAGGCCATTTCGCTGAGTAAGCCAGACTAATTGTAGGGCTTCCGAAGTCGGCCGGATAACATAACCCTGTGAAGTTCGGGGAATCTTGTGTGTTTGTTTGGCAGCGCGTGTGGTAACGTAATGGATCGCTTGCCTTTAGTGATCGGTCACGAAGAACTTATAGTTATGTCGACTACAAAGTTCATGGATTTCTGTACTCATGTGTTATGTAGGCTGAGATACGTGAGATTTGGGCCGGAGATTATAACAAACCTTGTCTTATCAGGTTTCAATTCAAATTTATCATAATGATTTTTTTTCTAATCCTAAAACTACAATCTAGATTTTAGCCTCTTGCATAACGTGCTAAAAACGTATCGTAATTTTCTATTTAACCCAATTGATTGAACACCTCACAAAACAATTGTCATATGGATCAAAGTTTAAAACAGAAATACATACCTATTTATCATTCAAAACACTATCATCGATCAAACTAAATAATAGGACGTGTATCAATAATATCGTATCACATAAATCAATTTAGACTAAACGATAAATAATTAACAATGTATCCAATTCGCTGAAACCACATCGAGTATAATAGAACATTGGAATACCTCCACTCAGATACCAGTTTATTATTTTCAACTCTATTAATCCGTGAATTTAAATGGCGCCGGTGAAAACCTCCCCTAACTCAAATATTTACGTTCCGTATTTAAATTGCGCTTTCATTGCATTTAATTGGCGGGCTAAAAGCAACATTAGGTAATCAGGCATTGTCAGTTAAAAAACAAAAACGAATCTATTTTAATAAAATTTAAAAAGTTTCCTTTCATATCAGGGGTAAGAGGAATGTTTTATTTTCGCGCCAGTACTAGGTTGGAAAAATAAAAATATATTAAGTCCGTATGGTAGATAATATGTACAACAATTTTATTTGACAAAGATAAGGTGCTTTACTATTCAGGGGTGTTTGTTTGTGTCATCATAAGTTAGCAAAAATGGTAACCACCACTGACGTAGCGAGCCCCCACTCCTTAAATTAAATTCGATGTATCTCAGTAGATATACTTTATTTCGAAAGCAGGAAAATCACGTGTCCAATACTTTTTCACTTTCGAAAAATCGGACCTTGAAACAAATTTTTTGCACTCTCTTATAACAAAATTTGTTAATAAAAAGATTACTGACCTTTAGCGAGTCTCTCGTCCTCGGCCCACCCCGGCGAGTCCTTCGACTTTGGCACAGACAGGTTCAGAGGCTGCTCCTCACATTTGTAGTATAGCACTTTTTGGAACTCACTCTCACTAGTTCTGACACTCTTTTGCAACAACTGTTCCTGCAACTTATTCTTATGGACACTAATTAAGTTCCTATCTTCAGACACTTGGACACTCTTCTCCTGATACCCAAAAGGCTTCTTCACATCGAAATTGATTTTCACATTCATCAGCTGACTTAGAGTCGATTTTTTTGTTTCGCTACCCTTATCTAAATTTGAAAGACCTAAAATATAATCTATGGTGTGAGGCGTTGGTTTTTTTGGAGGTTTTCCGTAAACGTGCGGATGCCATGAGGGCTCGAAGGGTTCCTGTTTCTTTTCCTCATGACTATCTTTTGATTCATCTTTTTCTACGTTGTCTATGTTAACTTCTGCGTCTGTAGCGTCTCTTGATTCGTCTATAACTAGGTCTTCTTTATCATCTCCGTCGACGTTTATTTTGTCGTCCGGAGTGAGTCTGCCGTCTCCACATTGGTAGAAGTTGGTGTCGTTGTAGTTCTGCACGTCGATCAACGTGTTGTCGTCTTGGTGGGGCGTGTATGTCGACACTACCGTTTGCATTTCTTGTTCTTTAGTGTCCTCGCTCATGTGTTAGGCCTGTTCAGATTGTACAGAAATAATACATGTTTGTTTTTATGATTGTATTAGCGTTTGATAGCCGGTGTGGGAGTTGTGTCGTTTGATGTCTCGCTTTGATGTCGCCGTGACGTTTTCGTTCGTTTCCTGCAACAAACACACGGTTTGGATTATTATTGAGTGTTATTGAATTATGCTGGAGTTAGTGGTGACGCTAAGTGGGAGAGCTTGCGTACTTTATATTGTGTGATGTACATCGCAGTTAGTACGGAACATTTAATACTTTTATATTAATGTTTCATGATCACATTAATCTTAATCGCAAAACCTATCGCAATCCTATTATAAGTTAAGATGGCAACGTAAGTTTCTATTATTGTGATCTAAAAATAATCTTGTAGCCACCAAACAGTACCTATCGAATAAAATTCATCTAAAACTCTATTCGTCTTTTCCTTCTTACTTAATATGTTGAATAAAATTCATCTAAAACTCTATTCAACATATTAAGTAAGAAGGAAAAGAAGTTTATTTGCGACAATAATGCGACGCGTGTAGATACCTAATTCATGCTAATCTTCATAGTTAAGAGCTTAAATCGTAACTAACTAACATCATTACCACAAGCGCATAACTGCAAACAAAGTTCACAACCCGGTATAAAATTTCCATTCATTCGGTGAACAAAACTCTAATATACAGTGGAAACATCAACAGTAGCCACAAAATGAATTAAACGATACACTAACAGCCCAATAAACGCAGCGTGCTCTATCTTGTAGCTCCCCTCCGAGACCCCCTATAGCCCCCTCCTCCGCTCGCCCCCCCCGTGCCCCCGCCGCCCTGTAGCCCCGTGGCCCCGGGCTCCCGGGGTGTCCCACACGCACACCGAAACACAGGATCAACTGATCGGTAAGCGCTGATTGATTTTTATTGGAATCACATATCAAGGTTGTCACAATAATATTCTATTTATTTTAAAAATATTTTTGTTTATTATTATTTTATAATTTATTTTTGCATTGCCAACAAAATTAATGTTACGCAAAAGAAGAACGGTTACATGTCTATTACAAACTAAAATAATCTCAAATTCACGTCGTCGCTCGTTGTGATTGGAACTTAAACCATGATTTCGTGTTATTGTTATAAATTCTTAGTAGACTAATCAGTGTATGCAGGACAATTAATATCACATGATTTAGATGGTAGATAATAATAAAATCGATAACATTAATAATTGTTTTAATGTGACCTAGTTATAAGCATTAGTGGCTATTACCATATCATAACGATGTAATATATCTGAATGTAATTTTAATTTAAATGTAACAAACTTTATACCACTGGTAAAATGAAGCTGATAAAATTTCCTTTCCTTCCATACCCTACTTTTATTTTACTATACAGACTCGCGAACTAAATTTGTTAACAGTTTGATATATTCATTATATACTCATCCTTTTGAAATATCGCTAAATGATATCGAAATAATTTATGTTATTATTATGTTAATTATATTATTATATTATGGTTATTTGAGAATGATCGTTACCGTTTAAATTACCATTTTTTCCTCTAAATGTTTGTTTTAGGAGACTTTTATTTCAGTGATCTTGTAACTAGATAAAAATTATATCAATGATTGCATCAAATCAACATCAAACATTTGCACCATAAAATAAATAATACAATTGCGCAACGTGCCAGCCCTACGTATGAACTGAAACAAAGCGCAGTTGGGGAACATGACACAACACTACGTACAAACGATGCGAACACAAATATTCGTAGCACTTACTTATTGATATACTTTTGTTTATTATTTTCGATACAGTTATTTTGATGGCATTTTCCTTTTTAGTTCATAAACATATATGGGTGATCAATGTTCGATATTAAACTGTCTGAGAGGTCATTGCCCTGTAGAAGGACTATAAAATATTATATCTGATTTGTTATCCGGGCGTCAAGTTGAAAAAATCTTTCTATCATTATATTTTATGTCGTGGTGGCTCAGCAGTTCAATAACCAGATTCGTATGCACATGGTTGCAGGTTCGAAACTAGGCAAGTATCTACCAATGTGCCTTTTTCAAAGTTAGCGATTATATTAATAGTGTAGCAATGAGCAAGCTAAAAGTTCGTTTTTAATTAAAGATAAATATATGTTATGTAAATGTCGTGGTGGCCTAGCGGTTCAATGACCGGATTCGCATGCACATGGTTGTAGGTTCGAAACCAGGCAAGTACCAATGTGACTTTTTCAAAGTTATATGTACTTTCTTAATCATTCTAAGACATCATTGACAAACGGTGAAGGAAAACATCGTGAGGAAACCTGGATTCCAAAATAATGGCATCTGAAAATCGCCAACCCGCAATGAGCAAGCGTGGTGATCAATGCTCATCCCTTCTCTATATGGGAAGAGGTCTGTGTCCAGCAGTGGGACGTTTATAGGCCGGTATTGTATTATTTATTATATTCAAACAATTTCTTATAATGTCGTTAAATACTGTGTTACACAGAAAAATAGGTTGTGGTCAGGTCAGTCGCGCCATGTAGAATACGGTATTCAGCAGAATCCAGTAAGACTGTAATCCGACCCCAACACAGCTAGGACAAAAGCTAGGCAGAAGACTTTCTTGTGTTGATAGTAGAAATAAGTGTTATAATACATTGACCTTAAAACATCTAATTTTAACTTTTAATATTATGAATATTTAAGTTTTTAATACCATTTTTAGTATTTGTAACGGTTGACCTTACACTTTCTACACAGTATTAAACAAGTTTTACCAAAACGGATCTAATAAAAACACGTCATCATGTCATGTCATGTCATCATGTTTAAATCAATAGGTAATATTGCCATAATTAATCTAGAATTATAGTAACGCATGTAATCGAGAATCTCGCAATTGAACGGCAGTACTCTATTTATCGCTAGTGTTGCGAAAAGATCGTGCGAATGTGCTCCCATTTAGTGATGTAACGCAAATTATATCAAACGTGATCGATAAACAAATTGATGCGGTTATGAAAGTTGCGATTTGTCTATAGACACAGATAAATGTCACTGGTTGTATTTGTAACCGCTTACGTATTTATGGGAATTTTTTTTGCTGCTTTTGTAGAGATTTTAGTTTCTTTTGTTTCTAAGTTTAAAAAGAATACTTTAGAATACTAGTAGGTAATGTGTGACCCACATTGCTAGTAAGTTTTTTATTTTTTATTTCATAAACAGTTAATGTATGCCCCAGAGGGGCTCGTGGCTAAGCCGTACCGTTGACCGATAATAAAGTTAAGCCGCGCTCGCCGCGGTTGGTCCTTGGATAGGTGACCATTAGTAAACATAGGTATCGAGACCCCTCCGTGCCTCGGCACGTTGGTCCCGACTGTCATACTACTACTATTTTGACAGTCGTTACAATTCTGACAACCAGTCTTACTATGGAATACTGCATTACCTAGCAAATAGGTTGTGGAGGTCAGATAGGCAGTCGCTCCATGTAAAATTCAGCTAAATCCGATAAGACTGGAAGCCGACCCCAACATAGCTTGGGAAAAGGCTACGCAGAAGAAGATGACATACTGTATGCCGCTTAGTCAATTAGTCAATATTCTATCTAGACCATCTAAGTCTAGTACCTAGATAAGTTATTAACTATGGTTGTAAGACTATGTTTGATCTATGTATGATAAATTATATCTTCTGTAAGAACGGCGACTACGTACTGCACATCAATTTAATTATAATAATATGCTTACATGCGCACAACTGTATTGACGTCAATCGCCATCGCTCTATATAAACACACGTAATAAACTAATAGTTAATGCAAAGGATTATAACCTTAATTACCAAGTAATAAGGAACATTGTGAAAATCAGTGTAGAATTACATGAAATTGTTATTATTTTATAAATAATTAAATTATTGTGCACAAATTATTATTATTTGTCTTTTTTCTAACAACATGAATGAATGTATTGCATTTTAGATGAAACTATTTCAATATTTTAAATCAGCAACTTTCCTTTATATTTAACTAGCTGACCCGGCGAACTTTGTACCGCCTAACAGTCAATGAATGTCGTGTTACCTTTTAGCTGAACTAATTTAGGCTTTGATGAACGTAATACAATGATACAAAATAAAAATACAGATACTTACTTAGATATCAAAAAGTATTTTATTATGATAAATAATACATACAGAAAGAGAAGTAAAAAAAATATTAAGTACTTCAAACACGTGTCAGCAAAAAATGACTGAATTGCTTAGAGAAATCATCATATGCAACTCTCATATTTACTGCAGTACGGCTTCGCTGGGAAAGATTAGATCTTCTAGGACGTGGCATTGTTACTAATACTAATACTGAATATGTACTCGCACAAAACAAACAAATATAACAGTAGCTAAACTTTCGTGACATAGACATTGATTGACAATAGTTTAGATCATAGACTACTACTTTGGATACTGCCCTTTTTATTCAAATCTGCTTAATACACCTTTCAACCTTTTTAAATAATTACACAAAATACATTTCTGAACGCATGCATAAATGTCAATCACAGTATTTGACAGGATGACAGGAGGAAAACCTGAGAGGAAAACAAATGTTTGACAGGTACGAACATAATAAAATGGAAAATGATTCATTTTCATAAATATGTATTCGTCAAGTTTTTATTGTTTTTAAAATGTATTCTGCTATTCGGGGCGGAGACAAATCCAACGAAACAAAAACCATGAAAATTGATCCAGCCGATCTCGAGTTATAAGTGTTGTAACAAACCCGTCTTTGTTTTATATATATAGATATTATGAGCTTGTACTTTGCACTTAGTACATACTTACTGGAGAACTAGGCTTAAGGGCTTCAAAGTAACTGCATTTAATTTTCTTTTTCAATCTTTATGTGTCATCACTTTCAAACTTAATAGTACTGTACAGAAAAGTTTTAGTTCATTTTCCACTAGCTGTTGCCCGCGACTCCGCCTGCGATCTATATTTAAATATAGCCTATGTTACTCCGGTTAATGCAGCATTCTAAGTGTGAAAGAATTTTTGAAATCGATCCAGTAGTTCTTGTGTTTATTCGTTACATACGAACAAACAAATATTTCCTTTTCAGATCAATGTAGATTCAACCTACCAAGGAAGTAGATGCCCATTTGCTTATATTTACTATCCAAATACGTGAGACACGGCTTACATAAGCAGTGCCATTTCCCACTGCAAGCTCAGTAACATTTCATAAATACAACAGTATAATATCATCAACGTCATTACCACCCAGAAGCCAGTACCCAGCCGCACACAAAATAGAATAACGATCTTCTAATTCCATCTTTCATTGACATAATTCCAACTGATCAAATTAACACAAACATTCACAAACGAATGTCAAAGAAATCAAAAGAGCCATCTGGTGTTTATTAAAAACAAATTCGCTGGCTTTCATCAAAAACATATGAAAACGTAATAAATTAATTTATAATATCAAAGGGAATGAAAACAGTCGCCTCAGGAAATGTTCACAATTAACACAAACGGTTTAAGAAGATGACTGTCTCAGTCATCCGCTCCTAATGCCCCCAGTTACTGCACCAAAGCTTTGATTTCATCAACACTGAGACAGATCCTTAATAACTTTATTTGGAAATAAAAGAACATGGTTTCTGATCATGTTTTTGATGGAAGATAAAGCAATTTATAAGATAATTCAGTTTATAGATCTGTTTAAAAATTTGTCGTCCAAATGTTATCTTTATAATTTGCCTACCGTACCAAGTCAGTGGATCACTATAAGTAAGAAATGTTTATTGAATGTATTAGATAAGGTCACTAACCCCAACAGTCAACGACAAAAGAAAGTTTGAAGGATATGAACTTTTTTAAATGATTACAATAACTTATTGACGGAAGGAAGTAGGATATCATAGTAATACTCTTAATTACCTTCCGCATCTATGTAATTGTATAAGCATTTATTAACAATACTACATTATAATAAGCTTATAAATGTCCTACTGCTGGGCACAGGCCTCTTCTCATATAAGAATACTACATCAATCATTGCAATAGTAACTAAATAAAAGAGTCTAAATATTTTCATTTCAAGAAGGCCTTTGCACGCACTTTCGAAACGTAAAATAACTCTACTTGCGTGGTACCAAAATGTTATGCAACAGTAGGTTAATCTATTCAAAATTGTAATATACAATGTTTCCTAATACAGTGTTCTGTCATTCGTTGATCTTTGACTGCCGTTAAGTCATTACAATTCTGACAACCAGTCTTACTATGGGATGTTGTATTACCCAGTAAAATGAGCTGTAGAGGTCAGATAGGCAGTCGCTCCATGTAAAATATAGTATTCAGCTAAATCCGGTAAGACTGGAAGCCGACCGACCCCAACATAGCTTGGGAAAAGGCACGGCAGAAGAAGAATGTTTCCTAACAAAACATAAATACATTTAAGAATATGCGACGACAATTTAAATAGCAAAATGTTCAAAACAAAGTATTGTAAGTATGACATCCAAAATGGATGAAGAAAATAAAAGTGAATCGTTAATTTTACTATTTGTTTACGTGACGCTTGATGGGATGATCGCTACTCTATAAAATCCGACATAAGTTAGAAGATTGGTCTTACAAGATAGCAATATCTATATGTTAATAGAAACATGGATGGAAGGAAATAGAGAGTATTAGAATTATAAAATAGTCACGCAACTGTTTGTTAACATAAGTTATGTATTAATCTTAATATTCTGCATTTAAAAATATATACCTGTGCCCCGCAGTTTTACTCGACTTGCTTATTCAATTAACAGCTACTTATATCTTTTTCTAATCCGACTGGTAGAGGCAGAGACTAACTAATTCAAACAAAACAAAAATCTGTAGTTTTATTACATAAATTAGCATATATTAAAAAGTTAATATTACTATTTTTATATATCACAGAATATTTATCACCTACTCATCATGAGCCCATTAAAATTTATTTCCTAATTCTCATACGTTACACATTCAATCGTCAATTAACATAATGATTAAGGACGTCTTATCTAACTATACACTGTAGGTATTCTAAAATAGTCTCAGTATCAATATCGCATCTGTAGGAATTACTTATAAGCACGCGACGCAGTAACATCAACAGTTCGAGCAATTTGTCCCCACCGGGAATCAAACGCGGCGACCGCAAGAACGCAGGCATTTGTGTCATCCTACGCCCGTGTTTAATTAAACCCTGTCTCGCTATTTCGTGTACAAATCTGCTGGTACTACGAAACCAGTGAGCCGTGAAGTTATTGTTATTAGCTCCACAACTGATGCATTCCACGTAAAATTAATACTTCGAAAACGTTGCCAATACTATGGTTTATTGTTATTAATTCTTACTACCAATAATGTTTTGTATTTTGACATAATATGTTGCGGCTGAAGTTGATTTTATATCTTTCGTGGTGGTCAGAGTTACGCTATATTATTTTATTAAATTCTAAATGTACGAAGATAAAATTAAATGTTTTATTCACGCATAATTTAAAAAGTTTCATTTGTGCAACCAAACGGTGAATAATGAAACTACAATACATGATAAGTGTTTCTTACACATTTTTCAAATAGCTTTCTAGCAATATGGGTTGCACATTTCTAGTATTATTGTTAACCCCTCGTGTTGAAATTGTTAAGCTAAATGCTTGTGTTACGAGTGGGTTCACGTCACATGATCGCAAGTCCGATGCCCAAGCCATTTAAGCTACCGCCGCTTCAAAAATTAATAGTAAAAAATAAAATAATCACTAATTTTCGATAAGAAAGGTCTAGTCTAAAGCCCGCTCTCGAAAGTATACAAGAAAGGTAAAAAAAAACATACAGTCGAACATAGAACTTCCTCCTTTTGGAAATCAGTTAAAAACTCTACCACCAGCAAAACAAGACACACACCGTCCTTACAGGTCGTATAATCTAAAAATTATAATATATATACAAAAATTATATAAAAAGCCGAAAACTACAAATTATGAATCAGATCAAAGGCGGCTGTGATCACAGTTGAATGGGCGGCGTCACCGGTGTCCAGAAGCGAGTTAAGACGGCCACACACGTCGCCACTTCCGCGGTATGAGCTTGTATAATGTCATAATACTCACGTGTGATACAGGAACTAGAGGACATTATGATGGATATAAATTAATGAAATTTGTGAAAAATCTCGTTTCTTTATCACATTATCTATATATATAAAACTCTTCCGTTACTGACTGACTGACTGACTGACTGACTGACTGACTGACAGACAACGCACAGCCGAAACTACTGATCGTAAAGAGCTGAAATTTGGCATGTGTGTTTGTTGGAAGGAGTAGGCTACCACTAAGAGAGGATTTTTGGAAATTCCCCCCCAAAGGGGAGAAAAGGGTGGTAAATGACAGACAACGCACAGCCGAAACTACTGATCGTAAAGAGCTGAAATTTAGCATGTGTGTTTGTTGAAAGGAGTAGGCTACCACTAAGAGAGGATAATTGGAAATTCCCCCCCAAAGGGGAGAAAAGGGTGGTAAATGACAGACAACGCACAGCCGAAACTACTGATCGTAAAGAGCTGAAATTTGGCATGTGTGTTTGTTGGGAGGAGTAGGCTACCACTAAGAGAGGATTTTTGGAAATTCCCCCCCAAAGGGGAGAAAAGGGTGGTAAATGACAGACAACGCACAGCCGAACCTACTGATCGTAAAGAGCTGAAATTTGGCATGTGTGTTTGTTGGGAGGAGTAGGCTACCACTAAGAGAGGATTTTTGGAAATTCCCCCCCAAAGGGGAGAAAAGGGTGGTAAATTGAAAATGTTTATTTCTCAATGGATTCACTTAAATCTTTGTATGTAGGTTCCACCAGTGAAGCAAGTGAGCATAGCATATGTATAAGTGAACATAGCATTTTTTAGACCATGATTTCATGGAGACATATTTCTAATATAATAAAAATTTGATTTTTTTAATGTTTGTTTACACATGTAATCGATAGACCATGGAACAGGCGATAACTAAGTGAAAAACCCAAATTCTGACGGAAGTCATTACTCCACGCGGACGAAGTCGCGAGCAAAAGCTAGTTACTTATAAAGCTGAAGAGTTTGTTTGTTTGATTCTTTGTTTGAACACGCTAATCTCAGGAACTACTGAACCGATTTGAAAAATTCTTTCATTGTTAGATAGCCCACTTATTGAGGAAGGCTATAGGTTACAATTTGCCACGGTAACCAACGCCCACGCGGGCGTAGCCGTGAGCAAAAGCTAGTTGAATATATTTTGACGAACCCAAAATAACTTTTTAAGATTTACAATAAAAAGAATACAATTGTAGATAGGCTTTTCAAATCCAAGATAATTAACAGGATACTGGAATAATCTGAAATAGGCTAAGCAGCGAGATGGTAGTAATTATTAGATTGTAGAAAAACATATAATTGTGGTTGAGTTTGGAATGGATTTGATTTCCACTAAGGACGCGTCTTTGAATCATGAGCGTGATAATTTGTTCTGTGTCTGGGTGTAATTTATCTGAAATAAGTGTGTTTATCAGTCGTCTGGTTGCAGGCTTCGCCTAGTTTGGGTTCAGGTGGCTGTGTGTGAGTTGTCCCAATTTATTAATATTTAATTTTATCAGTTACTGTTGTCTTGTTGCCATAATACAGGCTGTTAAGGATCAAGACGTGTATGTATGTAATATTTATGAGTATTCAAAACTATAAAACAAATATTTTAGAGGTTAGACCGATCTGGAAGTCGTATCGAAATGCAAAACCCTAAAAACAGTATTTTAACTCAATATATCCCTAACATTTAACATATATGACCCTAAATAATATACTCTACTATCTTAGTCTGTTTCAGTTTCTATCTACCCTAAATATATATGCTACAACAATATAATCAAACAACAAACGGTTAATATCAAACCACTGACAATCAATACACGTAATTGGCGATACGTAATCACCGATGAATTATGATCGGTGGTCGAAATGTAAATACCAATCTACATAATCATATACGGAACTCATTATTCATTGATCGTCGTACAATAAGCAGTTGGACAAATATATAAATAAACAAAGAAAATCTATTTGATAATGCGATTGTTAAATAGTTACATTATTGACCCCAACAGTTTGGATAATTGATAGGCCGATATTCCGGCAGATTTTTTGTCGCACGGTTTCACACCTCAAATAGTTTATAAACAGTTTTTTTTCATATTAGTCATTGTTATATTTCTTGAAAAAATAAAACGGATTCTTTCGCCGTTTATTTTTATTTTATTTAATTTCAGTATTGACCGTACACTTTGTATTCTATTATCAATGTCTTAATCAACAATTATTTTAATACTTACAACATAAAATTTAAAAATACGATAAAAAAAACAATTATGACCAACTAAAAACTGGCTTTTTTAAATTTAATTCCCGACGTTTCATATTCTAACATTTTCGTAAATCCCAGAAAACAATATTATATAGTTACAGTTATAACCCGAATTCAGAAAACGAGAAGAGCCTTATTAGGGTGGTATATTTAAAGTACTGCCTCTATTTGTTCAGTTAAAGGTAGGTAAAAATACGGGTTTGTTTTTATAATTTATATTTCTAAATATATAGTAGGTAGTTAGGTACACTAGGTACCAGGTTAATGAAATATTGAGACGGAACGAATAAATGTTGTTATCCAAATATTACTTCATATTTACATTATAATATGTATACCCAACAGTCACAATATGCGAAACTGGCATCATATTTTCAGGACTCTCATTACCACATCTCATTGCCACATGGGACTGCTTTTAATCTACACCCACGTATCCAAAATCAATTATATTTTAAACGTCTCCAATAGGGATGCGATCTACGCATAAATAGTTAAAATATATTTACTCCAAATAAATCTACGTACTTATTTTTTTCTTTTACAAAACAATAAAACTTGGAAAAGATAAAACGCCTTAAAGGTCAGAAGGGCTTTCGTCGTCAAAAGATAGTGAGAATATTAAAGTAGCCTCAAATGACGTGGTGAGACCTCACTCCTTAACTTAAATTCGCTGTATACAAGTAAATATTCGTTACTTGGCAAATTAAAAAAATACGTGTTTCATATTTATTCGTAATTTTAAACCATTTTATTTTATACATTGTTCGTAATTCCTGTTCACTAACTTAATAGCTAAATATTTGTTTACTTAATGATTCAATACCTATGAGTATTTTACATAACAAAATATTCGTTTTTCCGCGCTATTCAGCTACTTACAGGTTATTTTTAAATGTCACGTAAACATTTCTATCAAGGCATAATTTGTAGTTAAGTGTTACACAATGTACTAATTTGTTATAAACAATTCCAATTCGACATGCGTCACTTTTTTATAATGGCTTGAATATTTAAAATCGTATAGCGCTTGTTTCAGATAAGGTTAATCTTGCCCAATTATTGTTTTTATCGCATAATCTTAATACTACAGGGAAGGTAAAAGCCGATACCAATTTAACAAAATCAAAAGTACATAATTTAGTATTAAATTCGAGTTATTTACTAACTGTACTGCGAATGTTTCAATTATTCAAGTTGCTGACGATTATTTTATGGTTTAGCCGGCCGTGGGGAAACGGCCGAAACATTATTAAGAGGATGGCGAAAACTCCCTTTTCCGATAAACATCACGAATGTGATAATAGTATCGATATAATTTATTAATTGCTCTGTCTTATCACATGATTGTTTTAGAATAATCGCGAATTATAAAAAATATTTCACCTGCCACACATATCTCTACACCACCCTTGGTTGACTGGTAGAGAATGCCTAAGGTGTTTAGTCCACCTTTGTACCATGTTTTTGTAAACAATTTTAATCCTACTAATATCATAAATGTGAAAGTGTGGATGTTTGTTAGTCAATCACGCAAAAACGGCCGATCGGGTTTGGATGAAATTTGGCATGCATGTAGCCTTTGACATGTAAAATAACATATACTACCTTTTATCCCGATTCCTTAAGTAGTTCCTGAGGGAAAATTTAATATTATTTACGAGCTAAGCCGTGGGCAGACAGCTTTGAAATTTGGCAATTTTTTACAGCGCAAGCTATAACGCGGGTGAAATTTTTATTCGATTTTTCATTGCTTTCACATTTTTTCACACACACAAGTCGCGGACAGAAGCTAATAAATAAATGAATAAAATCAAAGAACAATGTTAAAAATAAATTCTTCAAATTATAAGCAGCACGTAAAAGTAAATATAAAAGCTAAAACGATAACACTCGGTAGATATAGGTATATGTATATGTATTAACACGCAAATACCCGCAGCATTACATAATGTGGGTTCGATTCCCGCGTCGAACAAACATTTGTGTGACCGGCAAATGGTGTTATAAGTTTGGGTATTCTTTGTCTACCTTTTTAATTTAATTATTTGTAGAACTCACACAACGAGAAATATTATGTCTATGAAGTCAGCTTAATAAGTAATTGTAATTTACGAGTTTTTAGCTAAGTTTTAAATTCATTAGTACCGCATCCTTCAGATTTAAAAACGTAAAAGAACACACCTTTATCAAAATAACTTGCGGCTCCACCCCGACTTCGCGCGAGTAGCACACTAATAAATGCCGATATATATTATTATATATACAATACCTTCCTCTTGATTTACTCTATCTATAGCTGAAAACTGCATTAAAAACCGTTGCGTAATTTAAAAGTTCTATGCGTACAGACAGCGGAACTGACTTTGTTTTATACTAAGTACGTAAAGATGTAGCATCTAATAATCTTTCTTTCAAAAGTTTTCAATGGCGTATTTACTTTAATAGATTCAATATTCCAGTGCTAAGGTAATGAAAAGGTCCTTAAAATAACTTTAAAAATACATGAAAGTAAAACCTGTTGAAATTATAAATAAACAGTGAATACTTCTATTTCCTTGCCTCTATAGAAGAAATATTTAAATATACTGGATTTTGGCTCTACTATAAACAAATATAATCTAATTAGATAAAAGTAAACTAGTTTGAAGTGTCCTAAGAAGGTTCTTTAAAAAGCCAGACATCGAAATGCAATTCCTGAAAGCTATATAAGCTTTGAGCTACTATTACATTTTTAAGTCAAGTGGCGTGCACACTGGTTTTCATGGTGTCGCCAGCTCATAGGTCCGATCCCCAGACGAACGTCTTTGTAGAAAAACACTTTTCTACATATAGTCTCGGGTCTGGGTGTTCGTGGTACCTTCGTTGTCCCTGATTCCATAACACAAGTGTATCAGCTACTTATTTTGGATTCGGAGCAATGTGTGTGATGTTGTCCACATTTATTAATTTATTTATCATTTATCACATTCATTTGTAAGTTACACTTTAATTAAATGCTTAAAAATATAATATGCTAATATGTATGCATTTTATGCTTTAATATCTCTGTAAGAGATAATATTTTGTTCATAATTAATAAATTATTCATCTAACTAATACGGCCTTCTTAAAAACGAGAGTTAATACAATAATCAAAATAAACGGCGATAGAATCCGTTTAAAAGTAGTTTAATTTCAAGGTTTAATACAAGTTATTGTGACGCATGAATGCGGTTTAAATCAATAAGAATAAGATGTAAAGTAAAATATATAGTTAAGCCTCTATAAAGTACGGCAAAACTACGGTTTAAACCTAGGTTTTAGATAAATCGATAAGGCCCTTACCGCCTAATACAAAAAGCGATCTCAATTTAGTTTGAAGATTGAAGTAAGCTGAGTAAAACGTTATTACACAATAAGTATTATTATTTGTTTTAATACTTATCGCTGTACTTAATTTTCTAATAAGATCATATTTTTAATACTGGTACTTATTTTTACATCATCAGGAACCAAACCAGGAACTGTTTAGTTATCGTTAATTCGTAGTATACTATTTTCATTTTTTTAAATGAAGTAAAGCTTAATAGCTTAAAGGTTACATAGAGTTCCAATTATATATAACTACTGACCCTTTACCTGCTATGAATAATGTCAAGTACTTACAAAAAATATTTAAAGAATATTATCGACACAATATGAAAACTTTGCCTGAATATTTTTTATATGATACAAACACAAAGATAAGTATGAAAGTTCATTATTTTTGGTCTCAATAAAATACCTAGTTTGTAAGGTGGCTGTAAGGTATTTCTTTTTAAAGCAATCGTCTTTGAGAAATATGAAAACTACAAAAAGTTTTGTCGTGTTCAATTAATTTCTAGCTAAAACCTCAATTTAATAAAAAAACCGAATACAACACAAGAATATTTTATAGAAATATTTCAAAACTATTACAGTTTTTGAAATTTTGAATATCAATAAAGCGCAAACAAACAACAAAAAAAATATCACTAATCTAAGTTTTTAATAATAACATAAATTGTATAAAAGCTAACTTAACAACCATACAAAATTAATAAAAACAAACTTTATATAACAATAAAAATTAAACTCACCTCATACAAGTTATCCAGACAACATATCACAACACTCAATTAAAAAAAAACACAAATAGCCACAGATCATAAATGTCAAACGTCAATTACACTTCCGATAATCATAGTGGCGGGAACGGAACCAGAGAGAACGTAACGCGTTCGAGCCGATGTGACGTTGTACTGGCGTCGACTTGCGAACCTTATCTTTGTGTGAGTGTGGTTCGAACACGCCGTCCCTGTGTGCGTGTGCGAGGAAGATAGCTAGCGAACTGTTAACTTGGCGATCCTCACAGTTAGACTAACTCACATCCAAATCGCTTAATTTTATGAGTTGTTGCCTTCTCCACCCCCTCGGTGGGGACAAGCGCTGTGACTTTGGAGGAGCGTTCATTGAGATTTGAGAATCGTTTCAGAACATTGAAGACTAGTCAGAGTAGTATAACATTTGAGAGAAAAAAAACAACAATAACTGTGTTTGTGCAGGTTTTGTTCAATCAAGTGTCAAAACTTTATTTTAATTTTATTCGCAGACAGACTTGTGACTTTTTTCTTATAATGGTGACAGGGAAATTATTTCTATTTTATTTAAACATTGCAGATGTAATTTAATTAGTGTTGTAAGCAAGTTAGCGAGAAATACATTACCCAACAAAAAAAACAATTGATTACATCATCAAGTTCAAAAAAACATAGCTTGAAATAAATGGCCGATTTATGTAAACCTAATCTGATCAAAGGTTTCATACTAATTATACAGAAATATATACCGATATTAGATCATCGATATGATCTGCAAATTACATTTCCGAACTTTACCTTCTAGGTATAATTAATAAAGGCGTGATAGAATATTAAAACCAATTGCGAGATATAAAATTATCAGAAACATCTACATCATTAATTTCAAATATCAATACTGATTAAATATTTCCCTATAATACATAAATAACATGTAAAAATATTCGATTAACAGTAATAATGATACGTTAATATTAATCGACAATGACTGGTAATCTGGTACCATTCATATATCACGATAAAGCGGATTTGATTGCTGCTATAATTGAAAGTATTGTGCGGTAACAATGGAAAATAATTATCTATGCTAGCTTGTTATGTATAAATAATACCTATAGGATATATTACTTGAATTTGGAAATAACACGCTGCAGCGGAATAAACTCTACTTTTTCTTTTATCTATTACCAAAGTAAAGTCGCTTGGGGAATTCCCTGAATATTATTAAGATTGTTAAGTAATTGTAAAAAAACCTTGATAATTTGTTTATAATTCCGGTGCCATAAGTAAAATGAAAAGTGAAATTACTTTTCATATTACTAGCAAAGAAATAAAAAAAAAATGATGTAAAAATAAACACTCAAAATCATCGATTTTGAGTTAGCACTGATACTGAGTCGGTTAGCTTAATTAAGACATTTCATATTTACCATATCAAAGTAAATCCTATTAAGATATCCTATAGATAAACAATTAATATTATAAATAATAACCAACCCACCTTACAAGGTCACAGCACATAAAGCATTTAGCGCCGGTACAGTAGCAATAACTCAGCGCAGGAAATCACGTCATCGCTCTATTACAGAGCGCACACATATACAGGCACACACACAAGCGCGCGCGTCCGATGTAAATGAGGTGTGTACGACCGAATAGGGTGCAAGGTTTCGTTTATTTGATGCCTTTGATGCTTTTTGATCTTATAAGGTTCTTCTAGTATCTACTAATGTTCATGGTATCTGTATGTAAATGTATGAGGTAAATAAATTTATTTTTAGTGGTTTTTTTTTCACGCAAAGACAAGTCGTATACATATATGTAAATAAACTTTTACTTTGGATTTTATTAATAACTATAAGGTAATTTTCATTAAAGTAAGTTATTGATATTTTTAAAGAGCTAGGCTCTTAGTACTAGTGAAGCACAATCAAACAATCTCTAAAATGACGGTAGGTATTTCGTCGTTTCGTTAGAGTTCCTATGACCTTCTGACTCCATCATTCGACCAGCTCGGAAGTACCATAATTTTGTATTGTCACCGAACTTAGATTAAAAGCAAGCAAAGTTCCGTTGGATGAGAAGATATGGTTCTAATTTACCTTGCAAGATTTGACCTAAATAGACAAATACATGTGAAGAGATAACCCTCTATAAAATGGATATTATATCGATGACATTTGACAGCGATTGTTTTTAGTGTCATTCGATAATAAGAAAAGATTAAATGTCGTTTCTCTATTTTAACAATATATATTTTATGTTTTCAAAGTGATTTAATTTATTGGAATAAAACTACTTTTAAACGGATTCTTGCGATTTTATTTTTAGTTTAGTTCCCGACTTTCGACGCCTTTGCAAATGTCATGGTCGCGGTGGTAGGTGGTATTTGTCTTGACATGTCATTGGGATGTGGCTCGTTCTACCTTCATTTATTTTTATTATTTGTGTGCCGACCTACACAATATGAGGTCACTGTGTCTTGATTTAGTTTAGTTTGTACATTTTGTTAATTAGTAATAAAATATATTTTTATTTTTACGGAGCAACACATAAATAAACTTTTAAACATACATATGTATACATACATTGGTTAAAAAAGCCTTGTAATAATGCTTCTATCTTATTCCAGTTATCAAAACAATGAAAACAAATATATCAATACTATCGAATTAAAATTTATAAAAGGATATATTTGATAATGTAATCTTAATCTCGAATGGAAAGTTTTTAAATTAAATTATCTATTTTACTTATCCTAGTTAACTATGTAATTAAGAATACATCAATCAAATATTTTGTAATGATTATTATAATAATAATATCGGCTGATACATACATGTCCCACTGCTGGGCACAAGCCTCTTTTCATATAGATAAAGAACGAGCATTGATGATAATGCTAGTTCATTGCTGGTTGGCGAACTCAGATACCATATTTTGGAAACCAGATTTCAATTTTGATTGTCAGTGATATCTTACGGTACGAATACACTAAAACCGATTTTGTCGGCCGATGGCGGACAGAACTACTCGGACGAGTAACTCGGACGTTCAACTGAATACACTGCAGACGATAACGGCCGTTGTCGGTGGAACTTATGAAGTCTGAACTGTGCAACTTCAGAGTAAAACTGACAAAAAATCCACTTCGTTCGGACTCGTCAGTTGATCGTCCGTTTTCGGGCGTCATCGGACGACGCCGGTAGTAGCAGTGTATGCGCTCTCTTCCATTTACTTACGTTTGATTTGATCGGCCGAGTTCGGCCGATGACGCCCGAGCATACTTCGGCCGATGACGGATTCGGTGTATTCGTACCGTTATAATACGAGACATATAACTTGTAAAAGTCACATTGGTACTTTCCTGCAGTGGGCTCGAATTTGCAACCTTCTAAAATATTAATTTCGCAAATCGCACTCTAACTCGTCACACATAGAATACAACCTAATTGTGTGCCCGCCATCACATCGCATTGTTATTACTATGTATCCATTTGAAATATTAACGACACACGTTATATTACAGGCTGTTATATTACACTTGTTGTATAACAATATAACAGTAATTAAACGACAGTTGTTTGCGCAAGTGACGCACATTGTTTCGTTATACGGTCTTTAATTAGTTGATGAGTTAATTGAATCATGCCCAGTGTTGGGATTTGGGAAGTTTTGCGTGGGAATTAAACATGACTGGTCTCTATGGGTACAGCAGTTATGTAGGTGAGGTCTACACGCGAATGAGTTACTAATGTTTGATTTTGTGCGATGGTCGCTGTTAGTATTTTGAATTTAACTTGTTGGATGTACCAAATTTTTTTAAGAGTAGATTAATTTAAGTCTTTATACTTAATATTATATATTTTTTTGCCTTCTCTCATTTATTTACTATCAAAAGCTGTCAAAGAGGATTTAAACTATATAATACTTTTCGCGTTTATTTTTAGAACGTATCATTTTTAATTTATTGTTTTATTATTGTGGATTCTTTATATTTTTAGATGACTCGACTTAACATCACAATATGATGTAGAGTAGAGGCAAAAAAAACATTTCTAGTTTATTTTTCGGAAGAAAATAGTAAACATTGGTAACTAGTTTACTACTAAAGGCTTTTTACCTTTTGAAAATTGCATCAATGTGGACGTTGTCATATATACGTTAGAAGCCTTTTACACGTAATTGATGATGTAAAGAACGTCTCGTAACATTAAGGCTTTGTGCATCAAACCACCAGCCTGCAAGCCAAATTGGCCGGAAGGTACGTAACGTAGTTAAATGGCGGCCGGAAGTACGTTATTGCTGGTAACGTGGATACGGGAGGCTTTTTCATACAGTAAAGATTACGCCCTTTAGGTTGTGCTGGGATTCAAGCAAAATCGCATTTAAAAAAATATGTGCAGTCGAACATAGAACCTCGTCCTTTTGGAAGTCGGTTAAAAATTGCCTTTGGTGGGCCATTGAAATTGGAATACACAAGTTTTTTTTAGTATTAGAACAAAATCAGGCTATTGATTGTATACCAAAATTTTGTTACATCCACAATTTTATTGTAGATAATATTTAATATAATATGTTGCGTGTGATTAGGTTTTTAATTCCAATGTTACAATAACAGCCTTTTCATTTACAGACAGATTAATTTCACAGTTTATTTTAAGAAAAAAAACCCACGAAAGCCTGACCTTTTCGCTATGTGGGTCGATAAGAGAGTCTAAGTTTAAAAATAATCTAACATTCATACGATCATCAAAAATGTTCCATAATATTAATTTGTTATTGCATTATACGTTCTATTAATAAATGTATTAAGGCTAATATTAAACGGCATAACAAGCCTGGGAACATAATCCATCAACACAACACTTAACACTAAAATGTTTAATCAAATTTTAATCGTATATCAAAATGTAATTGTTTCAAGCGATCGACTTATAAGTAACGCTCAATCAATGATATTTTATTAACTATTAATAAGCGTAATACTAATGAATCGTCAATTTCCTCAATTAAAGAAGTTACTAAACTTACCGGTTTGTGAGTACATATGAGAAACCTTTCGCTTTTGATACGTTTAATTTGTGTTTTCAATTACTTTTTATGGTTATTTTGAAATTATATGTTATAAAGTATTATCGATTTAAAACAGTGACGAGCTGTAAGTTGTACAGGCTAAGTATTATTTATTATATAGATTTTATTCTTACCTAATTTGTGAAACGAACTTTTTTATACTTTTAAACAATACTATTGAACAGCATAATGTGCACAACAAAATATGTTAACTAACATGCGTTAACACTATAGTACTTCAAACAATAGAATTATAGCTCTAATAATTATATTCTCTTCTAAGTGCACAATCTATATTTTGTAAAATAACTTACCTGAACTAAATTGTTAGTCTTAGGGTTGGGGACCTGGTGATCTGTAATACAGGGCTTAACCTAACTCAGACACCAGCTCCTCACACAATACAAGGCTGTGACCTTTAAAGTTCTAATAGTACCTTTAAACAATGTAAGTGTATTTTGTGAGGAGAAATAAACGCATTATTATTATTATTATTATTATTATTATAGCAATCAATTAAGTTGTACACATAAACCTCATAAATTTCTATAACCCGATTGGGTTGAACAACAACATTAAATTTAATGTTTCCATAACCGTCAGGAATTGCATTAAATCAATTATATTGTAAACGCTATGGGCGCACACAGGGTTAGCGTATTTACAAACATGTCTACGTCACGAGATTACTGTCTACGGCGTAGCGCTACGGCTCGCTGGCTACGAGCTACGAATGCGGTCGGAATATTGTATTCCTAAATACTGGAAACAATGGTAAAACAATGTACTTATTTTCTCTACGGCTTTACAGAAAAGTTAACTTGTATGTTTTTGTAATAGTAATGATATTTTTTTTTCTTTTTTGAACAAAATTATTAGAGGCTTTTAGTTTGAGTTTTAATATTTAAAACAGTCTTTTGTGATATTATGCAAAGTTTGTTGGAGAGTCACAATATACATAATAAGAAAGAAGATCTTTGACGACCTCCGTGGTCGAGTGGCGCACACACCGGTTTTCGGTCCCGGGTTCCGGGTTCCCCAGACGGGTCGATGTAGATAAAACACATTTCTACATTGTCTCAGGTCTGGGTGTTTGTGGTTCTCTGATTCCATAACACAAGTGCTTTAGCTACTTACTTTGGATTCGGAGCAATGTATGTGATGTTGTCCACATTTATTATTATGTATCTGTGTTTTAAACGATTATTTAGCCAAATAAAAACTTAATAAATAGAAAAAACACAATCCGAACAATTAAATCTACTTAGTTTAGTACTCACAACACGTTTGTCAATTTACTACGATCGGACATCAAACCGGGATATGTTAATAGACCATAATATTTTTACAAGCACCGCCTTTGGCTTTAAACCCATATAGTTAAATGAAATGCCATAAATTATTATTTAGGGACCATTAAACTTATAAGTTAAGTAGGTATAGTAAAATATTTTTGTAACTAAATCATACTTATACATTTAGGCTAACAAACGCTTACAGGTAACTAGAAACAGTTTCACATCAAATATGTTAGCATATCATGAGTTAATCGTTTTTGACTCCCTGTTTGTCTAGTGGTTTGTGACCCTGACTGCTATACCGAAGGTCGTGGGTTCGCTTCCCCATCCAGGATGATGATCATTTATTTAGAATAATATCAGTTATCTGGTTGCCATAATAAAGGCTCTGCCTAGTTTGGGAACAAAATATGGCCGCGTGTTAATTGTCCCAAGATATATTTATTCCCTTTATTTTAAAATTCACATATAAAATACATTTTTAAATATATACCACTAAAAAGAAAAAAAATATACATTAAAAATATAAAAAAACAGTCCCCAACCGGCATCGGGAACAAGGTCCAGGCTGCCGGTGGTTAGGGCTCCAGAGAGAGGAACCTCCTCACGATACTATTATTATTATGCATTTTCTTGAAAAGTTTCAATTACAAATTGGAATGACACCTGAGTTGGAAGAATTGTAGCCCTAAAAATTACACACAAATAATTTTCACTGAAATTCGAATATGCAATATGACACAATACTGCCGACCCCTTAAAGAGTATTGTCGTGACGATTCATGCTTCAAAATAAAGACAAGTAAAATATAATGATGTCGGTTAGAATTCAATATCGTTCCCCTGAGCTGCGTTAAGTAATAAACAAGTAGCGCCTGGTAGGAGAACTTAACGACCAAATAAAATACAAGAGACATAACTTATAATACTTAATATTATTGTTGATAAGTTTTTGTGTACGTTTCACATATTAAATACAGGCTGTAGAAGTAAGACCATAATTTTCAATATTCTTAATTAATAACTCATTATTAATCAATTATTATTATTATATTACTCTACTTTTGTGGGTCCAGCTGAGATTAGTTTTAACAGTAGTTTTCGTTTCTACTAAAATTTTAAAATTATTAACTTATATTTAAAACTACTCAAATAATTTATTTTGTACTCATTTCTTGTGTCTTTACTATTATTCTACGACATGAATGATAAATGATTTTTTAGTAAACGTTCATTATAAAAAAATATCCTCGACACAATTTTAAATTTAAATGTCGTTTACCATATAACTTACTGATTGTACACAGATCCAGAAACTTATAATATCTACTGGAAGACAATGCCTTAATTACCTTTTTCCTTCTTTTTTTTATAATTCTGCTGACAGCACCAAATGCTCTTTATTTGGACAAACACCATCCGAATTCTTATTGTTTATATGTATAGACTGACATATTATTTCCCCTAAAATTAACAAATCTTTCACATAAAAAAACCACCCTGTATCGTCGGGCGACAATAAAATGGGCTCTATAAAATGGAAAGCATTCCGATTGAGAGGTCGGACATAATAACATAACACAAGGGAACATTAAGAACTACATTAGGTGCCATAAAATTAAGCACCCGTTGTATATGAGTGGGATTTAAGCACTCCCCAGCTGATTACGTTTGACTATTTACTGTATGTATAGATAAGAATTAGATTAAATTTAAAGAATAACTAATATTTTGCTTAATTATTTTTCTTATATTTTTACTAGCTGTTGCCTCCGACTCCGCCCGCGGGTGTTGGTTTTCGCGGCAAAAAGTAACTGATGTTCTTTCCGACGCCCTAAACTATCTTCGTAACAAATTTCATTTAAATCGATTCAATAGTATAGGCGTGATTGCGTAACACACAGACAGGCTTTTACTTACGGACATAATAAAAATTATTAAGGATATAATAGACAAGATAATTTGATGGTCTGCGCGATTACCATAAGCTACCATAAGCAGGTACACGTGCTGTTGTCGACGTGTAAGCGAGATGCCGCTACGTGCGATATAATGTGCTGTCTCGCTTCTATAACGGCAATAGTACTGCGAAAAGAGTTCATGGTGCAAGTACTAAGTTGATCGCGTACATTGTGTATGTTGCATCATTACAATTTGCTGACAAATCTAAGCTTTTAAGTCATTATGATCGGAGTTAGTTCCTTTATTTTGTTAGTACTCGTAGTTTCATTTGTGGATGAGAAAATAAACGATTTAATTCATAGCATAATTAATACAATTTACCACTGGATTCTTTGAGATTATACTAGTGTAATAGTTATATATTATATATATAATATTAAATTTACATGTGATAACTTTAAAGATTACAAACCACTAATAATTTAAATTTCAATAATAATATTATTACCAAAATTACTTATTATTATTAAGCTTACTGGCAAATAACATTGTTCTGAATGTATTTATGTTTTCTATGTAAGTGAATGTGTAAATTGTTTTGAGAAATAAATATATTTTACCGTAAAATTATTATATTAATATAAATAAAAGATAATATATTTTTATTATTACTTAACGCTATGTTCCAAAATGTTTTTAATCAGGTCCTTAACCAACAATTACACGTACGTAAGAAAAAAGAAAAAACTGCAGTAAGTACCCATCAAAAATCATTTTAATTAAACTCTATATCCGACACGAATCAAACGACATCAACAGCCCGATTTCGAGCAACATCACTCAATCACCAACCCAGATCAGGTAGCACGACTCCATGCGTCAATCAAAAATTCATTGCATTCCCCACAACATAAAAAGACCCTTTAAACAATTAAGAAAGGGGCAATTAAGGCGACCATTCTGTTAATCGCTTGAACTCACAAAAAATCCTATAAAATGTATAAAAAAGGACTTTAATAGCTCCGAGATGTCTTTATCACGTGTTTTTGTGAGCACCCGCGTTTAAAATACCAGGCCTCCATAAAATTAGGGAGTTTGGTTGACGCGTTGTGTTGTAGATGGGATTAAAATGCTTGAATATTGTCATTCTGTGTAATTAAAATTATTTTGAGAGGTGATTTTGTTGTGACTGGCTAATTAAGTCCTACTAAATTACATTTTTTTTTTTTTTTTTTAATCTCAGATTTATTTTTGAAATATTTTATTCGTAAGATCATAAAAAAAGATAACTATATACACACCTTTAACTTAACTATAATTATAATTAAAATAAAACTATACTAAACCAAAACCTTATAATATAAATTTTTATTTATTTATTTATTTATTTATTTGCATCCACTTAAGTCTATTATTACAGGACAGAGAATGCCTAATGCAATAGACAAGTTACTAAAAATTTATTATAAAGTTATCTATTCTTAAAATATATATAAACTTAAAGAAAAGTATAAGTACATTTAAAATTATACATAGCCTACCTATTAGACTAGACTTAGTTTACAAAACCAAAACAAATAACATTATAAGTGGCCTTAACAAAATCATTCAGTGAGCACGTAAATAAATCGACTTGGTCGGCCACCGTGTTGAGCGTGCGCAACGCTCGCGTCAGCGGCGCCCTCTGCAGCAAGTTGGTGCGCGCGCTCGGCACCACCAGCATCTGTGGCCGCCGACGCCTACTCGCGTATCCGTCCGGCACGTACAAGCATAGTTCCGATAATATATCCGGGTTAGTTATTAGACCGGTAATTAAACTATACTAAACTACCTATAATAAATAAAGCTAAATAAAAAATAGAAAACTTATTAACAAGCATCAAAAAATTCATCATCATCGTTGCCAATGTCGGGAAACGTGCCCAGAAGGCTGGCAGCATTGCCACGTTGAATGGCAATACTAATTCTTTGTGCCAAGAAAATGCCAGCCTTCTGGTCACGTGTGGAGTCGACCAAACGTTTGGAAAGTTCCTTAAAAAGAGCTCGTGCACATGGTCCCCATGTCCCGAGAGTTTCAACCCCAAACGGCTCGAAAATATAATTACCTATTAGGTTATTATATTTCCGCCGTTTTAGGGTTTCCGCAGCTCCAGCAGCAGCGCCAGGAGAGGCCGCTGAACTTAGAACGTGGGATGGCGCAATATATAAATATATAAATACATTTTTTGAGTCTTTTACAATAATCTAATGCCTCGATTATCTCTGCCTAGCCTTTTACCAAGCTATGTTGGGGTGGACTTCCAGTCTTACCGGATTTAGGTAAACACCGTATTTTTCATAGAGCGACTATCTATCTGCCCTCCACAACCCATTTTAATAGTTTAGTTACTGGTTGTCAGAATAGTAATGACAAAGATCGAGGCGCGGAGGATTCTCCGTATGTTTACAAATGATCATCCATCCACAAATATAGATCAAACCTATAATCTTATACCTTAGCCACAACCCCTCCTAAACTATTAAATAATATATATGTCGGGTTGTGCGGCCGATCAGCATGTGAGTCTTCTTCCGAGAACATGATGAGTGGGCGTAGTTGGGTAGCGAGCAACAAACGAAGTATTTTAGATCGCACAACTCATTCACACTATAGTCAATAAGGAACGCGGGATAGTCTCTACACGCACACACAGTACTACTTTCTGAAGATGTTCTCAGCACGGTGGATCGCGACGAACTGCCCTGAGCTGACAGCTCACGGTTCTTCTTATTAGACATCCTCGCCACGCTGTATAGGGTAGATTCTATCAAACGCCGAAATATGGCGTTGGCGTACCGTCTATTAAAAAAATTAAATCAACTCGACGACTCTGCCGAAGCGTTGCGTCACAACACTTGCAACTCGTTGTCAAAACAGCTCCCGTACTCATGACTTCACCGACATATATAAAATATCTTTTTTTACTGACTATCTCCTCCAATAGGTTTTGTTCAAAAAATTATATTGAATATGTAATAATAATAATAAGTTTATTCACAGAAATTAAAACATATCAAAGAAAAAGACAAACGGCGCCTGTGCTAATGAAAATATTATTGTGTCACAGGTGCATAACCTATGAAATTTACAATTATAGATGATGGAAAGAAAAAACTTGTAACAAAATAAACTAAACTAAATAAGCTACAGCTTTGTAAGAATGAGTGTGTGAGTAAGAGTGTATGTGTAAAACAGGATGTACAGTATTAATACACAGATACACTTATATTTTAAAGCGAAATGCTGTACAGGTCATATTATTTTATAGCTAAACGAGTTATATTATTTATTTCCCAAACCTTTATAACAAAACTTGAACTAACCGTCGTTAAAACACAGTTTAAATAAGCCATTACCAACATATTTCACTAAACACAACATAATTAAACAAAAGGACATTTACTTTTCCACTTACAAACACAACCCATCCCAAATACAACCGTAAGTTGCGTGTGTAAGGTTTAATTTTGTATGATAGTTATGAGGCTAATAATTTATTAATGGAAAGTCAGGTCTATAGTTTACGAGTGTCTCAGGTAGCGAGTGCTATAAAAATCATGGGAACCCTTTACGAAGTAGGGGCCCGTGAAATATTTGTTAAACCTTCTGCGCGACAAAGTTTTTATTAGGTACTGTAATATTTGACTACTAACTAAAGTTAAATTAGTCAAATTATACAGTAGTAAAATAGTAACCAGAACACGTAATCCTCGACTATAACGTAGACATACATATATCTTGTCGAATAAGCGTGTATTTCTTTCTTTCGATTAATCTTTCGATCTACTTATCAATAAAAAATTGCTTTTTATTCATCCCCATCATAATAAAAAACAGTAATAAAAAAAAACTGGTGGGGGCTCGTGGCTAAGTGTAAGCCGTACGGTTTGACCGATAATAACGGTTAAGCCGCGCTCGCTGCGGTTGGTCCGTGGATGGGTGACCATTTGTAAACATATCGAGACCCCTCCGTGCCTCGGAAAGCACGTTAAGCCGTTGGTCCCGACTGTCATACAGTGATCTTTGATAGTCGTTAAGTCATTACAATTCTGACAACCAGTCTTACTTTGGAATACTGTATTACCTAGCAATAGGTTGGGGAGGTCAGATAGGCAGTCGCTCCATGTAAAATACGGTATTCAGCTAAATCCGGTAAGACTGGAAGCCGACCCCAACATAGCTTGGGAAAAGGCTAGGCAGAAAAGGCAGAAGAGTAATAAAAAAAAACAGTCGATTTGAGAACCTCCTCTTTTTTTTGAAGTTGTTAAAAATAACAAACAAAAATCGAACCTGGAGTATTTTGTCAAGAAAACTAAACTTGTAACCAGCGAGTTAAGACTTGTATTTCCAATTTATACACACCTAGGATTTTTTAATTGTAAGTCTTTTTGTTAATTAATTATTATCGAACCTACGACCTCGCTTATTCATTCTACCACCTTAACCTTTAGACTAACGACTCTATTTCGCGGTAATCGACTACAAACAATGAAGTAACATCAATTATTGGTGTCGGTCGGATTGCAGCTATTGATTCCATGTATTATTCAAAGTACCCGTTCAATACCACAATACTATTGGGTATTTTCAAAAGATACAAAAAGAGTATCATCTATTGACGATAATATAATATAGCGTTTTGACACATTTTCACAAATAATACAGTTTAATTTTAACAGTTTTCTGGGATAGATTTGCGCTTTATAGAAATTATTATAAAAAAGAAAAATGTATGAGAACAAAATTTATTACAGCATTCATGTATTTATATGAAGGAGTCTTTTCCTCTGTGGTTGTACATCTCTATCAAATCTCGATCTAAAAAATTTATAAAAAAATCTAAACAATATACTATCACAGTTGGAAATATAACTCTCTACACCACTGCCTTATCGCTTGGCAATTGAAACCAGAGCAAAAGTGACAATTATATTTGAAACTCATTTTATTAACGAAAAGGTTCAATTATATTTGAATGGCTTGTTAGTCTAGTGGTTAGTGACCGTGACTGCTAAACCGCAGGTCGTGGGTTCGATTCCCACTCAGGACAAATCTTTGTGTGATGAGCACGATCATTTGTTCTGTGTCTGGGTGATTTATCTATATTAATGGCTTTGCTCGATTATTGAGCTATATAACACAAATATTTTTTTCAAATCGGACCAGTATTTCCTGAGATTAACGCGTTCAACCAAACGGATAAACAATCAAACCATCTCTTTATCTTTATAATATTAGTATAGATTAAGGTCTTAATCTATATACTTACTTATTCTTATCTGTCTTGTTATGTTTGTATAGACATATACGTGAAGGACATTCAAAGGTTTGGTGCCAACTCTATAATGAGCATAAACAATATATTTGGGCTGTTTTTCCGCATATTAGCTTTTTGCCCGCGGTTCCGTCCGCGTGGATATCGGTTATCGCTGCAAAAAGTCTCCTTTCTTGGGCTCTAAGCCTAAAGCCACACGGCCATCTGATCCCAAACTAGACTACTATGGTGACCAGACAACTGATAGACATACTTATATATATTTCTAAATACATACTTAATGTAGATAAATAACACCCAGACACAGAACAAATGATCGTGCTCATCACACAAAGATTTTTCCTGTGAGGGAATCAAACTCACGACCTCTGGTTCAGCAGTCAGGATCACTAACCACTAGACCAACAGGCCCGTCAAAATACATTTAGTAATCACGCAACCGCAAGTTATTAATATCTTTTATCAAATAGCTGTGGTATTTGATAAAAGATATTTATATTTCTGTAAATATATTAAGATATTAAGATATTAGGATAGCCCGCGGTTTCAACCGCGTATTACCCTTTTTCCGAAAAACATGACCATCGCGGTCTCTACATTCACTTTCATTTGTTATTTAAAATAACAACATTTATTTATTTTCTTTTATACAAACTTTCCTAACAATAACGAACACAAAAAAGCATTACCTATTTTCATTTGGTGCAGACCTCTCACAAATTATGTGCTTAGCAACACTAGTGGCGACTCATTTGTAATATTATTTCATTAATGATAGGCTGAAAAATAAAGAATAGTAGGGGAAGCCCGGGCAAGAAGCATAGTGCGGGTAAGAAGAATAACTGTTTTTCCCAGTGATCTATAATAGATGGCGCTTTGATAAATTTTGTGGTTGTGTCGCTCGCGACCGGTGACGACATGACAGTTCAACCAAAACAATACGCGAGTGCATTTGTTGTGAAAAGAAAAAAAAAGAAATATCGTTGTTTTGTTACGATTTTTGTGAAGGTTTGTACATTAACCTTTTGTATTAGTGATTAGTTATCTATGAAATGTTTTATTTATTTAATTACACGTTTATTTAAGTATTATTTGTGATCCTTACTTTTTGTTTACCTACTAAAATGATTTCAAGTCTTGACTTGTTTCTAATATGAGCGTGTTGGGCAAAATGGATATGGGCAAAACGGATAGGTATCCGTTTTGCCCGTTTCGTCGTTCCATTATCTCCTTCATAAGTAAGAAATATTTTAACAGTATTTTGACAACTTTAATTAATGGTATTTAATTAAGGGTAATCATGAAAATATTATGACGACTTTTTGTTTTATATGGTGTTTAATTATAAACGCAAAAGTAATCGAGCAGCATGGTCAGAAGAAACACTCGATAGAGCAGTAAGAGCTGTAAAAGATGACGGGCAGTCTATAAATTCAACCGCAAAGAAGTTTGGAATTCCGTTTACAACTTTGCAGAGACATGTGAAGACGGAGAATAAGTCAAAGAAATTGGGTAGGTTCACACCAGTTTTTACTACAGAACAAGAAGAAGAGCTGTGTTTGTATCTTAAAAAATTAGATAGTTTATTTTTTGGGCTTACTCGTTCAGATTTTTTAGAATTAGTGTATGATTATGCAACAAGAAATCATATTACTAATCCATTTAAAAATGGCAAAGCTGGAGATGACTGGTTTTCTGGTTTCAAGCGTCGTCACCCAGAAATTGTACTAAGAGCGCCAGAGCCAACATCTATAGCAAGAACAAGAGGCTTTAATAGGCCACAGGTGGAGTTGTTTTATTCTAACTATTGGAGCCTAATAGAAAAATACAATTTCGATGCAACTACAATATATAATATGGACGAGACCGGAATAAAGAGCAGCACATCTAAACCACCCAAGGTTTTGTCTATCAAAGGCAAGAGGCAAGTCGGAGTAATATGCAGTGCAGAAAGGGGACAATTAACCACTGTCATATGTTGCTGTAATGCAGCTGGAACGTTTGTTCCACCCTTTTTCATATTTGCGCGCAAACGTATGCAAGAACGACTTCTAGATAATGCCCCACCAGGCTCACAAGCCACCGTGACTGACAACGGTTGGATAAATGGGGAAGCTTTTTTGAATTGGTTGCAATATTTTATCGAGAAGGTTCGTCCAAGTGAGAACAGAAAAGTACTACTACTGCTCGATAATCACGAGTCGCATAAATTTTATCCAGCCTTGGAATTTGCATCAAAAAATCACATCATCTTTTTGTCATTTGCTCCTCACACAACTGACCGAATGCAGCCACTAGATGTGGCAGTGTATGGGCCCCTTAAAAAATATTTTGAACAAGAGTTGAATACCTTTCAAAAAATGCACCCAGGCCGTATTGTAAACCAGTACGATATGGCAAAACTATTTGGAGGAGCCTACGCCAAAAGTGCTTCGGTCCAGAATGCAGTTAATGGGTTTAGAAAACCGGGTATTTGGCCTTATGATTCAAATGTATTTGGAGACGAAGATTACGCTCCATCAACGATGACCGACCGTCCTTTACCTGAACCACCCTCTACTATGACTGAAGGTTCTGTAAATGATGCACAGTCGACAGTGGACATAGATCCTTTTAATAGCACGTCGTCTACTGTGACTATCTGTGTTTTAAATGATTCAGCAACAACAATGACCGCAAAGGAGGCAATAGCTGAATCTTCAAGATAATCAGTCATTTCAATAAGTAACGCTCAATCAATGATATTTTATTAACTATTAATAAGCGTAATACTAATGAATCGTCAATTTCCTCAATTAAAGAAGTTACTAAACTTACCGGTTTGTGAGTACATATGAGAAACCTTTCGCTTTTGATACGTTTAATTTGTGTTTTCAATTACTTTTTATGGTTATTTTGAAATTATATGTTATAAAGTATTATCGATTTAAAACAGTGACGAGCTGTAAGTTGTACAGGCTAAGTATTATTTATTATATAGATTTTATTCTTACCTAATTTGTGAAACGAACTTTTTTATACTTTTAAACAATACTATTGAACAGCATAATGTGCACAACAAAATATGTTAACTAACATGCGTTAACACTATAGTACTTCAAACAATAGAATTATAGCTCTAATAATTATATTCTCTTCTAAGTGCACAATCTATATTTTGTAAAATAACTTACCTGAACTAAATTGTTAGTCTTAGGGTTGGGGACCTGGTGATCTGTAATACAGGGCTTAACCTAACTCAGACACCAGCTCCTCACACAATACAAGGCTGTGACCTTTAAAGTTCTAATAGTACCTTTAAACAATGTAAGTGTATTTTGTGAGGAGAAATAAACGCATTATTATTATTATTATTATTATTATTATAGCAATCAATTAAGTTGTACACATAAACCTCATAAATTTCTATAACCCGATTGGGTTGAACAACAACATTAAATTTAATGTTTCCATAACCGTCAGGAATTGCATTAAATCAATTATATTGTAAACGCTATGGGCGCACACAGGGTTAGCGTATTTACAAACATGTCTACGTCACGAGATTACTGTCTACGGCGTAGCGCTACGGCTCGCTGGCTACGAGCTACGAATGCGGTCGGAATATTGTATTCCTAAATACTGGAAACAATGGTAAAACAATGTACTTATTTTCTCTACGGCTTTACAGAAAAGTTAACTTGTATGTTTTTGTAATAGTAATGATATTTTTTTTTCTTTTTTGAACAAAATTATTAGAGGCTTTTAGTTTGAGTTTTAATATTTAAAACAGTCTTTTGTGATATTATGCAAAGTTTGTTGGAGAGTCACAATATACATAATAAGAAAGAAGATCTTTGACGACCTCCGTGGTCGAGTGGCGCACACACCGGTTTTCGGTCCCGGGTTCCGGGTTCCCCAGACGGGTCGATGTAGATAAAACACATTTCTACATTGTCTCAGGTCTGGGTGTTTGTGGTTCTCTGATTCCATAACACAAGTGCTTTAGCTACTTACTTTGGATTCGGAGCAATGTATGTGATGTTGTCCACATTTATTATTATGTATCTGTGTTTTAAACGATTATTTAGCCAAATAAAAACTTAATAAATAGAAAAAACACAATCCGAACAATTAAATCTACTTAGTTTAGTACTCACAACACGTTTGTCAATTTACTACGATCGGACATCAAACCGGGATATGTTAATAGACCATAATATTTTTACAAGCACCGCCTTTGGCTTTAAACCCATATAGTTAAATGAAATGCCATAAATTATTATTTAGGGACCATTAAACTTATAAGTTAAGTAGGTATAGTAAAATATTTTTGTAACTAAATCATACTTATACATTTAGGCTAACAAACGCTTACAGGTAACTAGAAACAGTTTCACATCAAATATGTTAGCATATCATGAGTTAATCGTTTTTGACTCCCTGTTTGTCTAGTGGTTTGTGACCCTGACTGCTATACCGAAGGTCGTGGGTTCGCTTCCCCATCCAGGATGATGATCATTTATTTAGAATAATATCAGTTATCTGGTTGCCATAATAAAGGCTCTGCCTAGTTTGGGAACAAAATATGGCCGCGTGTTAATTGTCCCAAGATATATTTATTCCCTTTATTTTAAAATTCACATATAAAATACATTTTTAAATATATACCACTAAAAAGAAAAAAAATATACATTAAAAATATAAAAAAACAGTCCCCAACCGGCATCGGGAACAAGGTCCAGGCTGCCGGTGGTTAGGGCTCCAGAGAGAGGAACCTCCTCACGATACTATTATTATTATGCATTTTCTTGAAAAGTTTCAATTACAAATTGGAATGACACCTGAGTTGGAAGAATTGTAGCCCTAAAAATTACACACAAATAATTTTCACTGAAATTCGAATATGCAATATGACACAATACTGCCGACCCCTTAAAGAGTATTGTCGTGACGATTCATGCTTCAAAATAAAGACAAGTAAAATATAATGATGTCGGTTAGAATTCAATATCGTTCCCCTGAGCTGCGTTAAGTAATAAACAAGTAGCGCCTGGTAGGAGAACTTAACGACCAAATAAAATACAAGAGACATAACTTATAATACTTAATATTATTGTTGATAAGTTTTTGTGTACGTTTCACATATTAAATACAGGCTGTAGAAGTAAGACCATAATTTTCAATATTCTTAATTAATAACTCATTATTAATCAATTATTATTATTATATTACTCTACTTTTGTGGGTCCAGCTGAGATTAGTTTTAACAGTAGTTTTCGTTTCTACTAAAATTTTAAAATTATTAACTTATATTTAAAACTACTCAAATAATTTATTTTGTACTCATTTCTTGTGTCTTTACTATTATTCTACGACATGAATGATAAATGATTTTTTAGTAAACGTTCATTATAAAAAAATATCCTCGACACAATTTTAAATTTAAATGTCGTTTACCATATAACTTACTGATTGTACACAGATCCAGAAACTTATAATATCTACTGGAAGACAATGCCTTAATTACCTTTTTCCTTCTTTTTTTTATAATTCTGCTGACAGCACCAAATGCTCTTTATTTGGACAAACACCATCCGAATTCTTATTGTTTATATGTATAGACTGACATATTATTTCCCCTAAAATTAACAAATCTTTCACATAAAAAAACCACCCTGTATCGTCGGGCGACAATAAAATGGGCTCTATAAAATGGAAAGCATTCCGATTGAGAGGTCGGACATAATAACATAACACAAGGGAACATTAAGAACTACATTAGGTGCCATAAAATTAAGCACCCGTTGTATATGAGTGGGATTTAAGCACTCCCCAGCTGATTACGTTTGACTATTTACTGTATGTATAGATAAGAATTAGATTAAATTTAAAGAATAACTAATATTTTGCTTAATTATTTTTCTTATATTTTTACTAGCTGTTGCCTCCGACTCCGCCCGCGGGTGTTGGTTTTCGCGGCAAAAAGTAACTGATGTTCTTTCCGACGCCCTAAACTATCTTCGTAACAAATTTCATTTAAATCGATTCAATAGTATAGGCGTGATTGCGTAACACACAGACAGGCTTTTACTTACGGACATAATAAAAATTATTAAGGATATAATAGACAAGATAATTTGATGGTCTGCGCGATTACCATAAGCTACCATAAGCAGGTACACGTGCTGTTGTCGACGTGTAAGCGAGATGCCGCTACGTGCGATATAATGTGCTGTCTCGCTTCTATAACGGCAATAGTACTGCGAAAAGAGTTCATGGTGCAAGTACTAAGTTGATCGCGTACATTGTGTATGTTGCATCATTACAATTTGCTGACAAATCTAAGCTTTTAAGTCATTATGATCGGAGTTAGTTCCTTTATTTTGTTAGTACTCGTAGTTTCATTTGTGGATGAGAAAATAAACGATTTAATTCATAGCATAATTAATACAATTTACCACTGGATTCTTTGAGATTATACTAGTGTAATAGTTATATATTATATATATAATATTAAATTTACATGTGATAACTTTAAAGATTACAAACCACTAATAATTTAAATTTCAATAATAATATTATTACCAAAATTACTTATTATTATTAAGCTTACTGGCAAATAACATTGTTCTGAATGTATTTATGTTTTCTATGTAAGTGAATGTGTAAATTGTTTTGAGAAATAAATATATTTTACCGTAAAATTATTATATTAATATAAATAAAAGATAATATATTTTTATTATTACTTAACGCTATGTTCCAAAATGTTTTTAATCAGGTCCTTAACCAACAATTACACGTACGTAAGAAAAAAGAAAAAACTGCAGTAAGTACCCATCAAAAATCATTTTAATTAAACTCTATATCCGACACGAATCAAACGACATCAACAGCCCGATTTCGAGCAACATCACTCAATCACCAACCCAGATCAGGTAGCACGACTCCATGCGTCAATCAAAAATTCATTGCATTCCCCACAACATAAAAAGACCCTTTAAACAATTAAGAAAGGGGCAATTAAGGCGACCATTCTGTTAATCGCTTGAACTCACAAAAAATCCTATAAAATGTATAAAAAAGGACTTTAATAGCTCCGAGATGTCTTTATCACGTGTTTTTGTGAGCACCCGCGTTTAAAATACCAGGCCTCCATAAAATTAGGGAGTTTGGTTGACGCGTTGTGTTGTAGATGGGATTAAAATGCTTGAATATTGTCATTCTGTGTAATTAAAATTATTTTGAGAGGTGATTTTGTTGTGACTGGCTAATTAAGTCCTACTAAATTACATTTTTTTTTTTTTTTTTTAATCTCAGATTTATTTTTGAAATATTTTATTCGTAAGATCATAAAAAAAGATAACTATATACACACCTTTAACTTAACTATAATTATAATTAAAATAAAACTATACTAAACCAAAACCTTATAATATAAATTAAACTATACTAAACTACCTATAATAAATAAAGCTAAATAAAAAATAGAAAACTTATTAACAAGCATCAAAAAATTCATCATCATCGTTGCCAATGTCGGGAAACGTGCCCAGAAGGCTGGCAGCATTGCCACGTTGAATGGCAATACTAATTCTTTGTGCCAAGAAAATGCCAGCCTTCTGGTCACGTGTGGAGTCGACCAAACGTTTGGAAAGTTCCTTAAAAAGAGCTCGTGCACATGGTCCCCATGTCCCGAGAGTTTCAACCCCAAACGGCTCGAAAATATAATTACCTATTAGGTTATTATATTTCCGCCGTTTTAGGGTTTCCGCAGCTCCAGCAGCAGCGCCAGGAGAGGCCGCTGAACTTAGAACGTGGGATGGCGCAATATATAAATATATAAATACATTTTTTGAGTCTTTTACAATAATCTAATGCCTCGATTATCTCTGCCTAGCCTTTTACCAAGCTATGTTGGGGTGGACTTCCAGTCTTACCGGATTTAGGTAAACACCGTATTTTTCATAGAGCGACTATCTATCTGCCCTCCACAACCCATTTTAATAGTTTAGTTACTGGTTGTCAGAATAGTAATGACAAAGATCGAGGCGCGGAGGATTCTCCGTATGTTTACAAATGATCATCCATCCACAAATATAGATCAAACCTATAATCTTATACCTTAGCCACAACCCCTCCTAAACTATTAAATAATATATATGTCGGGTTGTGCGGCCGATCAGCATGTGAGTCTTCTTCCGAGAACATGATGAGTGGGCGTAGTTGGGTAGCGAGCAACAAACGAAGTATTTTAGATCGCACAACTCATTCACACTATAGTCAATAAGGAACGCGGGATAGTCTCTACACGCACACACAGTACTACTTTCTGAAGATGTTCTCAGCACGGTGGATCGCGACGAACTGCCCTGAGCTGACAGCTCACGGTTCTTCTTATTAGACATCCTCGCCACGCTGTATAGGGTAGATTCTATCAAACGCCGAAATATGGCGTTGGCGTACCGTCTATTAAAAAAATTAAATCAACTCGACGACTCTGCCGAAGCGTTGCGTCACAACACTTGCAACTCGTTGTCAAAACAGCTCCCGTACTCATGACTTCACCGACATATATAAAATATCTTTTTTTACTGACTATCTCCTCCAATAGGTTTTGTTCAAAAAATTATATTGAATATGTAATAATAATAATAAGTTTATTCACAGAAATTAAAACATATCAAAGAAAAAGACAAACGGCGCCTGTGCTAATGAAAATATTATTGTGTCACAGGTGCATAACCTATGAAATTTACAATTATAGATGATGGAAAGAAAAAACTTGTAACAAAATAAACTAAACTAAATAAGCTACAGCTTTGTAAGAATGAGTGTGTGAGTAAGAGTGTATGTGTAAAACAGGATGTACAGTATTAATACACAGATACACTTATATTTTAAAGCGAAATGCTGTACAGGTCATATTATTTTATAGCTAAACGAGTTATATTATTTATTTCCCAAACCTTTATAACAAAACTTGAACTAACCGTCGTTAAAACACAGTTTAAATAAGCCATTACCAACATATTTCACTAAACACAACATAATTAAACAAAAGGACATTTACTTTTCCACTTACAAACACAACCCATCCCAAATACAACCGTAAGTTGCGTGTGTAAGGTTTAATTTTGTATGATAGTTATGAGGCTAATAATTTATTAATGGAAAGTCAGGTCTATAGTTTACGAGTGTCTCAGGTAGCGAGTGCTATAAAAATCATGGGAACCCTTTACGAAGTAGGGGCCCGTGAAATATTTGTTAAACCTTCTGCGCGACAAAGTTTTTATTAGGTACTGTAATATTTGACTACTAACTAAAGTTAAATTAGTCAAATTATACAGTAGTAAAATAGTAACCAGAACACGTAATCCTCGACTATAACGTAGACATACATATATCTTGTCGAATAAGCGTGTATTTCTTTCTTTCGATTAATCTTTCGATCTACTTATCAATAAAAAATTGCTTTTTATTCATCCCCATCATAATAAAAAACAGTAATAAAAAAAAACTGGTGGGGGCTCGTGGCTAAGTGTAAGCCGTACGGTTTGACCGATAATAACGGTTAAGCCGCGCTCGCTGCGGTTGGTCCGTGGATGGGTGACCATTTGTAAACATATCGAGACCCCTCCGTGCCTCGGAAAGCACGTTAAGCCGTTGGTCCCGACTGTCATACAGTGATCTTTGATAGTCGTTAAGTCATTACAATTCTGACAACCAGTCTTACTTTGGAATACTGTATTACCTAGCAATAGGTTGGGGAGGTCAGATAGGCAGTCGCTCCATGTAAAATACGGTATTCAGCTAAATCCGGTAAGACTGGAAGCCGACCCCAACATAGCTTGGGAAAAGGCTAGGCAGAAAAGGCAGAAGAGTAATAAAAAAAAACAGTCGATTTGAGAACCTCCTCTTTTTTTTGAAGTTGTTAAAAATAACAAACAAAAATCGAACCTGGAGTATTTTGTCAAGAAAACTAAACTTGTAACCAGCGAGTTAAGACTTGTATTTCCAATTTATACACACCTAGGATTTTTTAATTGTAAGTCTTTTTGTTAATTAATTATTATCGAACCTACGACCTCGCTTATTCATTCTACCACCTTAACCTTTAGACTAACGACTCTATTTCGCGGTAATCGACTACAAACAATGAAGTAACATCAATTATTGGTGTCGGTCGGATTGCAGCTATTGATTCCATGTATTATTCAAAGTACCCGTTCAATACCACAATACTATTGGGTATTTTCAAAAGATACAAAAAGAGTATCATCTATTGACGATAATATAATATAGCGTTTTGACACATTTTCACAAATAATACAGTTTAATTTTAACAGTTTTCTGGGATAGATTTGCGCTTTATAGAAATTATTATAAAAAAGAAAAATGTATGAGAACAAAATTTATTACAGCATTCATGTATTTATATGAAGGAGTCTTTTCCTCTGTGGTTGTACATCTCTATCAAATCTCGATCTAAAAAATTTATAAAAAAATCTAAACAATATACTATCACAGTTGGAAATATAACTCTCTACACCACTGCCTTATCGCTTGGCAATTGAAACCAGAGCAAAAGTGACAATTATATTTGAAACTCATTTTATTAACGAAAAGGTTCAATTATATTTGAATGGCTTGTTAGTCTAGTGGTTAGTGACCGTGACTGCTAAACCGCAGGTCGTGGGTTCGATTCCCACTCAGGACAAATCTTTGTGTGATGAGCACGATCATTTGTTCTGTGTCTGGGTGATTTATCTATATTAATGGCTTTGCTCGATTATTGAGCTATATAACACAAATATTTTTTTCAAATCGGACCAGTATTTCCTGAGATTAACGCGTTCAACCAAACGGATAAACAATCAAACCATCTCTTTATCTTTATAATATTAGTATAGATTAAGGTCTTAATCTATATACTTACTTATTCTTATCTGTCTTGTTATGTTTGTATAGACATATACGTGAAGGACATTCAAAGGTTTGGTGCCAACTCTATAATGAGCATAAACAATATATTTGGGCTGTTTTTCCGCATATTAGCTTTTTGCCCGCGGTTCCGTCCGCGTGGATATCGGTTATCGCTGCAAAAAGTCTCCTTTCTTGGGCTCTAAGCCTAAAGCCACACGGCCATCTGATCCCAAACTAGACTACTATGGTGACCAGACAACTGATAGACATACTTATATATATTTCTAAATACATACTTAATGTAGATAAATAACACCCAGACACAGAACAAATGATCGTGCTCATCACACAAAGATTTTTCCTGTGAGGGAATCAAACTCACGACCTCTGGTTCAGCAGTCAGGATCACTAACCACTAGACCAACAGGCCCGTCAAAATACATTTAGTAATCACGCAACCGCAAGTTATTAATATCTTTTATCAAATAGCTGTGGTATTTGATAAAAGATATTTATATTTCTGTAAATATATTAAGATATTAAGATATTAGGATAGCCCGCGGTTTCAACCGCGTATTACCCTTTTTCCGAAAAACATGACCATCGCGGTCTCTACATTCACTTTCATTTGTTATTTAAAATAACAACATTTATTTATTTTCTTTTATACAAACTTTCCTAACAATAACGAACACAAAAAAGCATTACCTATTTTCATTTGGTGCAGACCTCTCACAAATTATGTGCTTAGCAACACTAGTGGCGACTCATTTGTAATATTATTTCATTAATGATAGGCTGAAAAATAAAGAATAGTAGGGGAAGCCCGGGCAAGAAGCATAGTGCGGGTAAGAAGAATAACTGTTTTTCCCAGTGATCTATAATAGATGGCGCTTTGATAAATTTTGTGGTTGTGTCGCTCGCGACCGGTGACGACATGACAGTTCAACCAAAACAATACGCGAGTGCATTTGTTGTGAAAAGAAAAAAAAAGAAATATCGTTGTTTTGTTACGATTTTTGTGAAGGTTTGTACATTAACCTTTTGTATTAGTGATTAGTTATCTATGAAATGTTTTATTTATTTAATTACACGTTTATTTAAGTATTATTTGTGATCCTTACTTTTTGTTTACCTACTAAAATGATTTCAAGTCTTGACTTGTTTCTAATATGAGCGTGTTGGGCAAAATGGATATGGGCAAAACGGATAGGTATCCGTTTTGCCCGTTTCGTCGTTCCATTATCTCCTTCATAAGTAAGAAATATTTTAACAGTATTTTGACAACTTTAATTAATGGTATTTAATTAAGGGTAATCATGAAAATATTATGACGACTTTTTGTTTTATATGGTGTTTAATTATAAACGCAAAAGTAATCGAGCAGCATGGTCAGAAGAAACACTCGATAGAGCAGTAAGAGCTGTAAAAGATGACGGGCAGTCTATAAATTCAACCGCAAAGAAGTTTGGAATTCCGTTTACAACTTTGCAGAGACATGTGAAGACGGAGAATAAGTCAAAGAAATTGGGTAGGTTCACACCAGTTTTTACTACAGAACAAGAAGAAGAGCTGTGTTTGTATCTTAAAAAATTAGATAGTTTATTTTTTGGGCTTACTCGTTCAGATTTTTTAGAATTAGTGTATGATTATGCAACAAGAAATCATATTACTAATCCATTTAAAAATGGCAAAGCTGGAGATGACTGGTTTTCTGGTTTCAAGCGTCGTCACCCAGAAATTGTACTAAGAGCGCCAGAGCCAACATCTATAGCAAGAACAAGAGGCTTTAATAGGCCACAGGTGGAGTTGTTTTATTCTAACTATTGGAGCCTAATAGAAAAATACAATTTCGATGCAACTACAATATATAATATGGACGAGACCGGAATAAAGAGCAGCACATCTAAACCACCCAAGGTTTTGTCTATCAAAGGCAAGAGGCAAGTCGGAGTAATATGCAGTGCAGAAAGGGGACAATTAACCACTGTCATATGTTGCTGTAATGCAGCTGGAACGTTTGTTCCACCCTTTTTCATATTTGCGCGCAAACGTATGCAAGAACGACTTCTAGATAATGCCCCACCAGGCTCACAAGCCACCGTGACTGACAACGGTTGGATAAATGGGGAAGCTTTTTTGAATTGGTTGCAATATTTTATCGAGAAGGTTCGTCCAAGTGAGAACAGAAAAGTACTACTACTGCTCGATAATCACGAGTCGCATAAATTTTATCCAGCCTTGGAATTTGCATCAAAAAATCACATCATCTTTTTGTCATTTGCTCCTCACACAACTGACCGAATGCAGCCACTAGATGTGGCAGTGTATGGGCCCCTTAAAAAATATTTTGAACAAGAGTTGAATACCTTTCAAAAAATGCACCCAGGCCGTATTGTAAACCAGTACGATATGGCAAAACTATTTGGAGGAGCCTACGCCAAAAGTGCTTCGGTCCAGAATGCAGTTAATGGGTTTAGAAAACCGGGTATTTGGCCTTATGATTCAAATGTATTTGGAGACGAAGATTACGCTCCATCAACGATGACCGACCGTCCTTTACCTGAACCACCCTCTACTATGACTGAAGGTTCTGTAAATGATGCACAGTCGACAGTGGACATAGATCCTTTTAATAGCACGTCGTCTACTGTGACTATCTGTGTTTTAAATGATTCAGCAACAACAATGACCGCAAAGGAGGCAATAGCTGAATCTTCAAGATAATCAGTCATTTCAGAAATAGAAACTGAAAGGTCTACTACACCTTTGCCTAATTCCAATATACTGCAAGAAAGATCAGCTCATATACTAGAAGAAAATCTACCAATAACTGCAGCGAGCTGTACTCCATTTCAAATTAGGCCTATTCCAACTATGGCTGCTCCTAAAACCGGTCGCAAACACAAGAGGCAGAAATCAGAGGTATTGACGTCTACTCCCGTCAAAGCTGAGCAAGCATTAAAATTTCAGAAGGCAAATAATAAGAAGACCAAGATTTCAGAGTTAGCAGGCCCCAGCAAGACTAAAACTAAAAGACGAGTCAAACAAGAGAACAAAAACCCGAAACCAGATTTTTACTGTTTAGTGTGCGCTGACAAATACACTGAACCACCAGCCGAAGATTGGATTCAATGTAATCAATGCAGAAGTTGGGCGCATGAAGACTGCACTTCTTATGTAGGAGTTGGCAGCTACTTCTGTGATGAATGCGAAGACTGATCTTAACTAATTCAACATTATCCTTTTTGCCCTTGGGGCTTATCCGTTTTGCCCGACCCCTACGGGCAAAACGGATAATTGATACCTTTTGTTAATGCTCATAATTAATATAGAAATCATTAAAGTTTTTAAGTTTATGTGATTATTTTCCAAAGTTGATTAAACATAGTACAAATTAAAAGTACAGAGAGTTCTATTGATTATCAGAGTGTGGTTTTATTTACATTATCCCTTAACTTATGCGTCTTGCCCGGGCTTCCCCTACAGGATTTTTTTTTGCCAAATAAGGGTCTTTATAAATTATGTATGTATGTACACAATAATTTATAACTTTATTATTATAAATATTTCAAACTAACTTTATACTTACCAATTTTTTTTTTAAATCAACTTTTTAAATAACGACTGCAAACATCACCATATTGTCTTCTCAGTGAATAAATAATTACAATATCTGATATTTAAAAAGAAAATATTCTTTACAATATAATAGACGACTTTGGCCGGTTTCTGAGTACATTTTGTTGACAGTTTATGTATTCATTAGCGCTATTGGTTCGATAACTTTCAAAATGGGTTTCTGAACCACTCAACGTAAGATAAAGTCCGTTTAAGCTTAGGTTAACATAACTGGCCATTTTGTGCCGTTTATCGGTTCCATAACTATTTGACATTTTATTTCGTGACAGATTACTTACGTACGTCACAATAATATTGATATTCAGTGAATTGCAGTGAAAGTTATAATTTATTAATTTTATTATAAGCAAAATGTTTACGAGTAGCTCTTCAGCGTCTGATTTGGAAGTACTGGAGTTTATTCCTAATAAGTTAATATAAATCAAAACAAAGGATAAACCCGCTCGAAATCTTTAAGGAGGAAGAATTTAAATTGAGATATCGCCAAATTTTGCGGAGCTGAAGGAAATAAAAGCACCATTTTTTAATATTTTGAAATGTAAAGTTGTGTGGATGGATCACACATACCGATTCAATATCTTGGAGGCAAAAAAGTAGGAGAAAAGGTTTATTTTGTATCAATGTGAAACTTGTGCAAGTGGTGTTTGATGGCAAATTACGTAACCGTGATATAGGTGGTCGCAAGGATGGATCAACGCATGAAAGTACATTATTCTATAGCTCATTCCTGCGAGCGCGCCTGGGTAACAATGATATAGACGGTTCTGGGAGACAATGCTAATCTTAGTGGAAGGAGCATGATGACACAATTTTAAATCAGTACAAATCAAGAAAAACAAGCTCAAATCAAGACCTGAAACACAGTTGAAAACAGAATTGTTTTACGTATCATAGCTGTACAGCAAATCCCATGATAATTGATTCTGCATCCAAAGATTTTACAGAATCTGATCTACTGTACTTCACAACCTCTTACCTTACCTCTGAAGGGAACGACATTCGTCAGTTATTGTTAGAATAATATTTAAGTGTTCTCTTCTTTTATAAATATCTTTAACAATAATGTTATAACAACTAACTTTTACCTACGGTCGCACTCGCTTCCTAGGGGAACTATATAACTTCATACCTATTGTACCTGCCTAGATAAAAAGAATGTATTAATTTAGAACATAGTTTTTATAATAAGTGATGTAGAACAGAAAATAAATAATAATAAAAATCTATTGTTTTTTTTAGTTATTTAAAGTTGAATGAAAATATTTTAACAACTAAAAGGGAAATTTTAAGTACAAATGAATGTGGGCGATTCAAAGGCCACATCAGAATCTATATCCATAAAACGAAGTCGGGTTTTAACTTCTAACTGGAGACGGTCCGACGACGTCATGATCTTTGATTTGTTGGATTCGTCTCCATCTTGAATAGCAGAATAAATATTATAAACAATGGAAAATTGACAAAAATACATCTTCTTTTCGTCAATTTTCCATTTACTTTACTACCTACTTACGCGGGAGAAACCGCGGGTCAATACTAAAAAAAGAAGTCCTTTATTTAGGTTTGGGGTTTGCCACAGAATATGATAATTAGATTTTACATTTTCACGAAGAAGTCTTTAAACAAAAATACACGAATTATCATACTTTATAACAAATGCTGTGTTATACAATTTATTTACCTTAAAATAAAATATTGGTGTAAATAAAAAAAATATGAATGACTAATTAAATTTATAAAATTGATTTTAAGCTTGATCTATTAAAGAGTCCCATCTAGTGACAGATAGCGGGACTACTTATCGGTTTGATAACTATTTAAATGCTCCTTGCGTATTCAGAAACTCAGTAATAGATAACCGAAGTTTATCATATGGATAACTTTATGGAACCGATAGCTTTTGACAACTTAACTGGAAGCCTCAGAAACCGGGCATTATTCGAGCAACCTATTTTTATAATTTCATACATTTATAAGTTATCAGAAGGGTTGAAACCCTGGCCAGTGAGGGAGCGACAGACGATACCTCCTGGGGAAGGAGAAAATAGGTGAGCCCGTAAGGATGTGAGCACACAAAGAAAGGTAACTTTCCTTGTTATTACGTATAACTATTATATTTAGATTGTAGGTACGTATATGGGTTGCGAATGAAAGAGATAATTGTTTTCTCGTTAAGTTATTTTTCTAGTACTTATCTAATTCAAATTCAGGAAAGTTAAATAAATATGAAGACCTGAAAAATGTGTGTTATATAATAAAAAAAACATTATGTGTATTTACTTGGTTTGTGTCTTTATCAAATAACTTTGTTTTTGGGGATAAAAATATCCTATGTGTTAATTCAGCTACCTCCAAACCAAAGTTCATTAACATATGTTTTTATACCTTTCTTTCGTCTTTATTATGCTAGTGTGATGATGTTTAATATAGGTACAGAAAGGTTGAAAAAAAACAAAGTTACTAAAACACAATTATAAGTCCATAAATTGATGTTGTGACTATAAAAAAAAATAACTTAAACACGAAGAGTTAACGCTATCTATATATGATATCCCATGGTTTTATGTAAATGTTTTTTTTATCTGCATGGTTCCGTCAACTTTGGTTGTCGACTGTGATGTCTTGTACGTTCGTGTGAACATGCCTTTACTTCGCTAGACGGAAATCAATTTAAGTAAGGACAGAGCTGTTCTCGACGATACTAACATCAAATCCTGTATCGTTGAACCAACATTAGCTTTTAGAACATTTTAGGTAAAACGGCAAAAAATCACGTGACTACATGAACTTATATAATTAATAAATAATAAATATCTTGGGACAATCTCACACACGGTCATCTGATCTCAAACTAGGCAGAGCCTGTACTATGGTAACCAGACAACTGATAAACATACTTATATATTTCTAAATACATACATAATATAGATAAATAACACCCAGGCAACAGAACAAATGATCGTGCTCATCACACAAAGATTTGTCCTGGGTGGGAATCGTACCCACGACCTCCGGCTTAGCAGTCAGGGCACAGATTACTAAATAGTTTGGTCAGGGTCACTAACCACTAGACCAGCAGGCCCGTCATTAATTATGATTGTAGGAAGCAATAAAAATAATTAAAGTAGGTAGAGTAAAAACAAATACTGTTATTTAAGTTACATTTTAATTTCAGGTCTAGTTTTCTTTAACGAAATTACTTAACCGACATCAAAAGGAAGAAGTTCTCAATTCATTTTTTTTTGTATGTTGATCGGTTTCAGTTTTTTTTGTCATCGATAGGTTGATCCCATATATATTTTAATATTATCAGAACCGATTCAGTAGTTTGGTTATCAAATCATTATCACTAGAACAATTAGCCAATAATGTGAAACAAAATTGCATAATTTGTACTTTTGTGCAATGAAGTTGGTTTTTTCTACATAATCTCAACTTTAAAAGTTACTAAAATAATCCAGATCTAATACTTTCTGCTTACCCCTTTATCGACTCAAAGATTGATTTTATTTGTACCCTGTTATGCTACTTATTATTACCAAGTTACATAAAGACATGAAAACGTTCCATTATTTTATTCAATTCCCACAAATAGCGTAAACCTTTATCTAAATAAAGAAACATATTCCACATCCAACACGCATAAACAGATTACATACAAAAACAAGAAAACCGTACTAAAATATCAATAAAACAACCACGGGAAACTAAACTTTATGTCTACGGAATAGAACCTAATACTTTCCCGAGTTCAATATATCAAAGGGCAATATGAAATGATGTGTCATCTAATGATAAACCGACCATATCTAGATGTAAGGCGGTTGGAACGACTTTGGTAACAAGGCATGACTTCTATACGTTAGTCGGCTGCGACACAGGTGGGCCGCGCCGGCCGAACGAAAATAGACTCAAAATCAATACAATACTTGCGAAGATAGCGGTAGTGATGTGATTATTTCTAATTGATATCGATACTCGATAAATTTCTCTACTAGTTTATATTCATTATTTCGAGATAGTTAGAGGTTAAGCTGACTCAGGTTTAGCTAAATATATTTTAAGGAGGAGAGCTGGTGTAAACCTGCGTATATTTACTAACTGATAAACAAATATTATCTAGAAATTATTAAGATATTTTGTAGTGACAATGGTTGGCTTAAGGAAAATGAACCACACAGTTACATGATTATGATAATCAGATTACCGGTTGAGTGGATAAGGGTAGTTCTTCGAAATTTCATTCTTTGACTGATTCATATGGCCAAAATTTAATTCCACTTTCAGCTTAGTAACGCATCTTCATATGAAAATAGGTATGCCAAATAACGTATATTTGAATGAGGGACTCGTTTTTACAAAGTAGTTTTCGAGATATCGACATTTAAATATTTTGTGCCCAGATGAATCAGAATTTGTTACAGATTAATCAGAAACAGAAATAAAAATGAAAAGGTTTGAAGGTAAATGTTAGTCTTATGAAAATAATCATAATATTATAACAACAATAATCAGTTTTTATAAAAACAATTATCAGTGATCATATCGCGGAAAAAAATTGGTCAATTCAAACTTGCGTAAAATATGTTTCATGCGATTTCTTTTTAGCAGGTGTTTCCCGTGCAGATTTTTTTAAACTTTTGGGCTGACAATGAGATGCTACTTGGTGGGTTGGGAGTCCTCGGTGAATCTGATATCCAAGTATTGGGTGAAGGTGATTTTATTATTCTCGATGGGACGTCAGCGTTAGATGAGAACCGGTGTCTCATCTTCTGTTAGGTTCAAATCGATTCCCAGTGTCTTCTGTTGTCTTATTGTGGATCTTGTTATACGTGCCGATAATGGTGAAGTCTGAGTTGAAACCTGTGATGAGCTGGGAATTTCCGGAGATCTTGGTATGATTGAAATTCCTGGAGATGATGGTAATGATAATTTTTTTCGGTATCGTCTGCTGGATCACATTCGTCAATTATTTCCTGCACTCTACTTACTTGGACAAGAAAAATTACGCAACAAAAGTGCTCCTTTCTTGCTGGAAAAGGGAAAAACTAATTTATTTTCTGATTCATATCGGGTTTTGAACATATGAATCAGGCACAGATGAATCATGATTTTGCCTAAAATCATGCATAACTCATCATACATACAGACTTCAATATTGTGATTTTTCTACACGAATCTATAACCCAAAAGCATCACACGAAACTCAGATAGAGGTTTCAAAATAACAAAATAAATTTTATAAAGTAGGCATTGTAATCAGAAGGCTACCTGAACCAAGCACAGATGAATCAGATGTTTACCTTCGTTTCACCGGGATCTAATCCAACTAGCCAAAGGTCCGCCTTCTAGCTCATAGGTTGCACGTCTGGCTCCCCCCCGCGCGAGATTCCAGACCCTTATTATTATTACTCGATCAAGTACGGTCAAGCGCAGCTTACTCCACATGAATCAGTATTATACGCCGGACACTTCTTATTTAATTAATTATAAACACACTAACGTAGTTATAACTAATACATAATTTTTTTGTAAGAGGTCAATTCATTTCCTTTCGATATAATTTTAATTTATATTGAAGAATCAAAGGGAAAATGTGTCATCGACCATTTTGTTCCGGAAAATGGCAAACGGACGCCCTATATGAATCAGGAGAACAGACTTCAAAATTTTTTATTTTATATCTAGACAGCAATTATAAAAAAAATATAATTTGTCCTAGATAGAGGTAAAGCTAAACTGTATAAAAAAAAATATTACATGCCGATTTGTTTGTTGGTTACAGAAATATACCCACAGACATCGAAAATTTTGTCTCTGAAGAACTACCCATAACATTTTAATAAAAATATATATACTTAGCATTGTAATCTTAATAATAGATAATTATCATAATAAGTTTCGATATTTACAAAAAAAATAATATCTTAGTGTTATTTTGGTAAAGAATTAATTTTTGTTTATATAGTGATCTGTTTAATTTGTTTCTTAAAACAAGCTTGAATAGACAATCAATTAAAAAAAATCAAGAAACAACTTGCTTAAATAAAATCATCAACAGATTTTGCCCCTCCCTACAATTCCGTAGGGTTGTCAACTCACTCAAAGTAATCGCCCATTATCTATATCGATTCGGGCTTCTGTCCACCAATTCTCGAATCCAGTGGCATTGTGACCCTTACCAAACGACTTTCCCTTTCAATTTAACATCCATTACTCGTTTTAGTGCAACTGGTGAGATAACTGCTAACAAAAACGGTAGCTTACAGCGTTCCAGTAATAAATACAGGTCGGTGGTTGATTTTGGGTTGGTACACTGATTTTAACTACATTGTTAGAACGTTTTCGTAGGCTCATGAAGCGATTAACAGTTTTATGCAATTTATTAGATAATCCATTTTTGTTGTTACGTCACTTTTAAGAGGGTAATCATTTTGGTGTTAAAAAAGAAATTCTTCCGCCTAGCCTTTTCCCAAATTCCAAGATATGTTGGGACTTGGATTCCAGTAGGAATAAATTTAGCTGAATACCATATTTCACATGGAGCGAATGCCTAGCTGACATCCCCAACTCATTTTATTGGGTAACACACAATCTATCTCTGGTAAGACCGGTTGTAAGAATTGCAATGACTTAACGACTGTCAAAGCTCACTGTATATCAGGACCGTGCTTTCCGAGGCACAGAGGGGTCTAGGTATGTTTATAAATGGTCACCCATCCACGGACCAACCGCAGCGAGCGCGGGTTAACCTTTACTATCGGTCAAACCGTACGGCTTGCACTTAGTCACGAGCCCCTCAAATTCTTCTAGGATTATATAGATATGAAAAATTTGCGAGAATGATTGTTACTCGAAATCTACTTAACGCATTTCTATAAAACTATGTTTTACAATAGTATACATGTAGACGATATCGCGGGTAAATACTAGAGTATTTTATTTCGCTGTGGAATATTGGTTTTGAACAATAATCAAAATATTATTATAAAAATTTATTTATCGTACCTAATAACGTCTTATAAATCGAAGATCACCGGCTTTGAAAAAGTGTCACGTTCCGCCGGAGCCGAGCGTGCAAGCGAGAGGGCGGTGCAAGCGATAGAGAGGCAAGAACGTCCTAAGCGTTTAGCCTGTGACGCATCTGTCTCTTCCACTCCATCGGCCGATTCGTCCGAGTGGAAGGGAGACAGTATGCAATTTTTTATCAATGTTTTCTTATAACGTTGTCACGTAAAATTATCGACCGACTTTACAGACAACAATTTTTTTTTCGTAGTCGCAAAATTCTCTTATTTCTTTGGACTGCCGCAAACCAAATCCGTTATATAAGCTATTATTATTATTTCCAAGTTTAAACGTTTACCTCTGATCTTCCTTTTCTCTATTTAACCCTGCAACAACGATTAAGGCTCGAGTCTTTAATTAAAACCCAATCCCACAAAGAAATGTCGGTGAAAATCATTCAACCCTATAAAAGGATTCGGCAAAAAGAATTTCGGTACCCCCGTAAAAGATTATTTTATCTTTTAATCTTTTTACTAATATTGTAAGTTGAGATTGTTTGTGTGTTGTTAGAAAAGTTATTTTAGACTTTTATTTGATTTAAATTAATTAATGTATATTAATCCAGAAGCCATAAACAGGGATATTTATTACTATAATTATATAAAGTGTAAATTATATATGTATAATATTATTACTTACCTACATTTTATAAAGTAGGTATTTTATTTTCTTTTATACTTTGTAGATCACACTATATACAAATAATAGCAGCGGTAGCCTAATAGCTAGGGCAACAGACTTGCGATCATAAATGGTCGCTGGCTCGAATCCCACTCATTGCACTACCGACGTGAACCCCCTCGTCACACAAGCGTTTAGCTTACCACGACGTTAACAAGAATACTAGTATGCGACCCACATTGCTAGTAAACTTAAAAAAACACATAGATACAACCTAACCTCTTCACGCTCAAACGGCTTGACCAAATTTAGTATGGATTTAGCTAACACTCAGGATTAAGATATAGGCTACTTTTTTATCCCAAAAATTTTAGTGGTAAGCCGCGGGTAAGATCGCGGGGCGCAGCTAGTCTAATAGAAAACAGTGAATACGATGACTATTTTACATTATTGATGTTACTTGAACGTATATATGTATACTACATATCGGGTACATGCAACATGACTATGGCACTTTACTTAAGATACAAAGAAATCTCTCAATCAATAATAAATTATTAAATAAAGTGCATGTAATCTGACAGACTGACAAACACGGGGATAATTAGCACCCTGCCAATCTAATCATATCAAATAGTAATTAATAAAGCTACATTATATCAACATTCAGACGATAAATATTATATACTTAATATTATCACATGAGTATTATATCTTAAACAATAAGTATAGTTGAAACCACGAAAGTCGTAACAGCGACGGATGATAGCCGACCTTACCGCCTTGTAATACAGTTGTTATCAACGCCAAAGTCTTACCGCTAATTTGCTGCTGACTATACTTCAAGTTTATCTAAGTATTAGGCATAAATCAAGGATTATACATTAATTGTGATTAGGAAACTATTTGAAAATTTTCGAAAATAAAGATAAAAATAAAGTATCCACGTAGTTTATTAAAATAAAATTATTATTTTTTCTGTACTTCGAAAGTGACTATTTTTCTATTCAAAATATTTTTAGTGCCTATTTGTATCTTTAGGTAAGAAATTTTAATCTTTTTTTATGTTATAATTAAAATTAAAAGTTCATCACGAATAGTAAAAAAGCGGCGGTAGTATAATGGCTAGGATGTCGGATTTGCGATCATGTGGTTGCCGATTCGAATCCCAACCATGGCACTGCCGTGACTCGTAACACAAGTATTACGAGGTGTTGACAATAATACCTACTAGCAATGTGCGTTGCACATCACTAGGACTCTTGTTAACTTAACTTGTAAGTTATAAAAAATATAAATTTGAGAGCGTTGTGATTGCGTGGCGATAAATATCTTTATTTCTGTGATTTGTTTATAAAAAGGCAGCTTTGGTATTAAGTTAAGGCTTTAGATATCAAATTATCGCAATTAATATCACATACATTGCTCCGATTCCAAAGTAAGTAGCTCAAACACTTGTGTTATGAAATCATAGACAACGAAAGAACCACAAACACCCAAACCCAAGACAATGTAGAAAAACACTTTTTTCTACATTGACCCGTCCGGAGATCGAACCCGGGACCTCAGAGCTAGCAACACCTTGAAAACCTGTGTGTACGCCACTCGACCACAAAGGTCGTCGCCGAATATCTACGAGTACATTATAAATAATTATCTCAACAAATCAATACTTTAACAAGAAAGCTCTTCTAATTATCTCATCTCCATCCTAATTATAATAATATTTTATCTTAAAATTTTTGAATTAATTAGAAAGAATCGAAAACAATAAATATGATTACCAAATATAATAATCAAGTAAACCAAACAAAAACAACGACCCACCAATTAACTCCCAAACTCAGAATCAGGGTAAACTCGGCAATTGTCGACCGCTCTATTTGAACGAAACGTATAACAGACAAAGGGAATAAAAGGGGTTTAAAAATACGCCCAGGCCCAATTAATTAGAGACAATTAGCCACCCTTCCTGCAGCAACAAAAGGTAGAAAAACTCTTCTCATTAATTACGGAGGAAAGAGGGCGAAAGGCGAAACAGGAAGGTACTAGATTTCTCCCTTTTGTTTCTGAAGAGGAATCACTTTGAGAGACAGACGCGGGCGGAAGACTTAGTTCACGGCCGACATGAATTATGTTTACGATGTTTGTTGGTTTTTGGCTGGTATTCATTTATTGATTGTTTATTTGTAAATTATATTTGGAGTAGAGATTTGGTTAGAGTTTTCGTATCATCAAATAATGAAAACAAAACTCTATCACAATATCAGAAAGGCGAGAAGAAAAAAGTTCAAGGCAAGAAAATATAATATCTTTTTTTTTCACTTGAAGTTTATGTATATATATAATACTAGCGACCCACCCCGGCTTCGCACGGGTGGACATTTATTTATAAAGCTCTCTGAAAAAAAAATTTTGTTTGTATGTATGTTTTTATAGGTTTTTTTATTCGTGTTACATTTCTTTGTTTCGTACCTGCTTAACTCTTTTATTTTTGTTTTTAATTTTAACGACTATACACTATGTTCGCAGTAGTATTTGTAGATGGCATTAAAACATATTGGTTTTCAGGAGATCCTACTCGAGAAAATGCAACATATAATTATTGGCCATGAGAAAAGCACTCTTTGCTGAGATCGATGCCTACCATTGAAAAAGTTTGACCCTGGGATTTATTTATTGTAAGGGCAAACGATACCTTGACGGGAAACTGTAATCTTTTAAAGGAAATAGGCAAATCTGTCGGTATCATCGGGATCCGCGGAATGTGAGCGAGCTGTCCAGCCGCCCCGGGCCGGTGATGATGGTCGCTACAATCACATTGGCTCGCAATTCTTTTATCAAAAGTCTTGTCCCATTGCACATATTAGGAGGGCTTAAATTTCTTAATAGCATAATGATTATGGGCGTACCTACTTTTAACACCGGCGGCCATCATTCATTTTAATACCAAATACAATTTTAAATTCGTAATATCTTTTGAATGAATTGTCCGATTGATATAAAATAAAAATTAATTTATAGCTATTGAAACAATCTTGCTCAATAAATAGTTTATTTGGATAAGGATTAGTATTTGACGATAATATGATCAATAAACATAGGCTTATAATTTTAATTACTTTTATTCTATGGAAAAGTGGTTATAATGGCTAAAATATAAATGTTTGGTTAATACTATCGTGGACTTTTTTGTAGGCATTATTGAGGTCTACAACTTTTCTATAGAAATCAACCATACATCTCTAACCATTTAGGCAGCGTTCGCGAGAATCGTTAACGTACGGCAGATTTTTCGTCGACTTACTCCACAATTTTCACTACCACGAAAAATCCTATCTATTTTCCGGGATAAAATATAGCCTATATGGATTCGGAAGAATCCCTCTAAGTAATGGTAAAAGAAATTTTGAAATCGGTCCAGTAGTTTTTGAGCCTATTCAATACAAACATACAAAAATACAAAGGTTTCCTCTTTATAATATTAGTATAGATATAAATTTTCGTCGCTTCTAAAAGACATTAAAAAACTTGGCTTATTATATTTCAGTAGTAAAATAATAATATCCATTACTTATGCCATCAAAACAATGTTCTATAAAAACAAAGAAAACCAATTTAATGTTGGATCTGAATACAATCCAATCAGCATTAACGTTATCTATATAGATGTCAAATATGGAGATTTATCTATCAACATATTGACAGGGCAGGGCATAATCAAACAAACAAAAAAAACAATAAGCTCTTCCATTCCATTAAACGCAATGACAGCGAATCCACTTTCAGCCTAATTACAATGCTTTCAACAAGTCACAGATAAGTTATGTGTATATCTACACTATCTGTGCTAATCCGCACCTGACACCCTAGGAAAATATTCCAAAGTGCCTCCAACGATACGACGAACATTTTAATCGGCACACAGATTATACGTGTCCATTAAATAAGTAGCTATCAATTACCGTGCTTGTTCTGATAATTTTTAACAGCACAGATAAAATTGGGCAGTGCTAATCAAGCCGTCGTCATGTGCGCGTGTAAGCAAAAAAAGTCTTTCTTTATAGAGGATATTCTGAAGGATGTGAAGAAGAAGCCTTACAAGAACCTTAGTCATGAGCCGACGCAGCCGCTGAAGTGCAGCGGAGGCAAACCTGCCGAGGTCACGAAGCTTGAGGAGGTCACAAAGATTGACGATGTCGCGAGCGATAAACTGAGCAAATTCGATGTCAGATTCGAGGTAGCTAAGGATCTAGAACTAACCAAAGTGAATCTTGAGCAGAGAAGAAACACATACCCCCTGTACCCCACTCCCATCAAAGCGAACATGTCTTCTATGTCTCCATCAATGACATGGCCTCAATTCAGAGGGAAGGAGGCCGGAGGGTTCATTGAGAGACCTCCGTTCAGCTACTACAGCGATCCAATGCTAAACTCCAACCAAATATTACGAAGTCAACTCGCCGCAAACAGATTCCTCCCTCACCCATTTACTATACGACAAGCCTACGGATACGACCGAGGTAAGAAAAAACAGCTATACTTAAATATAAAATTACTGAATGATACAGTAAACGCTAACGCTCTTTTATCAACTGTGTACGAAAAAAAACAAATAAAATACGATTATAATATCGATTATCTAAGTAAATCGATAAGCGGTACAAGTAACTTGTATTATTCATATTGAATCACCTAATTTACGTCATTCGTATCTAATCTACCGCAGTATTAGGTCGTAATCTTAATCTTTAACAAATAAATTGGAATTTGTCTGTTTGTTTGGATGCACGTGGCAGTGCCTAGCTTAGACTAGCTTAAATAAATATGCGAGCGAGTTTCTTCGACCTAAAGAAAATACTAATTCTATAGGAACAATCAACTGCATTTAAAATTTATATTGTGTTTATCCAGGCTACGATCTATATTTGTAACTTATATTTAAAATAAAAAAAAAATGCTCCAATATGTTAATAAAAAATTTACCAAATTATAGCAAGAACAAACGAACACAAAGAATATTTTTTCGAGCATATTTTAATTGATATTCGAGTGACAAAGTAGCTTAAAATAACTATGAAAATATAATTTACATGTTAAAAATTCACGTTAAGGTACGATTTTTTAAACAGCGAAATTACGAACCTGCAAACCAACGCACACAAATTCAACCAATATACCACTGGGCCACTGCGGCATTTACCTAAAATTTACCAATATGAATAATAAAGATCTTTATCAAATCTAATCGTTATTTAATAAGCCCACGTATAGCGATGTGTATTTGTTATCGGCATAGAAATAGAGGGGTTTATTGTTAATGATAATTAAACTTTTAGATTGTACAGATTGTTAAAAAAATATTTTATTTTCTGCAACTGAAGGCAACTTTTTAAGGTTTTGGTCAGGATTTTCCGATTATGACAACTGATAGAGCATAATTATTTAAAGATTCAACGGCTTACTCACGCGCATTCTCGGGATCGGCCGACTAGTTTCAGACTCAATAAGTCCTTAATCACGAGCTCGGTGGTGTCGCGAAACGAACTGAATGCATCTCACGGAAGTCATTATAAAAATGATAGAGCATAATGCCTGAAGTTGTTAAACTACCCTCATATGAAACGTTCCGGTCATATTAGGTAGGTAAGTCATGCTGCTCTGTAATATGTTGATCAACAGAAGTATCTTGTAGAAATCTTGGGATTTGTTACCAGAGATACAAGAAACCAAAACTGCGTTTACAATTTTTTTTCTGTGGCTGCCTGTCGCTTTTAGTGCCAAAGAATACAAATGATTTTCTTAAAAAAAAACTTTAAAAAACGAACAAGTGCAAGTCGAATATACAGTTTTTAGTCGTACAAATGTACAGTTTTTAGACTTTTCTCGTATTTGTAGAATATGACCATGTTACTTGCCAAATTTCAAAGTTCTATATAATCGCCCGTATCTTTTTTTAACGTTAGCGAAGATCTGTAACATATTTTGAAAGCATCAAGGGATCTTAATGTATGGTATTTATTTTAACTCGATACCTAAAGTGATTTTATAAGGTTTCCGTTTTTACCTTTTGAGGTACGGAACACTAAAAATGGAATCAGTTTGAAACTTTGAACCGCAACAAAAATGTAGCTTGCCTCTTGCCGCAAAAACCAACAAAAGCCGCGAAAGCAATTTTTATACATCTTTGGACTCAATACAAACAGAGAAAGGTGGAACGAGAAATTTAAGAAAACTTTCGGGTCGGGGAAGACCCTTTTTGCTGATATAACGGAAAACGTGAACCTGGCGGTGAAGGCAACGCGCAAAACCTAGTTGGACTCGTTATTACCTTCATATAAGGAGAACACAATATCAAAAATAATTTCGGTTATCTTTTATTAAAACTAAAACAAGTCATTAAAAGCTCTACAGCTCAGTGTTAATATACCTAGAGTTAATACTGGCAGATTTCCGGTTAAAATAAATAAAAACGTTTTAAAACTAGTTGATTAACAAGTCATAACAAAATTATTTATTTATTCTTACCTACCCTTCTGTATATAATACCGGCCTATATATGTCCCACTGCTGGACACAGGCCTCTTTCCATTAAGAAAAGGAATAAGCATGGATCATCACTTGCCGCTTGCTCACTGCGGGTTGGCGGTTTCGGTTGGAATGCGATAAGGTGATCGTTCTGTTTACCTGAAAAAGAGAACTCTAAAATTGCCATACGTGCTGCTGCAATCATTATGAAATAATGATATGATTGGTGATATCGGTGACTGTTTTAAATCGAATATTGTAATAAATGATTCAATGAAATTTGTAATTCCTCGTGACTATGCTTTTTTATACTTTCACAATCATATGCTTTACTGTAAATAGTATGTTTGTACCGTTATCAAGGTTTTTCGGTTCCGATAACATCTTCAGAGACTTCCTCTAAACAAAACTGTACCCTATATTTTGCAAAATTAAAAAAAACCATCAATAAATTGACATAGAAATTGGTAAATACTAAATTATCCTGTTTTTATTTAACGTTTTTTATCACGTTAAGAGTTCGTAAAACTGTGTAATTATTATTTCTTTTTTCACGAATTTTATTACATACAAGCGGACCCGAATGTCTTTAGTTAAATAAAAACCAAAATTTTCCCGAATCTAGCTGAAAACTGCATTAAAAACCATTGCATAGTTTAAAAGATCTATGCGTACAAACGGCGGGAACTAAGTACTTTCTTTTATATCTACTATGTAGAGAGAAATTTAGATTTTTTTAACTTTATTTAATACTACAATCTGTATTATATATGCATTGTTAACATGACTTGATATAAACTTGCAAACAAGCATCCGATTGCGAAAATAAAACCAACTTATCTGCGTGCTTATCTCGATTTAAATTGGAATTATAAAAAAACCTGTGTAATAACGAGAGATAAGCCCTTAAAATTTTCAAGTTAATAATGTGCTAATTATAACGAACTGCATAGCGATTCCGATAATACATTAGACAAAGTCACAGCGAATTCGTCGGTGAAAACTAGATTTCGTATTCCGAAAACCAGTGAAAACTAAAGTGGCGACGCCACTGTGAGTTGTGTCGGCGAATAGAACTAAATAAATGTGAATGTGCGAGTACTGTCAGTGACATTATCAATCGAAAACATGACATTTGAAAGGGGCAGTTGGTATTCCGAAAACTCACTTGGCACTTTTCACGTTCGAAATCACCTGTCAAAACAAAAGTTACTTATTTCTCGGTGAAAACTGAGGTGAAAACTTACGATAAATCTTTTTAATGACTAAATTACCTGTAAATTACCTAACATTGTTTCTCATTAAGTTTTTTTTCTAAACCAAATTAAATGTTCTTTATTTGTATTCCTAAAATAGGATAGTTCCTATTTTAGGTATTAAATTTAGTATACCAACAACAGAATAACGGCGGCTTACCCTTTATATCCATCGGTCTGTAGGTATACGACTTGTATTTAGCCACGAACCCTTCTCAATAAATCACTTTATGGAATTTAGATAGACACAAGCACTCATTATTTAAACCGCACCAGTTTTTTCAAATGATACCTACGCCTAAAACAATGCCAAACTTGTTAACATTTAGAGATAATAATTTAGATTATTTAAGAAGCAGAAAACGATACCATCTTAAATAAGAATTTTACATAATCGTAGTTGGTGAAAAACCACTTGAATATCGAAGCACAAAGGTTTTTTTTATTAATTAGTTAAAAACAACACCAAACACAAAATTCTGAATGTACACAAACAATTTGTTTACATTTAACAACTTTTCGTACCGAGTGCTGTCATAGCAAAGGTAATAACACATACAGCCAATACAATCCTATTAAATTAAATAACACCCTTTTAGCTTCTTGAAGAATTATTTTAACCAACAAACATTCAGTAATCTATCTCGAGAACATATCTTATGGAGTCTAGATCCTTAAATTGAGTAAATTATTTAAAAATTAAGGTTTATTTGATGTTACTAAAAGCAAGTCCCGTCTAAGCCCACCTCTAAAGTTTTCACCTGAGATTTCGACATCACTTGAACTTGAGTGCGTCAAAGCAAAGTTTCAGAATACGGTGAAAAGTACAAGTGAGGTGAGCAGTGAAGTGAGTATGAAAATCTATGTGAGTGGTGAGGTGAGTTTGGTTATTTTCGGAATCGCTGGGCTGGTGCATTTGTGAATTGCGAAAGCTCCCAAATCAATACACATCACAACAGTCACCAAAAATTTGATGACGAAAAACAGTTTTACATTATCTTCTAAAACTTTTGAACACAGTTTGAAGTCCATAAATTGAGGTTACTAGCCGTGCCACGTGCTATCGTTTTTATTCAATTTGTAGTTTTTAATCCCTTTGTTTATGCCATATTCCTGTGTGTCTTGGTTAGCCTTTGTGGTAGCATCCATGGCCCGCCATCTTTTTTACGTCATCTGCCCATTAACATAATACAGAAATATCGGCTTCGCTTGTTTCGACTTATTTGCCAAAGTTTAGGTTTGATGAGTGGTGATAATAACCTCCTTGTGAGCCTACCTCAACAAAGGCTGCAATATTATGCTAATTCAAACAATACTTGTTATCTATTAAGATAAATACTGCCCAATATAGTGCATTAATCTAAATTACGATGATTGCATGCAATAATTATTATCTAAGTAACAAAAAGCCACATATTATTATTAAAGATAAAAATGAAATGTATCTAGTTCATTGGTCGGCTGAAACGACAGGGTTCTTAAAACTGTTGGGTACGATCCTTCTATCCGGCGAAATCTTGATGTTACGAATGGTTTAACACGAGAGGTTTAACACGAAAATATTCCTGAATGAATGAATTAATATTTTTAAAGCACAAAAATTATTAAATAAATAATAATTGTCTATAATAGACAATTGTTTATAGGTCCAAATGGTATAACTTTTCGTTTATATTACGTTACGTTGAGAGCGGCGAATATTTGGAAGAATTATATTATAAGTAATACCAATTGTAATTGCTACAAACTACCTTGTTTAACATTTAAATATTTAATATTGTCTTCAAAAGCCAATGTTTTGTGCTACAAAAGTTATTGACAGGAACGACGTCTATTAAACCGAAATAGGCGATCAGGTACCTACCTACGTTTTTATTATTCGCCATTGTGGCGTGTCTCTACATAATATAAAAACTGATTCCAACTAGGTATAAACTTTCTGGAATATGTTATAATATGATAGTTCTGCTCTGTAATAGCTATCAAAAAGAATCATCTCATCATCCACAACAGCTATAATTATTTTTTCAATCAAAACCAATCCAAAACAGGCGTATAACTATAGCAATACAGTTAAACATTATCATCATAAATATAAATTAATAATTACCAAATTTGACATCAATAAATGCGATACGTTTCTGGGTAGGGCTGCGCATACTTCCTTACCAAAAACACAGATAATAATACCTGTTCCAATTAAAAAAATACACAACGTTATCGATTAAGTACCTATCAAAGTGATAACTATATTGGCTATTAGTTTAAAAAATACATTTTCTCAATGATTACGCTGTTATCAGACTTTATCTTTTAATTATAACTATTGTAATATATTTAATGGTAACAAGGCAAGGTGTTATTATCTCCTAGTGGTCTAATTTGTCGGATTAACGATATTCGACACTATTTGTTGGGAACTAGATAAGTTGTTTTGTCTAGGATTCGATCATAAGTGGATCATCAGTCATTATAGTTGATATATTTTGCTTATTATGATCGTATCAGACTGTTATCACATGATATAAACAATACTTTAACAGCTTTTGAGTCCGATGATACAGCATCAAGCCTTTTACTTTTACGGCAACTTATCCTTATACACCTGCGTGGATATCAGTTATTATCGCTGTCAAAAGTACCATATTGGTACCATATTAAAGCGGCGGTAGCCTAATGGCTAGGGCGTCAGACTTGCGATCATGTGGTTGCGGGTTCGAATCCCACCCATTACACTACCGTCGTGAACCCACTCGTAACACAAGCATCTTAGCTTAGCACGAGGGGTTAACGAGATTACTAGTAATGTGCGACCCACATTGCTAGTAATCTTTGAAAACAAAATCAGTTGTGTAGTTTAGTCGTGAAAGCCATAGAGTCAGATTGTCAGACAGACTGTCAGATTAACAGACTGATCTTGAATACGGGTGTCTTTCGCTGTTGTTGTAACGTACAGATTGGAAGAATGGTAGGGAGACATTTAGCCTGCAGTGGAACAACAATCATGGGTAAAATAAAGCGAAGTGGATGCACCATAGTCATATATAATTTATGAAGTGAATACAGACCGAAAAATAAGAGAGAGACAAACCCAAGGTTCGGCTTGTCTATATCTAGTATTCTGATAGGTTCACGTCACGTCACGTTCTGTAAGGGCACTGAGCCTTTGTTATTACAGTCTTGCAAAGAAGAGGCAGATACCTATTGGCTGTAGGTACTGTCGCTTTGTCTCTTTCTAGAGAGTAGTCACTTTTCTGAGGATAACACTCGCCTTTTCTCTGTCTATGAATGAATGAACCCACTTGTGGCCAGCTGTTAATAAATATTTCTAATTTGTCTAGTACCACCGGGTTGCTGCAACCCGTGGTGGGGACTCGGCGGGCGGCGGAAGGGCGGGCAGGTCCGCTTCACGGCCGCGCAGACAGGGGCTCTGGAGCGGAGGTTCAGCGCCAGCAAGTACCTCAGTCCTGATGAACGACGAGCACTAGCCAGTACATTGAGGCTTAGTGATAGACAGGTAAAATATAACATTCAAATAAATCACTATATTTACAGGTAAGGTTACCCAATAAAAAAATCATGACAAGAATAGGAGCCATCCTTTTTTACAAATGATATTTTGTTATTTTCTTGATTTGTAATTAATTTTGAACTAGCGGACCCACCCCAACGTCTCGGCAATAAATCCCTATGATAATACTCTTATTCCCGAATACTGAAACGTTAATTAACTTTAACACATTTTTAAATGACTATCTGTCGCTGTTTTACACCTTTAAATGACAGAGACAGTATGAGAATTAAAGGCGGATTTAAACTGATTGACGTTTCAGTATTCCTATCGGGAGATTTTGGTTTTATCACATACAGACAGATGCAAAGAGGCAGACAGTCGCAGCGGGGGACATGTCAGGACATGTCTTATAATATGTATAGATGCGTGGCCAACCAAACAGACAATAAATAAAAAAAACTTGCCTAAAATCGACTAACAAAACCGCGCCTGCCATAAAATGATTACGAAATGCGCTTTTAGAAGAACACTTAATACTCAAGTCTATAGGCGCTTCGGTGACCAATGAAAATTTAAATAACAAATATTCACCATCACTATATCAAACTACTTAGATCAATCTAAAAACAAACATCAATTATTATTTAAAAAATGTTGACAGTGTTTGCGATTAATAGAATAAAAATATTTATTATCTGCAACAGATACATGAAGGCAATCATCTTGATAGCAAACATTTACCTATTAATAATCTTATCTAATGAACCTGTCTTAGTAACACTTGTGCAAAGACCACGATCTTTATTTTTATTTGTATTGCTTTAGAATAACAAATATTTGCGGTATAACGCATAATATCTACACACTTTTTAATAACTAAATTAAGTAATTCCACAACCAGCACCGTTATCCACTAATTAATTGATAACAATAGCAGCTAATTACCGAAAATACTAAACAATAAAAAACAAAACTGTGTGGCTTAACACAAAGCAGTTTTAAAACATTAGCAACATTAGAGCAAAGATTAAATATTAGACCAACGCACTAAATTACCCCATATCCCATTAAATTCATTTTTTAAGAAGCATTTTATGGTCATCCCTCTCAAAAGCTTCCTAAAATAAGTGTACACAGAGTCAACTTGAAACAACTCTTCCACGAACTCCAGTCCAGCATGCCAATCCTTTTGGTACCTAGTTTGATTATTAACAATACTAAAGAAAAACGTATCTTTGTTTAGGTTAAAACCTGGTTCCAGAACAGGCGCGCCAAGTGGAGACGGACAGCACCAGACTCGGCCGACACCGGCAGCCCGCCGACAGCTGACGAAGGCTCGGATGATGATGTCCATATCGCTGATGACGAGTGAAAATGATGCGTGAAATAAATGAGATGAGTGTGAATATGTTGTTTAATTTCTTTAAACATAAATTTTGCCTAGCCTTTTACCATCTTTAGTTGGGTTCGGCTTCGTCTCACTGGATTCAGCTGTAACTGTGTTTTACACAGGCAGTAACAGACAACAGCAGCGACGACCATTCTACTAACTTATACTCTTATCTATTGCCTATCTGACTTCTTAAACACTCTAAACTACTTTACACAGAGATAATGAGATCAATAGATGCCATAAACGAATAGTTGCCACACTTTTTGAAACTAGAATAGAATTTAATATACTTTATTGTACACCAACATTTTAGACAAACTGATTTGAACTACTTAGTTAAAATCTCTCAGTATAGTTATAAACTTAGATATTTTTCTGAGCAAAAGGACTAGGGCTTTCATTAGGACAGTTCCATTTTGTAGTTTTATCTACAAACCAGCTAGCAAGCTCACCATATCTTTATAAGATATGAGAAAACCTTTCTTTTATAAGGTCTACCGTAGTTAGCCGGAGCGCAGGCTTCGACTACATCACCAGAATTTTGGCGAAACCTTAAGGGCCTTCAGCTAGAGCTACAAAAAAACTAACTATACGTACCTACGTTGGTAACGTTCTTTTATGGAATTCAGACAACTTCCGACCTCGACTTAGCACGTAGCTAACAATCTTAGTAAGGCAAGCAGAAAGGTCTATTTTTTATTATTTAGGGTCTTATTCTTATTTCTAGTTTGGCCGCTCGGGCAACTTGATATAGGGACGGGGTGCATGAGAGGAAACCCAAACATGTGCATTGGCTGCAACTAAATCCAATGGCTAGGCTATTATCATTAAATGCTACGTTGGTCTAGTGGCCGCAAGCGAGTGCCGTTGACGAGACCAAACTAATTCCTGGGTTTTTTCCTACAAAAACTCTTAAATCTCTCTTCTCTCGGCCTCGGAAAGCGCGTAGTCTTTAGAAGAGTCGTGTCGGATTGCCGTCCTATCTGACCATGAGATTGAAGGAATAGAGAGTGCAGCTGTGTGTTTCTCAATCATAAATGTGCCACGGACTGTGCCCTGTACCTACCGTAAAATTACAAGTAATTTTTGTTCCATCCACATTAAGATGCGATTCCCGATTCAGACAGACGACCTTTTTTTAGTCTTGGATATCAGTTTTTAAAATAAAAATGAAGTCTTCTTTCTCTAGTCCTTTTAGTATTTCAGGTACTGTCCCTTCATGTGGCTTAGCTATTGTTCACCCAATATCTAGTTACCTATTCATAGGTACATATTTACTTACCAAGTACCTACAAAGTTTCGCCAGATATAAAAATATGGACTAAGTACTATTGGAAAATCATTTAGGTAGGTACTATTTACAATACCACCTGTCGATTTACTTCAATACTTACCTATTTCGGGCTTTAGAATGCAGGTTTGTGATGATGTAACGCTTCACGCTAGCACCAGACAAGTGAGTGATAATCATCACCAACAAATCAATCAATATTACTTGATTATGTATAAACAAATAATCAATTAAAATTCCAAACTATAGATGACTTTGGTGAAATAACAAGATTATATTGGAAAATTCATTCAAGAAATGATATGGACAAAGTGAGCAAGTTTTTGATCATTTTTTTTTTCTTTTAAAGATTACTAGCAATGAGGGTCGCACATTACTAGTATTCTTGTTAACCCCTCGTGCTGAGCTAAGATGCTTGTGTTTACGTCGGTAGTGTAATGGGTGGGATACGAACCCACATGATCGCAAGTCCCTAGCCATTAGGCTACCGTCGCTTTATTTATTCATAAAACTTGCTCATACATTATATTAATCCATTCAAAACTTCCCATACAAACGTCCAACCTCTATTTCATCCATTAGGGGATGGATTTCCAAAATTGCTAGAATACGTGTAAATTTAGAACCAAAACTTTGTTCTGGAACCGGAATCATGAAAAAGATAAACAAGTTTGTATTGTGTCAAACATTCATTGAACTACCAATGATGGTACACTGCGGACAAGTCCATTGCCTTACGATGTGTTGTCGTTTGTTCGTGTTACTGTAATCCAATCGGATTACCTATCATGCTAAACAGAGTGTGAAGTAAATAATTCAATTTTCAACAAAAGATAATATACTTAATTATGTAAACTTATGAGTGAAATTGCTAGGATTGCCCAATCATCATCAATCTTGAAGACCAAAATTATGATACCTATCTCTTAAATACCTAAGACTATACTTACCACGTTCAAAACACGTGGAACTTTACATAATCATTAGGTATTACAATCCATGATTGATTGGCGAACGACCACAACCATCTTCAAAATCCATCATTACCTGGATGTTAATCTATTATCTATAAGATAATATAATAAGTAATCCATTGATAGTTTTATATCCACTAATAATAATTAAATAATCGGTAATTACCTACGGTCATGCGACTTACCAATGTACACAAGAATTTCCAATTTATTATGATAAAGAAAGGAGTGTTATTTAATTTGTTATTAGGAGATAAGCAAGATAAGCGCCTTAAGCCACGCGACAAAAATATACGGGCCCTATACGGGCCACGACAAAAAATATTATTGGGCCTTGTTATTTTGGACCGTTTTTTTAAGGAACCCAGGTACGATAATATGCATTACGATATAGATATTAAGCCTAGATTTCGATTAAGTATTTATTGTTTTATTATATTAATCAAACTAATATTGTTGTTATGTTATAAATTGATATCAGTTAGAAATTCCACAAAGCTTATATTTATGACATAATACAATATTTAATATTGCTTCTGTAATTCCTTAAAGCTCACTAAATACATCTTCAAATATTTTTTATAAAGAATGGATTTGTTGGATGCCACGGTTTTTTACTACCGTAGGTACCTTTTTAATACTTTTTGGTAAGTGTTAATTATTCTTTTAGCTACGTTTGGTTAGACAATAGGAAAACAATGGTCATGATTTAAAAAAATAGTTAAATTCAGCATAATAAATACACTTACATTTTACAAAATATTTTATTATTAAAAACAAATAGACCAAGGAAAAACTTTGAAAACAATCAAACACTTAAACACTATTGATTGAACTGAAACCCTATAAATATATTTATTTACATCCTTACACTTATGTATCGTGTTCAGGTAGGTATTTACACTCTTTGGCACCGCATTCAAAAATATATTAATGTAATATAATTTTTTATTTTGGGCGCGGGTATTAAAATCGGCTGCCAGGAAACGGCAACTGAGTTATTTCTAAATGACATTTTTTTCCGTTCATTTTCTACACCCATAATGGCGCTAGTGTAGTCCCACAAATAATGAAAAAAATATCGTTTGAAGGGTTTTATATTACTGCTCGTCAGGTAGATTCCAATTTAAAGCCAAAAGTTATTTTGAACGCGATATCAAAGACGTGTAAGTTGAGTAAATATAATATTTCCCTCTATTTTGGCACAGCTGCCATGCATCCGACATGTATTGAGTAACAGAATCCGACACAAGATCAACAAATGAAGACCGGGTCACATTCAACTAACACTTAAAATCAACTATTCAGTCAAATCTGTGCACCAAAACGTATTGCTATTTACCCGTCATCGAAAAAACCGCTTTTGACAGTAACAATTTTAAATTAATTTCAACAATCTACAATACACACTAAACATCAATATAGTATGTATATTTAAGTACTTAACATTGTTATATTAAATATTAATTGAAAAATATATTAGACATGGCAATTATGTAACTTTAATTATGCAGTCATGGCTGTTCAATGCTTAATTTTCCCTATGATAACCTTTTCAATAAGGCTTAAAAAACATGTTTTAAATATGGCCCATACATACAGGTGCAAATGCATGAAATCAATATTGAAAAAACTGCTTCTATAAATATACAACTTTCTTCGAAGACGTCCTAAAAAAAAAACCGAAAAAATATTTGGATCTCACGTCCCTATTTTATTGGGGGCTATCGCGTTTCAAAAAACTGCTAGGGTCGCTTTTGTCGAATATAGTCGATCCGTCAATATCGACCAATAGCAGGCCTGTAGCTTGTCATTCATTGGTGGAGAATGAGTCCTTATGCAACACTAGCGACCCTCATTAGCTGAGGATATTTTCTTATAGTGATGCTAAGTATTTTTAGAAGTTGACTATAGGTCTCTTGAAAAAAAAATTACATATCTATGGGCAGAAGCAATATTTCATGTATGACCACGAATTTTCGAATCACATGTACAAAATAAGCTCGATTCAAAAATTCGATTGCCCCATTAAAGTTACATATTTTTAGATAAATCAAATGTCATTTGTGCTTCAAAACTACATTTAATATTTAAAATACTAAACATGTATCTAAAATAGAGATTGAGTTATATTTCCTTATCAACTATCTAGTTTGTTCTTATAAGAACGATTTAATGTTTATAAAATTTTGTATTCAATCCATTAATATTTGTGAAGTATAGTGAAGAAAATTGTGGGCGATGCCAATATTTTTAATTATTGTGAGCTATTTCATTTCTCGCAACACTAAATACCATGTGACGAGTGTTGCCAGTTATTAAAAACAATTTTCAACAAACAAATTGTTGATGTCTCTATTGGAAGCTGTTGCGAAGAGTAAAATTTTTACCAGACTAAAAACCTAGATCTTATAGACACGTAACTGTAATATGGTCGGTATACTTCGATCTCCCTGAAATTACGCGTTTCATAGACATAGTTAAGAGAAACGAATTTTAGCACGCTTCAGAGGTATCATAATATATTGGCTGTATAAACATAAAGAATATTGTGCACTTGTTATACAGGATTAATTTAAAAGGAGTGCGTATATTCTACGAGGAAATCAGGTGCATAAAACTGAATCACTTTCCCCACGGAACATAGGTCGAAATAAAATGGAAAATGAAATTTTCATACAAAGTGACAGTTCTCGTGACTTATGTATGATTGCATGAAAAGTAGATTATCAATTTTAAGATTCAAAACTGTGTTCCTTGGGAAAAGTTGTACAGTTTTATGGACCTGATTACCTAGTAGAATATACGCTAAACTTTTAAATTAATCCTGTAAATATTTTACATTACCTTAAAAACTTTGACCTATTGCTGGCATAATTGTATTCATAGATATATTGAAAAGATAGAGCAAAACAGTGATGCGACAAGATGAATACTTTAATTACACATTAAATATAATGACAATAAAACAATGCCATCATACTTTAGACCGGAACTAGGCCTTACATTGTACCACACATCGGTATATGAAAATTACACTATTTTATATTCAATAAATAACTTATTTACACGATTTATACTTGGTTGTCAACTGCAAAGGTTTGTCTTTTCAAACTTTAACCAATGACAAATACATGCGTATGAAAATGGATGTTACTTAATAATTACATGAAAATGACTAACTTTTTGATAATTTACAAAATTGCATAACTTAATATAAAATATGCCAGTTTTGTCGTTTTTCGTTGGTTGTAGACCCTCTTACATTTATTCAAGTCATGACAAAACAGACTTGAGCAATGCTGTGAGTTAAAATAGTGTGAAAGTTAAAAAGACGTTGAAATGCAACAGCCGCTTTTAGAATATTGTTTATGGTTTAAATCACTAAACCAATGTCAATTGTCAATCGGACCATGACTACCTTCCTTCACACTATTTTAACTAACAGCATTGCTCCAGTCTGTTAATGTGTATGTTTTCCACTGAATTTCAATAATAAATCTTAAGATTTTGCGAAAGTTAAAACCTCAACCTTTTTCTACTATAATTCAATGACGAGAGCCTTTAAGGCTTTAAAGGCTGGAAGATTGAAAATCTTTGTCATGAAGCATCCAAAGACAGAAATACCTGTTCCATTCACACTGGCAGTGCATGTATGCATGATCAAAGGAAAATGAACCGTAAGTCTAGGGTGGTTAGTCGGTTTTCCTTAGCGCGCCCCTCGCGCGCCATGCTTTTAGCAGGTTGTAGGAGAAATACATCTGGAAGAAGTGTATTTGTGACGCTAGCAGCACGAACGCGTACCATAGGAGGCCGTATGGATAGCCCTGGAAAGAAACACAAAAGTCATGAAATTAGACGAATAGAAGAAAAATACGAACTTCAATGACTAAGAACATAAGTATAAAAATCTAACATTTTAGTGGTGAACTTTATTGGAAAAATAATCAATTAAGTTAGTACCTATTTGATGAAGAAAACAGAGCTTATTGATAACACGTTAAAAGCAAAACTCAGAAAGTCGTCAAAATATAAGCAATTATTTTAGATATAACATAGTTGAATACAACATTTTATTTTTAAGTTATACTTCTTTAGTCTCGTTATGAAAAATTTACGTGAGTGAAATTTGTGTTACAGTGTTGCGCGCGCATTTTATCGCGCACCACTGCAATTTAAAATTCACACCTTTGTTTATGCGGTAACCATGGCAAAATTGGTAAGTAGGTAGTTGCCATGACGACCAAATTTCGTTATTTTGAAGTACGATTACCGCATCCACAGAGTTTATTTATCAATTAAATAAAAAAGGTCGTGATAACTTCTTGCAATGATATAAAAACTGTTTTCTTCTTCAAATATCAGCCTCACAGATTTTTTTTAGTGATGCTTAAGAAGTATAATTTCTCACGCGCGTACATAAGTACACGTACCCATTTTTACATGGTTCCTCAGTATTGTTTGAGAATATAGCTCACAAAGACAATTTTTTTATTTATTTTCACATGTGTCCCGTTTCTGGGCCTTCTGTTTCAAGTCACGCCACCAAAAAGCCAACCGAAACTCAAACATATAATAAATAACTGACATTAAAACTTACACCCACCTGCCACAGCTCTATATCGACTTCACTGCTATCATCATCATCTTCATCCATGGAGAGATACCGCCAAACGTCCCCACAGTAGTACAGTACACAGTAGAGAAGTGGTCCGAACCCTAACGCCGTGATACCGTACATATAGTGCCGGAGTTGACGGATATTGTTGCGCTTGATGGCTGAGAGGCCGAGGAACGAGAAGAGGAGGGAGAGGCACCAGAGGTACTCCCACCAGAGGGGCTGGAATTAAACAGGCTGCGTTTTAATATACAAGGTGTCTTCACACTAATATTAGTGTGCAAGCACATAGTATTAGTGTAAGGACGAAAGTTGTGATTGGTTGTAATATAATAATATAATACAATAACCATCTGATCCCAAACTAGGCTAGCTAAATTAAATTTATATTATATTTAAAAAAAGCTTGTACTATGGCAAACTTTATTTTTTGTAAATAAATTATTTTTGTCACAAATAAATTATTGGTTTCGCGTAAAACATGACCGGATTGTTGATGCGGGTTCGAACCGGGGAAAATACCAGTGTGACTTTTTCAAAGTTATGTGAACTGTCTTAATAATTCTAAGAAACTATTGACAAACGGCGCAGGAAAACATCGTAAGAAAACATAGGCTTAAAAAAAATATGCCTGAAATCGCCGACCCGCAATTAGCAAGCGTGGTGCTGATTGCTCATTCCTTTTCTATATAGGAAGAGGCATGTGCCCAGCAGTGTGACATTTATAGGCCAGTATTATTATACCTGTGGTATCTGCAGCTCCTCAATCTCCAGTATAAATATGTCGAGCTTATCGAGGATGTCGGCGGAGAGCTTGGCCAGCATCACCAGGAACATCATGTGATGGAAGAACACGCAGTACTTCAGACGAGACTTGTTTAGAGCACTGCAAACAAAATTAAATAGTTCAAAACAAATCCTTGTTTTATAGTTTAAATTATTACCCGATTTACTACAGACAGAACTACAGTTTATAAGATAACTTATTTGTTTCGGGATTAAAATGGTAGCCTATTTTTTTAATCTAGGGTGATAGCCTCCAATCTAGGTTATCTCCACGCCAAAATTGGTCCAGCCGTTTGAACGTGAATAGGTAACAAACATACAAACACACTCACAAACTTTCGCCTTTATAATATTAGTGTAATTGCGATAGGAAAAGAGATCTTAGTTCTCATACAAATTTTATTAAAATAGATGCAGTTGTTTGGTTAGGTTACGTTGGTTTTATTTTGAACTTTTCTGCAAATATTTTTGTTCATAGTAGTTGTTTTTTTTTCTTAGGCTGAGGCCAAACGAGCGTAATTTTGTGAGTTGTGAGTCGCAGAATTTCGGTTGTAGAAATTCTGCCTTCCAGAATTCTTTATGCGTGTGAGTCGGCAGACAACTCATTTTGCGTTGCCGTGTGAATCAAATAGCACTTTTGTATGAAACCGAATGTAGCAGACTTTCTGCGACCGAAATTCTGCGACTCACGACTCATAAAATTACGCTCGTTTGGCCTCAGCCTTACTGTGTTATCAATTATTTTAACCAGCCAAAACGTTCACGGCCTTTCTCCACCCTGGGAAAGGCTAACCATCGGAGAGACCTCTTCCATTTTTACGGGGACACGATGTAAGCTAACGCGAACCCTAAAAGCATAGTTTACCGCCTGGATCACATATGGGATATTTTACTGTGAATTTACACACTGTTTTCAATTACCGTCGGGGCGGAGATCGTTATCAACCAATGACGGCACTGGAATGAGTCTAATGACGCTCTTGTTAGTTGCTCTCCGTCCTGCACGAACGTTTTCCACCCCCTCTACATACAGTCGCCAGCAGAACATGGATGTGTCGTGTATGAATTTGCCAAGCTATAGGTAAACCTGACATGTTCTGTAGTAGTTATGTGCATTAGCCATCAAAGTTCATGGCTATCTAGACCTTAATGGTAGGTCCCCAAGTACCACTGAAGAGTACCACCACATTAAAGATTGGTTATACTGGTAGTGTAAGCATGATTTTAGGGTGACTATAAACAAAAAATTTACTCTGATACTTCAATAACTATAATATAACTAATTTTATTAATGGGAAAGATTTTTTTTTTTATTTCATTTGTTTGTAGCAATTTATTTCATAAACTACTGGACCGATTTCAAAAATTCTTTCACCATTAGAATGACTAAGGTCTGTTCATCTATACTTGTCACAAATAGTAAACGACGTCAATTACAAATCACGATTTTTCTCAAAAATCACACATGTTACCACAATTAGTTTACAATTCTGAATAGATCACACAAAGTTTCCCATCACTAATTTTATTGACATTTCTTACATACGCCATATTTGTTTACATGTTTGGACAAGTATAGATGAACAGACCATACATTATCATCCTGAATAACATAGGCTATATTTTTTACCAGAAAACAAAAATGGAGGACACGGGCGGAGCTGCGGGCAAAACCTAGTTAATTTTATTATAATTTAAACTAAATAAAACCTCATTTAACTAAGTAATATTTTTGTAAGAATCTGTTGGTCTAAATAAATATTGGCGTTGAGCAGCAACTCGCACGTCGAATAACGAGATCAGGAAATCCATATCCCTTCCTAAATATAACAGCAGAATACTAAACTACTTTGTATAGGTCTAGGTCTACTCAATAAAACATCTGTAATTCATCCAGTGGTTAAGTTCACCGCACTCAGTGAGTTTGAAATTGTTACCAACTTATCCTTAATAATATAATAATACCTTTTGGTTACATTCTAAACAGGATGTATTTTATGTCTGTTAACCGATATGGAGTACAGGATTCAGGAAAAACAGAAAATGATCTACTAGTCCTCACTGTCAAGACATTAAGATCAATAATTCAGATCATACGATAACCAGCATACAAATTACCCAAGTATTGAAATTGTGCAATGTCAAAAAAACTAGACTTGTTCCAACTAGATGTTAAACAAATATTTTATCTCACTAAAGTTCAGTTTCTTATGGAATTTACAACTGGATTTATATAAACATTCTGGGTTATACATGCTAGAATAGTTTCTATGAAATTATGTTCATATGTTTATAACATTTGATTTACAATTTTTTTATTGATATTAATAATAATATAAACTATAAATATAAACTCTCAGTTTATTATTAAACTGAGTTTATATTTTTAAAATGAAGAGTTTAATAAATGTTCAATAAGTTTGTGGTCACCTCCATAAATGCCACCTGAATTTATGTAAGTCAGTGTCATAGTTTACATACACATACATTAATAAACCATGAATATAATGCATAACAAGCCAATGTAGAAACAATAGTCGTGTTACCAATAACAAGGGCCTTAGTGTGCCATGTTATGTTATTATACACCTGTTTCATGACAGAAATAAGGAAACAGCACTATTTTATTATATATATATATTTGCAATGTAAAATCTTATCTACATTAACATAATAAATGACTAAGAAAAAAAATATCCCTCCTCTCCGGCAGTCAAAATAGGCATCTCTTCAAATTGATAATTTTTCATACATAATATACCTATGTGTGGTTGAAGATTGATACCACATCAAAAGATACTTTTGTTTTGGTAGTTTGTTTACTGTGGAGCATAAAGGAATCTCATAAAAGTTGGAAGTGGGGACATAGCCCATACAAAACTCCAATTGTACAGTCTCAACTCTGAAATATACTTTGTGTTGCTATTGAGTTATTACATAAATATGTGTTATGTTAAAATGTAAATGAATGCCAAACCTAAGTATTTAGATTAAATTATATACCAGCATTATAGTTATCATGGGAAACAACGGCTCCCAAATACAGAACATCCCCAATTTAACAAGATAATTAACATTTTATGCCTATTCCAGCTATATATTACCACAGTCTTACTGAGTCTCAAAGCAGGTTTCATTAGAAATCATAAACTAAGATATCGTAAACAGAACTTAATGCCACATTTGTATAATTAGCTGCCATTACTGTATAATAAAATTGCATAATTAGGCATGAAAATTACAACAAGAATTAACATTCAATTCAACAATTGAACTTGATTTACTACCTTCTTGATTTGATTTATTTGAATAGAAAAACTATAGTAATGTTTACACTTCTTACCACAAAATTGGTTTAAAGGCGGACTTAATGCCTTAGTACAAATTAAATCATTTATTAATTTGAAAATCCTTATCCTAGTATTGTCATGACTATGTGCAGCAAGGATAGTAGAAAGTGCATTGTTCCACTTACCTGTCACTAGTTAAAAAAATACCGTAACATTTAGGTATTATTCTTTTTATTAAAAAAAACTACTGGTAACGTTATATTCGTGACAACAGTTTTTTTCATTGACTTTTCAGGGATTCATCAATTTATTACCTATTTTATGAATGGTATTTAATCCTGTAATGGTTTCTACATCAATTAATCACTTTAAGAGGAAATAACCAATCATAAAATATGCAAACAAAGTGTACCATATGGTTGTGGCAAATTATATTTACTGAATAAACAATAGAACAAAATTGATAAGTTTAAAGAAAGTTCATAGTATTTAAGTCATTAAATTACCTTACCGATATAATTACAATTAACAACCAGAATTGCTTTGTTTTGACCACTTTTGTAAGTAGACTACAGACTAATCTTATTGGATACCTATATCATTTACATACTAAGATAATTTTACATGATTTCTGCGTAGGCTAGCCTCTAGTAGACCTTTTTAAATAATTGGCGCGAAACATTATTCGCTATCGACTGCTTTTGTCTAAAAATAATTTGACGGAACTTGGTCGAAAAAATATATCAACTGTATAACAGTTTACATTCAACATGCAAATAAATTATTACGTACGGCCTTAAATACTTGTAAATAAGCCAAATTACGTACCTAATCTGATATTGTGCTGCTATTTTTTCTCTGTGTTCAAAATCGGCACCATTGGTACCAGTCACCATAGGACCTCCACGCGAAGCCATTTTTCTAACTAAATAGTATTATAAAACAAACAAACTTTAAACTTTTACACGATGTTAGTTCACTCAAATGACATCATTCAGATAATCCTGGCAAAGATTTTTCTTTTCGATCATTTCATTTTTCCCATCTGCCAAACGAGAGCCAACGAAATGCCAAAAATGCCAACGTCTCAAGGTTTTTCATTACGTTCCGATTCACTCAGTAACAATTTTTCTATTTAACACTTTACTGAAATAAAATAATGAGAAAATTGCAAAAAATTAGCAAACTATTTTGTATTTCGTAATTAAATAAGATTTCACATTGTTTGCTTTATGTAAGGTTAATTACGTGCTTATTAATTAAATTGCAATGTGGTAATTCTATAACAATTTTTGTGAAAAGAAACGTATATTTGACATCTACAATTTTACTTTCGGATACACAATAGTGTGTCTTTTTTGTTATTTTATGAATGTCTTTTTTCTTTGAGCTTTTCAGACAAAATCTATTGCAGCATAACACGCTAAATAGTTTTAATTATAATTAAATTCAATTTAACACACCACCTTATTTTCTGCCGACTTTTCTTACACACCTAATAACTTTGTTTTCGATTCGGCTCAACCATGTTCAATAACAACGCTCTAAGATTTTCAACGACAGAGAATACACGAACATCATATAATAATGCTTTAGTACTGAGTACTTGATCTGAGTTTAGCACCTACATAACAACAATTTGCTGTTGATTGCGAAATGGGTAAGTAAAAACATTAAGACGTAACACCTTGATTTTATAGCTTGATGCTCTGCTTGTCACCGTGTAGGTACTACTCTTTCAAATATTTTATCAAAGACTAATAAGTTTAATTCGGCTTCTATTGTTTGTATCTAAAAACTTGCTGAAAAAAGAAAGCTGCAAGATTAATAGCAAAAATAAAATAAAAACCAAAAAAATCTCGTTGTTACCATCCTGCTTTTATCATTTTTGGAATTAATAAAGGACAATCACCGATGCTCTTGAAAGCAGTTTCATTAATGAATTAATCAAGAAATTACAAGTAAGGTAGCCATGAAATTGATAAAAGGAAAATTAAAACACGTGTAAGCATAAGATTCTTGGGCATCTAATCACAATGCAGTGCATGGAAAATTCATAAGTTTTCAATGATTTGTAGGATGGCTATACTGTTGTTTGATTCAGTCACCAAGCCTTTTTATGTACTATCACAACAAGGAATTGAATTTTGTAACTGTCATGAATTTCATGTTTCTAAGTATTTAGCTTACGCTTTTTAAGTAGGTACTTATACGCATGAATTGAATTGTTAGTCAATGGTAATGAGAAAAATAAAAGCGTGGAAAGCAGATTTTTGTGAATACGAAATACCGATACATACAAGCATTATACATAAACAGACAATATAGTATTGCTATATTCCCTTTTCTTCGCAGTTTTATCCGCCTATCAAATCTTCTTACTTTGCTTCGTGAACAAACGCTGGAACTTTCGACTTTCGTCCTACTCAGGGTACCTGGTACATCCCTGCTGGAGTTGCGCAGAGCTTGTGTAAGTGATCTCGCGGCTCCAGCAAAGGCAAAGACGGGACCGGGGTGTTTTTAGTTGGTGCAAGTCCGACATATCCCCACGTTGTGCCCTCAGCGTTAGTTGAAGGCAATAGCGTTTCATTCACCCCGCCAAAAAAAAAGGGTACCTGGTACATGGTAAATACATAAACAACATTTTGATGTCTATAGACTTGACTTGCATGCCAGGCAACCAGTCATGATAACAGGACGGCTTACCACACCATTTTAAGCGGTATACAGGAGCGCCGACTCCCTGTTGGAGTTGTGGAAAAGCTTGTGTAAGTGATCCCGCGGCTCCAGTAAAGACAAGAACGGGAACGAGGTGTTTTTAGTCGCTGCGAGTACATATCCGTGCTCTGTACCCTCAACGTGGGTTGAAGACATTGTTGTTTTACCCCGACAAAAAAAAAGGAGCTCCGACCTGAGACTAAAACGTGACCACAGGCAATGACAATTAATGGAGTAGGTATGATATACGATACTATACCCACAAAAATTATATTAAGTAGTTCGGCATTCGTTTAGAACATCATGAGATGATGAATTGAAGATGCATATTATCCAAAGATGTTGTCCTAAAAAATCCAAACGGTTGGGCACAGTAGCTATTGACGTCACAGCTACAGCAATATTGAACAAGAACGCGCGGCAAATTAGAAACATGCACATAAAACGATAACGATTTTAATTGTTCCGCCAAGCTTTGTTTTATAAACAGAGCTCATTATTGAACGAATCATAATAGTTATTTTGGTTACAAACTCCCCGTTGGTTACGCTTCCACTGTTATAAATTAAACCCGTTTACTTTTCAAGTTTTATTGTCATTAAGTTGGACGATTGTGAATATGAAGGTTCTAGTGGCTGTCGCTTTGTTCGCCTTTGTGGCTTTACAGGTAGGAAATTGTTTTATGTGTAATGTCGACAATTATATTGTGAACAAGAGTTTGCGGAAGCTCTTCTCTTAATATAATTAATACTTAGTGAAAATATATCGTTGTACTTTCTGCAGTGCTAAAAAAATAAAGCTTGGTCAAATTTAATCTGAATCAAGGAACGCGAAATTTATAATATAAATAAGCTAAAATAGGGCAAGTATAAAAACTACACCTATTTAAAAAAATATGGGTTATGTATCTAGATAATTATGTGATCGAGTTTTAAAATAGCCTACAGTTGTGTATTAATAAGATTAGTGATAGATATTTAATTCTGGACCTCTAACCTAAAATATTATAATTTTTTGCATTATGTTCCGAACGGAGGTTCCCAATTCAGGACCCTACCACCAAACAATTAATTGGGTAATAAATAATAGTTTAATTAATTGTCTTGTCACATACGTTACTAAGTATACTTATATTCCAACACTATTAAACACCTACCACGGAACACTATTCTGTTACGTGATTCCTACAATAATTGAAACAACAGATAACGGTGTGCCCTGCAATCATACTGTTTTAAAGATCCATTAAACGCAACTATAGGTGCAACAAAGGCAGAATAGAATCTCCTTGGCAAATCTGTCGCATACAACTTTATAAATCACAGAGTTTGTAAATATTCGACCGGTCCTGAAAATGTTCTTTTGGGTCCATTTTGCCTGAATCTGGTAAAATGGGCGACATTAAAAGGCTAAGGTCGCAATCCCATTTACCGTTCACGTTCACGTTATTTGGATAACATCTTTCATGAAGGTCCAAAGTTTGCATTTCCTTATTCGTCTCAGCTACCATTCGTTAAATGATACCCATTATACCACTTTGATCAGTGTTGTTTTTGGCGCAATTATTATTCAGCTGCATTCTTTAATGTTTCACTTTTCAGATTCCTAACCACTATGACTTTACCGTTTAAGGGTTTAAACCTAACTAGCTTCTGCTCATGGCTCCGCCCGCATGGGTGTCGGTTATCCCGGAAAATTATAACCTTCCTCAATAAGTGGGCACAACAGAGGATTTTTTTTCAAATCGGACCAGTACCTAGCTCCTGTGATTAGCGCGTTCAACTTTTATGCTTTATAAATTCGTATAGATTAATAACCATAGCAAAGGAAAAACTAGGTACAGCCTTTCCAATGTAAATATGAATAAGGACCAAGGAATAAGGATTTTTAAGGATAAATATGAACTCTTTTATTTTCTTTAAGAGATGTATTAAAAGACTTAAAATTAAAATGATACAAATACCGTGGTCAGTTGATCCACCGTATTCCAGATTTTTTGTTACATATGTCAATGTCAACGCCTTTAACACACAATGCCTTAATGATATTAAAAATCCCTTACCCTTGGCTATAGAAACATAGTACCTAAAGACATCTGTTATGATAATAACTCGAAACTACTCGTTATTGTGCAGCGGTGGAAAGTACTCCAACCGCTGTCGCTTTAAACAACATAATTATATAAAAAGCCTTAGTCAATTCGGTGATTCAACACGATCACAAAAGACCGAGAATAGCATCTCCCATGCTATTCTCGGTCTTTTGTGATCGTTCTCCTTCTCTACTTCATATCTATCTGAGCTATAGACAGATTAAATTAGAGAGGGATAAAGCATAGGTTCAATAATGAATCGATACTGGATATTTTCTTGCCTACCATATAAGTACATAGATATTTTATGAATCTATTGCTATTTTCAACGATAGACTATTTTACTAACCTTGATTAGGTACTAACACATAAAAATTAAAAAAGTTTTGATTGACCTAAATGCTCCTCCATTCCCAACTCCACTAAGTACTTACTTACTCCAGACTTAACCGCTTCCAAATACTTCTAGGCACTGACGGAGACCCTTCTTCCTTATACCTATCTGCAGACCAGATGACGACCGGTTTCCGCACTCTTCCTTTGCGAATCCACTTCAATAATCCTCATACGTAATGTCTTTGAAAACCAAAATCTTTCAACAATTTCAAGCCTATCCTTATAAGGCCATGCCAAAGGTTAGTTGAAATGTTTAATAAACATGAATAGCTATGTAATTAATTTGATTACATATGTACCTACTCCAATCATGGAAAACGTGTAGAAAGCAACACGTGATTAGGCTTAACGACAACCAGAGGAAGTTAGATCGCGTCACTTGTTTTATTGCTTTGCAACGTGGAAGCAATAACTGGATATTACGCACCTACTACCAATTTTAGCAAATTGTTACTGTGGAAGGCAAGCGGAAGAAATGACTCGATATGTTGCAGCAGTGTTTTGGCACCAAACATTGATACGAGAATTTCGCTTACAATATTTTGAATTAACTTCCTGAATAGCCGACCCATCTCCAATATTTAACCATCGATTTATAATTTAAGGGTTTATTTTGTTATTGTAGCTTCATTTAAACGGGCATGCTTGGAACAGTAGGATAATAGTTATAAAATTTGGTTCATCAATACGAATTATTTGGATTTGATTCTCATTTAAAAACTCACAATATGTCTTTGTAATTAAGCTGAATTCAGCTGTAAATTAAATCATGTTATAAAGCATATTAAACCCTCTATCTAACTTTTTTACTTTTCTTACTGACCTGAAAAGAGTTGCCAGATTGCGGAACTGACAGAGACTAATTTCAATTCTGAAGCTCTTGCTGTTGTCCTCTCAGACCAGAATATAGGGCTGGAAAACTTCACAGACTTTGAGGTACTTACACTTCATTGCGTTGGTTATGAATTAGGGTCACAGATCTAGAAATAAAATCAAGCTACTCTTTATTCTACATCCCTCTGTTCTCCTATTCTTTATTATAAGCGTCTTTCAAATTCCTGAGTAATGGTGGGCCTGTGTCAGGAATAAGAAAATACCTAAGTATTAGAAAAGAGGAAAAAAACAAAAGTTAATCAACAAATATACATGTTTAACACTATAATACCTATCCCACTAACTACAGCAACCAGTAAGAAAATTTTGAAAATCCTCAACGTTGGAATAAATACTCTTCTGAAGAAAGAAGCCGAGGGACTCTTTCCTCAATGCTTGATTAATCGGCAAGAGCATGATGATATAACAAGGAATGGTATTCCAGATGAGTCACGGTGCACCAGCGCCAGAGGAGGAGAAGAAAGATGAGCCCATAGCAGCGCCATCGCCCTCACCAGCTCCCTCCGAAGCCACGTCTGAAGCGGCCGCGCCCGTTGAGGTTGGTAGATATTAGACCTTACCACGGGTACAGTCAAGGACCATATGTGCAGTAACACCTAAAGTTTTATATTCGCTGTCTCAATGCTTTTCGCAGGCATATCTGCTAAAATCATTTCTCCTAGTTATCCTGTCATACTGAACCTAAACTGTAAATATTGGTATAACTGCCGGCACGGATCTTGAGCGCTCGGCGGAAGAGTGGGGATCGCTTTGCGCATCGTACGTGCAAGCTATGCCGAGCAACCAATCCCGAGCGCATCCCGAGTGACAGCTATGACTGCAAGCGTAGCAAAGAACGAATCTCGAGTGACAGCTATGACGCGATGCGCTGCGGGCCAATCACTGCACTTTAGCCCGCCCCGCGCCTCACTTCATACCCCAAAAGGGACCCAATAAATCACTTCTGCGCAGGTGAAGGTCAGCGCTCAAGATCCGTGCCGATGATTATATACTAAATTAAACCCTTACGAGCATTGCCAGTGCCAATAAACAAATTGAGGTGCAGCACTTATTGTCTTTTTCTGTACATAAGGATAAGAAAATACCGTAATTATTCCCGTTTGCTTTTTGATATTCAGCTAAATCATGAGTCATGAGAAATAAATATTATAGTACCAATAATCGTTAATTCATGAGAATTTTGAATAAAACTGTAACCAGTTGAACAGCGGAATCTTCCGCGACTTCTAGAGCGGTCTTGCCTGCTCTAGAAACCACAAAGAAATTGATAAATAGTTCTTTTACTTCCAGGTAAAATCAGAAGCGCCAAGTTCGGACGCGCCGGCGGCCGCCCCGGCGGCGCCACCGGCCGTGGCCGTCGTGGCGGAGACACCAGCGCCCGCTGAAGAGAAGAAAGCCTAGGTTATGTTAGTGTAACACCGAGGACATGGTGCGAATGTAACAAACCGGAAAGATGTCCGACTATAACGTATTGTGATCTTTGTAAAATAAACACTTGGAAATAAATGTGTTTTGTGATTGAGAGGTATTTGTGTGTGTTTGTTCGTCTGGAAGGATCGACAGTTTCCTTTAGTAAGACTTCGCGTATTGCCATAATCCATAGTCCCCGACCGATTACAGAAATGTTGGTCCTAGAAATTATACTCACTACGAGACTTTCAGGTCTTAATCGGGATCCTCAATATTAAATACAATACTTAGGTAGACGTCAACGTTACAGTGAGTTTTTTGTACATTCCTAAAGAGGCATTCAGCAGCGCTTCGAGCTTGTGGTGTACCTTATCAATATACTAAAGGAATTAATCACCGGAGTCATGCAAAATTTCTAATCAAGTATAAATTAAATAAAGCAGATCAATCTAGTTCCTTTGCACATAAGAAAAGCAATATCCATACTTTACATGCGTTTTAAAATGATAAACTAAAAATTTACGATCAATACGGGTTGGTTTTGATCCAAAATTCTAATAACTTGCTCAGACAATGTTTTAAAACTAGAAAAGATATTTTCTAGACAACCTTTACCTTAAGACATTAATGACACGATTTAATTATGTACTCAGAGATGTATTAGTGAAACTTTTATACGTAGGTATCGTAACAATTTTGTTACGCATCAGTTCGACCCTGTCTTTTCCGTTTTGTAATGCGTAAAGAATTGTGCATTGTACTATGGCTACAACCGTATAAACGCTCACGAAACAATCGACTCATTACATAAACAATTTAATTAAACATGTGTCATGCTTGTCACAATGGTTAATCTAAGAACAGAAATTGGTATTTCATGCGTTGTTATGAATTTTCTGCTGGACGCAATCAGTTCTGGTCGATAAGTCACACAACTTTCATACTCGAATATTGAAGATAGCGAAGGAACAGATTAATAGGTCTTAGGTCTTTTAGTGAAGATTATACTTTAAGATGAAGCCAAAGTAAATAATTGTTGTTGTTGTCCTGGGGTTGGCTTCCAGTCTCGGCAAAAGGTCCATAGGAAAGTAGTAGGTAGGTATCAGTAGGTACAAGACAGTAAAATATCCATGTGTTATTCCGATACATATTTTATTTCAACGGACAATCAGTTAGTAGTGAAAAACAGTATATCCCTCACGCTCCCTCCCGAAGGCAGTTCCAGTGGAGTGAGGGCGACGGCACCAGCGCTGCCGACTCTGTACCTTGACGTACTTTCTGTACCCTGGATATACAGAGTCACCTGTAATAGCCAAAGTTAGTAAGTACTAGAAGCACGTACAATGCTCATAGAAGGTGTTTAGAATAGTACTTTGTACTAATTCTCGATGGCAGAAAACATAGAACGCAACATGCTACGTCCCTACCTCTTTCGCTTCCTTTCTTCTGATTTCTTCATCTGCATATCAGCATATACTTAAACGTTGTCATCAGAAGATGGAGGTTCTAAGACAAGCTACAATAAACACTTGATTGATTTCGCGGAAAGGAAACATATTATGTAAACTGCACATAGTGTTAACAGCTTGGTGAATATGCCCGTTCCTTGAGTGATAACAGAAGAAAGCCTATAGGACCCCGCAGAGAGGGATAGTACGGTACGGGCTAGTATCGGGGAAGCATTGCCATTGTATAATAAGAAATGGTGATGAATTTTCCCTAAAAAGTAAAATAAAAAAAGCGGAAACGTACTCTGGTCATTTAGGCGAATAGAAGACCGTCCCTTCGTTTTCCCAACGTGGACAACCAGAATTTCACCGAGTAAACAAGAAATGGTAAAAGATTTCCATTACTTCACCCCCACCTACACATCTTTTTGAGTTTCACAGGCAATGGCGGTAGAGTCTGGGTCTGATTAATCACTAAACAGATCAGGGAACTGTCTAAGCGCCTTGCATAGGCTAAGGCCCCGTGTCCGCACAAAGTATATTAATGTTTTTTTTCTCACTGGCAATGTGGGTCGCACATTACTAGTATTCTTATTAACCCCTCGTGGTAAGCTAAATGCTTGTGCTACGAGTGGTTTGACGTTGGTAGTGCAATGGTTGGGATTCGAACCCGGCTACCGCCGCTTCGTTTTATATAAGTAGTGAAACATTATTGGAAAATTTGATCGCACTGCTTAAGGGCCCCGAATTGGTGAATCCGGCCTGAGTAAAGTACCATGTGGCTGGCTACCTGTGGCGGCGGCGCGTGTCGGCTGGGCTCGCCGGAGAGCGGCACGGAGCGCGGCTCGCGGCGCCGGCGCTTGCCGCTCGAGCGCCGAGTGCCCTCGTGCCGCTTACGCCCGCCGGAACCGCCCGAAGCACCAGTTGCGCCGGACTCTAGGACCGAAACACAATTCTATACACCTATGTTGAAAGGACACTCCGCAACATCTTCGCATAGAGAAGTACGGGAGTTTGCTATGTCAACATAGATGGTAACAAAATATTTGATCGAAGGTAACAACGTTGATAGCTAAGGAGTCTCTTTTGTATTCCTAAGTATTGTCACTCAGAGTCTGCCGGTGACTGGTAATCTATAGCTCCGAAAAAGCTCATCGAGATTATTTTCTTTCCATCAACCAAGCCATGATGGTATCATTTGAATGAATTCAATAAATGCTAACAAACCATCGTTATCGTGTGACTCTGGAGGAGGCAGCGGCGTTGGAGAAGGCGCGGCGTGGCTTAGTGTAGATCTTCGGCTTTCCACTAGCCTGACCAGGCACTCCAGTGCTGCCTGCTTACTCTGTATTTAAAATACCATGATCACAATTAGTAAGCAGTTTGTCCAAAGCTATATTAATTTCGTGGATGGAAAGAAAGCCAAATTTATGACCTTAATTTCATCCAGTAAAGGGTCAAAAGCTGCAGCTTCTGTAGAGTCCTTCAACGCCTCCCAACTCTTGAACAACTTTCTGTCTGATAGGCGTACTGTACTTTCTAGTTCACGGATCTCTGTTAGAAAGAAAAGAATGAGAGAATGAAAATAATATACAGGCTGAATTTTTCAAGTGGGCCTTCAGGGACAAATCCGAAACTAAAGGTAATATCGAAAAATGTTTAAACGAGTCGCGAGCCCGAGATGAAAACAATAACTTGATTGAAAAAACAACGGACTTTCAATCCAAGTCCGTATTCAACTATCTTCCAAGTATCATGGCACCTCATCAGTGATCTTCCAAATTTTGTTTTTGATTTCTAAAAACTTTTGAACTAACCAGACTCTCGCAAGCTAGCGAGATGCGCCACGATATGTTTCCTGTGAGCCCGCACAGCGCGTCGCTGAGCGCGCGCTCGAACGACTACGTCGCGTGCATTACGGGCTTCAGCTGCCAACGCAGACACCTCACGAGCTTCTTGTTCCAGACGACGTTCTAGTTCACTAGGGTTAACGAACCACATATAATTTTGGACAACAGATAAGTACTATTATAAGGATAAATATACGTAGGTACTCACCTATTTACATTCAAAAGTAAATAGATACTACTTAATTGGTAATGGTATTATGGTCTTAGTTGTACCCTTAAAAATTTTAGGTACCTACTACAATGGTATACTCTGATAAATTTTTAGACTGAAATAAGTCTATGCCCATGAATTACATTGTATTCATGATAGAATTGGCTATTAACATTTAATTCGCGTCGTTACAAAATGATTTCAGGACAGAGAATAATAATTGGTAATAAAAATCAAAACCTTGGATATTCTCCAGTTACTTTGGCGTAGGACTGAATGTTTCGTATCACCTCCACAAGGTGATGTAGCTGGTCACAAAACTCGGGGAGCTGTTCAGGTGTTAAATATTGCCCGCCGTATCTACAACGAAACATTATTTTTTCGTGCGTTATCCTCATAGCACTGATGAGTTTTCTGTACCTAAAAGTAACCGTCAGGTTTGAATTACTGTGATTTTTATCGACTTTGTAGTTGCCTACTCTGGTCCGATTGATGCTGTCGTTAGTATTTCATTGGGTTAAGTACTTACATGAGGACTTGTCGACATAGTCAGAAGCATTAATAGGTTGCTCAAATCTCTCTGGAGCTAACCTACCTTGCCTGTCTTAAAAGAGGACTATTTTCGATTGAACTTTCTAGTAGTTAATGAAGTTATTGTTGAATTTGCTGGGGAGTTTGTTGCGCCGTTTGTTCTCCCTGGCTAGAGCACTTAGGAAGCGGTGGGGTGGGCGAATCAGGTTCTGTCTGTGTTGATGACATTCAAAAAGTGCTACATGGTAGCCTAATTTGAATAAATTATTTTGAATTTTGAATGATACCTACATGCTTTTTGTAAATATATAATAAGGTGTAGCCATGCGTAAGGTACTAATCCATAAGAAGTCTACCTCAAGTCGATGTTAGCAGCGAACTGCTCGTCTTCGATGGCACTGGAGGCGTTCGGAGAGGCTCTGTTGCAGACCTGCGGCTCCAAGTCTTCGTCCTCGTTGGTGGTGCTACAACCAGTGCTTTCGCTCATGCTGGACACGTGAAGGGCCTCGTTAGTTGACGGCTTTATATGTACGTAATACACGCTTTTCATGTCGGTTGGTGAGGTCGACACGTTCGTGTGAGCCGTCAGTTTTCGTCGAGAGCTGCGGACACGTTTGTGTTTGTAAGGATAAAGGAGAATGAGTTGCTGGTGGGCGGAACAACCTTGCAGAAATTCGACTCAATTTTAAGGGGCACTCTTCCTACTTATAAGATGTTGTATATAAAGTTTTTAAGTTTTTCACATTGTATGGCCATACACCATGTTTTTTGCGCCTATGCCTCGTATATACACTCAACATACTGAAAGTCAAACTGTCTAAACAGGCCTAGTATGTGCTGATGATAAAGGTAATTGAATTCAATACCCAATTATATGGGATTAATAGGATATACATAAACAACACAGGATGGCTTGGAGTATAAGTAAGCTATGTATGGACAAAGCTACTCACACGGACGTCAGAGAGTAGCGTTTATGATAGTATTGTATTTGTGGTGGTCGCCTCGCAGACGCCCGAGCAGCCTGCCGAGCAGCCGCGACTGTCGCCCCCCGCCCTCCATGCCGCACCTTCGGGCCTGTGTAGAACGCTGCCACTGGAAGGTATCACCAAGTATCACTATCATCATTTAGGCCCATATTTTCAACGGTGCATTATTATCATGACGGGTTCCCAGGTTGCGCTAACAACATGGTTGATCGTGAACAAAGATTGGCATTATATATGTATATAAGAATTTCTGCGGAAGAAAATTAGTTCTGGTTGATAAGTCAACCTCTCTTCATACTTGTATATTATAGATAGCAAAGGAAAATATTAAGTAGGTACCTACTTAGAGTTTCAGAGGCAACCAATAGGTAAGAGGATTTTTGAAGCATCGCTATCATCTTTTTAATTATGACAGAATTACTCAGGTTGCGCTACCTGCAAAATGTATACAGCCAAACCTATCGCAGTCCACAACTGGACACAGGCATCTTCCAAGTTGCGCGACAACATCCGGTCCACCGCCTTTCGAAGTGGGACTAACGGGAACTGGGTGTGCTATGGTGCGCAATCATGGGATGTTTGTTCCCCTAGTAACCACGCTGGTTGGTGACCGTAGTTTTTTGTATTCGTTCTTTAGGAGAACGCTGATGCCCACACTGTAGTTTTTAATGTATACAGCACTGGAGGGTAATTCATCTGGTATTTGGACATTTATTTATTTTATGGTTCAGTAAACTCTATTAGTCAACCATAGGTTGATGCAGAGACAACAAATAGGCTTCCAACATTATTTAGTTGGTATTTTGGTTGGTTATTGTGATGTCCATTATTAACCATATCTCGTATTGACAAGGACTTGGCTAGTCAACAAAATTAGGCTTACGGTTTATGCAAGACTGCAAGTAGGTCCTATATAGGATCGGTAAGCGGTAGGTACTGTTATCCCAGGTTTATGAGTTTAACAAATGTCTGCCTAAAATATTGCCTATGGTAATAAAGATCAAGAGCGTATTCGAGCGGAAGTTAACTACGCTACATAATAAAAATTCTGAGGAGTCAGCTAACAGTTCTATCTTATCGTCAACACCTTTTAATAATTTCGTCTCAGGTTCCATCAAAGGAAAGGAAAGCATTAAATAAATGGAAGCAAATAAAAAGGTTAATAATACTTAAAAAAAGCAAGCGTTACAATCGTCAAAGTTAACTTTTTTATTGAATAATTGTTTTAATATAAAATAAAATTACTCACACTTAGAATATAGAAGCGAATTTAAAATAGAGCTGTTCGGGATGTGTCCTTTCAGCTGCATTATAAGCCATGTTTCGAAATATTTTATGATTTTAATTACAAAATGATTAACATTTTGACAAATGATTGTTGACGGCCTAGGTCGCCATTTTATAATTTTATTTTTCTGTCGTAAAACAAAGGAGGTCCTGAAAAAGGTTTTATGCTAACATCAGCGTTATGTAGGTTGGTACCTACATAACAAGTTTATGTATTGTACCTCGATGGTCTTGAAATCGTCCTCAGCTAAATTTTAGTGATAAGCCCGGCAAGCCTATTACGTAAAACTCTGCAGTAGCAACAGCAACCGCAACGCGATCGGTCGCAAAATGTCACTAGAAACCGTATTATGGAAACCTATCGCTCGCCTGTCGCATGGATGCACATCGCCCACTGAACACTAGCGCCACTAGCGACAGAGCAGCAATAGGTGGAAACAACTAATTGCAATTTTAGCGTCATCTGTGGTAATTTTTATTCTGTGCGTCTTTTTGATTTGTTTACTTCAATTTTCGGTTATTTTCAATTAATTTCAATTTCAAGTATTCAAGTGGTAATGGTTCTCCTCTCTGGCCATCGGTGGAAACGTGTATGTATTCTTGTTTTACATTCAGATCTCATGCTCACGTATCATGCTTGAGTTACCTTAGGTACAATAACGATTTTCTTCTTTTTATTCTTAGTACTGGGCAGACTTGAAATTCAAGGCAAAAAATAGGGCCGCTGCAAGGAGACGTGAAGCCACTGGCACTGGTGGTGGGCCAGCTACCCTCGACCAATTGTCAGCAAGTGGCCAAAAGATCCTTGCGATAATTGGCGAGGGTGCTGTTTATAGGGATAGCGAGCACAGGGTGCCTGCATTTGTAAGCTTTATTTTAATTTTATAATGTAATTAATTACCCAGTGTGGTTTGTGCGACTCGATGATTAAAAAATCTTGTTTATTTCAGCCATCCCAAACTCTGCCAAGTACAAGTACAATGAGTGCGGAGATTGAGAATACCACTGAATACCAACATAAAGTGGTAGTTAATACATCAGGTAGAACATCATATTTTCATAGTTATTTTAATCAGTAGTAAAAAATGTAATACATTGTTATTTAATAGTTGACTGTCCGTCTGTTTGTTTCTTTCCTAATCTTGTGATTTTTATTGCACACCTCATAAGCGAAGCGTTGAGGTGGGTATTACTGACAGTTTACGCACACCAAGTGATTCTCCAACCTTAAATGTCACTTTTTTTTATTCTTTATTGCATTTATAATAATTTTAATGGATTTTCCAACTATTTTTACCTAGAATCACCACCACCAGCAAGCTTCCAGTCTCCCATCTAGCAGGGGGCATACCGGTAGTTTGTATGTCGATTCACAATAATTCAACTCATTTGGTGTCTGCATTTATTATAGATCCTAATATTTTTCTCTATCTTTCAGGTAAAACGGATGCCACTGTAGCAGACAGCCCACGAGCTTTAACCCCTAGGCGAATCCTTGGTGGGTGATGATAACATATATTTGCTTGGTTCCCAAAACGAATGCAGTGCAATTTGTTTCAAACAAAATAATAAGACAGGGAGTCGAGTTCGTACATCTTACAAAATGTAAAAGTGCAACGTACACTATATTATTTCATTGTTTGCAGAAAGCCCAACCCGACAACCACGAGGATCTAGAATCCAAAACAGCAACCGTGTCACAAGGGCAGCTGTTAGGACTGGTAAATCTAACATTTATTACAGTATGTTTTCTCTCGAAAATGACTATTGTCATCAAAAGGTGTTCTTATTTATTTTATCATTTTATAGGCCGAAGAGTTAATCCATCGTGGGTTGTCGAACTGGAGCAGAGACGAGTAGTTGCAGAGGGCAAGCTTGCTGATGCCGCCGTTATAGCAGCAGAGGCGGCGCGAACGCAAGCCGAAGCCGCGCGAACGCAAGCCGAAGCTGCGCGCCTGCAGGCAGAGGCATCTCTTTCTGTCGCACGGACGCTGCAAGAGCAGACACGCATGCTCAATAAATTATTTGATCTTCTCTCAAAAAAATGAAACATGTGTTTTACTTGCCTTTATATTTAAATATATATTATATTTTCATTATATATTATGTTTAAGCCATATGAAAATATTAAAAAAAAATATCGACAACATGAAAATAAACAATAAAAAATGCGCAATTTTTAAGTGGTATTTTAACGAAGCTGGTATAAAGAAATATAATTAGGAAGCCCAATGTATGCTTAACTACCTAGATAAAAAAATATAAAAAGACTTGTGAAATTTAAATTTTTAGTACAATGTACGACGATTAAATTTATTTCTTTAAAAAATCAACTTCGAACAGGCCAATATTTGCTGTTTTTATTAGATATTGATTCCCCAATACCCATTGGTCTATTATTTACAGGACACCCTGTATGTATATATAATCTGAATATCGGAAACGGCTCCAACAATTTTCATGAAATTTAGTATGCAGGGGGTTTCGGGGGCGTTGAATCGATCTACTTAGCTAGGATTCATCTTCAGAAAATGAAATTTTAAACGAGCAAAGCTCGGTCATCCAGGTACCTACTATTATAAATGCGAGAAAGTTTATACAGATCAAAGACATATTTAAATTATATCTGTGGTTTACATGTTCGTTACTCTTTCATGTCAAAACTAACAAACATATTGAGGTGAAATTTTGTACAGATATTTTAAACTATATTAGTTCTAGCTAGTGTCCGACCGAAATTTCGGTTTCGGCCAGTTTCGGCCAAAAAATCAAGTTTCGGCCCGAGTTTCGGTTTCGGCCAAAAACGGCCGAACCCTTCGGCCGCGCCGAAACTTACAACATCGCCCCTTCGGGTCGCGCTCGGCTAACGATTTGGTTATATGATTAACAATTTGATTATTTTGATTATCTAATTATATTTGAATTAGCCATTCGAGGCTAACTGATTGTGATATTTGTGAGTATATACAGGGTGTCCCAAAACTCAACGTCAAGCCGAAACGGGGTGACAGGATTGATCATAACCATCACGAGAAAAATCTGAAAAAACATCTATCCCATGCAGTTTAAAAATTATGGGCATTTTAAGAAAAACCTAGAAATTTGATCAAACTGTACCATTTTTCGGTTATTGTGGTTATTCTTTTTTATTTTTGTTCATTTGAACTTTGGAAACGTAATCCTAAATAACATTTCTAGAATCCCAATAAAAAATAATGACACAATTGCCTCAAGTTTCCGAGAATTGAGACTATTTGTTAAACTACGAATTTAAAATTTTCAAGATTCGTCGACTTTGACAGGCCCTCCTATAAAAAAAATGTACTAGAGTGCCTTGGCAAGTGGCATTAAAAGTTGGCGCATTTAATCAGAATTCTAAAATGGTACAATACTTGTTAGTTCCATACAATAGAAAAGAGTAAAAAAATTAAAACCTCAAGTAACCCGATTTTTGCTATCTCATTTTACTCAGTTAAAATGTTTTTAATTCACACAAGCTCTAGGTAGGTTCTTAATTTTAAGACAAAATGATGAGAGAGATGGATAATGGGTATGTTCGCCATGAGTGAGCGAGACAGATAGTGACGCCACTTTTACCAAAGTGAAAAAAAGTTAGTAAAATTAGTAAAATAATTAGGTTTGTTGGAATAAAAGTCAGATGATAGAGAAATAACGTTTTTTATTACAATAAATGTTCAAATTGTTTACCATCAGCCTCAATACAAGCCCTACATCTTCTTAAAAAAGATCTACTTATTAGTCGGGCATATCTTCGAGAGTTGATCGCCTCAGCTGCTTGAGAAATGCGTTCACGCAGGTCGGCTACGTTCTCAATGGGCTTTGAGTAAACTTTTTCTTTGAGAACTCCCCAATAGAAAAAATCCAGGGGATTTAAATCTGGTGAACGGGCGGGCCACGAGATAGTGCCCGAACGTCCAATCCACCTTCCCGGATATTCCTGGTCAAGGAAATCTCTTACTTGCACTGCGAAATGCGCTGGGCAGCCATCTTGTTGAAACCACATGTCGCGAAGATCTGCTAGTGGTACGTCCTCTAACAGGGTTGGTAAATCTTCTCTTAAAAAATGTAGGTAATTAGTTCCATTCAAGTTCTCAGGCAGTTCAATAGGCCCAATAATTTTACCGTTTAAAATTCCGGTCCACAGGTTTACTTTAAAACGATACTGGGATCTATCTTCTCGCATTAAATGTGGATTCTCCACATGCCACTCGTGATAATTGTGCAAGTTCATGTAACCATCTTTTTTAAATGTCGATTCATCTGACCAGAGAATTTTTTGGATGAATTGGGGATTCTCATTATGCCTCTGTAGCATTGTTCTACAAAAAGAAATCCTTTCCTGATAATCTCGAGGTAGAAGACTTTGAACTCGTTGTACGTGAAACGGATGCATTTCGGCTCTTTGTAAAATACGATGAGCAGTGCTTTTCGGTATTCCCGTTCTTTCTTCAATTCCACGTACGGAAATACTTCGGTCACGTGCGACCTCTTGCAATACTTCTTCCTGGAAAGGAAACACAGGTCTACCTCCAGCCTGTATTTGATTCGGGAAATGGCCGCCCTCTGTGAGTGAACGGTGCACATTAACAAACACGCGGTGATCCGGGTAGCGCTCTAAATTTGGATATCTTTCACGATAAAGTCTAGCGGCAGCACTTGCGTTGCATCTGCATTCCCCATAAATGAGGTGCATGTTCGCATATTCTTGTGAAGTGTAGCGCGTAGGCATGGTAGATAAAAAGGATGCCAACACAAAAGTCCAGAGAGAAGCCAAAGTTGCCGGTATGTTATCAACAAGTCCAATTCACAAAGATTCAAGTCCAAAAAGAGAAGCCAAAGTTGTCAGTACTAAATCAACACAAGCGAATACGAACGTGCGCAGTAGACGAATGAGCGAAACGTACTAACTGGTTGGTGTCGGACTGGTAGCGTAGCCATTTGCTTGGCTGAAACTAGTGCGAATGAAACAGATAGATGCCATAGCATCTATCTTTTTCATTCGCACTCGTTTAAACGACGCATCTCCGTCTCAATGCGTGGCGTCACTATCTGTCTCGCTCACTCATGGCAAACATACCCATTATCCATCTCTCTCATCATTTTGCCTTAAAATTAAGAACCTACCTAGAGCTTGTGCGAATTAAAAACATTTTAACTGAGTAAAATCTGATAGCAAAAATCGGGTTACTTGAGGTTTTAATTTTTTTACTCTTTTCTATTGTATGGAACTAACAAGTATTGTACCATTTTAGAATTCTGATTAAATGCGCCAACTTTTAATGCTACTTGCCAAGGCACTCTAGTACATTTTTTTTATAGGAGGGCCTGTCAAAGTCGACGAATCTTGAAAATTTTAAATTCGTAGTTTAACAAATAGTCTCAATTCTCGGGAACTTAAGGCAATTGTGTCATTATTTTTTATTGGGATTCTAGAATGTTATTTAGGATTACGTTTCTAAAGTTCAAATGAACAAAAATAAAAAATAATAACCACAATAACCGAAAAATGGTACAGTTTGATCAAATTTCTAGGTTTTTCTTAAAATACCCATAATTTTCAAACTGCATGGGATAGATTTTTTTTCAGATTTTTCTCGTGATGGTTATGATCAATCCTGTCACCCCGTTTCGGCTTGACGTTGAGTTTTGGGACACCCTGTATATAAATATATTTTTTAAATAAAAACGAAGCCCGCACTAAGGAATTTAATCCTTGTGTCGCGGGGGATTCACAAACATTCAAATCACATGCACAAAGAACACCCAGACTTGGAACAAGTATCTGTGGATCACACAAATGCTTGTCCCATGCGGGTATCTAACCCGCAGCACGTCGCGCACAGTGGTAATAAGCGTGGTGACCTATACCACTCGGCTATCCGTGCAGTCAAAATGTAAGTAATTGAAAATAAATAAACATAAAATATTAGCATCATATTTTAATAATAAATTTGTTTTATTTTATACCACCATTAAAAAATCGCTAACTTTGTGTTACAAATAATGTATTTTTTTCACTTTATAGGGTAGTTAAATTTTCAAACATAACCTCTGTAACTCTGCTGAAATTTCATTGTGATAAATCTTTGAAAGAAGAAACTTGTAATTATAGGTTAGCGAGATATTAATTTTAGAAAAAAACGGGCTTACTAACATTTTTTCGACATTTTAAGGACTTTTTTTTTTATAAAAGGTTCGGTTTCGGTTTCGGTTTCGGCCGAAACTACAATGAAACCGAACCTTCGGTTTCGGTTTCGGCAAAATAACATGTTTCGGTCGGTCACTAGTTCTAGCTTATCAATAGGACAAAAGCAACTTTTTATTCAGGTACCACGCGGGCGTAGCCGCGGGCTGAAGCCAGTGTTTAATAAAAAATGAACACTTGAAGAACGGCCACAAATAGCGTAGACCTAGGTTCTGTTATTCCACAACCTCTGAACAATAGTAGAAACTTGTCGACGTCCATTTTGTAGCATCTGGGATTCATTCTGGTCCCCAACTTGATCCCTATGTGGTACTTGTTGATTTGTTAACGTCGTAATTGTTAAATACTGTACGATAGGTACATGCAAGAGCAGAACATGGTAACCTAGCTAAATACTTAAGAAACATGTATTAACATGGATAAGTTAAGGGATAAGGGAGTGCCTGAAGGAATCACAAACATATTCAAGTATTGGTACAACCATCAAACCAACCACGTGAAGTGGTCGGGCTCTCTTTCGGACTCCTACCAATTAAAATGTGGAGTAAGGCAGGGGGGACTGAGTTCTCCTACGCTCTTTAACATTTATGTAAATGGGTTGATCCGTGAGCTCAACAGCACTGGAGTAGGCTGCTCAATAGATGGTAAAATAGTTAACAACATTAGCTACGCGGATGACATGGTGCTGTTGAGCCCATCGATCAGCGCCTTGAGAAAGTTGGTAAACGTGTGTGAGGTATTTGCTGAGGCTCATGGCTTGGCGTACAATGTGAAAAAGAGTGAACTACTGGTGTTTCGGGCGGGGCGCAAGAGTCCCGCTTGCGTACCGCCCGTGACACTAGCGGGGGAGCCATTAAATAGAGTTACGCAATTCGTGTACCTAGGTCATGTAGTGAATGAGGACCTGACCGATGAGTTAGATATGGAGAGGGAACGCAGGGGGCTGACGATTCGCTGTAATATGCTGGCACGCAGATTTGCCCGGTGTTCAAAAGCAGTAAAGAAGATGCTATTTAAAGCTTACTGTCAGTCTTTTTATACTTGTAGTTTGTGGACTAGCTACACGCAGCGAACCGTCAATGCCTTGCGGGTCCAATACAACAATGCTTTCAGGTTGTTGATGGGATTGCCACGCTACTGCAGTGCTTCGGCCATGTTTGCGGAAGCTCGAGTGGACGGCTTTCATGCAATTATACGCAAAAGAGCAGCATCGCTCATGCAAAGGGTGAGGGGCGGTCCCAACAGCTACCTGGAAGTAATTGCAGAATACATCCATAGTCCTATTTGGCGACATTGGATCAGGTTGCATGTACTTTAGTAAGTGGACATGTGCCTTTACTTTTTCTTTTGTATTTGTGTGTAAGTTACTAACATAGCCTTAAGTTATCTCGATGTAATACTAATATCCTATGGACCGAAAAGTCTGAAATAAATGTTTTGAATTGAATTGAATTGAATTAGACGGATTGAACATGGTAAATTGGTATAGAAGAAGTAAAAGTACAAACAGAACATGTAGTTAGCTTTTCTTTAAACCTTTTCTAATTTTGGTGTCTATAATACATTATTACTGTTACTACCACTTCTGTTGGAAATAGGATAACCCAGTAAAATTTTATTCGCAGTAGAATCGTGAAAATACGTTAAAATAAAAGTATATATCTTAGGTAATGTTTCTTTCTTTATTCACACGGAAACCCCTTTAAGGTATTCCGTTTCTAATAAAAAATACAATAAGAGGCCCCAATAAGAGGTATTCGTTTACATCAAAAGAAAAATACATTTGGGTAGACCGGGGACAATAGCAACATGGCCACATTTCGACAGCTACCGAGATATAATGTAATTGTACGTGTCTGCCTACGTGCCTTCAGTATATGCTGCTAGCTGCCCCTACCTAATTACTACACAGCAGCACTGCAGCTACAAAATTGATACAATGTAATACCACTTAAGTGTGTTTTATTAACATTTGTTTTAATATTTGTATAAATGAGATAACTTAATCGAATTCTAATAAGTAGGCTAGACGAGGAACCCTTGATCTACCGTTAATACTGACTGATAATATGACTATTCTCATAATTATTATTATTAAGGTAAGTGAGAGTAAGATTATGTTATAATATTAATTTATTTTTTTAGATAAATTTTATTCGTTTTTTTTAAGATGACTGAGATTTCATGTACTGCCAGATAAAATTGTTAATACACGTACAATATTATATCTCGGTACCTAGCTGTCGAAATGTGGCCATGTTGCTATTGTCCCCGGTCTACCCAAATGTATTTTTCTTTTGATGTAAACGAATACCTCTTATTGGGGCCTCTTATTGTATTTTTTATTAGAAACGGAATACCTTAAAGGGGTTTCCGTGTGAATAAAGAAAGAAACATTACCTAAGATATATACTTTTATTTTAATGTATTTTCACGATTCTACTGCGAATAAAATTTTACTGGGTTATCCTATTTCCAACAGAAGTGGTAGTAACAGTAATAATGTATTATAGACACCAAAATTAGAAAAGGTTTAAAGAAAAGCTAACTACATGTTCTGTTTGTACCTTTACAGCTGGTTCCCACTTGTCGGGTGTCGGATCCGAATATTAATCGGAGGTCGGCGCCTTTGTTCACACTTCGGATAATAATCGGTTGTCGGCCGCGGCCGAAGCTAGTGCCAATTTTAAGCACTCTACGCGAGGTGACTGTGGACGATGGACGTCGACGAAGCTCTTGTTGTTATGTATTATTATTTACGAAGAAAACAAAGAAAGAGAGCGAAGGAAAGAAAATATTGGGTGCACCCAATCCTGAGGGAACGATTTAGTTTGGGAACATTCCAGAACTTAATAACAGAATTGAGGAGTGACGAAATTAAGTTTTTCAATTATTTTTGGATGTCAATATCTACATTCAACGATCTACTGGCTCAAATATCAGTGAATATAAACTAGGACTATAAACTAAGGGGAAGCGGGGGAGGAGAGTCGGCCCCGACACCCGACAAAATGTGAACAGCGCTATTCTTACTTAAAGGCGAGCGAGATCCGACACGTTTTTTTTCCGGTCGTAGAGGGCTGGCAAAACACCCGACATTTACTGTCGGCGCCGACACAAAATCGGTTTCCGCTAAGTGTGAATAGCTTCATATAAAATGCTCTGCTACTACAACCTCCGATTAATATTCGGATCCGACACCCGACAAGTGGAAACCAGCTCTTACTTCTTCTATACCAATTTACCATGTTCAATCCGTCTAATACATGTTTCTTAAGTATTTAGCTAGGTTACCATGTTCTGCTCTTGCATGTACCGTACAGTATTTATCAATTACGACGTAATTTATAATGGTTTTGTTAACATCGTCATTTTCCTTTTTTACTTAACAAGTACTTTATGAATCTGATTGGTAATGATTTTATACGATCGAGTTGTGTATTTGTGAAGCCATAACATCAAATATTTATCAAAATATCTCAAAGGAAAGCTGAAATTCACGTTTTCCTTAACTGATTTCGGGAATATAAAGTGGTCTGGCACGTATTTGGCACCGGAATTTTTGTCTGGCTTTTTAATATGTTATTTGTATATGATAGAACTACAACATATTAAAATTTCAGCCATCATAAAATGAATTATTTTTATCATTTTTTTTCGATCTTTGATCGCGTCTGGCACGATGTTGGCAACCTCCAAAGTGTCTGGCAATTCGATTTTTATGTTCGTAAAGAGTCGCCAAACCAGATGGAACAAGAACGGTTTATACTAAAATGAGTTGAAAAACTGGATTTTTCACCCCCATAAATGGGATGCGCACTAGTAAACGCAACCGGTCCCAGGTGCCAGACCTATCCTATCATATGCTAAATTCTATGCCAAATAACATATTAAAAATCGGGTAGTAATAAAAGCTCCGACAAAAAAATCAGAAATCTTACTGCCTAAAATACTTACTTTCCGACTACTTTCATCCGAATAAAAATGACGAAACGACCGAATCAGATACTAAAATCTTCGAAAAATAAACATAACTGTTTATTGCTATAAAACTTTTCTACCAACTTAAATTACGTTCTACTGAAAATTATGTTTTGACATTTTTATCTTTACTTGCCTACTATTAATTCATAAATTACCTTTCACATTTCATAGACTTGGTGCTAATTTAACTACAACGTTATAATGAAAATACTATTCGGAGTGGTTATACAGAAACTAATAAAAAATATTAAAATGTACTTGTAATAATACATTTTTATGGTATAAAACCAAATAGTTGAAGTAAAGATGAATGATTGGAAACCCCCTAACCTATCTGTAATGGAAAAGTAAAAACATAGCGAGTCGCTTCTGGCACTCGCCGGCCGCTGCCGCGGCACGCTCGCTTCGCTCGCTCGGCTCGTGCGGGGGGGGGTCGCAGTTCTAACCTAACCTAACCTACTGAGTCGAATTTGACACTTAAACCTATCTGCAATGGGCAAGTAGGACAAATAATTATATCGACCCGAAAACCCCTGTGGGTATACCAAATTTCATAAAAATCGTTTCAACCGTTTCCGATATTCCAATTATAAAAAATTTTACTTACAAGAGTAGTTTAGTAATAATTCAGGAAATTGAGAGCATCGAAATCGATCGAATCGATCGCACGAGCCGAACAGTTTAGGTATTTTCATAAATACTGAGAGGTAAAAAATATATTTTATAACCAACAATAGAAATTAAAATAGTTCATGCAAGTCGTAAAAATGTGAATATTTTGACTGAAGCTCTGTTGTCGGTAACTTAGTAATTTTGTCGGAGGTTCAGTATTTTATTCAGAACTTTAGTTTTGTAGTTCGAAGTTCAATTTTATTTTAGGAGATATGTAATTTTAACGTGCTCTTATTTGTTTGTTAAATATAATTTTTATTTTCGGTATGGTTTGGGTTTTTTTGTCGGTAATTCATTATAACGCTAGTTAATTAGAATAATAGTCGGCCACAGATCGCTGGAGATTAATTTTATTTTTCGGAACCATTATTATTTCCCTTAAAAATCCAGCCATACTGAAATGACTTCTCGAAAACGTTGCCAGCTCCCGTACCAATAGTGCCACAAACATAATTATTGACCCAGTGTATACTAGCTTTTTTAAAATTTTGTGTTTCAACTCAATATATACTTTCAGTGGTTTTTAGGTCAATGTTTTCACGTAAAATAAATGCTCACGCCCAAGTGTACAAGGAGGAAGTTCAATCTTTATGTCCGATTATTTCTTAACTAAACAAAATTAAATTAGTAAAATTGTATTGGTTCCGAATTTGGCCACTGGCCTCTATAAGTTTATGGCACTAAGAAGCACTCGTTCTAGTACCTAGTCGTTTGTGACATAAAGAGATTTGTGAAAGATTTAGATAAACTTTGCGTAGCATATGTTGTAGGTGACTGCTGTCCCCATTCCCAGTTAATTAGTGCAGTACCACTTATTAAAGTAGTAAGAAACTACTCAACTACCTACTCACTTACCATGCAGGATTAAAATTGAGTTTTCAATTATAGTAGTCAAGTTTAAGAGCATTTTTTGACCGCGCAATGCGTGTGCGTGTTGCCCCTTGAGATAGGTGATATATGTGTGCCGGCAAAAATAAAACTCAGATCTGTTTTTTACATTTTGTAATTCATATAAAAATACAATTATCATTATCAATATACATAATCGCATTTGCCAGCGAAGGCATACAATAGTTATTTTTAATAAAACCACAACTGCAAAACATGAAATGCTAAATTGAGTCAAATTTTAAGTACAACATCAACTTCACTAGGCACAGCTCAGTCTGTTTTAAAAGTATGTAAAAACCATCGAAACGCCAACATACCTTTGATACACACCAATTTAAAGCCTTACATGATAATAACCTCTAGACAGCTTGACATTAATACGAAATTTGAATGAAAAAGTTTAAATAGTAATATAAAATGTTAATTATGTTTGGCCTTGAAGGAAATCCTAACCAAATTGTGACCTTTACATTCCTAATAGAGAGTTTGGCGAGCAAAATACGCTTTGCTTTGACACAAAAGCTGGATATAATGCAAGATTAAAATATAAGAAAATAATTTCCTAACTATATAGGTGAATAATACTAGTATTGAAAGAAAAACGTTCCTGTTCAGTAAATATTAAAGAATTCCTTTTTGCGAGGATTGTAAAAGAACCATCATTATCTTATCAAGCAAAATTCTAAGAGACCCGACAGTGGACCAGGGAGCGATCACATTTTTAACAAAACTATCTAACAACCAACACAACTTTAGAAAATCAAAGGCACAGCATATACCCTAAATAAATCTAACAACGTTCACATCAGGCGAATACGGTTCCGCACGAAAGCCAAAGATAGGAGATCGGCTGCAGACTTAACACTCAGCAATTTCTACGCAGACCGGTACTTAACAATTTGTATACCGAATGCTGTCGCGCGACAGCATCAGAGAACCGAAACAGTATGCAGATGAGCGCCCAATGCAAACGAACGAAACTGGTCCCACCGGGAATCTTCTGCGCTAGAGACTAAGCGGGCGGGGCGGGCTTACCACAGCCCCGAGGAGAACCCGCCGGGCGGCACGCGCACGCGCTTGGGCGGCTCGGCGCGCGCGCCCGCCGCCGGCTCCGACTTCACCGGGCTGGCCGGCTTGGCCACGCCCGCCTCCGCCGCCGCCGGGGCCAGCTCCGCCGGGCTGCTCTGCCCGTTCTGGCTCGCTTCCGTGCCGTTGGTTGGTTTCGGCTCATCGGGCCCTGAAATTACACCGGGAAATATTTAATACACAGTAGCAGCAGTCTGCTTTTCAAATTCTGGATAAGTTGCAAGATTATGATGCTAGATGCTAGCGTGTATCGGCATCTCGTCTTCCAGAACCGGTGAAAATTCTTGAGACAAGCTAACTATGCACACACAAGAACTTATTGCTGTACTCTTCGGCCGATGTATCATAGCGAGACTAAAAAGCGATAAAAGATATTGTTGCCTCTTTCTCACCAACCGTCAAAGTCCGTCGGCTGTATTGTAACTGGGTCTGAACTTGCCTGGCTACTTGGTAACTTAAATCCTGAAGAAAGAGCTTAACTAGAGATAATTTAACTACAAACTCCTCTGAATCTCAAACTGATCACGTAACTCACCAACGACAGATCCGATCGTGGACGCGGGGGGTCCACGGCGCGGGGTCTGCTGCGGCTCGGCCTCCCCTCCGAAGATGTCGGTGTGCCCGCCGCCAGGGGGGCGGAGCACTCGGCTCGACAGGCGCGTGTTGTCGTTCAGACCAACGTTAAAAGATGTTGAAGTCATTCTTGCACTGAAATAGGACATAGAAACTATTGATAAGTTGCAAGGGTATTGAGGATACAAAACAATGTTACCTATTTGTAACGAGCTACTAGGAAGGAATCAAATATCCGCTAGGATCGCTAATTTTGCATCAGGCGTATCTGTCAATATCAGATACACCAATCGCAGCTCAATAGCTTCGTGTCTCATTGTTGGAGAAACTAGCGGTTTTTTTATTCTCGTTCCCATTAGTTAATTCTGCCACAAGGATAGTGTGAGGCATCTTATAATATCAGTCCATGTTATCTTCTGTCATGACCTTTACCTTTATTCGTTTATAGTTTTTAATGTATGTGGAATGTAAATAAGTAACTAAAATGTTTAAATTAATTGATGAAAGCTCTATCAAATTGACGAAACAAGAAGAAATACCGAGTAAATAACAAAGCTATTTAGTAAATAAATGTATGCTTTAGCACATCTAATATGCTTTATAGACTGAGCCAAGTTATTATTTATTAGTTATTAGAATCGCAGTATCAAAAACAAATGAAAGGAAATCGAAAAATATTACTAAGAACAACCGACCGCGGGCCAACACTACCTGACCCCAATTAATTAGCCGCAAAATAATAATAACTTAGTTGCAAGCAAATAAACAACTGATTTCCGTATGGAAAAAATTCTAAGGAAGTCCATTCCAGAATATATACATACCCTATTCCCTTTTATAATCAGCAACTTAATCCCAGGATAAGTTCGCATTCAGTTACAAACGACGCTTCGCTATTAATATTAATGTTCACAAATAAATAATTTAATATTGTAAGGACTTGTCAAGAAGAATGACAGTTTTATTTACTTTTTTAAAACAATAAATTCTCTGGCTTCGCGTGGGAAGAAAGTAGTTTGTATAATGATTCTCTCGAACCGTTTTGGGAAGTTTTATAGCTATCGCCATATTACTGTGTGCGGTTAATTTTTAAAAAGATATTTTGCTAACAATTACGTCTTGACTTTCTCTTTGAAATAATAGTTTTTAATTGGATAATGTTGGTTATATTGCGTGTTTAAATAAGAACATGTCCAAGAGGAAGCTTGTTTTCTAATAAAACTTGACCTTATTTCGATGTGGGTCGATTTGTAACAAAATATTCTAGAAGCTTCGTTGTAACTAAGTAGGCAGGCATATTTATTTCATTGATATAACATTTCATCCTGCAGGCGTAATTTTGTGTACGTAATTTTAGTCCAACCTTCACGACCTGTTAATATTAAATGAAACATGATAATAGGTGTACCAAATAGGAGTTATCCTTATTAAATTAATTGTAGAACTAGGTAAACGATCGTACGTGCTAGATAACAACGCCCACGATATAATTTAGATTATCTTAAAAATCAGTATAAAACAAAACATTATGTGAAATATGTTGAAATTATCTACCGGCCTTGAGGCACTAGGACAGGAACATAAAAGTAAAATACAGATCATTAACATTCCTTTTAATATGTGCTGAACTGTCGAAGAGATATAAAGGCCTCCTAAATTTTTTATTAAATAAATTAGCAGTGACGTATTTGGAGCATCAGATTATTTACTACTCATAAATTACTCGTTTATTTAATTAGAAATGCCTTATAATGAAAGTAGATAAATTAGTATATGTCAATATTAATATTGCGTTTGATCTAACAACCCAACGATTATGTTGTTGAGGTAAATTGTCTCGACTATTAAGTTGGTATTAGTATGAAAATACGGTTATCTAACGCTATTTATTACAGGTCATTCTGAAATAAAAACTCCATTGTGCTGAACACAAGTCGAATGCTATACTTAATACTTATATCGTCATATTTACGTACAACTTACATTTTCCGTTAGGGTGACTGGCCGAAACATTACTTATGATCGGATTAGACAGAAATAAATAGAAGCTTTCAGAATATACGAAAAACAAAGCTATACGAATAAGTTCAAAGCTAAGTAATACGTAATTACTTATTCAAGGCCTTAAATTCATGTAAGCTAAATATACTAAGCATGCCTGTACCAAGTTCATTCACCCCGTTATGGGTCTCGGCTTAGGGCGTTGCTATGGTAAACTAGGAATTATTTTATGATTTAGGAACATGCGTAGGCCGTAGCTACCAAAGTTATGTCATGTACAAGGGTCGGGAGACATCGTAAATTATTATTGAAATAGCTTGCGTTATAAAAACGTTATGTTTTGATTGTTTATGCGAAAAGTAAATTATGGAGGCAGATTTATGTAATTTTTTTTGACATACTGTTCGACATTAATGTTTATGTAACGAAAATTGTATACCAAAACAAAATTAAATGGTTCCATTGTCCCAAATGGAACTTCATCTCATTATATGACATATTAGGACAATATTCGTATGGATCTAAACAGAACATTTTGCTACAAAAACACTTATCTTTAATGGCATATCGTGTTCATAACAACATAAAAGTTCTGTGCCGGTACGGGAAAACCCTGGTTCTACCCCACAAAGCACAATCACCCTATCAGGCATGTGAAATTTATTGATACTAACAACTGCTCATGCTATCTCCCTATCAGTGTTTATTATTAGGGTTCCAAACAATCGATATGGATATCCTATCTACCAAAGTATACAGACAGCATGTCGCATATTAATAATTTTCAGGGAAAGAAACGTGGGCACAACGCTATCGTAACGCATTCCCGTCTATAATGGAAATTGTAATGATATAGCCTGACCGCTGAGTAATCGATTACAATTCAGATAGAAAGCTCATTAAAATGATTATTCATGCGCAGATAGGCAGAAAGGTACATCCTTCATGTGTTGAACAATGCGCCGACGTAGTGATGTACTTCAATGTTTTTTAGCGATACATTATTATAGAGTTGCATTTGTAACCACGTTTCACTGGGCAGAATTGGATTGACTTGCGAAATATCGTATAATAGGATCTTTATACCTCTCAGATAATGTTCGTATTGAAGAGCAAATAGAACTAAAATTAAAAAGGAAGTGTATGCGTGGCGACAATTTTCCACCTTGTTTTTGAAAACCAAAAAAAAAGGGAAAAAGTAGCTATTGATTTTTAATAGCAATGCGGGGGTTTTACCAGTTTAAGTTAGAAATATCAAATTAAGTGAACACGATAACACAATTTAGAATAATTTATAACTATGACCTTCTGATAAATAGTTTTCAATTCAATACGGGAAAATTACGACTACTGGCTAATATAAATAGCCAATCAAATATGATTGGCTATTCTTCTACAACTTTTTAACGTTGAGGCAAATATTTTTTTTTTAGTTTCATGTTATCATTAATTAGAGTAATTAGATATAGTAAAGTAGGTAATTACCAACCTCAAGGGTTAATCCGTACCGTATCCAATTAACAAAGCTACAATTAATCGCAATTAGAAATTAATCAAGCAGTCGCGAAATCGCTGATATTAATTAGTGTGGCAAGACGAGTTGAAATCAATAGATGACCAACAATATTACGTCATGGCGTAGTAAAACAATGTGCCATGAATTTCAAACCTAATGTGATTGTTTAAGCATAACAAATTTATAGGCAGATAGTTATTCTCTTAGACAACAATGTACGAAAACGACCCGAATTTCGGCCATCACCTATGCTCCAAATTCTCAAATCATCCTGTCCTAGATGTGAGGCCCTTAATGATTCTAGGGGGTTATAATTATTTTCCCATGTGTAGCGATGTAGTCTAATTTGAGGGCAAACAATACAACAAAGCCCGTAATTTAATAGCATTAGTGTCACTCAGGGTTGTGTAGACGATGTTTTGATAACCCAAATTACGTTATAATGATACTTTTATTAAAAGACTTGCATATATAATTGTATGTTTGCAAGAAGTGAAAATAAAAAGATAACAATATTAAAAGATATGTTTCCCAACATAAATGCCAAAAGGTAACGCCCAAAGATCTTGGCCGTGACCTTGTTGATGTCCTTTAAAAGTACAAGTGCGAAGTGACGTAGTCGGCGCGCGCATTTATATACAGGACTAACATCATAATTTATACCGTACACGTTCCTGGCAGAGGCAGTTCCATCATGACAAAAGATGATTTGACTAGACACAAAAGGAGCACCTGAAATAATTCAACGGACATTCGAATAGTGTTATGACAACCTGATTAATGTACAGGCAGTGTTTGGGCCTTTACAAAGGGCATGTTTACTAGACATAAGAATTCTTATATTGTCCTAGTGCAAGATAGTCATAATAAACTCCGCACGTTAGAAAGGTGGCCGTATCTGTGGCGGATAATATATTAATCACCTCTTGTTGATAGCAAAAGGTCATGTTATGACTTCCAAAAACTACGTATATAATAAGAGGACAATCAAAACAGATTTATGATCATATCCTGGAACGATTTATCTTGTTAAACCGATAAGTACTTAAAGAGTTTTGTGTCTAACCTTGGATTAGTCTGGAACGAAATGAAATCACCGGCGCGTCAAACGACATGTAAAACGATACATCAAGCAGCAATAGGTACACATCAACTTATATTCACATTACTATTTCCATGTTTATAGTTTAGGAGCAAAGGAAAAAACAGCTGCTCATCTGTTTATCGAATCGAAGTTATTGTGGGAAACAAGCTTGAGAACTCGAGGATCGATGAGAAAATTGCGAGAAATAACAATAAAATGACAACAATTTAGAGCTTAGGGAATGGTGTTAATAAGTTCAAGTATATTTGTCTGGCCCTTTAAATAATAAGAGAAAAGTAAGATTGCTTTTTGTACATACCAATTTACAATGTAAACCAGATTTACAGATGGAGAACTTCCACCCAAATCTGCGGTATAAATAGCTCTAATGTCTCCTATTTACTATAAGAAATTTTCGGTAACTGATAAGACGCTAAATAATATTCTATGACTATATTTTGAAGTTTCTTTAAAAATGCGTCACTCCATAAGCTACAGTTGTTAATTCTGATTCACGACTGTATAAACTGTATTGTGACTAACTTATTTCCCTGTAATGTTTTTAAATACATTTAATCTAATCGCTACGAATCATAGGCACTATCTCGTTTCTACGAATACATTTGAACTCGTAATGACTCGATTGTAAAAATAAACTTTTGCCACATAACTGTCTTGTAAAACTAACATGTTTATTTTTAACAAGTTTAACTTTGAAAAGGTTCTCGAAGTTCGTGTAGGTAACTCACAGTCGAGGCAGGCAATGACCAAGGTTTTAAGTAACATAATAACAATAATTATACCCGTGTACGAATGTTCAATACTCTTACTCGAGTTCTACTAGACTTTCATCAGAACCAGATCGAGTCTGCCAAGCCTAGGAGTGTATTTCCCATTTCCTTTTGGTTATTTTTTTTACGCTTGGTAGCCAGGAGAATTACTTGGAAATAATACCAGCGTGTGGTATTAGCACCGAAAAAAATCATCGGCACTGATAAATTGATCCAACTTTTCAATAAAAAAAAAATGCACCAAAATAATGTAAGAATTTATGCATTTATGCAGGTTAAATAAAGTTGTTCATTTCGCGCTCTTAAAAAGATTATAATAAGGAACCGCAAGACTATATACGGTATGCCTTGCAATTGAAATTGTAATTCAACCGGATAATAAGTTGCAAAAACTTGTATAAATAAATGCCTGTGTTAATAGTTCAGAAAATCTATGTCGACGAATGGTAACGATTTCTAATTCCAATAGCTATGCAATCAAAAGGAATAAATAACGGTAGATTTAGTCATTGTTTTCTAATGCATTTCATTAGACATAATGCAGTATGGGTCAGCAATACGGGTCCCGGGTTAAATCCCCTGACGGGTCAAAGCAGAAAAATACATTTTTCTTCATTGTCTCGGGTCTGGGTGTTTGTGGTAACTTCGTTGTCTCAGATTCCATCACAAGTTATTTAGCTGCTTACTTTAGATTCGGAGCAATGTATGTGATGTTGTCCACATTTATTTATTTTATTATTTATTTATCTCCAATTTATCGGCTCTATCAATAAAGAATTCTGTTTCATTATCCCAATAACGTTTCATGACTATAAATAAATTCAATCCAATTATGCTGGTCTACTTATTTTCCAAATAATTAATGTTAAATATGTAATTATTTAACATTAATTATTTGGAAAATAAGTTAACCAGCCATCACTTTGGAAAGTACTAACTACCTTTTTTTATAATACATATCATGAAGGTTTATCTAATAAGCTTTATCAATACTTTCAACTATAACTTATCAGGGTACTGCTTTAACAAGCAGAGTTATCATAACATGTTATTACAATTTCGCAGTATAACGGACCGCCATGCCATGCCATGTGTCATGGCGCGCAGATGGTATAAAATCGACAGTTGTTAGCTCTCAACGGCAAAACAATTATCTTGCAAAAACAATATGGCTGCCAAATTAAATAATAACTGCGGTCATGATAATTTGAGTCTAGACTGTAACTGTAATTAAAAGTGCTTCTATTTCATTACTAGGTAATGTAAAAAATTAATTAACTTTCTGTAAATGCGTCACAATACAGGCTACAAATTGTATTTTACGCAACCTTTGTATAAATTGAAAAGGTATAGAATGGAGTGGACACTGAGTATTTTAGACAGTTAAATCCAGTGCTTTAACCATTGAATAAAATTTACATGCTAAGGTTAGACTGACAAGGATCAGAATAACTCAAATATGGCACGAAAAAAAACCTTAAAATCCCCTATACATAATTTTAGTTACACTTGACAGAAACACCTAAAAGACAAGACATTCAAAAAGTATACAATGTAGGAATCTAAGAAACCAATCATGCAAAAACACTGATCTAAACTACAGTTGTTGTAACCAAAAAGGTTACAAAAAGGAGTCTCAAAACTCATGCTTTTATCTAAACTACACACAAACAGACATTCAAGTATTCAACTTTATAAACAGAAGCTTCTTTTCAATCCTAAAACGGGTTGAAAGACTAACCTCAAACCATTGAGTTATAATGTACTACGTACTAGAGGAGACACCTCAATCCAATTGTTTGTAACACTAGTTTAGGTCCACGGTCCTAAACTCACTTAGTCTGTGCCAAGCGCTGGCTGCAACGTGACGCATTGAGTGAAGTTTTGATAATTAAAATATGCTTTCGTGTGCATTGAGGTACTGTTCCAACAACTCCAAAAACATAAATAAAAGTCAAGGAGTGACTTTTCACCAGTAAGTTCAACTATTATCTTTAAACCACGCGTTATTTAATTACAATTTTTCTATTGCAACTGTCACCGTGGCGGCGGTTGTTTACGTGAATGTCAAAGAGTAAAACATTTTTATTCGCAGACTAGACACTATCGATGTAGGTATACTTTTTAAAACTATGAGCAATAAAATATTAATATTTAATCACGATAGTAATGTTGTAATAATATTTCACATTTTTGTTTGGGTTTAAAGGTTTCCACGGCTATGTCATGAAACAAGAGAATCATCAATCAAAGTTCAGATAAATCGCAGCGAAGAAACTTGGTTACCTTCAGATTATTCACGCATATTATGTTCCGTGCATTTCCAAGAAAACGACAAATACACCACGAAAACACTAAGAGTATACTTAAAGAAATCTGAATTACCATGCGATAACGTAAATGATATTATATTTGTAAATATAACTTTGCTGGAATTTTTGTTTTACTTTGTTATTAGAAAAACTAACTTTTTTGATGTTCAGTATACTTACTTATGAGAGGCAGAACCAGTAGGTAAATGGCGGTTTTTTTTAATACTGTAACGCTAGATACATATTTACAAAAACTGATCCAACTGTGGATTACTAATACCAAACGGCAGAAATTAACTAAACTTATTTTATTTGAAGAAAGTTAAAGTATTTTAACAGTAGAAATACTCTTTTACACACGTAGGCAGAATATAAAAAAATTGTCGCATCTGCGCGCATTGATTGTTATCTATGAGAAAATAACAAGCTTGCCCCGCGCATGCGCGGGTTCCGCGCATGCGCTGTCCTGCGCTGACTTCAAATGTGCGCGCTATATTTTGTTTGAAATAGCTTCTCTAGTACGTAGTACATTATAACTCAATGCCTCAAACCAAAAAAAAACAAAATATCCAAATTGCCAGAAATGTCAATGAAATGTTAAAGATTTTTTTAAATATCTTTCGGTCTAACAATTTTAAACTAAAATCATATACAGATAAGGGTTATATATGACATACCACATATCTATGACTGTTCTATCAAGGGTACTGAAAAAATAAGTTATTTTGTTAATAATCAAAGATTAAGAACAGATACTCTTGTTCTTGTGATTTTTTTTTATTCTTACTAGCAATGTGGGTCGCACTTTACTAGTATTCTTGTTAACCCTTCGTGGTAAGATAATTGCTTGGTACGTGGGTTCACGTCGGTAGTGCAATGGATGGGATTCGAACCACGATTCATTCGACCACATGATCGCAATTAGGCTACCGTCGCTTCTTCTTTAATTATTCGTCTTACTTCAGAGGTGTACCATGCAGAAGTATTATGGACATGTCATAGCAATCAAAGACCCCTTGTAAAAAATACAGCATAATTATTTGGTACATATCTCTATACGACAAAATCAATAATGACGTAATTATACTTTTAACTTTTATACATTTCATAGACATTTCTGTAGAACAGCAAAATAACAAAACATGCCAAACAGAACAAAGACAACAAAACGTATCGTGAGTTACCCCTAGCGTGTGAACGTCAAAATCAAACATTTTACACAAACATCGTTCATTAGCGTGCGGGGAACCTATTATCAGGCATTCCTATTTTCAAATAAGTACTAGTAAAGTTAAAATCATTTAAAATTATATTAGTTACATATTAATATGCAATTAACTTAAAACAAGCGTTAAAAGTTATAATGCTTTATTTTTGTTATTTGGAAGCATTACAATTGAGAAATAATCGTCTGATACTGAGGCTGTCCCGAATCCCAAATAATTACTGTAAACCTTTGTGAGTACAGTTACTGAACATTTAATTTGAACTGTCTTTCATCTCTGCGCCATAGAAATGTGATTGATATCGACTTTGAATACACATACAGACAAAGCGATTCGTTAATAATAATCTTCACTACAGTTACAAATCTTATCAAACTACCCGCTTTTTCAATTAAAAATTAAGTGGGTAGACTTGCGTTTATTGATAAAATCAATGAAATCTACGATGAAAGCAATGAGATCAACTAAAATAAAACTTTCGCATGACATGTGAATTTAATGATAGTCTATAAAACAGAGATGAAAGGCATTTTTCTACACTTTTTCCATTTAGTATCTCTTCGGATAAGAGTTGAATAATATGCATTTACATAATTATATCAACTGTAAACATTGTAACAACAAAAATACTTATTTTTAACTCACACACACAGCTCATTTTCATTCATTAAGTTAGATTTCAGACACGTTTTGGTACAGTCTGGCAGTTTGGAAAATATTACAAAATGGAAAAAGTATTGTCTTTTTGACGTCACAATTACTCGCCCGACTTGCAAACTAGTGTAAGGCTGAGTTCATATAACAAGCGTTTGCGCGAACAATCCTCAAAAAACCGCGCAATATCTAGAATCATGGTAGAGGTGCGCCAATCGCTTATCATGGAAATACAAATTAAAACCAATATGTAAGTGCAGTGAATAATATTTTTGCACTCAATTGATTTGTCATTGCCAGTTTGGTACGTCATTATAACAATGTAGGTATGTCATTTAAATAATACTTCCATACAAAAGAGACAATGAAAAATAATTTAGCGCTCTAATGTTAACGTAGGCTGGTATATTAGAAATATGATTTATCAAACATCTTTTATTGAATTGTGTCGATACATGACACGGCAAACTTTTAGAAAAGATGCTTGATAAATATATTATAGTTTTTTTTTTTAATATTACCAGCCATGAACTATTGGACTCACACAGCAACAGAACAATTTCATTCGGCAAGGGATAATTTAAAACTTACCTATTCCTCAAAGCCTCTTGGTTTGCAGACATTCTACCAGATCAGCCTAGCAGAGTGGACGAGAGATAGAGATGTCTTTAGGTAATTTGTGAGTTCGTTTAACACTGTAACGAGAAAGCGATGCATTCATAGAAACAGAAAAACTATACATGTTACTGTTAGTTATTAAATCAAAATCACACACAAAAACAAAAAACGAACGAAACGAAACAAGCAGGAGAGCACATAAATCATCACATATTTTTTACATTTGAAGTACGTAATGTTCAAACAGTAAGATTCTAAATTATCAAGAGAATTTCACAACACATATTTGATGCCCAAGCAATAATTTTAATAACGCACCCAAAAAATTCTTAACTATACCAATTCTATCCGTATTGAAACTGCGTGAAATTTACTTAAACAAGGCAATTTATCGGTCGATTTCAAAACGATCACAACATCGACTGTACATTACACGTCTGTCTATAAACCAGACATAAAGACAATACAAACGTAGGTTTACCCGATGAATCACTCGACTGGCTTTTAAGGGTGCGGACATATTAGTCGATGTTCGTTCAACTCGCGCGTCACGAGCTTCACGCCTTTGTAATTAAGCTAAACGATCTAGCTTTAAATTTAAGGTGTGTTGATGACATGTCTGTACCAACACTAATTCTAGCTTAATTTAATGGTATAGCTATTAACACGCACGTTATATTAATTTACAATCTATATTTAAATAAGGGTCACATTTTCCACAAATCTTTTGCCGCGCCTATCGTGCGATATCGTGGAGTTGAACATGAAGCTTTCGGCCACGCTACATGAGTACGTACCCTAATAATTTACCTGCGCAAGTACTAAGTAAGGACTGTAACCGGTCATTTGATCTAGGAAGCCAGCCGGAAGGTATGATTACATTACAATCAATAAATGTCTGAGTCATGAATTGGAAGCGTGTTTCTGTTATTAGGTAAGAAAATGACCAAAAGGAATTTTAATCAACAGTAGAAAAAATGTAAAGACTATTTTTTGTTTTACATGCGGTATTTCTATCGACATTTCATGTAAATAAATATCGCACGTCTCTTTAATAAAACTTCTTCGCTAATATTTTTCCCAGTTAGAACGTCAAATCTATAGTATGTTTTTAATAGTCCTCATTTACAGTTTACGTTAACCATGCTGTTCTTTACATCCACAATAAGCCGGCATAGCAACAAGTCAGAATGTAAACCACTTAGGTGCATTATACCAAGCTAAGTGCGCAGAGGGCGTACAAGATAAATGCTCAGATTGCTTGCTATACTCGCCTCTGATGGCCATTCATATGCAGACAAATGCTCAGGCAATACTCGGGCATAAGTAATCGAATTTATACCATATTGGGTAAGAAGTAAGAACCGGTCAGCCGAATAGGACTTTACTGACCACGAAATAAAACGATTTGGAAATGTTCAGAGTGCCTCATAATTTGGTTTTATTGTGGTCTCGGGTGTGTTTTGTCTATTTGTTCGACCCACGCCCGTCCTTTGGCTGGTTGTCAGGCAGACAGCCCTACTTGAAAAGTGGTTTGAAGGATTTGGATTGTATATCACGTCTGAATTCTCCGAAAAGGGATGGCAAGACTTTTGTGTTACGAATATTTTGTGAAATTTCAAACAATAACATTGTTCTTTTGCTCAGAATATTGTAATCAAAGTTGTGTAGAGATATTCAAGCGTTAGAATTAGCAAAGCAACAGGGACTCATGATCAGCAGGTAGCATTAAGGGCTGATTATAATTTATGCAACAACCTACTGCTAAGTCTAGACAGACCAGTTGTACTAAACCTGTCAACATTCTCCTGCCCACGTATAAATAGTTAGAACCTGTATAATATTTTTATGTCTCAAGATGCCTATCCCGAATTAACTTTGATCTGGTTTAAATAAGCCCCATTAGTACTGAAATACTGCTTTTAAGCGAATTCTATCGCGGTTAATTTTGAATTTAGTTCCCGACGTTTCAACACCTTTGCAGGTATCATGGTCACGGTCAGACTGAGATGGTATTCCTTTTGACAGGAGATATTGCTCGGTCTATCATAAGTAATTATACCGTAGCATTTAATTAAGAAATTACATAAAGCATTGTTGGTCAGATATTTTTTCAGGGTTAGCCATAATTGGTATTTAGTGAATGCTCACACTAAGCCAACCCCCGTACTCTATCGCTCTAACACGAACTCAAAGGGATTCAAACAGCACTTAGCTAACAAGACGAGTACAGCCACACAAAAAATCGAACAGTTCATCCTACCTTCCAACACATGTAATTTAGATCGCCGGTCTTATTTAAAGATAAATAATTATGCGGCTACTACAACAGTACTTACTATAAATAAACAGTTCCTTATCGTAGCACAACTTGTAATCAAGCGAGGGTAACCGGGTCATTAAACGATGCTTGGAAGGAAGTAATGCTATCTACTTGCTACGGTGAAACATTTCATAATGTTTACAAATAAAATTCAAGTCGAATATACATCTTCCTGTATATTCTGAACTATTAAGTTTAGTTAGACTTTGTATAAAAACTGGCGTCTTCAAGATTTAAATGACGCGGAAGGTACCTAAGGTATAAAGATAGAAAATATTGTTCAATCTAATAACCGACATCATCACATTTTAGTTCAGTTTTACTGTAAGAGATGCCTCCGTTATTTGGAACTGCCTAAAAAGACAACAGAATCTACTTCTTCAATAGAACTTCTCCAATACAACAACGAAAAGAGATCTAACTACCTCAATATATCAAAAACCTAGTATAGGCTGACCTGAAGAAACTTATTACAGTAAAAGAAAAAGTCTGGAACTACTGTTATTGATTCACGGCTCAGCGGAGCACTGGATTGTTATGAGATTTCGCAAGCAATCAGTCCTAACACAATAACTTCGTATTGTATCCGTATACCTGCCTTTGTTTAATTAAAGGAGTTAGGAATTGGATGTTTGGCAATCGGAAGTTAGTTGTCTTGTACAAAATTATCTGGGGAATCTCTAGGATCTCCACCCAAAAAAAGGAAGGCAAAAAGACAAGGGCTGCGAAAGCGTTTCCGCTTCGTCCGAAGACAAGGGAAAAAAGTAGAAGTTCCTTGTTGGGTTAAGCTGTCAAAGTATTAGGAAGCTAAAAACATACATATTCGTCATGATAAATGCTACTCTGTGCTCTATAACTAGCGAGATCTTTATCTAGTAAGTATTGTTTTAAAACATCTGTGAAGTTCTATTCTCGGAAAGTAACCTAGTCTCCATGTGTGGTTTGCCTTTCACTGTTGCTAATTATTATTGACAGTAATGATGTTAGCTTTCTTTATCAGGGGATTAATATGCGGGCGAAGAGAATACAAATTGTATGTACTACAGCAACAAAATATATACTCCAAAATAATTTTAAATTCTGCACCTATCGTCCTGCAGAATTTTATTTTGCCAATTCAGCTGAATACAAGATAACAGTCGATATAATCGCGGTTTCGTGCCAACGAAATCCCGATTAGCTCCTTCGAGCAGAACAGACTGGCACTCAGCCAAAACTCTAGGTTAACGAAAAAGCAACTTATCTAATTACACCTTACTTATTTATCGTTCGAAGTAAACTTCTGTAATTTAGTATCAACAACCGAAGAATTATTCCAAGCTCAAATTAGGAGTAAAACAAATTCTCAATATCATGTAATAGAGCAAAAACAATGAATAAACGAAGGCTTATTACGATCGGAATGTACTTGCATGCATCACGGAAACGATGCGTGCATTATTAGCATTGAGAATTCAAATATGGAGCAGTTGCAAGTAGGAGCCTCTAGGAATGGTGCGGTGGTGCGTCCTTTGTGGTCAGAATCGGATGTCTGCACAAAGACTCTTTGTGTGCTCATTAACAAGGACTGTCTTATTTACAAAGGATCGGAATATCGCGAATTATTTGACACCTCTTCGAGAGCGGGAATATTGAAATAAGTACCTCATTGTAAAGTATTGTTCCATCTTTGCAGAATTCAAATAACGTCTTTGTAGTTTTAAAGATTTGGGAATAACATTGTTATTTTCTACAATGATATTGGGGACAAAAGGTAGACTACATGGGGTTTATTTTCTAGGAATGGACAAAACCTTTCACTCGAGACTGTAGATTTATGTAACTAGCTAACTAGTAGGGATGAGTATTCTGTATAATTATCAAACAATCACCAGTTCACTACTTATAAACTAGATTGGAAGGAATAGAGCACACAATATTAAAAAAAATGTGTAGTTTAAAAATAGTGTCAGCATAAACTCTGTTACATGTATAAAGGCTAAAAGAAATGCAAAACAGAACATCATTGTGTGCCATTTTAAGACAAAGTTTTATAAGTAACTTAATTAATGAGTAAGAAGTTCTCTTTCTTTAAATATTAATAGAGTAACTATTGATAACTGTATCATAACTTTTATGAGTTTATAGGTACTTACTATAGGTTAATAAAAACACTTGGGGCTGACCCAGTAGGTATTTGATTACATATAGTGATTGTCTTTAAATCTCCTCTAATGTTACAAAACGAAAGTTTATAGGTTTGGATGGGATGCAGTAATCTATGAAACCGCTGGTATAATTTTCATTAATCCATCCAAGGTTAGCAAAGTTATTGCTGATTTCATAGGGGCAGTATTAAACGGAGAATACATGTCGAAGAGGGTGAAGCCATAGATAAAAACTAATTAGGTATAAAATAAGCTGTTACTTTGATAGGTATTATGTATAATTATATTGTTCTTGTTATTGAAAGCGGTATTTGCTTTGTTTGGTTTCTAAATATGTTTTTGTAGGTAACAGAACCTTAATAAAGCTTAGGTATTTGACACCTAATTATGGTTTATTGTCTGTTTATCTAATGAAAAATTCCTTATTCAAAATTAATAAGGAAGGAAAAAAACACTAATTTAACTACAAAGCAAACAGACATACGGCAAAATTGAGATGGAAAAATGGTACTTATTACCCAGGTACACAATCTAAATTATACTTTTTAAATTAAAACTTGGCGAATAGCTCCTACAGTCAAACTATTCAGTCTGATATGCAACTGTTTATAACTTTGATATTTATAAGTAATTTTTTTATACCATACCAATATATACTTCCCAATCCAATTAAGAGAAACCAAATGATGTAATCTGATATGGCATTACATTACAAGTTGAATCATTACAAAGCCCTGTTGAATTTAAAAACAGTTTTAAGTATGATAAGACATTATTGTTATACTGATGATATAATACTGAATGAATTGACAAAGAGATGTTTTATCTTTAGAAATTGCTAATATTAATATTTGGAAGTGATGGTCAGTTCTTTGTACCAACTAAAAGACAAAAGGTCAATAACATTTCAAATAGTTGATAACCGATAACAAAGGTCACTGACTTGCATACAGTTTTGAACGGGAAGTAATTATTTTACTTTAAAGAAATAAATACAGTCCTCGGGAAAATTATGAAATTTTATGTATTTAAAAAGTTATGAGCATTGTTGTTTTATAGCTATATATAGAAGTTTATATTAAAATTGCATGTTAGAAAATTTGTGATTTCATGTTATAAAAACATTATGTAAGGTAACTGTTCCATCAAATACCTTGTAGCATGGGACTTATTAAATGTAGGTATCCTAAAATGAAAAAGATTAACAGAGCGAATTAAAATAAATTGCAGCCTTATAGAAACCATCACCAATAAACATCTACACAACATAATCACAATGATAACAAAAAAACTAAATAAATATCCAACGCAGGTAACAACCAAATAGGTTTTATATTTAGAATGCAATGCGAACGACATTCCAGACAAGGAAAAATTTACAAAACCGTAGAACATTCAGACCATACGGCACAATAAGCTGCATCGAAAGAAAATATACCACGCACCACATGAAACCCAACCATTATGTTTTATTTTAAAAACTAACTGTAAAAGTAAAGAATCTATCGTACATGTAGTGCGGTCACTCCATTCATGCGGCAAACAAAATATAACGGTGGATTCTTTTGTTCAATCGCACCATGCGTTACTGTGTAAATCCGGTAAAATCCAATTTTTAACGCAAATCTATATGCAAATGTGCGGAAAAAACCACACGCCCATGCCCAGAGACTTGGGATAGGATATCTCGTCCTGCGGCTGCGGCATAGAAGCGCATTGACCTTTACTAAAATCTTAAAAAATAACGGCTCGCGTCTAACGTCTGGCAGCCGGTGCCATAAATTTTAAAAGTACAGGATAAAGACACTTACCGAGCTAAATAAGCACTCAAATATTTCACTAAGTAACTTTTAAAGACTGATTTGGTAACAAATGCGTTGTAACGGTCTCTTTGGCGAATTTTTATCGAAGGAAAGATTACTCACCGACTGGTCGCTTCTCTTCTTTTTGACGGAATGCGTGCGAGCGAGATAGAATGCGTCGGTGTTGCAATCAAATTATCATAGAACCTACTACTAGCTTCTACTATAATACTACAACTTTCGAATAAACTGCATCATTCATCAATATTATAATTCAAATCGAAAAAATTTAACTGCCCTCTACACTTTAATTATCACACAAAAAATTTTCAATTAACAATAACAATAACAATAAACAGTAATTAATCCTAGCGTATAAATTATTATTATGAACTCAGAAATAGGTCTTGAAAAAAGGAAATTGTATTTCAGTACATACCGAACAAATAATGAGTTGTTACTCATTATTTTTATCAAACGACCTACTTATCTCAGACCAATAAAATACTATTACCGTTCCATTTTCATTCCGATCATACATAATAAATGTCGTTCATAAAATTTTAAATGCTGTAAATATTTCTAATTTAGAAAGAGTTGAAAAAGGATTGCAACCTTTTATAGAAAACCGAAAATAACTAGTTTTATCTGGTTTCATCGTCAGAAATCTGAAATTCATGAAAACGTAATTACTTGTATAATTTCATGAATAATTATTTAGTGCATATTTTATAATTCAGTATAATTATGAAGGATCAAATAAATATTTATATTATAAAGCTTTTAGAATTTCCAAACGAAATGACAAAAGGATGTTATACTTAACTTGCCATATTCGTAAAATCTCAATGTGTTACAAGGTTATAAGATTTTATTTATTTTATTTGATTTGTGCAGATCAATAATTATTTTCTTTCTAACCCAGATTTATGTTTTTCATGTATAGTGAAAACAAAATAAATGTACAAAACTGAAGATGTAAATGTTGATAAAGTTACAATATGATATCCGAGGCTAATTTCGTTCATTAACATATTGAAACAATTGGAAAAAACGTCCCCAAGACTAAATACAAATAAACTCACATTTTCATTGTCCTTTTTATGATTTTATACCGATATCGCTATTCATGGAATATTTTAAATGATGTCCGATGAAGTGTAATAAAATATGACGACCTACGAGTTGTTTCCATGAAATGTTCTACAATGTAACGTTTTTATTCTGGTCAGGGTACGGAAACAGTCACGTGATCTTCAGGCATGCATACCTACGCATATTATGTAATGATATAAATAAAACTCGGCCGGGTTTGGCAGATGCTGCGTAAATTCCGGCCCCAAGATGGCCTTCGGCCACCGTCCACAATTCCTCAATTGCTTTGATGTTACCACCACGCTGCGGATCGCCGCCCGGCACGCGCCAACAAACGGTCGTTGGCGTTCTTCAAATCGTCCAGACAGAACCAAAGAAGGCCATATTGGTACCAGGTACGGTACTTTCAGAAAATATAGACCAGATGAATAACTCATAATCTGAAAGATCAATGGTCCATATAAAATCCCCCATTATCCTTACTTTTCACAGAATAAAATTATCACCTTTTATCAAATTCCGATTTCATTGGAAAAGCATGGAAGAGGGAACAAATTAATATAAATGTTTGTACAGTAGGTACGTATTTATTGAAATTTTGTTATTTTCTAGAAAAAAAACTCGATTATCGATTTTCGATTTGACACTTTGACAGTAAGTTGACATTTTCACAATTTATTTATTTATTAGGACAACCCCAGCGGAAACGTCTTGTTCCGTTTTGTTTAGTAAATTTTCAGAGAGATAAATTGTTTTAAAATGGATACTGCTACGGAAGATACTCAAAAAGAAGGAACAGAAAATGCCTTATCAAACAGTGCCACTAGTGTGCCATCTAATAACGCCGTAAGTATATTTCTTTTAAATAATACCATGGGGTTTATAAATAGAACGCTATCGAATGTCGGTAAACTATTTACCTCTTTACAGGTAAATTACACTGTTCGAAAACGCATAATCTGACTTTTTTCATTGTTTAGGACTAATTAAGTCTTGTTTAGGTCTAATTTATCATTTACAAAGATTAAAATATGTTTAAAAGAGGTGAAATAGTTAACCTAAAAGTTAGTTGGCTATTTGCCAAAGCCCGTAATGTTTTTGATATTTTTGTTCGGAAGCACGTTTCACTTGCTTTCTGCTTTTATGGTCCACGACAGGGCTACGTCCAATTCTTAGCTCACACCTGTAATTTTCGACTTAAGTCAATGTAGTTATTAAGTTATATGGTTACCAATAGTAACACTGGTTTGGTTACTGTTTATTCTTAATGCTATCAGCATTTTATCTTCTAGAGTCAATTTTCGATTATTTACGAGTTACCTTTAGTTTTGTAATCTATTGTTAAATTTAGGCCAAATTATTACAACATTTTAAGAATTCTATATATAGCTGTCTGCTTCTTGCATTAAAGTTCTTTAAGCCGTGGTAAAATGGTAAGAGTATCTTGAAATTTTGTGTTATACATGTGCAAGATTCAAATGACAATTTCAATCATATGATGAGTATTATTTCCTTTTCTGAACAAAATAAAATGTTTATTAATTCTTCCTGCACTTATTTCTTTTCTTTATTTCAATATGCACAATTATAAAAGAATTTTCTTCAACATGATCTAATTCTCAACATTACCTGTATTGTAATGGCTGTATTCTAATTCTTTTCCATTGTCAGATATTCATAATCAAGGAACAGTTTCAAATTTATTTATTTATTTGATTTACATGGCTTGTAAAACCATAAAAGTTATCTGACAATTGAGAAATCAGCTCTGAATCATCTAATCTTTAACCTCATTATTCAATATTCACAAGTCATATGGAAAACAACAGTGTGAATACTATATTGTTCCACATAGAATAGATTGGCCTCATACACAAACAAAATAAGAAACAGGTTGTGACATTGCTGCAGCGAGGTGACAGACCCAGCTGAAACCTGGCAGCAGTGGTTCACAAACACACAATCAAGCCTATTTGATATCATAGATAAACCAAGGCTTCTGGTCTTTTTCATCAAAATATTGTTAATGACAACTTTATATTGTTTTGTATAGTTCCAAAGATAGGTACTTTCTTTAAAAAACAAATTCATAAATTTCACCTGTTTATAATGTTATGTAGAACTAGACTATATACACTTTACTGATACATATTTACATAGTATTGATTGAATTATCTTCTTCAATTATTTCCAGGAAAAGGCTCCAACACAAATACCGCTGGAAGTAAAAAAAGGGAAAAGAGAGGAACGTGTAAAAAGAGATGATAGAGGTGTAGACGCGTTCATGAAGTCCCTGAACACTGTGCCAACAGCTGACGAGAAATTACAACTTGTTATCAAGAAATATGTGCAAACTGCAGATGACAATAGGAAGATGAATTTTTATATCAGACAGTCAGACAAGCGTTATGCACTGATGTTGAAGGAGAAGGACCAGTTGCAGCTAGAGTTTAATAAAACTGTTCTTGTTAAATCTAAGCTAGAGAATCTCTGCAGAGAGCTACAGAAACAGAATAAGGCCATTAAGGTTAGTAGTCGATTTAATATTTATATGGCAATACATATACATACACCTTTAAGAATGTGGCCTAGCAATGTGGGTCGCACATTACTTAAGATGCTTGGGATTAGGCTACCGCCACTTCAATTTACTATATAAAATATTTTTATTCTCATTATGAATAACATGGGTTTATTATAACTAATTAAATATAATTTATTTCTAACATATTTATAGGAAGAATCTCTTCTCAAAATCCGCGAAGAAGAGGAGCGTCGTAAGGAAACGCAGGCAAAGTTTCAGAACACTCTATCAGAGATCACAGCCATGCTGCAGCAGAATAACGAGAAGAACGCCAAGCTCCGAGATGATAATATCAGCATGAGTGAGAAGTTCAAGTCGGTTGTGCAGCAGTACCAGCTCAGGGAACAACAGGTATGTAACCAGGGTCCAGAAACTTCCATTAAAGGTAGATATTTGCACATAAATAAATACCTATAAATTAGGGATGGGCCGAAATTCGTTTTACATTCGGTTTAACCGAACTTCGTCATTCGGCCGAATTTCGGTTAAAATGCCGAACATTCTGCACTAAATATACTTGCACTATCATAATAGAAATTAATGAAAAAACATATCTGTAGTAACAGTGAAATAAAATAAGTCTGATATACTCTTCTGCCTAGCCTTTTCCTAAGCTATGTTGGGGTCGGCTTCCAATCTTACCGGATTTAGCTGAATACCGTATTTTACATGGAGCAACTGCCTATCTGACCTCCACAACCTATTGCTAGGTAATATAGTATTCCATATTAAGACTGGTTGTCAGAATTGTAATGACTTAACGACTGTCAAAGATCACTGTATGCCAGTCGGGACCAACGGCTTAACGTGCTTTCCGAGGCACGGAGGGGTCTCGGTATGTTTACAAATGGTCACCCATCCACGGACCAACCGCGGCGAGCGCGGCTTAACCTTTATTATAGGTCAAACCGTACTGCTTACACTTAGCCACGAGCCCCTCTGATATACTCATAGTTTTGTTTTTTTATTTATTTTTTAAAAAAACGACGCCCGCACTAAGGAATTTAATACTTTTGTCGCGGGGGTTTCACAAACATTTAACTCAAATGCACAAAATACACCCAGACTTGGAACAAGCATCTTTGGATCACACAAACGCTTGTTCCATGCGGGGATCGAACCCGCAGGACGTCGCGCACAGCCATTTATTTGAATTATTAAAAGTCATACGTGATAAACAAAAAACTTAAATTGGTCTTTTAAACTACCAGTCTCAAAAATCTTTGGTTACTTAATCAAACAAAACACAAAATTAAACCGCTCTTATTACTAACCAAACCAGCCTTAGAAATCTTTCATTCATAATCAAAAACAAAATTTTACTGCTCTTCTCAACAAGTCTTAGAAATCTTCAAATCTTTCTTACTTAATCAAAAAACAAAAATTAAACTACTTTTCTAAACAATAATTAACCAACCATTAGAAATCTCTCTTACCTAGTCAGAACACACAATGAAACTGGAAGATCTTAATAATGAGTTTTAGAAATCTTTGCATAGGTAGGTACTTAACTTAATAAAAATACTAATTTATATTGGTCTCCTTAATAGTTGGTCTAAATAAATCTTTAACCAGACAATAGCACGTGACAAGCTGGTAACGTCTTTACAAAATTACTATGTAGTTGGCTAACGGCCCCGCGGGGAAGCGCGGAGTGCGGGCGGGGCACATGCCGCACATCTAGCAATATTTGCAGCAAGTGCGTAAACAAGTCACAACACGAAAAAGCGCGGCGAAATTGAACCGAAGTTCGGCCGAACTTCGGCCGAATTTTTCATTTTTACCGAATGTTCGGCCGAAGTTCGTATTCGGCACAAACCACATTCGGCCCATCCCTACTTTAAATATCTTGGGACAATCTCACACACGGTCATCTGATCCCAAACTAGGCAGAGCCTGTACTATGGTAACCAGACAACTGATAAACATACTTATATGTGTGTGGTCATCACACAAAGATTTGTCCTAGGTGGGAATCGAACCCACGACCTCCGGCTTAGCAGTAAGGGTCACTAACCACTAGACGAACAGGCCCGTCAACAGAGACAACAATAACAGAGATATTTGCACGATCAATATGTTTACCGTGTTCAGCTCTCTGATTGGTGGACAAGCTTGGAGTGGGCCAATCGAAATGCCGTACGTCATAAGTCACTCAAGTTTCTCGAACAACACTTCTAATAGATTTCATATTTTTTTTGTTACAATTTTTTTCGTAGTCTGTTTAATTATATAAAGTGTCCTTTATCAAAATTATATAATAGGCTTGCGGTCTTTTTTTTCAATAAACGTTTTTTGTAGTAAAATATTAAAATAACTAATACCTTCTTAGATACAGCGAATTTAAGTGAAGTTAATTCAATTAAGTTTATTTTCGCTTAATTATGACGTCACAAGCCCTGACTCCTGATTCTTAACGCGTGTTATCTTGGTCAAATATAATTGTTTTGAAAAAAGAAAAAAATACATATATTTTTTATTATAAATTTTACAAACTGAATAATTTTATTACCTTTCATATCTAGTCCGCTAATCCATTGCAAATAATCAATGTTCCTAAAAGCCTATGAAATAATCCTTTACCTTATAGGTGGAAAAAATGGCGAAACAAATGGCGCTGGAGTCGCAACTGTCAGACGCGAAGCTGCAGAAAGCGAGCCTAGAGCACCAGGCTGATAAGGAGAGGCTGTTGGCCGAGATGGAGCAGATCAAGGTCACCGTCGCTCAGTACAGAGCCAAGATCAAGGAGTTGCAGGGCACGGAGACAAGTAAGCTTCTTTATATTCTCCTAGGAATCTTTCAGCCAGCTTTGCATACTACGATAAGATTCCTCGTTGTAGCGCCATAACACATGCAGAGGTATTTGACAGCGAAAATTTTACAATTGTTGTTGTCGAAATAATAATTTGTATTAACTATCGCTATAACGTCATCTTCATACAAATTACAAATCCAGCAATTGAAAAATATTCGTTGTCAAATCTAATCCTTTTGCTATCGCTTGGTTTCCGCAAATTAGATAACTGATACTGGTCTTCCGTTTTCCGCCATCCAGTCCTACCCAGTAATCTTTTTTCGGTTGTCGCTTCGGATGCAGAGTGTCTTTGTTATTTATATCTTAAAATAAAAGCCGTGATGTGACGTCATCATAATTTTGAGATTTTTTCCAATATTACCTTAAACTTGGGACACTTACGACCTTAAAAAATTTAATTCTTATCCCAAATTGTGATACCTAACTTACTTTTTGTAGGTCTTCGCAGTCAACTAGCCGTGTACACGGATAAATACGACGAGTTCCAAAATGCTCTGGTCAAGAGTAATCAGATGTTTGGTGGCTTCAAAGAGCAGATGGAAAAGGTGAGGACTTTTATATTATACGAATATTATAAATGCGATAGTATTGTCTGCCTGTCTGTCACGTTTTTACGGTTATAACGCTAAACCAATTTGGATAATTTAGGACTGGTTAACTACTTTAGGTCCAAAATTATTATAATTATTCAGTTTATGTAACGAAGTATTTCCTTTCCCTTCCAGATGTCGAAGAAGATAAAGAAGTTGGAGAAGGAGTCGTTATCGTGGAAGACCAGGTGGGAGACGTCGCAGACGGCGCTGCTGGACATGTGCGGCGAGCGGCAGGCCAGCGAGGAGCGAGCGGCCGCCGCCGCCCGCCAGCTCGCGCACATGCAGGGGCTCTGCAGGACCTTGCAGGTACACTACGACCCTATACAGGGTCGACATTTCAACTTTGAAGATCAGCGGCAGCCGTCGTCTGCTCTCTTAAAGTTAAAATGTCGACGGCGCTGCCGCCGATGCGTGTCGACGGCTACAGTTACCTCTGCCGTTGGAAATATTCCGCTCGTGTGTAAGAGGTCTTATTCTTGCTGCGGAAATGTATAAAAAATTATGTTGATTTTTTTATCCCCGTTTCTGATCTGATCTATTTAAGCTGTTGTTAAATCCATTCAGCAGGATTGTAATTTGTTGATCAAAATACTGACAATTACAGCTCTCGATATGAGGTTAAACAGGCGTTTAAAGTGCCACAAACTTATCTGATCCGTACATCCATCGTCCATCTTCGATCTCAAATCTGTACACCAACTCTCCGGCATCAAAATCGAAGCGCCACATGACCGCGGCTGTATCGGCCAGTGTCACCGCTGCCAGTTCTACGGTCACGCGCAGTGGAATTGTTTCCCGCATCCCCGTTGCGTAAAGTGGATCTGTGAGCTTGGCACGCCTGATTGTCCCTGGCTCATGGACCGTACCAGTGCGATAAGCCTACTAGCTGCGTTCTCTGCGGCGAACAGAGGCACCCAGAAAACTATCACGGCTGTGCCCTTCGCTCCCAGGACTTCACAGTTTAAACCTACGCCTAACCCGAAAGCCGCGTACGTGTCCCCGTCGGTCGCTGCCTTTACGGCTCCGACGCTCTCATCCGACATCATCGCGTTGGGTTAAAAACTATATAGACGTTTACGAGTCGATTGACTTTAACCGCATCCGCCTCACGGCAGAGGCGATTAGAGCCAGCCCCTCGCCTCTGCATGCGTCTTCCATTAGGGCTCCTTCATTCAGCGACATATTCGCTGCATGAAATCCGCCGCGTTCCAATAGCTTCGCAAGAAAATTCCAACCCTGATTTCTTATGTTAGGTTTCTAATGCCATCCCTCCATCCTCTCTTACTGTTTGCCTTGTTAAGATGTTAGCAACGCACTAAGTCGAGGTCCGAACCCCACCGGGGGTGCTAACGTAGTTAGTTTCTCTATTGGTCTGGCTGGTCCATATGGTTTCGCCAAATAGTCCGATGAAGCAATCAAAAGCCTGCGCTCAGCCTAACTATGGTAGATCTCATCAATATATTTAAGGCGCTGTTGCGGCGCACGCGATGCACGATATTTACGCTTACGATAGCTGTATGTGCCAGCTTCGCGTGTTTATACAAAGTGAAGCTTACGTGTGTGGTGTGTGCAGGCGGAGCGCGGCGTGCTGCTGGGCACGCTGAAGGAGCACAACATCGAGCGCCCGCCGCTGCCGCCCGCGCCCCCCGCGCCCGCGCCCGCGCCCCCCGCGCCCTCCGCGCGCCTGCCGCGGGAGCACCAGCCCGCTTCCAACGCCAAGGTACGTTACACAACATACAGTTTTGCTCCCATTGAATTAACAATCTTTGTTGTATCCAGCGCAGAAGAACTTTTTCGCGAGGCTCAGGACCGAGAGCGGACAGGCACCTCAAGAAAAAGAAGTTATACAGATTCGATCTTTATTATTGTCCCTATCAATTAATGCAATAATGCAGTGTTAATTTTTCGCATTTAAACCTTCGCAACAGATACTGTGTGTAAAAAAACTTAATGTTTCACCTACGACCGGGTTCCCACTCAGCAATTGAGACTAAAATTTTACGGAAATATTTTCCCCTAAAAAAATTTGAATTATAACTTATACAATCTTGATGAATACTTACAAATTTAATTTCAGGTCGACGCAATGGCCGCAAACTGCGCCCAACTCCGCCAGAGTCTTGCACACCTCCAGAGCCAACTGAACACACTCACGAACCAACAGAAAGAAGAAGCGGCGGCCAAACAAGACAAACCTGAAAAGGTCGAAAAGAAAAAGTCTAAATCTAAGAAGAGCAAAGCTGAGAAAGCTAAAGCAGAGGCTGAGAAGGCAGAAGCACCAAAGGAACCTGAAAGCGACGAATCAAATGCTAAGGATCTGACTGAGGACGTACAAGACATTACAAATGACATTGCAACCGAAAAGGTTGACGACGCCACACTAGAAAACCTAATACAAGCCATTAACAGCGCAAACATCAACCTCTGTGACCTAGAAGTCGTCAACGACGAAATATCAGACGAAACATCAAAGGAAAACTCAGAAAAGTTAGATATTGACGTCAAACCTGACGTGAAAGATACCACTTCAAGTGAAATCTCATTAAACCCTTCGCCGGTCGAATGCAAACTACTCAATGAAGTCACAATAGCTGACGACGTCACAGCTTTACTAAATAACGTCACAGCTTCAACAAATAACGTCACAGCTTCGACAAATGACGTCACAGCTTCAACAAATGATGTCTCAACTTCAACAACTGACGTCACAACTTTACCTAATGACGTGATGAAACTACCAAATGATGTTACGGAGGTTACGAATATCAATGATGTTACAGAGGCTATTACAAAGCTGTTGAATGAAGCGAAGGACGTCTCTATAACGAATGGGAGTGAAAATCAAAATGTGTCAATAGTGGAATCTTCCAACGACGAGGTAGCGCATTTAAATGAAGTTAAGCCGATTGCGAGCGACGCATAAAACGTCAATTGTAACTAATTAGTGTTTTTGGACTTTTCTACGTTGTTTTAGAGAAATCAGTAAGTTTTTGAACGTGTTTTATTAATGTGATATCATACACATTTGGTTTTGCAAACGTCAAACTTTTTTAACTTAAGAAATTGCCAGTATTATATAGTATTGGTACTGCTGTGTCTATATACAAGAATGATGATTAAATAAATATGTGACTTGAGCTTGCTTATCATTTGTTGCTAACTTTAGATTTTATTATTTTTAGAAAAACAAGTAGATCTATAAAAACAGGATCCCCTTCAGGCGATTGGTAAAACAATATGTAATATCATAAATATTTTTTTTATGACACACAAAGTATGATTTAAAAGACTGCTTACATTCAAAACTTGTTAATTGCTCCTTTTCGTACACAATGGTTGAGTTTTAATTTGTGTACGAAAATATGAATTTAATTAGTTATAAATACATAATATTATATTGAATTAATGAGTACTTAACCTAATAATCTCATCGAATTATAAAATACTGGAATTATATATAATTAAAATTACTAATAATAATTGAATGTGTATGGTAAAACTATTAAATTATAATTATTAGTTTTGTTTATATTTTCCTTCGATCCTACTCTGTATATTTGCTGGTATTTATATTTTCTATTTTGCATTATTACCGGCATTGCAATGCATTACAAACCCTGAACAGGCCAAAAATAAATTGTAAGTTCTTCCGTCGTGAGTGTTGACTTATAAAAAATATCAAAGACAATAATGAACATTTATAAGGCAATTACAAAATTTACAACGCAAGTTTTGTACAAACGAGATATAATTATAACCTTCAACTCACTTGTACCCTTCATTTAAAGGCTTAATTAATATATTCAGTTGATTGAACAATATTATTCTATTACAAAATGACTTCAGTGCCTAAATAAAGCCTAGGGCCTTATTCGCTAAGTCCAAGCAGGTAACGTGCTGTTAAGTTTAGGGTTAAGAGAAGTGTTATCTCTTCCGACTTACTTGTTAAGTAAAAAAGTTTTAAATTTTACAGTCTAAATGGCCTAAAATAAAAAAAAAATGCGACCCGGGGTAGTTGACTGCGTTATGCACGTTTTGTTTGGGCTTAGATAATAACCCCCCTGGTTAGTCGTCAGAAAATTTTACCGATCACTTCTGATACTTACCATGAATACTTAAAGCGTTATTATTGCCTCAGTGGAAGCGAGATGGCGCGATACACCGCACGTAGCAGCGTCTCGCTTACACCAAGGTAACAGTCCTGATTCAAGAGTTCATGGTAAGCGTGCAGTCATACCACAATTTCAAAGCTCAATAATTGGTTTTTAGATTATATTTTCCGGTTTTTATGTTAATAATTATACGTTCGTTATTTGCATCAGGAAAGAAAAATCACTTCGAATAATTTACAAATATAAACTAGGCCAGTATTTTAAATAAGTATTATTTTTGTACCTAAGATCTTGGACAGTATTTTTGCGACAAATCAAGGTCCTGATAGTCGCTTCATTGGTGGAGAATGACAGATAGACTTGGCCTGACCTGAGGTTATACTAGTGTCCCTGGTGGGTTTTCGAATCACGGTAGCCCTATGAGGTCCTGTCCGTGTCAAACCTGGATCGCCGGTCCATCGATGTCAACTTGCAGTGTGCGTACATCTCTATACCTACTTCAAATACATGAGTAATTCTGAAATTATTTGTCAATATGTAGGTATACATATACATGTTCAAAATATGTGAATTGATATATTTACATGTATATTTTCATGTCTATTTACATGTCTTTATATGATATAATGTGTGTCTAATGGCCCAATATTCATTTCTCATTAAATTTTTAAATGCATTTTGACTACGTCTCAAACTACTCATCTCCGTGATAGGTCGAACAATGTCACACGCTATCACACGATTGGTTGATCAGTCTGAGACGTTCTCAATTCAGAAAACGGCTGAAATTTCATGCAGCAGCAGCAATGTGAAAAGTAGCGAGAAATAGAGATTTGAGATCGTCTTAAAGTTAACTTGCGTCTGTGTATACGGAAGTTTACTATAATTCTTAACTAATTATAAATGTCATGTAATGTAATGTAATCGTCGTAGATCAATGTCTTATGCACATAAGTGTGCCTAGTTCGAGCTCGTTATACGTTTTAAAGACCGACACGTTTACCGTGTGTGGCTCTCTGATTGGTTAGAGTTCGGCGCGGGCCAATCAGAGCGCTGAACGTCATACCTCATCCAGACTCTCCACGAGGCGCAGGAGGGAACGCTTGTATTGAATTTTATTTGTCCACCATAATGTGTGGTTAGACTTATAAGATAAGTATAAGACCTATAACTAAAACTACGTTCCACATATAAATGAATTATTATTATTATGTTTGAGGGTGAGGACGGTGCGCTGGTGTCCCCTCGCCTTCCCTCACCTCGTCTCGCTGTCGCTCCGTTATGTATCTTTTTTTCGTCGTCAAATGACTTTGTGTCGGGCAACTGAATAAAGTGAAATTGTGGATGGCTAACACTCCTGCAAGGCCAAGACTCTAGTGCTGAGAGCCTCTAGGGGGGAGTCTGGATGGGCATCATAAACTAATTAATTATAATAGGTACACAGGTGTCGATCGATAAACTAAATTTTATTAGGTACACAGTGCAATTAACTATTCAATGTCTAAACCATTATCCCATATCGTATACCTAAAATAAATGTATGTATACTCTAGTGTTAAGTTTAGGTAATGTCTGTAATTTACAGTTTTTGTTGTTGGCTTTTGTAGTTAATACCTGTTTCACTGATTTTTTAGATTTGTTACCCATAGACCAGGGAAAAAGGCAGATGCAGACTATGCAACCAAAAACTTTTAATGGAAGGAAATAGACATGTATATTTTTTTTGTCATTTCTTTTTATTTATTCGTAAATTTGCTTATTTACTTAAGTAATTATATAAATTCAAATATCTACAACTAATAACTATAGAAGACGATTGACACGCAAACGTATTTTGTACGTGTTTTGTATCTCCTTTCTCGATTCATTTTCGTTTGGTACCCCATTTGCCTTTTTTCCTAATCATTTGTATTATTTTCTTTACGTGAATGCTTTTAATTGTTATTTTTAATGTTATCGTACAAACAACTCATGCTGATCTGACGCAGTTTCGTGGAAACCAATATCTATTGGTGACTTTTTGTTTGACTTTTTACTTTTTTTTTTTGTAATAAAGTTACATTTTGTATCTACAATAAGTATTTTAATTATGAATTTTCTACAATAGCAATCAAACATCGAAATACTTTTACACTGAAATAAAACTAATTTTAAGCGGTTTCTATCGCGGTTTAGTTTGATTATTATTTAAATTAATCAATAAAAATAAATAAAGGTAGAACGCAACATCCTATGTCAAGACAAATATCACTCAGTCGGCCCGTGACCATCACACCTGCAAAGGCGTCGAAACGTCGGGAACTAAAATCAAAATAAACTGCGATAGAATCCGTTTAAAAGTAGTTTTATTTCAATGTCTAACATTCGCGTAAACCTAAGAAAACAATATACTTTTACACTTTTCCAACATTTCATGTTGTTGAGGAGTGGGCCCCTTAGCACAGGTATTTACTTATAAATAAAAGTAAATCCCTACGTAAGATGTACTGTTACAGTTGTAAATGTTATTGAATAAAGAAGTAAGTATACTGACCCAGAGCCGAACCCATTTTTTTAACAATGTTTTTGCCGGTTTTTTTGGTAATGGTCTGCACTGTTAAGTCTAGACTTTATAATAAACATCATTTAAACTAGAGCACAGTTACCAAGACTTGCACAAAGTATAACAGATGCATTTTTTATTTTAGTTATAACAGAGTTAGTTAACTGCAGGTGCAGTGAGGCCATAACGCCAGCGGCTTGATAACATTGCGTTACAGTTCAATTCGTGATTGAGCTTATTATAAGCAGCTTTTTTATAGGTCCATGATAAGCAGTATGAAGTTTTATAATCATTATTATTTTAGCGACATAATATTTTCTTAATGTTTAAGATCTTGCTTTTAGGTTAAGTGTCCCACGAAAGTTAGTTTAGAAGTTATCTATATGGATTGAGTTGACCCAACATTGTCTGCGGTCGGCAATTGATAAAAAAAAATGAAAAGATTTGTTTCCCGCCAAATACTCTGTCATGATTGCATGTTTTCCCGCCTTTACGACGGCCGGCACGGCCGCGCATAGATGCGTTCATCCATTGCGTTACATAACAGTTATTTATCGAATCAGAAGATAATCACTGGTTATACCTGACAGTTTTTATAACATAATGAAAATAAAAAATATTCGCCATTTAAAATGAGTTGAATTTTTCCAATAGGCAATATGGAGAGTCTGCATTTTATTTATGCTCTTTAGTAGTTTCGTAACGAAAAGTGAAAGGATTAGGTGTCCTATGGGTTTATTTAATTCTTTATGCCTACTATTCATTTAAAAATAGAGTAAATGGATGACTACAAAAATCAGAGCTGCAAACTATTTCATGAGTTTATTCAAAACAAAATTATTTAGTGTTGGGTTTGACATCTTTTGTCTCTCTTTCCATTATTATTTAATTTGCAGTGGGCAGGTAGGTATTACCTCCTTCCATCTCTGATAATCATTTTATTATTGTCTTAAACGCAAGCCTCAAGCCGTGAGTTTTGTCCCCGGCAAAAGAGAACGGAGAAGCACTCCGGTGGTTTTAGCTGGTAGGAGTCCAGCACGCCCCTCCATTTTCCCCAGAGCGGAGACAGTACAGGAGGATTTAGCTCGGGTAAAAAAAAAATGAGGCTCGTATTTTAGGTTTGAAGTCCATTATATAATCAAATTAATAGTTATAATAGCAGCAATAAAGCAGAAAACTGAATAAATCCACCTAAACAAAAGCTTTTCAATACAATATAACACAAAAATTAAAAACAAATCGACTTTCGGAATCGTGCAAAATAATCGAACTGTATTTTTAAGCACGTTTGATATTCCTTACAAATTTACGATTGCTTCGCCATTCAGAAACCGCCATTATCACTTTGAGATAGAGTGGTAATTGAGTGTATTTTGTTGTTGTATTGTTTAGCAATGGTTTGTCACGGTGATTGCGATCACGCGACAATATCTTGGTCAATTTGTTTATGAAACGAATGTTCCGCAAGTAAGTGCGCGTGATCCCCAGTGGGGTCACAGCTTGAGGTAAGATGGTCAGCTCCACAAGATTTGCTGTTTTAATTGCTTTAAAAAAAAACGCCACCCTTCGCTTTAACACGCAAATTATAGGTATCGGTATCCAAACAGCCACGTTAAAGTGGGGCTGGGCTGGTCACATTAGCCGCATGGGTCCGGATAAACGGGCGAGAATTTCAACCTAATGTGTACTTACATAAAGCTGGAGCTCGTAAACAGGGTAGGCCAAACAAACGCAGGCGAGACGACATCAATCGCTATTTGCCTGATAGGAAGCGGCTCAATACTTTGGGTCTGGAGCAAGTTGTCGGAGACCATTGCCCAGTGGGACACCTAAAAGGTTTTATTAAAAAAAAAGTCTGAAGGAATTCGGGAACGGTTTGGCATAGACTGTTGATTGGGGGACAAGTGCATGAGCTGTGGCGGCAATGAACTCAGTTTAAATTAGAACCACCCATCTCGAAAGAATGGTCAACGCCAAAAGTAAATCAACTGTCAGACCTTACGTTATACGTTGTGATCCTTACACAGATTAAACTGATGAGCCTTTTAAAAAGAGTCTCTTTTTAATTGTCTTGAAACCGGCTACTGTTAGTTAAAGCAGAACCTTAAAGTTACCTGTAGCGGAGGCCGTTTTAAGCGACTTTCTTGTAATCATGGGTTCTATGTGCAGAAATAACTTAGCTCATTTATTTTATATTTATTTTTATATAATTGCGTCCGATCTGCTTGCTTAAGAGAAGTGCATAGAACAAGTTTACTCAGATAATATGTCTACTGGCATACAAAACTCTCAACGATAAAACAGGCATTGTTCTCTAAGACCCCTTTTTGTTGGGCACGTCAACAGCAGTTTCATATTATATAATAAACTGATGATATGCAAGCCCATTGAAAAAAAAGTGGAGAGATCAAAATTAAATGTTAAAGGTGTGAAAGTAACTACCTATAGTAGCTGGGTAGGACTGGATGCGGAAGGCGGAGGACCGGGTGTTTCGTCGCAACTTGGGAGAGGCTTACGTCCAGCAGTGGACTGCGATAGACTGAGTTGATTGATTGAAGTAACTAGGTGTTGAGAGGTTTAAGTAAGTATAATTATAATTTTGGTACATATTCATAGTTTTCGTAGTTATCCATTTTTTTCAGGCTTCACCTCGGTTCAGAAAGCGAAGCGTGATCTAAAAAATATTTAGTGACAATTCATTATTGTTGTTTTTGGTCAGTCAAAGACAAGTTATTGAGATCATGGTAGATATTATAATTATATTATTTGTTAGATAGGTAGGTTGAGGCTTTCTAGAGAAACCACGTTTATTTGTTACATTTCTGAACGATTTTTAATTTGTTTACTTGTAGAGGCTTATCTCAAATTGAAAATCACGTATATGTAGAGAATAGAATATTTACCTACTTAGTAGAGTATTTGTAACATTTAGGTACGGTGAACCAAAAATAAAAATCGTTTTTGGCATTTATGGCGCTCTTTAAAATCCTTACTTCCTTGGCCTCTCTTTAGTACTTAGTTAAAGAAATGAATTCATGTTTCTCACACCAATTCGTCACAATGGTGTTCAAACGCTTTTCTGCTGAATTCTTTTCTTGAATAAATTATTTTACATCAACATAAACTAAATACGTACAAAGTTAATGAAACCCCAAACAAAACTATAAAATTAGGTAGGTATAATTACATTGATCGATATTTTTAAGCTACGTAACAAAACGCATGTTTGCTGGGTCAAGGTCTTACGTGCGTACTTTCGCCTTTTTTTACATTTTGAGACAAAAACTGTATTCTGAATGCAGGTTCATTTTAGTTTACCGTTGACCGTAAATTGTAATACTAATACCTATTTAAATAGTTTTTTTGCATGATACTTTTTTTGTAGACATAAAAAATTTGGTTCGGTAAAACTTAGCGGTAATGGCTTGGGCGTCGGACCTACGATCATGTGATTGCAGGTTCGAACCCCACCCATTACAATACCGACGTGAACCCACTCGTAACAGAAGCAATTTAGCTTAGCACGAGGGGTAACAAGAATACTAGGTACCTTAAGTAAGCTTTTTTTTAAATAACCCCAGTTGACAGGTGGTTGAGATATTTTCGTAATTGATAATCAATCGACAATGGACAATATTTTTGAGTTTAATCGTGATTAGGTAGTGACTAGGTAGACATAAAAGTCAGAAGATTTCCATAATATCTACATTTAATGATTGATTGTAGGGACCTTATAAGCTACCAATAGATACCTACTTACCTGCATACTTTAGAACAGCTATTTTAAGATGGCAAAGGAACAATTTTGTGAATTTTGTAATCTTTGACAAATGCCATTTACTTATTTATTTACAATGGTGACCCAAAAGGTTCCATTTCACATTTCTTAATAAAATTTTGACAAGTGATAGCGTGACATTGAACAAAAGGTGATTTAAATCGCAATATCATTGTTTATCTTAAAAGCATTTCGAAACTTATTCAGATTTCCAAGCGGACTGGTCTTTTGTTAACAAGTATTTAATTAAGAGTGGCAACTTACAAGGTATTGCAATCATGTACAATGTCAAGTAAGCGCTAAAATTAATATTTTTTTGTATCTACATCTCTGCTAAATTTTTTGACACCTACCTAGTCTACCTACTACCTTGGGGGTTATTATCTAAATCCAAACAAAATGTAACGTGGCATAACGCAGATTATAGTTCCACTAACCCGGATCGTCAAAACATTGTTGTGTTTTGAGAGTCACCGGGTAGTGTAAGTATATATCTTTGAGGCCATTTAATAGATTTTTACTTAAAAATATAGAAAGTCAAAAGTGATAAAGCCTTACTTAACATTACTCGTAACAGCACGTTATCTGCTTGGATTTAGTGAATTCAACCCCTTTTGATTTCAGTAAACGACGTCCGGATAAGCGAATAATAAAACAATAATAAATTTATTGTGCATAAAATGGTACAGTCTTGTTACAATAATGTTGAGGTATACAAGTAGCATTAACCAATATTACAGTTTGCAACAAACAAGTGAGTTCTGACATTCTAGCTAGGTTATGGCAATAACCTGTGTTAAGAATGTTCAGGCCTTCGTTTTCCCAAAAGGTTTCTTTATTGTAATAAAGATTACAGTTTACAGAGACTGTCAGAGGTGAAGCTTTCTTATTGCTTAACTAATTAAATAAAAAAGAAAAGATAATTCTGGTGTGTGTGTTATGTGTGTGGGTGTATGTGTCTGTGTGGTGAGGGTTTGTGTGTAAGAAATGGTGTGTGTTATGTGAGGGTGTGTGTGTGATGGTATGTGAGTATGAGAGCGTTTTAATGTGTGTTAAACTTACTTATTGTGGTGACTTAAGAAATAGTTCAGTTTCCTCATAGGTTTTGGCAGAAATAAATTCAAGGATTAATTTTCTACTTTTGCTGTGAGTATTCATATGTATCGGAAGAATTTTATTAATTTTATTGTATAAGAAAGGTCCTAGGTAATAGAAGAACCGTTTAGTGAAAGTAAAATGAGGAGAGGGGCCATTACAAATTTTATTCTGCCTTCTGTGTGTGGGTTGAGTTGGTGGTGTTATTTTATGTTGAAAAAACACAATTTAAAGAACACCATAGCCACTCATTGTGGAACACCTTATATTAAGCTCATGCCCATGGGATCGAATCCGCAGCTCAGGGCGAAGTTGAAAGCGTGGTGATCTCTATGGTACAACTTGGCCAGTCAAGATGTCAAATCTGATAAGATTTGCCGATTGTCAAGTTATCTTACAGTATATCCTCCACTTGGTTGCGAGTAGGGGGTTAATTGGGATATGGACTAGGTATGAAAAATAAAAATGCATTTCTTCCGCAAGAAAGATAATAAAAAAAATATTACTTAGAGATGTATTTTTCCTTTTTTCAAAACAATATAATTTGTTATAGATAAGGCGCGTAATTCAGAAGTATGGGCTTGTGACGTCAGAATCTGGCGAAAATAGTAGCCACATGTGACGCGGCGAGCCCCCACTCCTTAACTTAAATTCGCTATATCTAAGTAGTTATTTATTAATTACTGTAAAATTTGTACGCCGACATTAATGGGAGAATAAGAAATTCATGTACTTTTTTCTCCCTCTATACCTTATTTACGCAAATTAATGAGTATTGATATGATGTTGATACTATATTATTCATAATCTAAAAACTGACCATTGAAAAAAAAAAATAGACCCTGTTCCTATTCTAGAAAGAGAAGAGAGAGAAACTAGGGCTTCAATCAACTGAAAGGCCCCGCTGAATGTCTTTAGAATTTCTATTATTGATCGTCACGGGCAGACTGAGCCGTGAATGATCACAATGATAACTAAATCAACTGTGAATCGCAAGATATTATTTTTGAAAGTATCCTTTCGTGCCTAAATGTCGCGCTTCGTGATAGTAAAAATAATAGAATTGTTCAGGTCGTGGAGAAAATCTGAGAAATTGGTTTTGTATCCTGGTGTTATATAAAACTTTTTAATCGTCTTTACAATAGCATAAATAAAAGAGAAAACGTTTTCATATTTTATTTTTTGTTCTCATAGGCTGCGGACAAAAGGTTTAATAATATAAAATCTCGTAATGCTTTTCTGAGAACCACGTAAAAAAGTAAAGTCTATATCACACTTTCTATATCAACGTTTTTAAGGAAAAGTATCCCTGATTAGCCAACCCCAACATAAGCTCATAAAATTAAAATATGTTGGGGTTGGGTAATCCGGAATACTTTTCCTTGAAACGCTGGTTGCATTATTCCAATATTCTTTCTAAAGAACCATTGAGCTTCATAATCAACTCGGTCTACTTTGGTTCACTGCTGGACATAGGCCTCTCCCAATTTGTGTCATAACTCTCACTGTCTCTCAGTTCTCCACTTGCCCCGGTTCATTCACATAGACACCGTTAATATATTTTAAATTTCAACCCGTCACAGATGTTTGCCGATACATATTATAACACTTTGGTTAGGAAGTAGCAAAAGAACATTACGTAGATGCTAATTACCATAACATAACCAAATAATTTGCGAGCCTATCAATCAGTTTGACGCGTAAATAAGCATTCGGTTTACTGCTTTGTGCATGCTTAGCCTAAACCATCACGTAATAGATATAAACTACTCGTAAGTTCCGAAGTTATATCCAGACTTTTAATTGATAATTTTGTCAAGCTATTTAAATATACCTTCTCCCTTCAGTCGTTAAATCATTACAATTCTGACAACCAGTCTTTAACTATGGGATACTGTACTACCCGGTAAAATGGGTTGTGGAGGTCAGATAGGCAGTCGCTACATGTAAAATACGGTATTCAGCTAAATCCGGTAAGACTGGAAGCCGACCCCAACATAGCTTGGGAAAAGGCTAGGCAGATGAAGATTAGATACCTTCTAAAAATATTTAGCTCGCCACTATCAAACACTCACCACTGAGGAAAGTATATTCCGTCATCCCAGTCAAGTGGCTTTTAATGTTTAATTGTTGGTTTAGCATGGATGCAGTTCACCAGTAGGTCGCTTACCTGCATTCAGTGATGACGTAGTGGTACAGTAGAAGGAGAGTTACGTTAATACGGTTGAAGCTTGAAAAGTAGTCATGAAAAAGTTCAAAGCCCTGAAAACAATGGATGGGTCAATACTTGATGTATTGACCCATCCATCGTTTTCAGGGCTAATGATAGTTATGCAGGCCACACTTACAAACAACTTGTCTGTTTGAACAACGTGGGTATTATAATTATTTATAGCGTTTACATGCAACCTTTTTGCTGCGCCCTCCATAACTATGTAGTTTGCTCAGTTTGCTGTGTTCTGGCGAAAGGGCAATATTGTATTTTAACTTGAATGAACGAGTAAGAAATTTACTGAGAGAAGAGAAGGCCATCTTAGATAAATGTAGCAGGGTTCCTTAATATGACTAAGAATAGCAAATTAAAATGATTAACAATGTCAGCTGTTAGGGTTGATTTATTGACTAGGTACATATTATGGTATGTAACAATTTTTATTTTTTTTATTTTTCCGTATTGCTTTTTTTTTACGTTATAGTTTTAATAATTATCATTAATACTTGTGAACGCGTCACAGCGTAAGGAACATATTGAATAGAATTGCTTTTGCTTTCTTCCGTTACTAGGAAAGATTTCATTGTTATAATTAATAAGTATTTTTTTTTTTTTTTATGTTCCTAGCGTTATTGACGCACATATTCCATGATCTATTGTATACAATATATTTTTTTTAAAAGAGTAACTTATGGAGTTTCTTGCCGGTTCTTCTCCATAGGAATGACACTTTGGAACCGCGCACCTAGAGTCAGTAGTTTTTAAAGTTAACGTTTCTAAAGCGCCTATTTTAGGTTTACTAGAAATAAAAACATTTTGATTTGATTTGATTTGAGCTTAATATATTTATCTTTAATCAATCTGAAAGTAATCATGGGATTTAAGACCTTCGGTGCAAGAACTGAATGTTATCAAAGGACAGTCGTTCATATTACTGTATGTATCAGTAATCAATATCAATGGAGTACCTACCTCAATATTGTGTAATTTTGAAGTTGAAGGTTTTTTAAAAACAAAATATAGACCATTGTCATTTAATTTAGCTGCCAAGGATGAACCAACTTATTTGAGGTAAAGGTATTATTAAGTTAGTTACTTATTATGTCAAAGATTTGCGTTTTACGAGAAACTATTTATTTGTTCAATTTAAGTTTCTTACCGAGGCTATAGAAAAACATTCTAGTATTTGAACCTAAAAGTTATTTACATAAAACCCGGTAATATACCTTTATTTTGCCCAGGGAAGGAAAATCATTATATAAATAAATGTGGACAACATCACATACATACTCCGAATCCAAATTAAGTAGCTATTTTAAAGCACTTGTGTTATGGAATCAGAGACAACGAAGGTACCTACCACAAACACCCAGACCCAAGACAATGTAAAAAGTGTTTTACTACATTGACACGTCCGGGGATCGAACCCGGGATCTCAGAGTTGGCGACACATTGAAAACTGGTTGGTGTGTACGCCGGCAAAAGCGTAAGTCTTTCATCCAAAACTGCTGACGTAATCAAACAAACAGTAATGATTCCTGACAGTGAAATTAATAATACATCGCGTTTTAAGTACTGTTTGAAAAAAAGATCTTGTTACTGATCACGACTTAGCACGCAACGGACTGCGTAAAAACCAAGCTTTGTTAACGATTATTACGTATGTGTAATTGACTGCGAACTGTTGTTATTGCTATTGATCTAGGTTTAAAGATGGATTGGAACATGGAAATCGCAAAGCAATAGGCTTATTAGCTAAATGGCTATTCAGGCCCTGAACCAACAGTATTTTTTTGTAATCTTTCTGGACACCTCGCAAACTGCAATCTGACCCCAAACTGGGCAAAGCCTGTACTATGGTGACCAGACAACTGATAAACATACTTATATATTTCTAAATACATACGTAATATAGATAAATTACACCCAGACAGAACAAATGATCGTGCTCATCACACAAAGATTTTTCCTGGGTGAGAGTCAAACCCACGACTTCTGTTGTTCAGAGTCACTTACCACTAGACCAACAGGCGAGCTAATATTTTATGTTGTCAAAATATTTAATGTTTTGCAGATGTTTCGAATCTGGGTGAACTTATTCATTTTTAAAGCCATAAGTAACAACAAAAAGTGGTGGAGGAGTAAGATGGAGGACCGGGTGTTGTGGCGCAACCTGGGATAGACTATTTCCAGCAAAGGACCGCGATAGGCTGAGTTGATTGTTGATTGAAATATCAAATGCGGCGCGATTAACAGCTAAAACAAGAAGATTATTATTTGATACAATAAATATAGATAAAATTTGTGACAATAAATGTTCAAGTTGTATTACAATTTTTTGATACGATATTGTACAACTTTACATGAAATAAAAAACCTTTTATTCAGCTAGTTATTTTATTAATATTATTCAATGCTAGCTTTTTCCCACAGCAAAAAGTAGCCTTTCTCAATAAATGGGCTATTAGATTTAACACTGTATTTTTGATTACCAATTTAATATGTATAATAAACAAGGCAAGCTTATAGTATTAAGTATCAATAGCTTTGTAAGTACTTTTCAATTTTAAAACACAAGGATTTGTATTTTTCAAATTGCTCTTCATAGAGCAAAACTAAAATATGCAAAATTTGTCCGAAGTTAATTGCTATGCTCCAGTTGACAAAATAGACAGATTTGCGTTGAAAATAATAAAAAACGAGATACTCGTCATGGGCAATGGTGCGAAAACCCATTAAACCATCGCGCAAAGACATAAAAAAGACAGCTGTGATATCCTAATTAACGTTGTTTAACGAATAATACCAAAGGTAATAAAAGCTATCTTAATCTGGTCTTTTCGGCGTACGTTTTTTGGTCCTTTCGGAATTTAGGCTGTTTCTTTAGAAAAGCTCATACCTTCATACATATTACAAGTAAATGCATCATAGTTCGTGTATATTCGCTATCTTCTTGTAGAGAAAAGGGTTATGTTCGTAAGCTTACATAGGTATTCATCATTAATGAGCCAATTACTCGGTTTGTTGAGAAAAATTGAGGTGACTCTACAATCAGTATATGAGTAGGTTACCGTAAACGTTAACCATTAAAATACCGACCTATAAATCTCCCACTGCTGGCTACAGGCCTCTTCCCATATAAGACAAAGAACGAGCAATGATCACCTGTGTCAATAATTCAGTGGTAAGTACACGTATTATTTTGTCTGTGACAGCATAAATATTTAGTAGCAGTAGATAAAGAGTAGATAGTATTGGGCCTCGATCTTATCTGCCCCCCTAGCCAAGCGACATTTCTACAAGCGATATCGCTGATCGAATCGCTCAAATGTATGGAAGTGACAAGTCTAAGTCACTTGACTTATCGAAATCAAATGTCATTTCCTTACATTTAATGTCATTTAAGTTATTTTACTAATTTCATTTTGTATAGCTTAAATTAATATAAAATTATCGGAAATATTTGACGGTCGAGTGGCGAACACCGGTTTTCAAGGTGTCGCCCTCTGAGGTCCCGGGTTCGATCCCCGGACGGGTCAATGTAGAAAATCACTTTTGAACTACATTATCTCGGATCTGGGTGTTTGTGGTACCTTCGTTGTCTCTGATTCTTTAGCTACTTACTCTGGATTCGGAGCAATGTATGTGATGCTGGCCACATTCTTTATATAATAAATATGATTTGATTTACTCCTTCTAACCTTGGGCATTATTTTTACCCGAAAACCAAAAACATTTTATCGAGTTGAAACGCAACATTCAACAACAGCGATACCGTCACCGGGTCTGTTTTTGACACTTTTAGCTGGGTTTTGGAACTCAATGTCACTGATGACGTAGGTAACTAAATATAGCCGTACAACGCTTAGCCTAAAACTTTGTCCTAAGCCCTTCCTTTCACCAGCCATATATTATCCCCGGTTCGTACAAAGACGATCAATATAGAAAAACGTTAATTATTTATCAAATTTCTATTCTAAAACTAGATTTATCATTCTTCTTTTAATATTGCAAGGTATAAAATATAACTGCGTTTAAGATGCCGAGGGCATTGAAGTTATGGGAGGGAGGACCACATCCCTTTACACATAAAGTTGCCTCTTCATCAGCGAGGGTAGTCGGAAGACATTTTCGATTATCCCAATTTCCCCCAGAACCCATCCCCGCTGAAAGTTCTCCCTTCCACTCTGCAGTTCGTACTTCGTATTTGATAAGTTAGTATTTTCAGCAAATTTATGATGAAGTATTACGTTATTAATTTTCATAAGTCAGTAATGCTCTGTAACAATTGCAACCGTTAATTGAATAGAAACAACCCGTGAAGCCACACGCTAGTGCATGCAATTGACAAACATTATGACATGGTGACGGGCCTTACCCGCGCTCTCTTAGTGCACAATGATATAATTTTTCTCCACTTTGCACCCCGAAACTGTGCGAAACTGTAACAGATATTTTAGGAGATGATAATACCTCCAACATAATTATAAACTTAAGTAAGACAAAGTCTGATAAAACGTGAGAATAAGGGCATGACAAGGACTAACGTTGAGACTTATGATTACGGCTAAAATACTGAATAAAAAACTTATTAAAAACATTAAAATATTAGCTAAGCAATATAATTAACATGAACCTAATTAAGTACAATTAAGTACCTCATGTATTTGGTGTCATACCTAAACAAGATTCCAAACAGATCATGGGATCCAAATTGATCTAGAAGCTTATTGAAAATGAAAGTAAAGAAATTGAATGTTTTTTCTACCATCTGAAATCATTATAATGCAACAAGTAGGTAGGTACTGTTCATACATTCTGTACCATGCTAATCTTGAAACCGAAAACATTTAGCATACCTAATATTATTTTTGTGAAAATTAAGAAATTAAGTAAGTAAATTAAGTAATCATTCTCTTATTTTTTTTATTGTATTTTGTCTTCAAAACTGCATACTTAAAGGTGAACTACTATTCTATTTACATCTGTAATAAGACTTACAAAATTCAAACCACAATACATCAAATGAAATGAAACTGCAACACCGAACAATAACGCCTTTCTTTTAATTTTCGGACAAACAGCTCTATGATTTTCCCCTTTGACCAGTGGTCTTTCGCTCCGTAGAGCAATCACTATAAATACAAGTGATTTTTGTCTGTCTGTACATTGCCTCACGGACCGCAGAGCGGGGCTTTTCTTACCCCCTTGCCTAAACCAAAATCATTTTAGCTTTTGTGAAAGTATTGGAAGGTAATCAGTGGTTTTAACAATTCAGTATTTGGCGCCTTTTTTCAGATTTAAGTGCGAATATAGTGTTAAAAGATTTATCTAGATTTGCTCCTAACTATTAGAGTTTTTAATTTTGGTTTTAAATAGTCAAATTCTCAATTTAATATTGTCTGGTTTATTCTTATTTTAGTGTTAATTAAATTCGGTGTTTTCAGTTCGACTGTAGCGAAAATGAAGACCTTTACAGCTGTATTATTATGCATGGGTAAGTTAATAATTTTCTTATACAAATATCTCCATGATTTATCGGATCTCTTTTTAGACCCTTGAGTAAAAAAAAGGGCTGAATTAAATGTAAAAGGATTAAAAAAAAACGTAATTTTAGACGTATGAACGATTACCTAGTTTTTAATGATGAATTTAAACAATAAAAAAAATTTAAACGAATAGAAAAAAAAATTGCTTGTTAAAATTACAAACTTTGTGAAAAAGGTAATTAATAATCAGGAACTTAATTATTGAAACTCTTTATGCGATTAAACATTTAGAAAGTGATACGTAACAATCAATAAAAAGTGTTATTGTCCGGGTGCATCCGATTACGTTTTACTTTTTATAAAAGCTGAATAGGTACTATTCAGGCACGTAGCGAATAAAGCTTGTAGATACTCAGCTGATGATTCGTTTAAAAAAAAAATGTTCCTATGACTGTTCGAAGTAAGAGTTAATTTAAATCTAGACTACCCCCTATGCACGGCAAATACATCCCTGTCTTGTTCCCATTTTATTTAGCTTATTGAGGCCACTCTTTGTAAAGGTTAAAGTAAGATTACTGCAAAAAATATTTGGCCATAAAACTTTATTTTTAAGAGATTTTTTATAAATTGATCCCATTGTACTGAAGAGATACGAATCAAAATGTGCATTTATTACCCACTATCTTTGCATTTAATATTAATTAATAGCTTAGATGCAGTACAACATATTTTGTGGACAATTTAACTATATTATCATATCCGTGAAAAAACACCATTTCAGGCAAATCATAAAAATGTGTCCTGAATGACGGAATTATGAAATTCAATAAGCATAAATAGAACTGTTTCGGTATATATTATATACATTTTACGACTAAAACTCTCCAAAGTTTAAAGTATTGGAGAAAGGATTCTTTATCAATTGCGACAATAAAAAAAATGTGATTTCCACCTTAAAAAAATATTTTATAATAGGTAATCATTGTACTATCTAGACAGAAAGAGTATAATATAATAACCTATTTATGTAAAAAGTAATAACTAATTACACCGATATAATTACATACAATTATATCACGTATCGAGTTTATATAACTTCGTAATTTAAATAACAATTGGGCTGCGTTCGGAAGTAAGTTTGTTTCCTCACGCAAGATCGGCTAACTGCATTTCCTCAAACATTGCACAAATGCACACGATAAATACTTCGTTAGTTAACTAGTTACGATGTATTCACAAAACTCATGGAAATCTATTACATGGAATCATAGGAATACATACATAACAATACACTAAAATGAATTTTAATAATGTTCTATCTCCTTCTTTAAATAAAACAGGGAATTCGCGAATAATTCGCGAATTCCCTGTTTTATTTATTAACAAATGTAACCGATAAATACGTAATTAAATTAAAATGACCAGTACAAATTCAAACCAGTTTTGAGTTTCAGTAACTGTACATTTCCCCATACATTATATTTTAGGAATGATTATCCTTTCTCCGCAAATGTTTCGTAAACCACTACTTTACATGTTATTATGAAATATTGTTTAAAGTACTTGTAAAGGTGTTTCATTTACCTAATAAGTAGATACCAAATACATTTTTAATCCGATCGAGATAATAAACTTTAATCTGTAGTCAGTCTTATAAAAGACTGAGTAATCTACAAACCAGTGGTTAAACAATGTGATAATTTTACGTTGATATTAAAACAGGACTTTATTACCGTTCCAAGTTGTTATTTTCTATCCACATTGAGTAACACCCCTCAATATTTCAGGCCTCTCCCTCACGGCAGCCGCACCGGTGCCTGAATACGAATACGACTACGATCACTCAGGGCAGCAGCAAGCACAGCCCCAACAAGCTCAAGAGCCTCAAGAATCCGCCAGCCATTATGACGCCTACATTCAAGATGTGAAGGCTGCAGCCAGCGGCGGCAACGGCGGGAAGAAAGGCTTCAGTCAAGGCTCAGGACTTAGAACCATAGCTGTGGGATCCGCCAATCAAGCCAAAACAGCGCTAGGAAATCAAGCAGCCGCTGGCTACCAAGCAGCATACGTAGCTAAGAACACCCTCGCCCAATCAGCTGCTCAAGCCAGCGCGACAGCGCAGGCAGCGCTCGCAGGAAAGCAGGTCATCCTGTCAGGGTTGGAGCAGCAAGTGAGAGACGCAAAGGTCGGGCTACAGGGTGAGGAGATGCAGTTGCAGCAAGCCAAGAGAGCCGCACAGTCTGCCGCGCAAGCCGCCCAGCAAGCTATGCACCAGGTACGTCTAGGATTAATTTAATGAGATTAGCATTTGGCAAAGCGGAGGTATCCTAATGGCTAGGATGTCGGACTTACGATCATGTGGTTGCCGGTTCGATTCCCACCTTTTGAACTACCGACGTGAACCAAGACGTTTAACAAGCTTTAGCACGAGGGGTTCAAAGAATACAATTAGTAACGTGCGACTTCATTGCTACAAAGCAATGTTGGTCGCATCGTGCGTTTTAAAATTCAAAGAAAATAGCGTAATCTGAACCTAGCGCATAGCCTATTCTGGACTTCTTTGAAGTTGTGCAACACCACTCGGTTAGGCCACTAGGTTATAGGCCACTAGGTTATAAAAATAGAAAAATAATATGTAAGAGCTTTTTTTATATCTCCAATGACAAGTACAAAATTCGAAAAAAAAAATTTTAATAAATAGAGTTTAATTGAATCGTTCTTAGCCCTATTTCAGACAGTTAGAGCACAGATCACAGAGTCTAATCACCATTTTAGAATGATCTGTTTCTGAACTCAACAAATTCAATTATAATTCCAAGCTTAATGCGTAATTAATCTAATTAAGCCATAGTTTTATAATCTGTATTATTGATAGTTACATTCGTATTTCGCGATCGCGACAAAACAGCGATAGCAGACTAAAACAAGTTCGTAATAATTGTGCAAATTCTGTTGAGAACAATTCGCGTGAATTTTGGCAATGAACTGTTTAAATATCTGTCTTGGAATCAGCTTTTTACAAACATAACGCAACGTTCTGCCAAAGATAAAGCAATTTTATATCAAAAAACGCAACGAGACACAAAAACTGGTTGTGCAAATAGTTACAAATGAGTTTTAAGAATTAAAGAAAAAAAAGAATTATAATAGTTAGTTGAATGATATCGGAAAGTCAGTAATTACATTGTTGTGCAACACCGCGGTCCACTTACTGCGAAAATAAATTGATAAGTGGACTTTTACTGTTTAAACTATTTTTGACAATTGTAAAAACATTCAATGGCTCCAAATTGGTTCAGTGTTGTATGTTATAACATCAAATTGCGTAATTTATAAGTAGATAACTCGAAAACTTCCAAAAGAAAAAACCTGGCGCGTAGTAACATGTTATAAGAACAGAAAAAATCTTCTAATACAAAAATAAGTCCAACTGATCGATTTTGGGTACAGGTACATGATGTATAATATACTAATTGGGATTTTCTTAGTACGAAACCGGGCTCTACTATTTTAATCAGTCAGTTAAGTAATAGATATACATTATAATAAACAAACGTTTTAGTTGAAAATCACACGTTCCTTTGATCGTGGTTAATTGTGCTCTATTAACTTGATTAATTATAATTATGTTATATGTAGTAAATTATATGTAGTCTTCTTTAAAATTAAATCTTATTTCTAGCTTCTCTTCTCTTCTAGCTTATCTGGCCATTTAATATACTTATGCAAACAATAAGCAGACATAAACTTTAAAGACTAGCTACCTATATTTCTTCATCATATATTCATTACCCAGAATGTTAAATATCTTGGAGGTCAGATAGGTAGTTGTTCCGTGTAAAATGTGCCGGAAACTGACCCCACAACTTGGAAAATTCATGCAGTACAGGAAGAAACTTCTTCCATCTAGTATTTCGTGTTCTTTTTTTCCTTATCATACATTTTTTACTGTAACAAATTTTATTAATCGGTCTCGTATGTTTAGTGAACCGTATAGTTAAAAGTAGATCGCGTAAATGTATAGTTGTAACAATTTTGTTTAACAAATAAATAAATAGAACAACTGAACATTGTTTCAAAAATATTGCATTTGTATTCAAATTGAAATGTGTAAGATTCTGTTTCTAAATATTACGTGACAAATAGTCCACAAAAACATATTAATTTATTTACCAATCTAAAGTAATTGATTAGGTTTATGTTATGGTGTTTCGTAATGAAACAGAACGAAAAACTTAGTTCTTGCAGCAATTGTTAAGAAAGAATCGCTGGTCAGTCGCTTACCGTGCCTAATAGCCTGTTGAAATATTGATCGAGTATTTCTCTAGGTGTCAATACAATTCTAATATAGTTTTAATTTAAAATATTATAATAATGTTGCTAATGTTTTGTTGTTATTATAGATCAATGGGTCTTGCCATGATTTATGTTTTCTGAGGTTTACGCGAATATGAGACGATGAAATCTGTTTTTAATGTAAGTAGTTATTACAATAAATTGTTATTTTAACAGAATTTGGAGAGTCCTTGTAGTTAGTACAGGATGTAGTAGTGGACTATCTACGAGTGTCTTCTTTTTTATGCTTCACAACATTGTTGAAAATCTAATTCAAATCACTGTCTTGCCTCTTTCGAAATTATTAAGGGGCGGCGCAACGCGTATTCTGCTTCCATTCGTCTATATTACTTACTCTTCATTTCAGCATTCACTTGTTTCGTTCTCATATCACTTTCACACGTTCCATCCGCATCTTCTTCGGTGTTCCTCTGCATTAGGTAGTATACCAAGATGGTAATGCCAATAAGCCTTCCAAAGGTTGTTGAAAAGAAATAAATGTCTACCTAATTATAGTGATATCCCATTGCTCTTTCGATAGATATTATATTTTCTATTTAATTACTGTTTTTTGCTTTAGATTTGTTAATTTCTTTTACTAATATTGTATAGACAATTTCGAGTCTAAATCCAGTGTCACCGATGGCTTTGAAATATCTGCGGTTTATGTAACTGTTACTATTGTAATCATAATAATACAATTTGATTGTCAAAGGCCTTTTCTAAACGACACTGTGCCTAATTTTGCAGTAATATTGATTATGGATTTATGAAAATTATTACTTATTTTAGTTTAGCTAGCAACAATTGTGGAGTCGGAACGAAATTGGTCAAAGGTCAAAAATGATTGCACACTGTGATTGGCCTATAAGAATAACCAATATTATCCTAACAAACTAATACCTCTATTTAGTCATTAATATCACAGGTAATTGCTCCGTAAAATATTGGCGTCCACTTAAAACTACTGAATAGAAAAAAGAGAGCATCTAAAAGAGTATTTTTTAAGTTTTATGTCTACCAGGACTGGGTAAAAATCTTCCTCAATTTGCCCCAGGCTCTTAGAGAGATCATTATTTGTTGCTTGAATAAAATAACCCTAAAACCTTAATAACAATTTAAAACAGGCCACAAGAAAGTAGTATCAAATATTGAGCAACAAAAATTTTACGTCATTTCATTGTACCACCATTATCTACGAGCTAGCTCAGAAGTCCAACGGTTTAGTATGGCGAACAAAAAAACTACTTTTTACATCTTTGTTAACGTATCGGCAGTTTTCATACAGTTTCTTGTAAGTTTGTATGTATTATAGTTGTAAGAAAATCAAAACTTTTTTTTCAGAAATATGATACGTTGTTGTCGCAATTTGATCTTAACATTGAGTCTGATCACATTACTTTCTTATGTTCACGTCGCAACAGATTGTGCACTCAACCAATGAACCAGAAACTTTCGCTCTCAGAATTTCATAAGAAAATTATTTGCATGCGTTACACAGAGCTTGTATTATTTGCAAACAATTATTACACTTCTAATTGTTCATGAACGATATTTCGCTAGAATCATTGTTAAAATTAACTTAAGAATTTTTCATTTTGAAACGTCACTGAAAATTCTGTTTAGTTATTAAACTTTAGATCAAATATTACCAAATACTTATTAAAAGTAAACTGTCTAATGTTATATTTTCCATCTGGACAAGAAATTATTCTTAATTCTTCTTCACATATGGAGCGTCTTGCCGTTTCTTCTCCATAAGAATGACATTTTGGAACCGCGCACCTAGACTCAGTAGATGAGCCTAACGTTTCTTGAAAGCCCTCTTGAGGTTTATAAGAAATAAAACTTTTAGGTTTCGATTTCATTTGATGTAACTATGTAACATCGCTATGATTCTTCTAATTCTTCATAAATCCAATGCAATGAGCAGAGCAATTCTTGATCTAGTTCTTGCATCCTAAAACTAAAACATGAACAATCGAAATTCCAGGTGAACGTAATCCAAGCTGCCTTAAACGCGGCTCAAGCGACATCGGAGAACGCGAATGAGGCAGCATCGCAGGCGGCAGGTGAGCTCGGAGCACAGACTGCCATGGTCGGCGCGGCGCGTCAGCGACTGCACGCCTTGCAGGAGCAGCTGCATGGCGTCAGGATCGACTTCGAGGCGACCCAGGCGGCGGCTAGGAAGGCTCAGGTATGTTCGGAAAGAATCTTGATTAGGATTTCATGAGGAATAGTAAGCTGGTAGTTTGCTGGTTAAAGGTTGCTCTTAAAGTGTTTATAAGGAGACAGAAATAATAATTGGTAGCGGGGCAGGAAAAGAAAGAAAGAAAAATGTAATGCAAAAACAACAATAATACAGTAGGTCCATAATACTTAGTATTTAAAAGTTTTATTTGCTGTCGTAACACTAGGCACTGTACTTAAGGATTTTTTTACCATCAAAACAGTTCTGTACTTAACGATACTTCTTGAAGAATTCGAGATGATTAATGTTCATCGTTTTCCTGAACAGGAAGCGCGGAGGAACGCAAAGGCTTACATTATTGAGGACATTACCATTTCCATGGTCTACTGAGTGCTTGTGGTGGAAGAACATTGACTTAGCTGTTATTTAATTATTGTTATTTCCTAATAAATATCTCGATCTCACTTCTTTTTTTCCTTCACTTAATTTTTTCTGGTCCTTCCTTGCTGGTTCCTTTTGAAGTACAATTAAAAGGCTCATAGCATAGGTTATTAGTTCCTCTTTAAAAAAACAAAAAGAATATGAAACAGTAAGAATATGTAAGTCATGCGTCGTGTTTTATGTGGATTTATTTACAGAAGGCACTGTTTCATGTAGTGAAGACACAATCCCGTATAAAATCAAGTGGATCTGTGAAAAATTGATATGACCCAAATTTCAACGTCTCCTTTTTGATTTGCAGGCGGCAGCACAACAAGCCCAGGCTAATGCTGCAGCGGCAGCAGCGAAGGCGGCGGCTGCAGGTCTCGGCGGTCAACACCACGACGCCTCTGGAGAAGGTACTGCCCCCGAAGAGTACAAGGCGGCTCCTCAGCAGGACAGCCAGGAGTATTACACGCTCCAGTCGGACTACCATCACTAGTAACTTAAGGTTTTAGGTCAATACGTTCTGGGATTCGAGGTGTTTGGTTTGTTGATTTTATTATCTTCTGCCTTTCTTCTTTTTTTGTTTTAAGTTCTTCGACGATGGAGTTGTCTCCACTGTTCTTTATGTGCATTCATATAATTATTTTTCTTGTTGATCAAATGATAATTTTCCATTTATTCAAAATTTTATAATTTTTATTACTTTTAAATTTCTCCTTCACCTATAATTTTAAGGTCATATTTTTTATGTCCTTTTGTTCGATGTACAAGTCCCAGTGTCAATTATAACTATTTTGTGTCCTCGTCAAGTGATGCTCATGCTCAATCTTCTAGTACCAAAAGCATAAAGTCAACAAATAAAACATTTTTAGAATCCCAGAACTAAATTTAAAAGTTAATATTAGTTTAGGATACTTTAGTATTAAAATATTTATTTCACTTTGCATATCCTATTCTAATCTTAACTGAAAAGTAGATAACTTCTACTTTAATGTAAATAAACAATGTTTTCATAGTTAGGAGATCAACATCGAGTATGTGATATTTGTTATGTTTTTTACACTTTTTTTTACTTTTTTATGAAACAACAGCTTATTTATATTGTAGCGGTCTCGCGTGGATCCTGTTTTGTATATGTGTAACTGTAGTGTTATACTGCAAAAATGTTATAGGTAATGCCAAATACAATCGAACCTGTAACGTGTAGCGCAACACAGCGATGAAGAACATCTAAAAATCGCTGTTACAGCAACATGTTGCAAGTTATGTAGCTTGTTGCGTTGCATGTTGCGCAACTCCATTTCCTTTGGATACTAACATAGAACAATTAAGTGCGATGTCTCAAAGCCATAGAGTGTCGACAGAAAGTGTGAATAAAATAAAATATTGTTTTGTTTCATCTGTTTTTTCAATATTGTCTTGACTTCTGACTATCTGACTATGACTTCTGACTATAACTTGACATCTCACTTAATATTACTACTTGACTTGACTAACATTCACCCTGGCTTCTTACACATATATTATCACTTTTTACGACAGCTGGCCACCTAAACTTTGACTTTTAGACTGATGACGTACATTTTACTAATCCTTATAAAATAAAATATGATAAGCTATTTCTAAGCGTGTGGCTTGCTAGTTGTACCTATATATGTAATGAAATACAACTAGCTTTATATCTTTCATGATTTACAAGATATTATTTTTATATTTTCAATACACATTGATTTGAACGAATACAGTAAGCTAAGCACAAGTATTATATGCAAGGCCAAGATTTAAGGAGCCATGTTGTACTATTATGAATGTAATAGATTTTTACCCTTAAAAATAATTAGCAAATCTTAAATCTATTTTAAAACAAACCGATCGGATTGTTTACACAGTAAGTAACTGGCACATATCCTAATCAGCTTCCTATGAACACAATTTAACTCTTTGCTCACAAAATGCTTTTAAATTCTTAATCAGTTCAAGCCCTTCTTTTAACTCAAAACTGAATTCAGGCTTAGTTTATAAAGATTTGCAGAACAACCGCTTAATCTATGGCTTTGTTTCATGGCTCGTCAACGAATCAAGAAGGTTCGTTAAGCGAGATCTTTCGTATTTCAGAGTGGGCCAGCTCCGTCCAGGACCCTATTCAAGTGACCAGCGAACAACCCTTGCACCTCCATGAAGCCACAGAATCCCACGCTCTCACAACAACCACGCCAGAACCGCTCACATTAGACCCATCACTGCTATCGAAACCACAACAGATCATCGTAGACAAACCCTTCGAATTCCGGTTCCGACCAGTCCAATCCGCTTTCGATCAGTTCAGATACAATCCTTTCGCGCCAAAGCAAGCCAAATTAGTTGCTAAGCCAACCAAATCAGTCGCTCAACCGGCTAAAGTAGTTCTTAAGCCAACTAAACTAGTCGCTCAGCCGACTAAAGTAGTCCTTAAGCCAACTAAATTAGTCGCTCAACAAAGCAAAGCAGTTGCTAAGCCAAGTAAATTAGTCTTTGCTAAATCGTATGGAAAGATTTTCCCCGATGCTTACGTTAATTTGGATAGTTTCTTTAAGGATAACAACAAAAATTATGCGAAACAGTTTGGATTTTATGGATGGTAGTAAAGGAGTTATCGCCAGGTAGGTACTTTTGAGTAGAAACATGGCTTTTGCTACAACACACACGAAGGTTTAATGTCCTTGTAAGTTTTCAGTAATCCCTTACATAATATAAATGACATTGTATGTATCTATTATTATTACCTGTACTACTTAGTTACTATTTAATTTAGATTCTTAAAATGACCCTAGAACCTATCTCACTTTACTTGTAATTAACCCTTAAATATGACACAACACTGTTTATCGATATATAAAACTCAGTGCCTAATCAAATCGTGTATTTCTAGCGCCAGCAAAAGAAGAACAGAAAGCGGCTGAACCCGAGGAGGAGGAAGAAGAAGAATCAGAAGAAGATTGTGAAGAAGAGAAGAAGAAGAAGTAGATAAGAGAAGTTCAATGCCATTTATTAGTTCGATGTCTACTTAGTATTTAATTTTTGTTACTTAAGTTTAAGAGTGTTATAATAAAAAAGTTGAAGCAAAGTAGGTCCTTATTTAATGAAATTAGACTTTTTGACAGGAAAGACCTACTGAAAAAGTACAATAAGAAGGAAATAGATAAATATTTATTGATGACAGATCTCTGATTTTTTGTGGTGCATACTCGAAATAAATGATGAGAGGATAAGCTTTATTTTATTGAAGATTTACCTAGCCCCGGTTTTAAAATCCTGTAACAACTCTATGGACCTGTATAGTGCGATTTACACATTGCGCAATACCTCGCCCCGCACCCCTTGAACCCCATTAATTATTCACTGCAGCGACTTGCATCATGTTCAAAGCCGCCATTAAAGTTAAAGCTGTGAGTTACGAGTTGTAACCACGCAACAGTAGTTGCAACACAACAGCGCAACGTGTTGCGGGTCGGAAAAAATATAAATTTTGGCTCTAACGTTTTGGATATTTGTAATATTTATCAGTTGGATATTTAATAAATAATACACTCGTATTCATAAAGGAAACTCCTTTAGAATCGTAAAAAATATAATTTAAAGTGTAGGTAGTATCGTGAATCTATAGTGGGTAACGTAAATAAAGTAGGTGCCTATGTCTATTAATTTATATAAGTAACTGTAAAATGGTACATACATTACATACCTACTTATAGCAACTAGGTTTACTTTTCGATTGTCATTAAGTCTTATACTTACGTCTCATAAGCTACTTAGTAGGTAGGTAAGTAGGTAGGTCTAGGTACCTACCTAGGTTTCTATTTCTAGACGTTTTATCAATTACGGTATTTTGAAGTCGTCAATCATAATCAGTGTCAGAGCACTATGCTTTTGTTGGAATGTTTGGAAGTACAAACATTCCAACAAAAGCATAGTGCACAACTTGCACTTGTAATTTACCTTATTACAAATTTTGCAATAAACTGCTGTGCTTTAGCCAAGCATGTTAAGGTTCGGTTATAAATTGGAGACCTACCTTATTGACACGCTACGCCTACCAATACACTAAGTAGGTACAATAATCAGTCAATCAATAAGATGATTGTAAAAAACTTTCTTACGTAGGTAACTGCATAAAATATACCTATTTATACCGGGCTAAAATTTAATTTTGGTTGTTTAGATCTCGATAGTAATCTGCTTATTTATTATTAAGTAGGTATATTTTTTAACTAACTTAGGTATCAGTCGTACAAATAATTATAGTTACCTATATCGAAGTATAAAAATACCTACCTACTAAGACATTGAAAAGTTTTTTTTCGTTTGTTTGGTTGAATCTCAGGAACTATTGGTCCGATTTGGAAAATTCTTTCATTGTTGGATATCAATCCCATTATTTTATTTAAGGCTACGCTCACGTAAGCGAAGCCGCGAGCAAAAGCTAGTTTGATAAATAGAAAATCGAAAAACTAACGAAGTTTCATTTGACACAAAAAGCAACATCACTTTACGTGGGCAAAAAATAAAAAAAATATCGCTTACAAAAACTTATCTACTGATTGGAATTACATATAATAATTTATACTTAAATGTTTTAAATAATGCAAACAATTGATTAAACTTTTCTGTCTGGATCTTAACACAAATTCAATTTATTGTTTTTGTACGTTAGTTTTTCTTTTTGGTGACCACAGAACTACGAAACAAGGTTCGAAAAACGGAACGTTCCTTTCAAAAATATCATTGACGTAAAACGCATGTTCTCCAAATAAATAATAAATAATTACACAAAATGTCTGTTGTAAAGAAGAAGAAGCGCGTATCCAAGAAGAACAAGAAGGCGTGGGGAAAATACTGTGATATACGTGATGTAGAGGAGTTCTTAGAAGATCAGAGATTGGAAGAACGATTAGGGTAAGGTTATGTTGACATCGTGTGTTCAGCTCATTGTGTTTATTTTTCTATTTTTTACATATTTAGGTACGACTATTTGATGAATACTATTACAAAATAGAATGTGTAGTGTGTGCTTTCTAGTAATTGTGAAAAACAAGTCTAAAGATTGAAGTTTTACATAGCAAATTGCGCAGTCCAAATACTTGATTATTGCCTAATAATAACTCGTGGTTTGTAACAAATCATTTTCAACTTTTGAAAACCATTAGCTAAATCTGTAATTTCCAAAGAATGAATGCAACAAAATTACTATATTACATATGGTTTCCACTATAAACTGTTATTATTATTTCAGTAAATTTGAAACAAAGCCAGACAGTGAGCTATTTGTGGTAGACACAGCTGGGGAAAAAGTAGAGGAGATAAAGGAAGATGGTGAGGAGAAGAAGCCGTTATCACGGAAACTTCAGAAGAGGGCCAAGTTGAAGGAAGTACCAAAGTGCTTTGAAGTACTTTTACCTACTTCCAAGGTAAGATAATTTTTTTTTGTATATCAATACAGGCTTATGCTAGTCTTGAAGTTCTAGAAAAGCTTTTAAAAGCATGATAGTACCTACCTAACAGATTTTTTTACTTGGAATTTTTAAGAATGATTTTTTTTATAGAAACTTAGTTGTTTTTATATGCACATGTTTAGTATTTTATTAATTGTTATCTCGGAGTGTCTGCAATGGTGTATAAATTTATATTTTGTAAATAAATTTTAAACCAATGAAAAATAACTTAAATGCCATACATAAAACTCTGTACTGAACTTGTACCAAATCTCACAAATAACACTCTTTCAGGTCCAAGATCCAAATGCTAAACGGAACCGTGTAAATCCTATTGGCTCCAAGCCGACAGCTCTAAGCAAGTTGACACATCAGCGGCAAGCCAAGAAAGGTGTGCTTGAAAAGAAGTTGGTGGAAGCCAAGAAGAACAGAAAAATGGCAATAGACAAGAAGAGAAAAGCTAAGCAAGTCAGACAAAACTTCAATTTGGATCTGTGGGGAAAAGATTGTAAGTTACTTGGTTTTTGTTTCATTTAAATAGTTTGTGAATCAGCTACACTGGTCGACGTTATCTCGTCAACGCGGGCCATCGCTGAAACCCAGCGCTGGGGTTCCGAATCTCAGCACATGCTGAGCTATGTCTGTTTCGTACGGATGTGATGCATATTTCCCTTAATATTTTAGAATTTATCGTTTTAGTTTGTGTTTTTCTTTATTTTATGCATTGCATGTGGTGCAAATGAATCCATTCTCTTTCTTTCTTTAATTTTTCGGCCAACCAAGTAATGTGATGTTAAAAAAATAGCCTATATAGCTTAAATAGGTTTCACAAAAATGGGCTATCAAATGAATAAGTTTTTTTTTAATATGATTGGTAAATATTGTCTTAACAAATAAACCAGTTCAAGGTTCCTCTGTGCCAAATTTTATCACAATTGGTTTACTTAATAAAAGAGTGACAGACATTCAGACAGTACTTTTGTATTATATAAGGGTACAAAGTAGCAGTTATCATCGTTATACATATGGATAGCACCTTGATTCACCCTTCACCACATCCTTAGTGCTCTAGGTGTGAAAAAGAAATATATCACATTATTAGTATGTATGTTTATCCTCTCTTGCATTGGCAATGTTTCCTGAGTCAAATACTATAACAACAAGTAGATTATGATGTGACCAGAGAACCACTAAATTGACTTAATTTAACTTAACTGTCCAATGTCCACAGTACCAGAAGCCAAAGGCATACCAACCACATTAGTTGATGAGTTCATATCAACAGAGGCACAACTGCATAATGTGTTGACCACGCAGCGGCTGCGGCCGAAGCCACCGCTAGCCAAGTCTGTGGTGACCAGAGCTGCGGTGGAGACTCCACACCCTGGTGTCAGTTATAACCCGTCATATAAGGTGGGTACTTATTTTAGATAGTTATTGCTTTTGTATCGAAAATAATTGGTGCTAAGAATATGGTGATAAATTAATTATGTAGTGGGAAGTAAAGTAACTGATAATCTCAGTTTTGTAGGGTTTTAAATTCAGTCTAAAACATGTCTAGTTTTTATGTGTTGTTAGATAGATAGCATTTATTTGTAAGAATATGGTACATAATATTGTTGTAATTTTAACAAATTTTGCCACTTGATTTTGTCTCTTAATACATCAGGATTATGGTGCAAATAGTACTTTTTGTCATTATTAGTCATTATAGGTTTATTGCAAGATGATACAATATTGTATTTATTTCACATGGTTATTTATCATGTAGGAGCATCAAGAGTTACTGCAGCAAGTTGGTCAACACGAAGAGAAGATGATGAAGAAGGAAGCTCACCTGCTGAGAGTCACCACCGGCATGTTCAGGAGGGTCACGCAACAGGAGAAAGAGGTTAGTAGTATCCATTATAAGTGAGGTTTTTGAACTTTGCCTATTAAAAAATTATTTACAACTAGCTGCCCGGGCAGACTTCGTTCTGTCAAAAGTAAATTAATTATGGTAATTCCCGAGTTTAGAAACAGTTTTTTTTTTACTTATTATTTATGTTTTACCCCTTTTAAACCTTCCCTGGACTTCCACAAACATTTCAAGATCAAAATCAGCCAAATCGGTCAAGCCGTTTTCATTCTATGTCGTGACAACGGAAAACGGGTTTCATTTTTATATATATAGATTTGTGACAATTTTATTGACATTGACAATTTAAGACATGTCTCGAATTCTGATCAACCATTGCGAGGACTGTTTGAGTCGTAGGCCGATACATAATATCCTCCAATCTAAACTCTAGTCTACGCATTACTTATTTTTTATAGAAGGTGTCATAAATAGATTTGTTATGTCCTTCTTAAGATTCACACTCTAAACTCAATAATAAAATTCTTCTTTACAATTTCCCAGAGCCAATGGCGTGAAGAGATGAGCGCCGGTCTGCCTCAACCGCACAACCCTGCTGACGATGCTCACAGCGACTCCGACTCCGAGTACAAGGCCGTCAACCCGCCCGTCAAGAACAAGAAGAAGGATCATAAGGCGAGGAGGAAACAGCGGGAGCAGTTAGAGGAGAAGGAGAGGCTGAAGCGACAGAAGATTGATAAGAAGAAGATTACCGATCTTTATAAGTGAGTTTTGTATTTTACACTGGTAGAATCCATTTATTTATTTAGAGCTTAATTCACCATCGTTCGCACCAGATAACTTTTATTCGACGAATCAAATTGACGTTTGACAGTTATGTATGAAAGAACTGACAAAATTTCAAAATTATTCCTCGAATAAAGTTATCTGACGATGGTGAAATAGGCCCTAAAATTAATATTGAGGTTAATAGAAAATAGTCAAAAGCAATAGACCGTAGTGGAATTTACAGTTACATTTTTTTTCTGTCTGTCTGTGTGTTCTGGCTAATCTCTGAAACGGCTTGACCTATTTTGACAGGAATTTCACAGCTGATGTAATAAGGAGTAACTTAGGCTACTTTTATTTTAGTAATTGTATTGATTTTAAGTTTACAGTAACGGGGAAAGTTTGCTCGAGTGCATCCGCGGGCACAGCTAGTCTAAAATATTTATCATATTCCAGACTCCGCCACCTCCAGACTTCCATAAAGAGTCGTGAGCAGCAACAGTCGGAGGAGCGCTCCAAACGTGCCGAGAAGCGAGCGGCGGTGGAGGCGACCGCTCTGCCCACACTCAGCGCTCACAAGACGCCTGTTAAAGAACCTGACTTCGTTGACCCCAAGCAGCTGTCCGGCGACTTGAGGAATATTAAGAGTACCAGTAAGTTTCATTTTTTTATTTCACACGTCCATTTATCTGGTCCCAAACTAGGCCTAGCCTTTACTATGGCTCCCAGACAACTGATAAACATTCTTATATGTTTATGAATACATACATATTGTAAATAAATTACACCCAGACACAGAACAAATGATCGTGCTCATCACTCATATACATAGATAGGAAATTATAATAACAATATGAAACTGTCAAAAAGACATAATTATACTGTATCAAATCTTTATAAACGGAAGATGTTTGACTAACAGCAAGCTCATTCTTCTTAACCACATTTTTCTATCATTATTGTTCGCACATTACCAGAACCTCGCATACTAAGCTAAATGCTTTTGTTAAGAGTGGGTTCACGTCGGTAGTGCAATGGGTGGGCTTTGAACCAGCAACCACATGATCACAAGTCTGACGCCTGTGCGATTTCTTGATTCTAATGAAGTAATGTACAGTTATTGGTCGGCTGTTTTGTGGTTGGCGTTGGCTGTGATTTAAAAATATACAGCCAAATATAAACCTTACGGAACTAAACATAAGTCTCAATTTCCAGCGAACCTCCTCCGAGATCGTTTCGAGTCACTCCAGCGTCGCGGCGCCCTCGCAGCCTCCAAGATCATGATGAAGAAGAAGAGGAAGCTCAAGAGTTACTTCAAGCCCGGCCACAAGGTCACGGAGAAGGACATAGAGAAGTATGTCACGAGGAGTGCGGGGAAAAAGTAACCTTATATGGACCGATTAAGGTCAGATACGGCGTGAGCGTATAATGTGTAAGTAATGTGCGGTTAGTACGTTATTAAAGAGTATTTAAAGTTTTTTGTCGTTTTATTTATTTGGTTCTTGGTACTTTCAAGTTCAAGATTTGTTTTACCCATTGCAGTACGTAAACATTTTTTTAAGGACAGAAACAAGTTGTTATACCTATGTTCACTGTTAGAGTAATTTTATACTACTAGATTGGATATCCAAGGACACCTTAAAATAATATTTAAACTTGCATCTAATACAACATGTAACAAAACCCCTGTCAGATGCAATAAAGACGTATTAGTGGTAGTTCATGAATCGTCTCGCATAACGGCTTCTTTGACACCAAACTGTAGGTAGTAAGGCTGGTTTTAGAGTCACGCTGACCGTCGGCGCTGAGGACTACGCGCGTAGCTCTCAGCGCGTAGCTGTTTGCGGCAACTCGTTTTAGTATCGTGCTGAACGTCATGGAGTACAGACATGCCCAATCAAATGAGTGTTCGAATTGCTGCCGTGTATTTTTTATGGAAAAAGAAAAGACTTCAACAACAACGAAGAAAAAGACTTCAAGTTCATCCACTTATTTCTGAAAGATTGCTAGTGGGGGCCTTTGTTACATTGTTCAATCAGTTAAGAGATGACGAAATCAAATTTTTTAACTACTTTCGCATGTCATCACGAACTTTCGACGAGTTACTGGCAAAGCTACATGATAAGTTACTACGTTGCAGTTACAGGCGTTTACCTATATCACCAGCTGAACGTTTGATGGTTACTTTAAGGTAAGAAAAAAACCAAGTTGTTTGTTTTATTTTAATTAAATTGACACTTTTATTTAGTACCTTGACATTTATTATTATTATTCAGACACATATTATTTGCCATCATTATTAGTGTTGCGTGTTTGTGTTTCGTATCTTGATACAGACTGTGGCACATATTCTTCATATGTTGGCTGAGTGCGATAAGTCTCATTATCCATTCTTTCATTCGTCGATGAATTATTTTGTCTGAGGTACATCCGTGGCACATATTCTTCATATGTTGACTGAGTGCTTGACTGAGTGCGATAGCTACTCTGAGCCTCATTGTTTGGTCTGTGGTACATTCGTGGCACATATTCTTCATCATATGTTGGCTGAGTGCCATAGTTACCTTGAGCCTCATTATCCGTTGTGTCATTTGTCGATGAACTGTTAGGTCTTGGGTACATATTTTGAATATCCATTGCCACTGCTAACACTCTAGAACGAAACTGCAACTTTTGTACAAGATCAAAGCTTTTTAGAACTGGGCCCAAAGAAGAAAAAAAGGCCAGGTCATCACTGTTAATATCTGGCGTTTGATTGCTTAGCAAAGTTAACAGTTCTTTTTCAAAATTGTTATTTTCTTGGAGGGGTTGGCGTTTCTTTCTTTTTGGTATGCGAGGCATTTGCGTCGATCCCTGCTCTTGTTCTTGTTCTGATTGCGTGTTTTCAGCATTCTCCAATGTAGACATATAAGGCTCTAGACAGACGGACTGCATTTCAACTGCAATCCAACCGCAAATTGCAGTTCAGGTGCAGTTGACACAATTCACAGTTCCTTACAGTCGTGTCAACTGCATTCGAACTGCACCTGAACTGCAATTTGCAGTTGAAATGCAGTCCGTCTGTCTAGAGCCTTAGAGGTGTCTTCCGTATTATTAATGGTAGATGAATTGTCGGAGTGATCTAGCATTGATTCTGTAACTATATTAACATCGGTTGGATTCAAAAAGGATAATTCATCATAATACACATATTTTTTTATCTTCTTTGCAGCGCTCCCTGAAGGAGTTTTTTTCATAGAAGCTTTACATCTAAAGAATGCATCCCTAGCAGTCTTCCACCTTTGCTGGATTAGTTTTTCTGTAACAATATAAAAGCAAATACTTAGTAATATTTTTCTTTTTTTTTTTCAGATTTTTGGCTACGGGAAATACATTTACAGATCTGCAATATTCATTCAGGCTTGGAGTAACTACTATTAGTTGTATTGTAAATGAAGTATGTTCACTAATCTGGGATACACTTCACGACGAATGTCTGCCAACCAGAAGCTCAGAGATGTGGCAAGAAATAGCCAATGGATTTCTTCACAATGCCAACTTTCCTAATTGTGTCGGAGCAATCGACGGGAAGCATATAAGAATTATAAATCCAGAGGGAGGTGGATCGATGTACTACAATTATAAGAATTTTTATTCCATAGTTCTCCTGGCTATGTGTGATTCAGATTATTGCTTTACATATGTTAACATTGGTGCACATGGGAAAAACTCGGATTCATCTATTTTTAAGAACAGCGCCTTATTTCGAAATCTAGAAAATAACACTTTGAATTTGCCAGGTCCCAAGCCTTTGCCAGGTACAAATGATCCAGTAAACCATTTCATTATTGGCGATGGGGCGTTTGGTATATCGAAGCACGTAATGAAACCATATGTACGAAGCAACATGACTCATAAAAAAAAAGTTTTCAACTACCGATTAAGTCGTGCAAGAAGATACATTGAATCCACGTTTGGCATAATGTCTAACAAATTCAGAGTGTTCCATACTCCTTTGGCCGTTAGTGCTAAAGTTTCCACAAATATTGTAAAGGCATGCTGCATATTGCATAACTTTATAAGAGTTCGAGATGGCTACAGGGTGGAAGATTCTTTGACAATAGAGGGCATGATTGATATAGATAATAATGAGCCCATAAATAGGTCGGGAAATGTAACACGTGAATTGTTTGCTCAATATTTTATGACACCCATCGGAAGAGTTCCCTGGCAAGATGCATGTATATTTTAACATAACCCTGACATAACCTCACTTTTTGATCGTTTAAAATTTCTTGTGTTTTTATGAAACTATAAGTTTATAAGAGTATTGTTATTCATAACTACGAATGCAAAAATATATTAAACGCACTTACTTACCCAAATCGTTTTTTTCATTTTCCTGCACATCCTCAAACAGTGCGATTACGATGTCGTTCCAGGCCTTCAATCGTGCGTCTTTATTTTTATACAATATGTCACTGGCGTCCCATAAACATTTTCGCAGCCGAACTTCTTCAATCACACGCCCAGTATCAATATCGCGATTCATTGTTGCGCCCGTCTGTCCCCGTCGGCACGTGCGTTTTATGTAACACTGTAACGATAAGTGAGATCCGAAGCGCGTCGGCGCCGCGTGCTCAGCGGCGCCGACGCGTGGCGCGTACGCGCGCGTGTGGCTCAGCGCTGACAGTGCTCAGCGCTGAGTCGTCGGTGTTATTCTAAAACGCTTCATAAGTAATCATACATATTGGCCTGTCAGCGCCGACGGTCAGCGTGACTCTAAAACCAGCCTAAGTACGTGAACTTTGAGGAGCGGTCAGTTGTTCATTCCCATTCCCATTTCCAGTATTTAAATATATTGACTGGGGAAAAATTTTATTCTCCAATCCATTAAATGGCTACGTATATGTGTTCGCAGTACGATACCGAATGATACTCTCAGGGATCGGACAGGGTTTTTGTTACACGCTGTATAGAGTGCTACATAAATCTTATTTGAAATACTGCTTCGGCCCATATAAATGCACAGCTTTGTCTAAGAAAGTAATAGTCGATTCTCAATAAGAAAATTTTACCTTCTGTCTCTATTTCTTTTGAACTGATGATAATTTCGAATGACTAAAGGGCTAATTTCTTGTAAAAACAACTGAATACCATGCGCATAACGTTCAATGTTCCAGGCTGTATATAGCTTTTTTCAATATCAATGGATAGAGTGGTAAAAATATGATCGCGAATTTTTGTAACGCCCTGCAGTAGTAGATAGAGGAGAAATGGTTGAAAAAAAAACAAATATTTTATATAAAAATTTACTAAAAAAATATCTAACATATAATACATCTAGAAATAGTCCACTTACAAATATATTACAGTAATATTGTGGCAATGTAACAAATAGCGTAAATCTAACGTAAACATAGCATCATGTAGGTAACTCAGTATTCTAACACCTAGATTCATTTCCTAAAAATAGGAAAAAATAAACTTTAAAATTGCCTATAAATAGAATACTATGTGTAAATCTATGAAGTCAAAATTTTATAACAAAACGTAATAAGTTAACTAGGGAATTAACTAAGGGTGGGTTGCACAACGTAACGTTATCGAAAAAATATTGTATTTCGTCGCCGCACTAATCTTACATGTGATTTTATATGGCTTGAATATCATATTATTATTCATTACATCTACATACAGATGTAATAAATAATAATATAATATCTTGGGACATCTCACACACGGCCATCTGGTTCCAAACTAGGCATAGCCTGTACTATGGCAACCAGACAACTGATAAATATACTTATTCACAGAACAAATGATCGTGCTCATCACACAAAGATTTGTCCTGAGTGGTAATCGAACCCACGACCTCTGGCTTAGCAGTCACTAACCACTAGACCAACAGGCCCGTCAAATGTGGACTGAAATCTGATTCGACTTATTTTGATCTGTAACGGAGAATTCTAACGTTAAATTGTGCCACTCAGCCTATAGCGGCTGTTATACTCAAGGTGCATAATATGTGTAACATGAAACTTATTAGTTCTTATATTTACGTTGTTATTATGATCTTTAAGGGCTGGTCTCGTCTGTCAAAGGACCGATGACCCTTGGAGCAGACGTATCCTTGAGTGGAGACCGCGAAATCTTTAATGGCCGATACTGTAACGTCAATCAATTTGATGCTGCTAGTCTCATGCTGTCTCTGTCATTTTAAGGTGATAAGTAGCGACAAATAAACATTTAAGAATGTGTTAAAGTTAACTGAAGTTTCAGTATCCGGGGGTAAGACTGCTGTATTAAATAATAATAATTGCTTATGATTCTCTCTTATTTGAGGAAAATTGGAAAGCCAGCCCAATGTAGAAAAGCAACTGCTTTTCTCAAATAGTACATTATTTATTGTTTATGGTTCATACGAAACTTGTACTTCTGTGATAGGAATAGATTATTTTTAACCTTAAGTAGTGTTAAGGTACCCTTTAAGTTTTAAACTTAAGAGTTTTTGAGCATTTTTTCTTGTACTAGTTAAAATAGTTTTTTAACAATAGCGGATAGTCCCATGTTACACATCTTATGTTATAATATACAGCCTAGCCTGTGTAGAACCGCCTTAATATTCAAACAAATGAAAATGAAGACATTCTTAAATTTAGTTTGACAGTTCAATGAATACTATCTACACAATCACATTTACAATTTATATTTAGGGTCAGGAATTATTTATTTTGCGACACTGCCATTGTAACATATTTTTAAAATCTATTTTTATAAAACAAATGAACACGTTGTTTTGTTTGGACTTTGAGATTAAGGCCCCAGACTAAAAAAGCTACCCCAATATTTCATTTAGTCAAGCGTATGTGGTGCTTTGAAATCTTATTTATTTATATAGAACAGCACTCATAAAATTTAGCCTCAAAAGTTATAGTTGTTCGTATTAATAATTTAAAAGTAACTTAAAAGTATTGGAATTGAGCCATGTCAGGTTTTCTATTCACCTGTGAGCCTTATGTATATTGTTTTATGTTTTTTATCGTTTTATGTACCTATTCACTATTTTCTCCAAATTATTTCTTACATATTACAAAACAAGTTACAAAGGCAGGGCTTATTTTCTAGAATCTGATTAAAAAAAAAGAAATTTACACCGCACTGGACTCAACCCTAAATATAAAAACAGAATCCTTACAATACTATAGTGTTTTCAACCCCACCGCGCTGCAATGGTGTAAAGTGACCTTAATAATTCTAAAGCCCTAGTGTCTGATGATGCTTTCGCGTCACTAGAAGGTGCAACCCTAGCTTCGGCTATAGGAGCATCTACAAAAGGTACTTTTGTAGTCGTTCTAGGTTCAACAGTACTACTTCTCGTGTTAAATTTCTTGATACCTCTTCGACTGGCCGTACTAGTTTTAATTGGACTTATTGTAGTTGAAACTGTTTCTAAGTCTTCTGTAGTTCTCACAGTTTCTGTTGTAGGCGCATTTGATAGGGAATTGATTGCGCTAGGATCGAAGTTCAAGCTCTTACCTCTTCTGTCTCCCCTAGTTCTTTCTATTCTATCAACTCTTCTAAATAGGTTTGTTTCTGTCGTTGGAATTTCGGCGGCTTCTTCCTCTTTAGCTATGTCTTCCATGTCTTTTTGTGAGACAGCCATTAAAGCTTCAAGTAACGCTTTCTTAGATGCTTCAGCAGTCGTGTTATGGTCGTCATCACAAGTTTGAATCAGCAGCAATATGAGCCTCTTCACTGTTTTCGATTTTGTTTTCTTCATAACGTTCATTAGTTTCTCAGCTGTCGTTGCGTTCATGATTTCCTTTGCCTTTTCAACTACAGTATCGGTAATGGTTGTTAGATCTTGCGCGGGTTCAGTAGATGAATCTCTCAATAGTCTTCCTTGTCTTTCAGGCTTCTCTTTGGTCTCTTGTTGTGTTGTTACTTCGAAACTGATTGTGGGTGAAACTGTTTGTTCGGTAGGAACGTATTCTGTTGTAGTGGCAATGTTGGGTACATAAGTGTTTTCTGATAATCCTTGGCTTTCTGGCGCCGTTTGGCTTAATCCATCGTTCAGTGTGATAGGATCTATAACGGTACTCTGCCAGTTTCCATAAGTGCTCGACCACGCGAACTGGTTAGTTGTCCTGTCGCTGTCAGGTGAAGTGAAAACTGTGTCGGGTACCGTCGGTGTAGTTGTTGGGCTTTCTGTTTCCGTGAATCTGATGGTGGTGGGCTGTGTTGTTGTTTGCACGGTGGTGAGGTCTTCATTAGGTATGGTAGGAGCTTCAAGATCTTCAGCGGGTTTCTTCAACGGTTCTGACTCAAAGTTTATTTGTTTGCCATGTCGGATGCTGTTGGCTTGAGGCGCAGCGAACGACTGGCTATGAGCCCTTTGTAATTCTTCTTCATTCTCTAATTCTACACTTTCTGTTTCTGTAAAGTAGACTGAAGTTGTTGTGGGTATTGATGTTGGTGTTGTTCTTATCTTTTTGCTTTCAAAATCACTTATAGTTGTCACAGATGGATCAACACCCCAAGCTGTAGGCAGATTAGTGGCTTCAACGTACTCGCTCAATGGTTTACCAGCTGTAGACAGTCCGTTTGTACCGTAAGGAGAATCGTTTAATGTCAGGGCATTATTTTGGAAGCCACCATATTTGTGAACAGAATAATCACTTTCTGTTGTCGTGACTGATTCACTATAATTGTTAGAGAGAGTATTCACATTAACAGCGACCGTGTTGCTGTATAAGGGAGTGCTGGGTGTAGCAGCAGTAGAAGGAGAAGTATATGAGGCAGATATTCTTCCACAACATCTAAATGGACTTCTAGGCGTGGTGGAGATGGTACTGTATGGTGACGGAACGTATTCTGTGACTGGTCGTAGAGTAGTCGTTAGTTCTTCTCTGATTGGATAGACTGTAGGGATACCCAATGCCTTTGGTTCTCGTGAATTGGATAACGCTGGAACTGACTTGTGATCATCAGAGAAACCTAATATTTCATCATCCTCCTCGTTGACCGTAGTCGTTGGTTCCGTATTAATTGATTCTTCAGTGGTTGTTAACAGGTCACCAAATGATGGATGAGTGGGTCTGATGTCTGATAAAACTTTTCTAAATTGCACTGGGTCTTGCAGATACGCCGATAACGCATGTGTGAATACTTGAGCCAGTTCTCTGATTTGAGGAGAGGTTGCGATTGGGTTTTGACTCTGTTGTACAGTTAAATCTTCAGCTAACTCATTGTAAGTCCCATTAGGATCTTCTCTAATTTCTTCTAACAGTTCTGCGTTTGGTGCCGAGTGACCGAATAGATTACTGTACTTGTTGATAGTTTGACGGCTGAACAAAGCTGGCAGAACTTCCTCCATAGTTTCGTACTCATCGAAGGGTGGCGTCGCCGTTTCATTTTCTTCAGGAGTTGAAGTTGTTGACAAATTGTCTAATGCAGTCGCGTAATAAATAGCTAAGCTATGTAAGGTCTTTGGTGTAAGTGATTGTGGCACAGCTACACCCGGTCTATTGAATTGTTCTTCGAATTGTCTGTCCGTGATACTCACTGGGACAGTTGGCTCAGTGGGCCCGGTAGGTCCAAACCTATCTAAATTTAATTTTCTCATAAGTCTTTCGCGGCGCTCTTGATAAGAAGGTTCAGTAGTAACTTGGGTGGCTTGGTTGGCGGTAGAGTAAATATCGTAACGGTCAGATGAAGCTGTTTCAGTATACAAATCAGCTCTCGTCGTGTAAGGTATCTTCGTCGCTGATTCAAAGGTGTCCTTTGTCTCTATAGTGACCTTGCTCTGTTTCTCAACATCAATTCTTGCCGTTACTTGAGGTATTTTTTCCGTTGTTGTTGTAGTTGTAGCCAAAGTCTTATTCTTTTCCTTCTGTAAGAAACCTTTTAGCAGAGATACTCCTGGCCTTGTGTAGGGTTCTTGCTTTTCAATGATAGTTGAGTAACTCTTTGTGTAGGGCAATAAAGTGGGCCGTTTTGTCGTCGGCGCAGGTGTTGATGAAGCCGCATGTTTGTCACGAATATCATAAAGAGTCGTCAAGTTAGGGTTGCTTTTTGGTTTTGATTTAATCGGCAAGTTAGGCGTGTAAACTGGGTATGGCCGATAGTTTTTGTTGTGGAAGTCTTGAAGGTACTGCCTGTTGTTATTGTTTGCGAAGGCTGCAGTTTCAGCTGCGACCTGCATTTCTCGAAGACTGTAGTCCGCAGTACTTCTGTACACTGGAGATTCTGTATACGTAGGCTGTGTTGTTCTAGACGGGATGTTGCCAAATTTGGTGGATATGAGTTGTACTAAACTCTTTCTACGTTGTTCGAAGGCAGTTGTGGCCGCAGTACGTTGTGTAGGGCCGAATGTGTCTGTGAATAGGGCTTGGAAGGTTTTCGCGGTGGCTTTAGGTATCTCGGTCTGTCGCTGTCTGCTTCTGAGCAGTCGTTCAGTTGTGCTGGGCACATTGACTGGCGTGCGCCTCGACTCCGCTCGTACGTTGGTGTCAGCGCCGATTTGTTGCAGGTCCTGGTTTTTGCTTAGACTTTGAGTGATCTTCTGGCTCTTCTTTTGTTCGTTGGAGTAGTATTCGGCGCTGGACTCGTAGAGGGCTGGAGCGGAGGCGCAGTCCACCTTGAACCACCAGTCACATATGAGGTGCGACTGGCTGAAGATGGTACCGTTGGGACATAGGAACGAGATCTTGCGTGATGTGTCGCATATGTGGAATACCTAAAACACGAAAACAACGCGTAAGACAAGGGTGCATAAAAATATTAAGCTGGTTACATACTAAAAAAGACGGTATTTCTCGTTTTGAGTCGTTCGGTCTTGTACTTTGTTTTAAATCTGTAATGTGTCTATTACCTGGCAATCAGTCTCCAAGTCAGCGTAGTATCCGGTGGGCACGTTCTTGCAGTTGAACCCTGTGGGCGGGATGTTGGGGAACGCCGGGAAGTCCACGCCAGCCCTGCCAATCACACCTGGAAACAGAACAGAAATAATCTTTCACATCTATTGACCATTTGATATTTTTTACCATTTCATATATCATTTTTTTGACGCAACGTCAAATAGACTTACTATCTAGTCAACTAACCTTGATACTCGACTATATCCTCAGGCTTATTGTCGGGTGGTATCAGCCTCTTTACCAGCGCCTTGCCCTCCGTGTAGTGCTCGAAGCCAGCTGCCCCCATGGCCTGGGCTATCTCCTGCAGGCTCTCCACGCTAGGAGCTGGGGCGTATAACTCCGAGTCCTGGACATTTCGAAATTGGTAAGGATACATTACGCATACCTTCGCGCAAAGAGCGCCACCAGCACATACATGAAACAGAACTCCTTTAAGCATAATATCGTAGTTCTTTTGTTTTGGAACGCAGCACCGATGCTTTAATTTTAATATTAATAGACGATTCCCAATTTAAACCGAATTAACTGTTTAAATATTTTTAAGTCCTTGAAAGACTTTTAAAAATAGTTATGGTAATGAATAAGGATAATATTATGTTATACCTGTCGCCTTTGTGATGTACGCCGCGCTCCATCGCAGGCACCTGGAATGAAAAGAGAATATGAGCATAAAAAATAATGAAATTAATCGATTTTAATAAAACTGCTGTTTTTGGAGGACGATTTCAATTCCTAGAATTAACGCCGTAATTTTAGCACAACCCAGCGAAACGTGAGCAAAATAGAAAAACTGGACAACTGGACACCAAGGGTTCGGTACGAATACAATTATTTTATGATTTAACTAGCTTTAGCTCGCGACTTCGTCCGCGTGGAATCCATTGAGAAAAAAACATTTTCAATTTACCACCCTTTTCTCCCCTTTGGGGGGGAATTTCCAAAAATCCTCTCTTAGTGGTAGCCTACTCCTCCCAACAAACACACAGGCCAAATTTCAGCTCTTTACGATCAGTAGTTTCGGCTGTGCGTTGTCTGTCAGTCAGTCAGTAACGGAAGAGTTTTATATATATAGATTACAAATTTATAGTTTTAAGACATACCTGTACATGTAGTATAATACCATATGACTTGCTAAATTTCAGTTCTAGGCCAACGGAAAGTACCCTATAAGTTTTCGCGTTCCCGAGCTTAATTAAGGCAAGGCATCCTATAGGCAGTGATTCTATAAGGGTTCTGTTTTATCCTTTTGAGCTTCGGAACCCTTAAAATGCGTAGGTAGCAGTCTAGTAGATATAATAATATTGTACGAGTTTCGCTTTCTGTTAAATCGGTCCCATCGGGACACTGGCGGAAGTCTATTAAGATTATTTTTTATGATATCTCTTGTCAATATTTTTTTTTTCATAACTTATATGAGTAGTCCAGTACACGTGCATGTATGCATAATATAGTTCACACAATAGGACCTGCTTTCTAATGTAAGTCGTGGTCGGGGGGATCCCGCAGTCATTCACGATTCACGCTATCGGATTAGATAGCGGACATAGTGACGGTAGATGAGCGATTTTAAAAACACTTCGGTTCCTTTTCGAAAATTCAGTTTCTATCGTTTTTATATCTTCGATATTTTGGAATAAATTCAATAAAAATGCACAGCTTGTAAATTAAACGGTCCGTTCAATATGTTCATACAATATTCAAGCAAGAATATCGAAACTGTTCGAATGAAGTTCATGATCATCAAAGGTTTTGCTGGAACAGTGGGTTATGCAAAATGTGATCTTTTGTAGTGTCGTTGTTATTGCTTACTTTAAAGTAATCCTTGCTATCAATTGGCTCTATAACTATACGATATCCAAGTATCATGTTAATCGAAACTCAAAAAAAATCAAAACGCTCATCGCTCTTCTACCATCACTGTGCCCGCTCCCTCCCCGCATAACGCACCGTCTAACTAGAGAGTGAAAGTATCGATGTGATCGATGACTCGCACCATACCTGAATAGAGCTGTGCCTTCTATCGATATGTAATAGTGGTTAACACAATGCTCGATAATAAGAGCCGTTGTTTGTTTTAGATATAGGCCTCTAATGATGCGTGAAAGTTTTTAAATGGCTTTTTTTAAATAGAACATGTGATAGGCGGTTGTAATTGGAATGGTACTTCATTTAAATGTCGTGTCGTTCTGTTGTTCACGTCAGTGTACTATTGTTGTACAGTCTTTTGTGGTTTTACCATTTGCGAATGAACGAGAGCGAGTGAATAATTATGATTTCGTTAATTTTAGAATTATGTAACATGTTTTTTTCGTTGCATCATTTAGCACTCAGTGAGATAGCCATCTTTTATCTTTAACAATATATTTGCGCTTGCTTATCCTAAAGGGGCACACAGAGATCTATACATTAAACGTATATATGTATTAATATAATCTAGGTAAATATTATATATTCTACCTACTACATATTATTATAATAGAGGTAGGTAAACATATAGCCAAGCTTTTGCAATAGGTTTTACATTATTTGGGTTTGGTTTTCCCAAATTTAAAAAAAAATTACTCAAATACAAAAATTAAATATATTTTTTTACGTCTTAATATTTTTTTTTTACTTTAGAACTGTCGCTGGGCGAAAATATCATTCCAACAACAAAAACGAATTTGCCAATTTTCTAACCTATACAGTAGGGAATCTTTTTTAGGTTCTTCGGAGAAAGGAGAAGCTAAAATACTGTACACAGAACTCGTATGAGAGATTATTTTCATATGTAACCTCCTAGAAGCCTCTCAGTGCATAAATAATAGGATTCTAGAATGTACAAGTTTCCTTTTAAGTTATAATGTTGTAAGAAAGCTGCAGTAACCTATGCACTGCAGCCTGCAGGTCAGCTTACTGATTACGGTCGGAATCATAGATGGCGCTGGTCTGTCTTTGTCACTGGTAATTACCTAGGTACTGGGACTTGACGCCTAGGAAGGTTTATATATACTAAGGGCCCCATAGTTGTCGTAATTCGACCATAGAAGTTTGAAAAAGAAATGAAAGAATTGTTTCGAATTATTATACAGATTATGGTTATGTTTGAAATTCAGTAAATAAAAACTATATAAGTATCAATCTCTTTGATTCTTGATACATCTATAATCTATACTAATATTATAAAGAGGAATCAGAATCAGAATCAGAATCAGAATTTATTTGTAAAGAGGAAAGATTTATATTTTTGTGTGTATGTTTGTTACGAATAAACTCAAAAACACTAGTGTGTTTATATTATTAAAAACTAGCTGTTGCCCGCGGCTTCGCTCGCGCGTAAAGTAAAGAGTAGTATTAAAGGATAGAGTAAGTACTCATATACCTACAAACTTCCAACCTCTTAGGGGGATAATTTTTAAAATCGCTGAAATACGTCTTTACTTATTTCTATCCAGAAACCCGTATACAACATTTCATGTGTCTATCTTTGAAAATACCAAAATTCCTATACAAACTTCCAACCCCTATTTCACCCTCTTAAGGAGTAGATTTTCAAAATTGCTGAAATATGTGTTTACTTGTATAGAACCAGAAACCCGCATAAGAAAAGGCATGCCCTATCTTTAAAAAATTAATTCTCAATATAATACCTTGCATCCCCTATTTTACTCGGGGGGGTTTCGAAAATCGCTAAAATACGTGTTCATTTATTTCTAACCAAAAACCCGTTTACCAAATCTCATGTATTTCTCTTTGAAAATGACGAAATTCCTATAAAAACTTCGAACCCCTATTGCACCCCCTTAGAGGGTAGATTTCTGAAATCTCGTATTACGAAACTAATAACCCTTGTATGAAATTTAATGTGTCTATCTTTGAAAACGACACAATTCATATACCTACAAACTTCCAACCCATATTTTACCCTCTTAGGGGATAGATTTTTAAAATCGCTGAAATACATATTTATTTATTTCTATCCAAAAACCCGTATACGAAGTTTCATGTGTCTATCATTTAAAATACCGAACCTCCCATACAAACTTTCAACCCCTATTTCACCCCCTTAGGGGATAGATTTCCAAAAGAAAAGTAGCTTATAGCCTTGCTCAATAAGTGGGATATCTAACAGTGAAAGAATTTTTCAAATCGGACCAGTAGTTCCTGAGATTAGCGCGTTCAAACAAACAAACTTCAGCTTTATATTTATAGAAGATATAGATTATAATATTAGTATAGATTTCATCTGATACAATATCGCTCGCCACACAAATTCATCTTAATATACCAAAATATGAAATATTATTTCTTAAATTCGTGTTGATATTTAGGTGGAAATAAATAAACGAAATAAGAAAATGCAAAGAACGTGTATTGTTGACAGAAAGGTTACAACCGGAAGAAGGAAATACATCAAAAATAAAATGTTGCCTACTCATAATAAATATGATTGCGTTCTTATTTACCAACACTCCCCACAGAACGCAAACCCATTTTATTTAAACTTAATAAATATTTTTCTAAAGTAGCAGCCGCAGCCACAGGGCCTCTTGGGTCGCCGCCGCCATCGCCATGACTGTATTCGGCCTCCGCCGTAGAGAGCGCCACGGTTTGCTGTTTCCACGAATTCCAAGATAAACAGGCATTCTGCCTCTCGGTTCCTATTTATGTTTTTGCCGATACAATTCTTCATTTCACCTAGGTCTTTCATACTGCATTCTTCTTTTAACTTGTTTTTAATCTCAGTTGTTTTATCCTTATTATTTGTAAATATCAAAAGATCATCCACCCATACTGCAATTAACATAATTGTAGTCTCATATACTAAATAATAAATACAGGGATCCACATGAGATCTTTGTAAACCAATTTTTAATAAAATATTGTTCAATTTCAGATTCCACTGCCGGCTCGCTTGTTTTAGGCCATAAATTGATTTATGTAATTTACAAACTTGACCGTTTTCTTTGTAGTATTCTGGTTGTGACATGTATATCTCGGTATCTATGTCACCCTGAAGAAAAGCACTTATGGCATCCATCTGAAGTACTTCTAAATCATACTTAGCAGCCAGTGAAAATAAGTATCGAACAGAAGTATATCTCACAACAGGAGCATAAGTCTCATCATAGTCACTTCCTTTTCTCTGAGCATACCCTTTTATGACCAATCTTGCTTTAAAACGGATAACCTCACCTTTTTCATTCGTTTTCCTTTTATAAACCCATTTACATGGTAAAACTCTTTTCCCAGACGGTGCATCTACCAGTGACCAAGTTTTATTCTTGATCAAAGAGTCATACTCTTCTTGCATAGCCTTTTTCCATTGGTCAGCATGAGATGATGATAATGCTTCTTCTGTTGTTTGCGGATCATTTAAATTAAGTATTGGACAGAAGTAACTTATATCATGATCATCTGTTTCTGCATACTGAACAGCTTTCCGTGGACGTAGATTTATGTTTCTTATTGGTGACTCGAGATCAATCAATTGCTCTGGTACGTAGGATGGATCGTCATTCTCACCAGACAGGTAATCGCTTGACTCACCAGTAAAACTGTCTGTGCTTTTCTCTAATTCTTCCTTGCAGGTTTCTTCGAGCGACTGTATCTCCTGACCGCTGCTGTTGGATGTACAAGGTAAGTATATATTATTATCATATTTTTCGACGTTTTCCATAAATACTACATCTCTACTTTTTATGACTTGATTGGTTTTCGGATCAAGTATTCGGTATCCTTTAGTAGATTCACAATACCCAACAAATAATAGTTTTCTGGATTTCGAGTCCCATTTTTGGCGCTTTTCCTTTGGAACTTGTGTCATTACTTCACAGCCAAATATTTTTAAATTAGACAAGTCGGGTTTCTTACCAGTCCACATCTCCATAGGAGTTTTACCATTAATTGACTTTGTTGGTGATCGGTTAATTATATAAGCTGCTGTTGCAAGAGCCTCCGCCCAGAACTCTTTTGCAAGCTTAGCATCAAACAACATACATTTAGCTCTTTCCACCAGGGTCCTGTTCATTCGCTCTGCAAGACCATTCTGCTGGGGTGAGTACGGAGTACTTGTTTGATGTTCTATCCCATGTTTGTTCAAGAAGTTATCAAATTCTCTATTGCAGTATTCTTTTCCATTATCAGAACGAATTACTTTTATTTTTCTCTCTAGTTCATTCTCTACTTTATTTTTGTAATCTTTGAAAACTTCCAGAATATTCAATTTGTTTTTCAGAAAATAGACATGAACTAATCTTGTATAATCATCTATAAAAGTAATAAAATATTTCATACCTCCCAATGATTCTTGCTCCATTGGTCCACATAAATCAGTGTGGATCAACTGCAGTGGTTGTAAAGATCTTGAGCCTTTGTTATTAAAAGGCAATCTGGTCTGTTTACCTGAGAGACATGTAGTACATGTGATAGATCCTTTATTTTTGTCTGAAAATGGCTGAACTCCTTCGGCACACTCCGGCAGCTTGTTAAGATCTGAAAAATTCAAGTGCCCCATGCGTCTATGCCACAGGACAAAATCATTTAAGTTATCTGAACAAGACAAGTTAGAAAATACCTCTCTGTGTGTGTTTAATACATATAAATTGTTTACTAATGTAGCTGAACATAGGAGCTTGCCATTTTTATCTTGGATATCACAACCTTCATCTCTAAAATTTACATTACAGCCATTTTTCACCATAGCACTGACTGACAGGAGGTTTGCAGCAAGTTTAGGTATGTATAAAACTTGTTTTACCTGTACTTTACTTTCTTTATTACCATTCAACAATAAATTGACCTTTCCCATACTTTCCACAGGTAGCGGTGTCTTACTGGCGACAGTTATTGTAGGTATCGGTGGACTTGTAACATCATACATCCAGTCACATCTATTAGTCATATGCATTGATGCACCCGAGTCCACATACCACAGGTCCGGATTCATTGTCTGAGGAGTTGCTGAAAAAGCTGCAACAAAACCTTTATTTTCTTCTGTATTTTCTACATTTTTCTTTTTCGGAGCACGACAATTCTTGGCAAAATGTCCATGCTTGTTACAATTGTAACATCGGGGTCCTCTGTAGACCTTTGCTGAATCATGTTGACTTCCTGGAATGACCTTTTTCCTAGTGAAGAATGCTGAATTATCAGAGCATTGAACTTCCTGCAGGAGTTTAGATTTAATCGAATCTGCACTTATCTTGATGCCAGAGCTCTCCAGTCCCATGATCATGGGCTTATAAACTTCAGGGAGGCCGGCTAACATCAGTGTTCCGAGCCATTCATCATTAACGTCAAACTTAATATTCCTGAGCTTGTGCGCAGTTGACATTATTTTATTCACATAATCCTCTACGCTTCGAGAAGTATCCAATGTAGTTGTAATCAAGTCTCTCAACAAGGCTACTCTCCTGTACAACCCGCTGTCATCAAAAGCCTGTTCCAAGCTCTCCCAGACTTCTTTACATGTATTTGCATTCTGAACATGTACGTAAATGATAGGGTCCAGTAATAAAATTAACTTAGATTTCGCCTTGGTTTCCTTACTTTTATCAGTATTGGTACCGGTGACACAACTCCATAAATCGTCGAGTTCGAAATATGCTTGGATTGCAAATTTCCAACTGGCATAATTATCTCTCCCAACGAGTCTGTCAATATGAAATGGATTGTGACTTGAATTTGACATCTCTATGCGTATATTTTATGATTATACTTTTTACGTGAATTCTGACCAACACGCCGCCCCGGTTAACCTCAAATGTATAACGGACAAAACACGCCGGCCGGTTTTCTTATTTATCACTGCGTTTACTTTATATTTTATTTCCACAAGTAGTGATCAACCACGCTCTGCTACCATGTTGATATTTAGGTGGAAATAAATAAACGAAATAAGAAAATGCAAAGAACGTGTATTGTTGACAGAAAGGTTACAACCGGAAGAAGGAAATACATCAAAAATAAAATGTTGCCTACTCATAATAAATATGATTGCGTTCTTATTTACCAACAATTCGTCGTGTGTGGTAGTCCATTGAATTGTATGGTGAGTGATTATTATTGTATCTTAGCCGTGTGCAGCGCTCCTTAGTGAACTCCACTGGGTGACGTAACCTACGACAAACTTATTATTTGCGGTTGGTACAGTAATTGGGTCTAGGGATTGAACCGCAAAATTAAGTTTGTTTTTTATAGTATATACTTTTTCGGGATAAAAACTACCCAGTGTGGTGCCCAGGATATTAAGGAACAATTATACCAAGTTTCATCGTAATCGAACCGGTAGTTTTTGCGTGATGCCTGAACAAACAGACAGACAGACAGACAGACGGACAGACAGACAGACAGACAGACAAAAATTTTTTTAATCACGTTTTTGGGTTCGGTGTCGGTCTAGTAACACCCCCTGCCATTTATTTTTTTGATATTTTAAATGTACAGAATTTTCACTTCTACAGATTTATTATAAGTATAGATATAGATAAATCGTCCAATGTGTTTGAAAGCGCATACATATAAGTTTATTTTACTTCAATCTATTTACTAGCTGTTCCCCGCGACTCCGCCCGCGGTACCTAATTTTTTTAGTAAAAAATATAGCCTATGTTACTCAGGGTGAATGTATCTTTCTAATGGTTAAAAATATTTTTGAAATCGGCACAGGTGTTTTTGAGTTTATTCGTAACAAACATACACAGATAAAAAATACAAATCGTTCCTCTTTATAATATTAGTGTAAGTTTTTTTTAGGGATAAAAGTAGCATAATTATGTGTTAATTACCCTTAATAAACATAAAATATATTATTATGCTACTTTTATCCCAAAAAAATGTGGTTGACACTCTTGTCAGCCACCTCCATGTTTTATCATAATTGGTTCATCTGTTTCAGCGAGAAGAGGTAACGAATATACACACACACTCACAAACTTTCGCATTTATAGATAATATCAGTGTGATGGTAGTTTATTCCTTTGCTGGTCAGCCTTTTCAAAAACCGGGGCTTTGAATTCTGAATTAATACTCTAAATTAATAAAAGTGTAATAATTAATTGTGTGACACATCGCGCATTGCTAGCAAGTGTTTTAATGACGTAATTGCGTTTTCTACAACGAATGTCAATGTCGCCACAATTACCAACGATAAAAAACTAACAATATAAAATCAATGAACAATAAAATACAAAGGGTGTTCTACTTAGTGAACACATTACGCTCAACAATGGTAATAACGCGATAGAAGTAGGCGAGTAATGTCGGTAATTACCATTAGACTAATAATTACCACTGGACGGAGAATGGTAACGTGACATATGATTGACTTTAAATCGTTTACGCTTCAGTCTTTCACTTTTGTGAAATAATTAATGGAGTTAGGATTATGTGATGTCTGTCGTGTGAAATAAAGAATGATTCATTTGTGTAACACTACATAATTCTTTAACGTTCAGTATGAGCTAATTATTGTTGCAAAAAAGAACATGCTGTAGTTCGGGTTTACATTGACAATACTTACTAAAGTTGATAACTTTTAGATATTGCTTTAGAAGTATTTCAATATACATACTATTTAGTGTTTTTAAGAATCTCACGCTTTTTCTGCCTGGCCTTTTCCCGAGCTATGCTGGGCTTGGCTTTCAGTCTTACTGGATTCACGATACTGTATCAAAATATATTTTTTTCTAGTAGACCCTTTAAGGTACTTTCAAAACGTTAAATGACTCTAGGTGCTCGGTTCCAAAATGTCATTCCTATGGAGAAGAATCCGGCAAGAAACACCATAGGTTACTCTTTTAAAAATGGTAATATACAATGATTTAAAATACATTACTTTTAAAATATGCGATAACAACGTAAGATAGCAAAAGCATAAAATTATTGCAATATATGACCTCAAAAGGGGAGGGTATTTTTCATGAAGCCACTATCAGGTAACACAGAAGATAACTCTTGATAAGACAGGTTTTCAGAATTGTAATGACTACCTACGATCTACCTCTTTGAAACATGGAGGGCTCTCATTATGTTTAAAAATAGTCAACCGACCACGGCGAGCGCGGTTTCATCTTTATATCGAACTAGCTTTTGCTCGCGACTTCGTCCGCGTGTACCACCGTTTATTAAATAACCACCCTTTTCTTCCCTTTGGGGGGGAATTTCCAAAAATCCTCTCTTAGTGGTAGCCTACTCCTCCCAACAAACACACATGCCAAATTTCAGCTCTTAGTATCAGTAGTTTCGGCTGTGTGTTGTCTGTCAGTCAGTCAGTCAGTAACGGAAGAGTTTTATATATAGGTATAGATTATTCAAACCGGATAACACTAAGCACTTCAAGTGATTAATACCTACACTGTAGTAACGTTGTACATTGTCCGATACAGATAAAACAGCGATTTATGATCGTTTGCGCAAGCGCAGGCTTTCGCTACCCGCTCTAAAGATTAGCAGATGAGTTTAATTATGTTTTAGTGGTATTTAACGGAGATATAATGTTTTTGATGTTCGTGTTATATCATAATTTTATGTGCGTTTATTTATACACTTTTTAATGTTGTATCGTAACGTCGCATACGTTCTAAGACATACTTCGCCGACATATAAATTTTATATTTCTTAGGAAACTGACGTCAACAGTTATAAGTCGTAGTTATAAAATGAAAAGTCATCAATTTGTAACAGACTCCAAAAGTAGGAGGTTCTCAATTCTACTGTATGATTTTTTTTGTATGATTGTTATGCGATATCTCAAGTTTTTTTTTTATAAATGTAGACAACATCACATATATTCCTCTGAGCACAAAGTAAGTAGCTAAAGCACTTGTGTTATTGAATCAGAGACAACGAAGGTATCCCTTTAAATGGACGTGAATAAAACATTTTTGCAAGTCTGTTCAAAGCCTTAAAATATAACGTGAGAAAAAGCGTTTGCGATCTGATTTATCTACAAATACAATTACAGCCTTAAGCAGTCCATCAATTGTTTAGTAAGTACCTATTATATATTTTGTTCATAGCCATTTATAGCCGATTCTGCAGGTTATAAACCTTGAACTCAGATTACAAGTGATTATTTCCACTTTGAATTAAGTTGAATAGCTTTCAAATTGTTTCAGCTATAGTTTTTACAAAGAAGCTCAAGGTAGGTGTTATTAATCTAAATTGGATTATTTAAGGTCTTATAAAGATGATTGACATTTACTTAGTAGGAATAATAAAATGCACTCATATAACTTATCGAAATAATAACCATTTGATATTAATTGTCACACATTGATAAATTTTAATCTGTCGAAAAAGAGTATGGAATTGGGAGCTTGAATATTTTTTTCAATAAAAATGTCTAGAATATCCTAAAAACTATCTAAGTCTAAAAACGGCAAAAAAAATACTTATATTTATACCTATTGGTATACTTATCATGGGCTGACGCCGTGCAAGTGGTCGTTTTGCGAAATAGAGAACATACATCATTAACTAACTTTAAAAGCTTAAAACTTTTTTAGCTCACCTAAAGTCGTTTATTTTTAAAGTAAACGTTTCTAAAGCGCCTATTTTAGGTTTGCTACAAATAAAAACATTTTGATTTTGATTTATACAACATGTAACAAAACCCCTGTCAGATCCAATATAGGTGTATTCGTGGTAGTTCATGAACCGTCTCGCATAGGCGGCTTCTTTGACACAAAACTATAGGTAGTAAGTACGTGACCTTTGAGGAGCGGTTAGTTGTTCAGCTGTTGCCTTGGATCAGTTTTTATTTGTATCTAAATATTTTGACTGGGAAAAAATTTATTCTCCAATCCATTTAATAGCTACGTATATGTGTTCGCAGTACGATACCGAATAATACTCTCAGGGATCGGACAGGGTTTTTGTTACACGCTGTATATACATTTAAACGAAGTGAATATATTTTTTTAAAGATGACGTTAGTCAATACTTCGATAGTAGTCAAGTACCCAATTGCTTATGTTTTCCCGATAGGAAGCTAACAGCATGAACTCTTGCTGGATTTTGTCACCAGCTGAAGTCCCTCGACTGTCTTATCCGAAGCTGCGGTACCTCTTACTTGCGAAAATCCTACATGACTCCAGCGACCTGTCAGGACAATCACAAAAATGAAAGACCCAGCATGGCCCATTGTGTAAACTATCACACCAACATCCGAGAGGTTATTATAACTCCGACATTTATCACGTATCAGATATATTTGTGCAGGTTTACGACGCCCATACTTCCTTAGACCACGGCGGATTCTGACAGGTCTAGCAGTTACATCGATGTGAACATAACTTGACAATACGACCGCAGACCGCATGCGCGTAAATGTCACAGTTCCTATATTACATGGAGTTTGGCGGTAGGGTTGACAGTTTCAAGGAGTTCAGAGCTGGGAACATTGTGTGAAAACTAATCAATCAACTCCGTCTATCGCGGTCCACTGCTGATTTGCTGAATATAGGTCTCTCCCAAGTTGTGCCACAATATCCGGTTCTTTGCCTTCGGCATCCAGTCCAACCCAGCTGATTGATTTATTTAATTCTATAAAACTGTGATAGCTATCGATACCTATAATAATGTTAGATAAAAATAGGGAATTTTATTTAATTTACTAACTGAACTTCTTCATAATGATTTTCACGGAGGTATGATGTGAAAACTTCAATTCTTTGGAGATAAAGAGTCTCATACTTTAGTTACTATACCTACGTGACAATTTCTTTTTCTTTTTTTTATAACGACGCTCGCTCAAGAATTTAATCAGAAGAACACCCAGAATTGGAACAAGTATCAGTGGATCACGCAAATGCTTGTCCCATGCGGGGATCGAACCCGCAGCATGTCGCGCACAGTGGTCATTAGCGTGGTGACCTATACCACTCGGCTATCCGTGCAGTCAAAATATTTATTTTGGTAAAACGAAATTTCTCTTTCTAATCTATAGTTTATAAAGTATCTCAAATTCGAGAAAGAATTTAATAAATTGGGACACATTTTTATTAAATTAGACTTTTTGGTATCTTATACTTTAGGAACAATCCCTCTAGATAAATAGGAAATCACGCGCCACCCCTAAATTATTACGTAGACAGAATATTAACAAAGTTATATAAGAAAATAATACGATAGCTGACTATACTTAACGTATAATAGCTAAACGCTGCATATTGATAGCAACAATGGATGCAGGTAATAATACTCTATAATCCAGAACATTCAATCTAGAACAAAATAATAATAAGGTACATTTGTATTGTCTGAAATCCGGGTTCGACTGTTTACAACTAAAACATGGAATAGAATAATATCTGTGTCTGTTACTAAATATGCTATGAAATGAGGTTATGCAAGATTTTTTTTATCAAGCTTTTTCTATAGTGACCAATGCATTTTTTTTGGATATGCCAATATATAATAATACCGGCTTATGAATGTCCCACTTCTGGGCACAGGCCATTTTCCTTCACCGTTTGTCAAAGGTAATAATTAAGAAAGTATATATTACTCTGAAAACGTCACATTTGTACTCGCCTGGATTGGAACCTGCAACCATGTGCATACGAGTCCAGTTATTAAACCGCTAGAACACCACGACACCATACACGATATACCAATGAACCAGCGCAAAAAAAAACAGCTTGCAATTAAATGCTTATTTCAAATCACGGCACAAACTATGTTGTGATATTCAATGTAGAGAATGACCATTATCTGCTATAACTATCGGCCTATCACATTTATTTTAAAGCCTAAATAATTTACTAACTACCATTATAAAATGTAGTTTAGATATAAATCTGAAAACAAATTGGAGGTTGTAAACTCTTTGGTCAAAAATATGTCGACATTTTAACCAACTATATTTAACGACAACTTAAAGGCCTTTGTGAAACGCTATTACATCCCTAAGCCTCGATCATAGCAATTATGCGCAGACGCACGTCTTAGCAATGAAATACAAAGTTATCGATGAAACAAATCAATATTGTCCGAAATGATAGTTATTTTGTTTTAGTTTAGAATGATAGATCAGTTTTGCAAATGTTTTAAGTTTGCAAATTAATAATGGTTGGCATTTAATTTTAATCGATCGATTTAAGCCTGGTAAATATTTGTCGATAAAGATCAACAAAATAATCATTTTACTTTGGAATGAAACCAGAATGGATTAATGGGTTGTTTTGTGGGTTTTAATTAACCCCAATGCTGAGGAAAAGTTTCTAATCATACTGAAATGGTTTCAGTATTGATCAGACCCATAAATGATCTGCCTAGCCTTTTCACAAGCTATTTTGGGGTCTTAAATCAAAGTAAATCGTGTCCGGGCGTGTATTTTCCTTATTCGTAATCAATAACGAGGTGACCAATGCGGTGTTAGAAATAACTCAAATATACGCTTGTTCGCAGGTGCCTTTATACAGTGATGGTTAACCTGAAAAAATACCTTTGTTATAGTATATATTATCGTATACTTACATATCATAATAGTTATCAGTAGTATAGTCTTCATCATGTTGTTTGACCCACTCCGCCTCCACCGCATGGCAGATCTGAAATAATAGAAAACAGTACATTATACAACTGATATAATTAATTATGTGCTTGAGGATGGAACTACTGAACTAACTTCCATGATTTGGTAAACAGATAGTTGATTACTTAGATTAAAACTAAGTGTACATTTAAAATTTATAGGTCTACGAGAATTGGATCTACGCAGGTGTAACCAGTGGTTAAGCTAGCGCTACATAAATAAGTTTCCATTTTATGTGTTAAAATAGTGATTTCAACATCTCATTATTTAATGGTTTGCTCGTTATTATAGAAAATACGTGGATTATGTCAAGATTTTCAAGAAACGGCATTACAATATTTATAGGCCTTAAAATGTGTAAATTTCATCGCATATAAATATTTAACTACAGTCAGTGTAGTGTGTAGTCAACAACGCAATATAATTTCAACAATTAAGCTTTACGACACGTATATGGCAACACTACCCTTCTCATGGTACTTATCCCAAACTTATGGCCACACACATAACTCGCTATTGTACCTATACTTAGCATATTATGAAGTGTAAGCTTATTCCCATACAGGTTAGGTTGATATTCGTCTGCCGGGTCCGCGCTGAGCATACTTTAGTGATCCTATGGCTCCGGCAAAGGCAAGGACGGGACCGGGGTGTTTTAGTCGGTACAAGTCCAAGATATCCCCACGCTGTGCCCTCGGCGTGGGTTGAAGCCGTTATTTTTTTACCCCGACAAAAATAACGTAATTCAGGTAAATTGCGCTTCGATCTCTCGATCAGTGACCCTGATGTTGTACATAAAGCTGTTTTACAAAGTTATATTTACATAGAGTTGTGCTGTATAAAAAGAACTAAAGAAGAAAAGAAACATCGTCAATCAAACATTTACATCGAGCTATTACCTATATATTGTACATAGAGTGGATTTACATGGAGATATGTTTTATATGGAGCTATGTTTTACATAGAGTTATATTTTACATAGAGCTATTTTTTAAAACGACGAATTTTGCATATATATTACCAACCACTACTACCCCTATTTCACCGTTCATCCTAATTTTCATCCCGTTTGGGGTTGAATTTCAGAATTTCCCTCCAACACACCCTCCAAGTTTCAGGTCAATTCTATTAGCGGTTGAGGATGTGCATTGATCAGCCTGTCGGTTATTCAGGACAAATATTTTTTATGTATTTTGTAGATATGTTTATCATTTGTCTGGTTTCCGTAACATGCTCCGCTTAGTTTGGGTTCAGATGGCCGTGTCTGAGTTGTCCCGAGATATTATTTTAATTGCTTTTCCAAACTTATACTCTGAAAGTTGCATAATTATGCTATGATTAGTTACCTCACAAACCCATAAAGATGTAATGTAGGTATGGCTGTAGTTAATAGCAGGTTATCTCATAGAAGCCTGATGACACCATTATGTAATAATTATCATTGGCTGTAAGGTGTAGTTGACGAGTTCCGGTTCAGAGTTGAATAAATTGTTTTATATGTAATAATACTTTTTTTATTATAATATGTTAGTGCGTTTAAGTTGTGTGTGTGCAGTAGTCTTCTTCGTCAATCGTTTCTATATCCATTATTTAGCTACGATATATTTTTTAATGTTTAAATTGGTGTGTAGTTTGATAACAGATTTCCAAAAAGGTGGAGGTACTATTTCGACTGAATTTTATTTTTTTTGTTTCGATGTATGTTTCGCCGATATCTCCGTCAATTATGTGTTGGTTTTTTAAATCAGTGTTTTTTTTTGTTAAAAAGTTTGTTTCTTGTAACATAGAGTAGTAAATACATATAATACTTACACCTTAATTTTATATAAAGTACATTAGATTATCAATGAAACCAAATACTAAAAGATAAAGTTTTGCCTGTTTAAAATTTAAGTTTAAGATCAAAAGAAAGAATGACTGCCTATTGAGAGATTTAATAAAATAACTAACACGAGCAAAATTTCATTTCAGAATATGAAATACGGTACTAATAAAGCCCCCACATATTGTATAACAATTACCGAAATAAGAACGTCATGATAAGCAAAACGTGAAGAAAATAAGCGCTACCGCTGCGCACGCGCCTCCGCGGAAGTCGTGCTTACAAGATGGCTGCCCTTCCGGCCGCCATTGTTGCTATGCCAATTAATAGGGGTCACTTTCCAACGACATTTGAACTTGTATAAACATTTTCCTGACTATGTAAAAGGCTTTAGAGGTATGCTAATCGCTAGGCATGGTTTCACAGGCTGTAGGTAGGTATGATATCGTTAACTGTTTATGGGAAGTCGCAATTATTTGTTAGACATAAATCTGAGCTATAAGTTGTAAAACATGTAATACATGAATATGAACGTTGTTATTTAATGTACGTTGAGCTATAAAAGTTTCCAAATCGCAGTTTGTAAATATGCATATATTTTCGCTGTAAAATTTATCGAGTATGACGAAATATGCTTATTTTCATTTAAAGGTGGATGCAAACGACGAGTTGTCGTTTGTTATGGCGTTCTATGGGGGAGGCCTTTGTCCAACAGTTGACGTCTTCCGGTAGATGATGATGATGATGATGAAGGTTATTTTCATAAGGTACTGGCCTTTGCCCGCGTCTCCGACAGCTTTTATAAGCAGATATAGGAGAATTAAGAAAGTACATATAACTTTGAAAAAGTCGCATTGGTACTTGCTCGGGTTCGAACCTGCAACCAGTCGCATGTGAATCCGGTCATTAAACCGCTAGGCCACCACGGCATCATAATAGATTGATCTTTCAAGGTTCAAAGGTTTCCTCTTTCTAAATATTGGTTCATCCAGAACCAGTATTGTAACTACTTCCCTGAAGCTAAACGCTTATACTCTCTCCAATTGAAAAGTACACGATGATGCGCTCAAATCAATGGCTACTGAATAATTACGATCGGACCTTAGCGGGTGGTCCAAGTCAAAGATTAACGACGGGTATGGGTAATGTTATGTAAAACGGATTGGTCTAGGAAGTTGCCCTTTCTAATTGTCATCTAATATGAAAACATTACCGGCTCCTATTTGGATTTGATATTATTAACTTTCTGCCGTACTCAGTTACTTTCATGCTAAATCTTGGACTTCCGGTGATTGGATTACTTAACTCGGTTTATGGGATACGTTAGTATGCATTTAAGAAGTTCCTAATTAAAGGTTTTTTTTTTTTTTGTGTCTTGTAAGATGGAATCACACATCTAAAATGATACAACTAAATTTTCTTCAAATATTGTATTTTTTTGTCAAAACCATGTCTGTCTTGAGTCTACCTTTTTTTTTTGTTTTCGGGGTGAAACCGACAAAAGGCGCCCGGCCTTATTTAGCCCGGGATTAAGGCTAAGTCTACCTACTAACTTCTATTCTCCTGTTTATAGTTCATTATTTTAGTGAGCTGTTAAATCGTGCAGTAACAATCTAGATGCGCTAACGAACTCACTTTTACCTTGTTTGTTGAGACGCTTTCACACGATTCCACACAAGTTCGCGTGCTGCTCTGCTCGTATTTAAATGTCTGAACCAACGAATATTTATTCATTATTAAAGAAGTAGAAAACCCACTTAAATATTATAATTTTTAATTTTCCGGACCAGTAATTTTATTAGTTAAAAGCGGCTTATTAAAGAGTATTTTTATTAGATTATCTACATCTATACTAGTATTATAAACCTGAAGAGTTTGTTTGGTTGAACGCACTTATCTCAGGAACTACCGGTCCGATTTGAAAAAATCTTTCACTGTTAGATAACCCACTTAGTGAGGAAGGCTATAGGCTAACCGACGACTATTCGGGTGGAGCTGCAAGCAAAAGCTAGTCTTCTATATAAAGTCGGGTTTGTTACTACACTTATAACTCGAGAACGAGTGGACCGATTATCATGATCCTCGATTTGTTGGATTCTTCTCCGTACCTAAGATACTAAAAAAGTAATGTTTAAGGGAACAGGAACAACTTACGCGGGTAACACCACGGGGCAGGGCTAGTTTTATATATTTTATAGGTCCTATTGTCATGTGTTGACCAGTCCTTCAACATCTTCTGCCTAGCCTTTTTCTAATCTATGTTGGGGTTTGCTTCCTATCTTGCTGGTTTCAGCTGAATTTTACATGGAGCGACTGCCTATCTGACCTCCATAATCCATTTTGCTGGGTAACACAGTGTCCTATTGTATTACTGGTTGTCAGAACCGTTATGACTCAACGTCTGTCAAAGAATCTTGATTCGTGTAGTTTTTTTAGTAATTGAGTTTAATTATACTGTTGTTTGATATTGAATAATAGTCTTATCTCTGTGTTTTAATTCATTCAACTTGTTACAAAACTTTTACTATAACAATAATAATAAACTCATTTAATTTCAGGCAACTAAGGCCTATATATATAACTTACAAACTAACAAAAATGTAACTAGCTGTTCCCTGCGACCTCACCCACGGTACCAAATTTTTTAGTAAAAAATATAGCCTATGTTTCTCAGGGTGAATGTAGCTTTCGAATGGTAAAAGAATTTTTGAAATCGGCACAGTATTTTTAGAGTTTATTTATTACAAACATACACACATAAATACAATTTTTTCCTCTTTATAATATTAGTGTTAAAAGTTGTTAGTATAAAGCTTAAAATTTTGTTAGTAAAACTTCCATGCACTACGTCTTAGTGCGTTCCGGCGGTACTTTTCCGCGGAAGAGGCGGAACACCGCGCCCAGCGGCCAGAACTATACCAAGAGCTGCCAACAACAATAAGTAAGTATGTGTGTTTAGTATATTTTATTAAAATCTATCTTAAGATCTTCAAGATCATAACTCGACAATCAGATCTGTCGCTTCATCTTACGATTCGAGCCTGACTTCCTGGTTGCTCCCTATCTGACATCTGTTGCGAAACCCAACGTTTTCGTTTTTCCCATGCATTAGCCGCTCGCGTACATCACGAGTGGCCGATTGTGCCCGATTGTGTGCGATCGTGGCCGAAGATAACCGAAGACAGCCGAACAAACACGAGGGCATTCGTTCGTTTTGAGTGGTTAATTGAGGACAGGGGTTAAATAAATAGGAAAAGATTTGAAGATAAGTCATTGTGTAAGGCTGTGGGTAATTTTTTTATTGAATTGTTGTATAACTTGCGGCACAGTGGTCTACTTACTCTAATAATCTGCTATGAGCGTGGAAATGTTCAGATTCAATCCATGGAAAATACCGACAAGAATAACGACATTTTAATAATGTAACATAAATTTAGTAAGCCGGGAGACTATTTATACTAACTAGGTTTTGCACGCAGCTCCGCCCGTATGGGTAGTTATCAAAGAAAAAAGCCTTGATAACCGACGCCACGAGCTATCTAACATAAAAATATTTTTCAAATCGGACCAGTAGTGTCTGCTTCAACGAAAAAACAAATTCTTTAGATTTATAATACAGAATTAATTGAAAAGGAGTACGATATTCTACGAAGTAATCAGGTGCATAAAACTGAACCACTATCCCAAAGGAAAATAGGTCGAAAATAATCTAAAATGGAAAATGAACTTTTCATACAAAGTGACAGGTCACATGTTTGTATGAGAAGTTCATTTTCCATTTTAGATTATTTTCATGTATTAGTAGTATATTTCTAAAACACGCAAGTTACAAATACATCTAATCGAAAAACAAAGGTTAACGATCGTCCAAATTAAAAATTGCTTTGATTATGACATACCAATATCCGATAAATCACAAAAAGGCTATTATACAAGCCTTACAGTATCTGATACAATGTTGGTGTCTAATAAATACACGTCAGAGATCCCTTAAGGCATTCGACATGTTAAAATATACATAACAATTATGTTTGAGACCACAGTTCCCATCGCAACCTATTGTGGTTCTTGTTAATTTGCCTTTTAAGGTCAAAGATACAAGTGTGAAATCGTACTGATTGACCAAGATAATAATATCAAGTTGAGCCGAATATGGTCGGCCTAAGAGTAAATTATGTTATTTTGTAATAAATGCTTTAAATAACTTGTTTCAAAGTTGTTATTTAATTGATAGATGATTAATTGAAATGGTAGCGTTAGACACATACCTACACGATTTATGAGACAAATGCAAAGATAATGTATTTGCTCATTCTTATTCTTCTTCCTGCCCTTATCCCATTCATATGGGGTCGGCGCAATGCGTATTTTCCTTCCATTCCTCTCTATTACTCGTCATTGCGGCATCCACTCCTTTCTTTCTAATATCATCTTTCACACAATCCATCCATCTCTTTTTCGGTCTTCCTCTACTGATATACCCATCCACAGTCATACTTATAACTAAGTATTTACTCATTGGAGGTGGAAAAATAAAAACAGACCATCTTGTTTTTGCAGTTTATTACAGATTTGAAAGAAAGATAAAATATTAACATCATCATCTCCCTGTCCTTATCCTTCTACCTCTATTCATGTCTCTTACGCGTCATAGTGCCATTCACTCATTCACTCCTTTTTTTCTCATATTATCTTTTCAGCCATATCTTTTTCATACTCATCCATAGTCATACTCATAACAGATACATTTTATTAACAGTAGGTATCTAATTTTAAGTAAACAAAGAACTACGAAAATGAATCTTACTCCATTGATATAAAAACTCATGGTCTAATGCACCAGGCCGACTATTTTAATATAGGTTACAGAGTTACAGTCTGCCTGACATCGGAATGTTCCGATGTTTGCCTCAAGTCACAACACCCTCTAATTATTTTTACATTTCCTCACCGATGACCCGTGCGATTGACAAACCGATACAGATCTAAAACATTCCAACATACCGCTCATTATAACCGAGCTTGACATTTGTTTGTTAACCATTGCTTGGCGGAAGCGAATACGGTATTTTCCTAAAAGGTTATATTCATCAATGGTTTATGAATAAATGTCAAAGCAAATTTGTTTGCTTATGAGAAAGCTCCTGTTGTCATTGTAATTTTTGTTATTATCTGACCTCGCCTTTACGGCTAGATTGGGATCGTTGTTTGTACAGATGATTTGTAATACCATCAAGGAAATGAAAATGCCAGTGAGTTGATTAGTTGGCTCTCAGTGGGTACTCTTAGACAAATAGAAAATTTTTATCTTAGATAAATAAATACAAATGTTTTTGGTTTAGTAATCTCTTTTTTGTTACTCGTCATCTGCCTTTGCCTAACCTTTTCCCAAGCTTTGTTGGGGTCGGGATCCGAATTCTCACCGGATTTAGCTGAATACCAAGGTTAAGACTCCACAACCTATTTTACTAGGTTCTTTTAACTAACACGATGATTTATCGGATAATTGAGTTAAAACATGATTCATTTGTTGTCACTATATAAAAATATTTCTATTCAATTGACGTGCATTCCTAATCTTTTCTGACGAAAGTATTGAATATATTCTTAAGGCTTCTTGTACATCCGTGTGACGTTATTGCTTTACTCACACACATTAAACACATCTATCTGCCGTGTTCATTGTCTCATTTTCTCTTAAGAAATCCCTCTATTTACATTATTTTAATATTCCAGTGTTCATTACAGCCCGTTAAATGGCTCACTAAAACATCATTACAACATTCCAACAATTATACTGCAGAGCAAAATAAATGGGACGTTGCGAACTCTAATGTCATCTTAATTGCACGGCAGTGTACCTTACGAAATGTAAAAAACATGTATTATTATTGAAGACATCAAAACTGGGGCTAGGATGTCTGACCTATAGACTTTCAGATATCGAGCACTTGAGAAGATAATGGATGATAATTCTGTACTGAACAAATGAAAGTTCTTATACAGTTATATAATCACGCTATGTTTTTATGGAACAAAACGAAAATTAGATGATTGTTTCGATAATGATGATCAAGAGATCAAGGATCGAAGGATCAGTCACATTTCGGAAATTCACTTTTTTCCCACCTTTTTTCGTTCTTTAGTTCAAGTGATATTACTAATGCTATTATCATAATAGCATTCATTTATTCCGGAAAAGCCTCATAGCTGATAATATAAAATGTGTAATAAATAAAATCGTATTATTGTGTTTTGTTGTGAAAAATTGTGTAAACCGAGATTCTTGCTGCTTTTTCAAAGTACAAGATATCTTTCAATCACTTGTTATTTGCGATAGGTCACTATATAATTTCCCCCGGTCTCGCCTTGCCCTCAAAATAAACAAACATCTGATGTCCGATAATTTCGCATTGTTAGAGCTTTTGCAACCGTTATTATCTTTTAAGTATACCACACAGACCTGTGTTTATCGGTTTGTGAGATTGTCTGATGTACTTAGTGTTTAGTTTGTTTGTTTTTATTTTAGAAGAACAAGAGTGACTGGTAATACGTTTTGAATCCAGCGAGTTTGTTTTAGGTCTACGCGATATATACGTTTATCGCGTTGGACTCTGTGATTGGTTAAGAGCATGGAGCAGGCCAATCAGAACGCTGAACGTCATCAACTTTATTATTTATTTAAGTATCTTATTTTACCAATTACAATTTCTACTTACAGGTTAACCTAATACGACAATGTAATAACAATTTTAAAGTAAATACTAGGTATATAAAATAATAAAAACTACAGACACAAAAACACAAAAATTAAAATTAGGTTCCAAAAACAAATACAACATCTTACATTCTTCTTTCTATTATTATGTTGTGTATGTGTTTATATTATGTACCACTTCTGTGAATTTCGGAAGTAAAAGATTAAAGTCGTTAAACAAACTTGCAATATGCACTTGCAATTTAAGTAATAATGTAAAATGAAGATTTCATTATGTGAAGTATAATATCTTAACGTATTGTAAATTTATAGTTTGTTACTTGTTCTTTTTTTTTCACAGAATTAGCATAATTTTTTTCAAACACTTTATTTAGAGAGTTAATGTTTTAGCCTCAGCGCAGGCTTCAAACAAAGTACCAATATGTTCGCTTCTTATAACTTGTTATGGTTACATATACGTCTGCTTTTTTAAAACGGCAACTCTACAGAATAAGGTGGTCCAATCAATGTAATAAGGATCCCTAATATTCCAATTATTCCCCAATAAATCACTTGTACATACCAATGACAAGCATTTTCAGTTAAAAAATATTTATCTTAGTGATCGCACGCAACTGGACGATCAAGTTGTCTCTGCATGCGATCGCTCCAATATAATGCTACGAAACCGTGAAATTGTACACGCCTTCGCAATGTGTAGGGTGCTGGTACACTGGGATGTGAGGCTATAAAATATAGCGAGAAATATCTTAGCGTGGTGATTTAAGTTGGACTAGAAATGGATATTGTAATGCCCTAGCAAGATTTAAAGAAGAGTATTTAAAATAATTTTCAATATAACATTATTTTTGAAAATTAATTACAATAGATATTAATTATTGATGAATGTGTAATAAATAAATAACAATAATGAGATTTTTTTTTCTTCTAAAACATTACTGGTTAGTTTTGAATGTATAGATAGGTATGTCATTATACAAGCCACAGCACATGGCTATTGATAATTACAATACATAAGTCTGGTAGCGTTTTTCCCTTTCCTAGAAAACGATCTAGGTTTCTACTGACAACTAAGAATACAAAAACAAAAATCGACCAAAACAAAAGCAAATAAAAAAAATTGATTAATCTCCTAATATCCTTTTTTAATAGTTAAGTAGCAGTTTGTTAAGATTTGAGATTCAGAAATTGCACAGAAATTGACTCAAAAACTGAGCTAAAAATCAGAAACGTATTTTATTGCAGTGTAGCTTACACTGGTTACCTATCCCAACGGTATCAGCAATCCAAACAGCCAGAACAATGAATAATGGCGCCTCGCAACACTCGTCAATTATTTGCGCTAACAAATTGTATCGCTGTCTTCGCTATCGATCTGTTTCAAACACAGTTTATTTCAATTATTACTTTTACAGTGAAAATTTAACTCACGATCATATTCAGTTGTTTTTATTTCTATTTAAAATTATTATTTCATTTTATGTAGTGTGACTTACGACTAACTAAGTCAGCGCGCTGCGGTAGCCTAATGGCTAGGGCGTCGGACTTGCGATCATGAGGTTGCCGGTTCGAATTCCACCCATTGCACTGCCGATGTGAAACCTATCGTTACACAAGTATTTAGCTTAGTATGAGGGGTTAACAAGAATACCTGTAATGTGCGCAGTGCGACCCACATTACGAGTATAAGGTTTGTTTAAAAAAAAACACTTTGGTTTCTGATTCCTTTTTTGATCTCCATATCTCTACTTATTGCATTTTAATATATAACAAAAGATTTAAGCTCTACCAGACAAGAGACACAATTTTATTAATAATGTTTTTTTTTAAAGAAAAAATCAACTTCCGCACTAATTAATTTAACACCTTCCCCCTCTGTTAGAAGACACAATTCGTATGTGATTCACGGGACAGTGAAAGGGTTGATAATTATTCAAATCACAAGGACAAAGAACACACTGACTTGGAAGAAGCTTTAGTGTATAGGTCGATTCAAAGTTTTATTTCAGAGTGATACTCATGAACCTCAAGCAGTTGTTTACTTGGCACGTTCCCTAAATTAATAAATTATATTGATATTGTAAAGACAGCGTGCTGCTGGGGAGTTTGTTGCGCCGTTTCTTCTCCCCGGCTAGAGCACTTAAGAAGCGGTGGGGTGGGTGAATCAGGGTGCTGTCTGTGTTGATGACATTCAAAAAGTGCTACATGGTAGCCTAATTTGAATAAATTATTTTGAATTTGAATTTGAAAAGCTAATGGCGGCTGTCAACATAAGACGAGTCGCTGCGCAGTAACAATTGCATGCACCAGCGGGGGTGTGGGGTAAGGTATGGTGCGGGGTTAACCTAACTTCACAGCCGCCATTAAGTTTGAATCGACCTATACACTAAAGCTTCTTCCAAGTTGGGGGTTCTTTGTCCATGTGATTTGAATATTAAATTAATTAGTGCGGAATTCAATATTTTTTTTTTTTTTTTTTTTTTTTTAAAGATTACTAGCAATGTGGGTCGCACATTACTAGTAATCTCGTTAACCCCTCGTGCTAAGCTATAATGCTTGTGTTACGAGTGGGTTCACGTCGGTAGTGTAATGGGTGGGATTCGAACCCGCAACCATATGATCGCAAGTCCGATGCCCTAGCCATTAGGCTACCGCCGCTTCAAAACTAACTCGTGGCACGTCGCGCGCAGTGGTAATTGTGTGGTGACCACGGAACAAAAAATATAGTGGTGACCTATTCCACTCGGATATCTTTGCATATAAATAATTATGTTGGTGATTTGTAAAATAAAAAAAAAAACATCAAAATCATATTTAATAGATCCAACAACGATAAGTTAATACTATTTTAACTGTAGTTATGGTTAGTTAACTGGGAAATTAGCCGTGAAAGTGATTAAGTTGCGAAGCTGGTTATCAGCGATTATCTTCACGCTTGGCACATAAAGGTATAGAGGGTGGGCAGAATAGAGTACAGTAGTCTAGTATTAATTTTATTAATTTAATTTGCTTTTACAGAGGTTTACCGCTGTTAGCCTGAATGTAGACTTTGATAGCTACTCCGGAGTTATTGGCGAAATCTTAAGATCTCCAGCAAGATACTATTTTGTTCTGTGGAAAGCAGTCAGAGAGTTAGATCTGGGTTTATTATTAAGGAGCATAGTTTTATTGCTAGCTTGCCTGCCAGCTTACTCTGAGGACGAGGAAGGGTTTATTTTATCTATCTGAATACTTATGTTCCCTTTATTATGTATTTTTAATTGACTGTCGTTCGTAACCATAAATTAAAAGAGTCTTTTTTCTTGACAGGGGTTCCTGTCAAGAAAAAAGTATTTTTGAATTTATCGTGTGTATAAGTGTGTATGGCAGATTTTGAAGGATTTTTTTTTCTATAGAAGGTCAATGTTTTTGTGATGGTTTGTCATAGCTGTAAATTAAAAAGTTCTGTTCAAACATTTGAAAATTATCAACCCCAGTTTTTCGAGTTTTTATTTTTAGTTTATGTTGAACAATATCGACGCCAGGGGTATGTGTAGTCTAGCTACAATCCTTATCTATAGATAGACGAGGTTAATAACGTATAACTATTATAATTTACAAAGGAACATATAAATAGTGAACAATGAATAAAAGATTTTGTTTCAGGGTAATTTGTGAGAATGACGACCATTGTGTTGATATTGAATTAATATTATGGTTATAGTTGGATAGCTATATATATATATAGATATTTCAATTGTCTTAAACTAGCTTTTGATCCCGGCTCCGCCCGCGTGGTCCTCGGTTATCGCGGCAAATTACAGCCTCTTGCCAATAAGTGGGCTATATAACAGTGAAAGATTTTTTCAAAACCGGACCAGTAGTTCCTGAGATTAGCGCGTTCCACCAAACAAACTTCTGCTTTATAAGAATTAAGTAAGTATACATATTAGGAGTTCTTGCTAATAAGAAGCTATCATGAAAACCGTAGTTACTAAAAAACAAAGTTTTAGAAAAGCTGAAAATTTTGCTTTCTTGGGATGTGATTCGTGAGATTCAATATTTCCTAAAGTATGAATATGGATTCCCAACACTCCATTAAGCTGAATATACAGGATTTAAGTTGTTCAGTATTAAGCACCTGATTACCGCGTTGAATATACGCACTCCTTTTAAATTAATTTAAATTAAAAAGGAGAATTAAATTATTATGATTTCATTTTTCTTTAAAAAAATACTATGTACTTCATTTTTCAACAAACAATTCAATACTCAATAACTTTATTGCATACCATAATGTGTACAAGGCTGGTGGGTAAATTTAACAGAAACAATTATGGACCCTGTCGGGCACAGCAAAATTAGTTTTTAGAGAGAGAGAGAGAGAGAGAGAGAGAGAGATTATTCCGTAAACTTGATCTACCATTCATCTTCGTCCAGCCAGTAAAGGTTTCACTATACACATAATATATGTATGCATGTACCATCGGAAGTGTACCGGATATATCTGTAGCTCTATTATTTAACATACACTATTCTTATTGTTTGGCAGTGGCATTGAGACGTCCTTGTAATATGAATACATTAATAAACATTGCATAATTTGATATGCATAGTGCTTTCTTAATGATAGGGCTTGAGTATGCTATTAGCATATTTTGTTATGAGGTTGGCTACTGGTTCTGGCTTCGTCCGCGCTGAAGTCGGTTATCAAAGTAAAAATTGGTCGATGTTTATTTTTTGGATTGAAATTTACCTAAAGTTTCATCACACGCGGTACAGGGGTTTAGCCGAAAAGTATAACAGATAGGCATAGGGGTAACATTGGTTTTATTATATAGTTATTAAGTAAGGAAAATCGCTTAGTTAATTAGAAGCAGCGGTAGCCTAATGGTTAGGGCATGGGACTTGTCAACATGTAGTTGCTGGTTCGATAGTAGTCTCTACGGAATTATGATTATGAGATCATTGGATATTAATTACACAGTATTAAATACATTAAAACAACACCTTAGCTTACGTACTATAAAATCCCGTGAGAAATACAAACCAAGAAACAGTGACAAGAAATCAGCCCGCAGAGGTAATCAAATAATCAGCAGATTAATTACCGAAGCGTTTCTCATGTTGCGCAAGCGATCATCTGCTGGTAATTGTGACGTGTGCATACCGAGGCGGGCGGTTACCTGCGCGTGCGCAGCGCCAGCTGAGAAGCTATACAGTAATTGAGCGTTTGAAGAATATCTTAGCGACTTAAATAAATTATACTTAAGTTAGACTATAGTATACATAGTTGGTTCAACATTTTGCGTAAGTATCAAGTCATTTAGTTTTTTTTTTAATAATTGGTGTCATTGTCGTATTTTGAGAGGCATACGTATAAGCACATATGCATTACTTCAATATGGGAAAAACTATCTCAATGACAAAATGTATATATGTACAGATAAACACTTCTGCCTACCCTACGTAGGAATCAATTATTTAATCTTTTAATCCTGTTTATGTATACAAAGTTTAGAAGTACCCTTACTAGGGCTACTTTAAGTCCAGCACAAAACTGTTTTTTTTTTTAAATACATCTCGATTATAAATGTGAACAACGATTCATGAAAACAATTGCAAATATATAAATAATCCCATCTCTCATCACTTGCACCACCCACCACTTTCACCGCTCTATCTGGGATGCGCAGGAGTTGCCGACCGACTAATAAATTCAGTAGAATCATAAAACCACTTTGCTATCGTGACTGTAATACAGACAACATCGTATTGATCACAGCTGAGTCGTTGACTGATCAAGTATAAAAGAAATGTGCAAACAAAATTATACGAAATGAAGAACGCGCAGCGAGACTGAGCAATAAAAAATATTAATACAATGAGAACTATTTGTATGATTAACATCAACATTGTTTTATGTAACTATGTTCAGCAAATAAAGTTATATTATTATTACTAATGATGATTATCTCACAATTAATTAGTTCTAATTGTTTATTATAATTATGTGTTTACAAAAAAGATAATGTTTTACAAATTTGTAAAAGAACTGTATAAGTTATTTAATCATGCACGCAGCAGCCGCAATTTTTTTTTATACAAAATACTAACTAAAATATGATAAACTAGCTGTTGCTCGCGGCTTTTCCCGGTGTGTTATTCATTTTCTGGTAAGAAATATAGCCAGTTACTCAAGAATGATGTATGTAATGGTGAAAGAATTCTTGATATCGGTCAGGTAGTTTAAGTTTATGGTTTATTCGTTAAAAACATACAAAAAAATCAAATCAAATCAAATCAAATCAAATCAAATATGATTATCGCTGAAATATATTTAATTATAAAACCTAATGTAACCGGCTAGGGCGTCGGACTTGCGATCATGTGGTTGCGGGTTCGAATCCCACCCATTACACTACCGACGTGAACCCACTCGTAACACAAGCATCTTAGCTTAGCACGAGGGGTTAACGAGATTACTAGTAATGTGCGACCCACATTGCTAGTAATCTTTAAAAAAAAAGATAAAAAAACAATGTTTCTATAAAACTTAGCTACAAAAAGTCCTTTCTTTTACAAAAGTACATCACACTAAAACACAAAACGTGCGAACTGAAAACGTGAACAAGGAGAAAGGAGACGTGATCTTCGAAATTTCATGTCTCCGTAATAAAAGGAGCATAGATATCAATCGTAAAGCAAGTGGCATAGCGTGTGAACTTGAGTCTAAGAATAATATGACCCAAAGTGTCGTGCAAGTAAAAGCTTTTCTCTGACCCTAGGGTCAAACTTTCAACTTGTGGCTAACGGGTACTTGTTTTAAGGGCTAGTGCATAGACATTATTGGAAAGAGTTCCGGTAAATGTGTGATCCGGTTCTATAGTTTTACTGGATGGTTGGTACGACACAGACAGTGAGAATTTTGATAATCATTATGTTGTTGAACACAGCTAGATGTTATAATTCAGACAAAAAACAATATCAGTTCAGCATTTATTTTAATAAAGAAAATCTATAATACGATAAAATCTTAAATCTTATTTGTTTTGAAACGAAAATATGGAAAAACACTTTTTGAAGGTCAATAATAAATATGCAGTACCTAATTTCTTTAACCCTACTACTACCACAGTAGAAGTTATTTGCCAGCGGTTTCACCCGCGCGGCCTTAAAAGACTCCACACAATTAATGATTCTTCGATAAAACCCGTGGGCCAATTTTTATGACAATCTGTAAAGCCATTATCACCTGAAAAAAAATCTGTCAATTTTAAAATTCTTGCCCCCATAAAACAGCTCTAGAGATGATTATTAACTAAAGTAAGTGAGCCCAGGGTTCAAAGTAAGTTAAATCCACCCTCCACTTTATTTGTACGTGCGGAATGCATCTACAACATTTAATATCTCTTTCACGAGTAGATAATGTTTGATAGCCGGCAATTGTAGGGTTAGTAGGGGTTAAATGTTGTTAATACATGCTTATTTGTTGCCGGGCATGCCACCATTTTGGCTATAAGTCCCGTGGTTGAGGAGTGGCTGGAGAGGCGCCATGGGGTCCTCACCTTCCGGCTGACGCAGGTGCTGACCGGACATGGTTGTTTCGGTCGGTTCCTGTGTCGTATAGGCCGGCAAGGGACGCCCGGTTGTCACCATTGCGGTGACCGCCGCGACAGTGTCAACAACGAAGTGGAGGACACGGCGCTGCATACGCTGGCCGAATGCCCAGCGTGGGCCACGCAGCGCCGTGAGCTAGTCGCGGCGGTCGGTGTGTCGGCCCTCTCGCTTCCGGCCTTGGTTTCGTCCATGGTAGGGAGCGAGAGGTCCTGGGACGCCGCCGCCTCATTCTGTGAAGAAGTGATATCACTCAAGGAGGCGGCGGAGAGGGAGAGGCAATTAGCCAACCCTCCCCCCAACCGCAGAACCGGGCGTCGGAGGCCACGTGATGACCTCCAGCCACCATAGTGGGTTTCCTGCGGGCGATGGGCAAGGGGCCGCCCATCGCCCGATCAATGCAGGTCCGAGAGGCGGCGGCCGTGCTCCGCGGCACCTCTCGCGAAGGTAGGGATTAAATAAAAAAAATTCTTCTGCGTCGGATAGGGCTTAGCTTCTGGTGTCGGGGCCCGCCGCTCAGGCGGGCCGAGACCTAGACGGGGCCGCGATTAAGTATGTGAAAACGATCGCGCGGCCCCGTCGTGTTAGGGTAGCTTCGAGGAGCACCGTGGGGGTTTAGTGGGTAGTCCCGCCCTCCTTCCATCTTTGGGCGGGGAGTCCCACATAACCGCCAAGCCATGGCCCCATGGCGAGGCGGCAGACGTAAATAGTCTTACCCACGTTAAAAAAAAAAAAAAAAAAAAAAAAAATGCTTATTTGTTGCCAGCCTGTTGTTTGGTTATAAAACCGTAATATGAGGTGTCGGTCATACATTATGTGAGATGTGTGGATTATACAATGATGGTTTTAAGGTTCTATCTTTGTGACGACGACGCTTCAGTTGAAAAGAGGTTGTTATATTATACTATCTTCAAAAAGAAAAGATTTTCAAAAAGTAATTGTGACAACCTCTATACCAATCAGAGAGCCAAACTTCATAAACGTTTTTGAGTCCGTTATCGCACCCAGCTGTATTTTTTACATAGGTCCTATAGGCGTAATTAAGGCGATATTTATATTTATAACATTTTTACATAACAAAAACTGGGTACTTTAACTAATAGAAAAAAAAAACGATTTTGAAAATACATGTAAATATTTGAACCTTAAACCTCGTGTACATGTATATGTTACCGGCCAAACCCGATTTCAGGACAAACTAGTTTTGCCTAGGCTAAACTAGTTCTTCCTATACGCGATAGGATTAACTAGTATAGCCTAGTCCAAACTAATTTGTCCTAAGCCCGATAGGATAAACCAGTTTCACCTAGCTAGGCCAAACTAGTTGATCCTAATATAAATACGCCCACGACTTTGTGTTGAAAACTTTTTGCCCAACGTCCGGTAGGTTTAGGTTAGGTTAATATGGTGACCCTTACGTGCACGAGGGCGGCGAGCGGAGCGAGCGGAGTCGCGGCAGCGACCGCCCCGTGCTGGAAAACCTTTCAAGCGATTTACGACTTTATGTGTGTTAAATATAGCTTTATTATCAAATTGCCCAACTATCATGTAGCAACATAATAATGACCGTGCAATGTGATAAATAATGAAGTTAAGATAGTAAATAATCACTTAGCCCGATAAAGCTAGACATTATTCATAATGCTCGTGCATTATAAATAATGCCCGCTTTAATCACCTGGTCCACAACAGATATACTGTTTAGACTAGGCCGTACTAGTTTCTCCTAGAGTGTGCGTATTTATATCAGGTTCAACTAGTTTAGCCTAGGCTAAACTGGTTTATCCTATCGGGCTTAGGACAAATTAGTTTGGACTAGGCTATACTAGTTAATCCTATCGCGTATAGGAAGAACTAGTTTAGCCTAGGCAAAACTAGTTTGTCCTGAAATCGGGTTTGGCCGGTAACATATACAGCCACAACGCTAGTTAAAAACTATGCAACAAACCATTTAATGAGGTAAAACAATAATTCTAGGGTCACGGCTCATTTAACAAGTCACTTAAAAAAATCGCCTCATATTTTCGTTCCCTTTTATCGAACACAGATCTTTTAGCCAGGAAGCCGTAGCTAGACTCCCAGAAACAATGTATCTGTGTGATACGGCACAGCTTCCCATAACTCAGGCACGTAACTGATCGTATCGGAATGTATTTGTACGTCAGCAATGATTAACGGCTATCGTAGATGGCGCTGGCGTCGTTTTTGAGCCGTTAGTCGTTTGTTTGAATACTTAGATTTCAAACAGCTTTGAAGGTACTTTTTTACTATTCATCAATAGATTGAAAGTAATCCATAGTTTGTTTTTGTAAAATATTTGAACCACTTTACCCTGACTATAATAATATAAAAATAATAATAATACTAGCCTATAAACGTCCCACTGCTGGGCACAGGCCTCTTCCCATATAGAGAAGGGATGAGCTTTGATCACCACGCTTGCTCATTGCGGGTTGGCGATTTCAGATTCCAATATTTTGGAATCCAGGTTTCCTCACGATGTTTTCCTTCACCGTTTGTCAATGATGTCTTAGAATGATTAAGAAAGTACATATAACTTTGAAAAAGTCACATTGGTACTTGCCTGGGTTTGAACCTGCAACCATGTGCATGCGAATCTGGTCATTCAACCGTTAGGCCACCACGACTTACTGACCCTGACTATATTGCCTGATAAATATATTACATATATTTTACATAATTATGTTATCTATATGGTATGTTAATTCTATTCTATTCTATACTTTATGTTTTATGTATTTTGTATATTATTATTTATATATTTTATGTTTCTGATCTTTCGACGAAAACATTATTGCAACACGATATATAGAAAGAAAAAACCTTTACTATTGCAAGCACAAGAAATGCAGTAAAATACACACACTATGAAAAATTCAACATAAACTTTTCATACAAAGTGACCGGTCACGTGACTTATGTTTGTATGAAAAGTTGAATTTTAATTTTAAGATTTCGACGTATGTTTCTTTGGAAAAGTTGTTCAGATTTATGCATCTGATTACCTTATAGAATATATTACGCACTTAATAAAAAATAATTCTATATATATTATAATAAAGGCCTTTGCCCTGAAGTGGGACAGTTCAGGCTAAAAATAAATAAATAAATATATAATAAAAATCCCCAATACTTACGTTTTAATTATGAATTAATCTACTATTAATATTGAATGCTCGGATAGCCTAGCGGTTATAGGTGCAGACGCCTATTACCACAGTGCGCGACGTGCTGCGGGATCGACCCCCGCATGGGACAAACATTTATCTGTTCCAATGCTGGGTGTTGTGTCTGTATACGAATGATACAGAAAATAACTTGTGCAAGCTTTAAATAAATAAGATCAATTTAAAATAAATTGTAACTATTTTGCCGAAGATCTTCTTCTAATGTTACCTCTCACCCTATTAAAAACTATTTTACTATCACTTTCGTTTGAACTCGAGTTTCTTCCGCAAACAAATCATTAATGTATGTGTATGTATGCAAGTTGAAGATAATCAGCTTAAAGACGCGGCAAAAACTCAATATGTTCGCACAATAATTGGTGTCGTGTGTACAGGAAATACACAGTTAATATCTATAAAAATACGGTGTACCTACTGTTTGTTTGTTGATAATTTTTCTTTTAATATCTGCTAGTGTTTTTTTTTGTATCTAAGAAGTTGTCTATTAGAGACTTTAACTGGCCTGTTGGTCTAGCGGTTACTGATCCTGACTGCTAAGCAGGAGGTTGTGAGTTCGATTCCCACCCAGGACTCGAATGTTTTAGAAATGTTTGGTTTCTAAACCAAACATTTCTAAAACATTATGCACGTTTTAGAAATGTTTGGTTTAGAAATTTTTAGTACGTTTATCAGTTGTCTGGTCACCATAGTACAGGCTCTGCCTAGTTTGAGATCAGATGACCGTGTGTGAAGTGTCTGAATTATTATTATTATTATATTCCTTTCAGTGGTCCGTGCTCCTCACGAGCAAAACGGGCGCAAATACTAGTCTTTAAATATGATACAATTATTTAAGTACATAAGCTTCATATTATCTTCAATGTAAAGTGTTGCATGACCTTACGATTTTCGCGCTAAATGTGATCTATTTGGTTCACTCACATTACGAATTCAATGAAGACCTGTCACTCAGAAGCCTCGATTGCGCTAAGCCGGTAACAACTATAATTATTTTTACATTTTCTTGCAATAATCGTGAGTGGAGTCGCGGGCGTGAGTTAGTTTAGCAAAAAGTTGTGTGCGCCAGTTTGAGGCGTGAGACACTTTGAGTTGGGTCTAAGTTACAAACTTAGCTACATTTACTTAATCTTTTAATTTGCGAATGACAAATATTTTTTTATAAAAGCTTCGGAGCCTGTTAGGCTAATTATATTATCGGGCTGCATCTCATAAGCCGTTAAGAAAAAAATATACGAGAAGTATGTCTATTTTGCTACCCATTTTTTAAAATTTCAAAGCTTTGATTTCATTAACGTGCAAGAAATAATACGTAACCCTTTATGTCCGATTACGACTTGTATTTGGCCGGCTTTATACAGGATTAATTTAAGAGGAGTGCATATATTCAACGAGGTAATCAGATGCATAAAACTGAACAACTTATCCCAAGAAACATAAGTATTATAAATAAAAAATCATCTTTTCATGAATTGAATGAATGAATGAATTATTTATTTACTTGCTTAAAATCTTAACACTAGGTACATTGCCCCACAAAAATAAATATATTCATACAAACATAAATCACGTGTTCCCGTCACTTTGTGTGAAAAGCTCATTTTCCATTTTAAGATTTCGATCAATGTTCCTTGGGGAAAGTTGTTCAGTTTTATGCACCTGATTACCTCGTTGAATATACGCACTCCTTTTAAATTAATCCTGTATGAAGACCTTATTTAGTTGCCTATTTTTCGTACAGTACGTACAATTTCGAGTATTTCATTCCCAATAATATTTGTTAGTAAGTTGTGTTATGTGAAGTGAATGTATATTAATACAATCTCTGAACAGATTACGTGCGTATACAAAAACACGTTGTTTAGCAGTCGGCGCGGCGTGAGTGATACCCAATGATTCCGATCTTCCCACGCGCTCATCTCCGCAGCGATCTGTTTGACGACCTACATTGACGATGACAGTTTATGTGTTTCCTTTTGATAGTTTAATTCCAGTTGATTCCTTATTTGTACAAATGTTAAGAAAGTTTTAAGACTTGTAATTAATCCGTCGCTTTACAGGATCAATAGTGTGTACAAGTTGTGAACCTTTTTTACCAGATTCCGGCGAAGCCGAAGGGTGGGAAGAAAAGGGCATGGTGTGTATACTGCCTAGTATACAGTAAGTGCGACCAATAATATAATGCGTCGTGGTGGTTTATCGCCGACCTGCAGTGAACCAGCGTGGTGATCAATGCTCGTGTTCCGTCTCTGTATGCGTACAGGCCTGTGCGACCTCGTTATAAGTGCGACCACGGCTCTACCTTGACTATTTTCGTACGTATGCATTTTTATGATTTCTATTTGACTTATTTTCTTGTTACGTCCTTTTGAGACACCTTTTTTTACCGTAGTCGGGTTATAGTTGCTAACTTTGTTTTTTATTTGTAGCAAAAGCCGAGTATATACTACTAATCAGTTCTATTCCTTTGTTAATACAAATCTAGCATAAATAAATGATGACAAATTATTTGTTTATTACAGCAGTGCTATTCATTAAAGCTTGCAAACCATGGGAGCATTACGTTTTTTTAAAGCCACAGCTAATTCAAGCGAAGTAATGACTTCATAAATTCAATTATTATGTTCTTCATAACAAACATTCGTTGGTCGCTCTATATCTGTAGGTAGTATTACAGGTGATATGTATATACTATACGGCGCTGTCAAATGATGAAACAAAAATGAGTTTTTCAGCATACTTAGACAATAAGTTATAACATCCATGTGTGTATAATGTATTGACGTAATACTTGCTCACATAATACTATCACTAATTGGACACAAAGAGATGCTACCTGTCTCCAATTGGTCACAAAGCAATCTGACTTGTCTCTAATTGGCTACAATGCGTTTGTTTTCACTTTTAAGCATCCGTAGTTATTCTTTACGCATTTTTGAGTAGAATAGGTACCTTGTACCTTAACGAATTAAGTTAGGGCTTATTATGCGTGTTGCCTCAGTGGGTTAGTGGTCACCATCGGGATTGTAGACCGTGACGTACAGTGTTCTATTCTCGTTTAAACAATAAAGTAATATATTCAATCGGTAAAGAGAAAACATTGAGATTTTGTAACGTAGTGTACGCAAGAAATCTATGAGTATGATATTAGTTGAATTGTTGTAACAAGACAAATACGAATAAGATTTTAGAAGTATAGTTGATTCATTCTAGAGTAAAATTTTTAGCGTGCCTAGATAATCACACGAATATATCTCTACCTACCCCTGTACCAGTTATATCTAGTGATGTAATAAACTTTCATCTTTGACAGAAGTGATTGGAACTCGATTAATTTAAAAACAATTTGTCGGAATGTGCACTCTCATTAAGACCTCTTGAGTTTTTGTAGCTTTTTGAATATTATCTGTTATTTTTAAGCTTCCACTATTCAACCATAAAAGCCACTAACTAGAAGTGTGTGTCTAATGTGTCTATACAGCGCAACGGATCTGGTTGGGATTAGTTTATTGTTTTTTATATTTAATTATTTTTCCCCATGCTGATAAACTATCAAAGTTGCAATGTTCTTATCTCTAAAAAGCTTTAACAGCCACTTAAAAAATGTTAAGAAGAAGCTGGCTTCAAAATTCCATAGAATTGATCTACATTAGTGTGTATAAAGAATTATAAAATTAATGGTTATATATACTTAACATAAAATCTGTTTGAAAGAGATCTCCTTTTTGTAAATCTTCTCATCTCTGTCAAGTAAAAAAACGTGCGAACCTAAAAAAAAAACAAATTAACGATATCACATTACACTACAGTGGGCGGAAGACCTAACGGCAACGTACACTGCATTGCAAATAATTGGATCCACACAATGAAAGGCCATAGTTTTCTATCTCGTTTCACGCTTGTTTGAAAGATACGATCGGCAGTATCCTCTAAGCAATATTGTTTACAACTCAACTAAATAGACTGTGACGTTTTATTTGCACTGCACTGTATTTGGTAATTAAAAACACAAAGGATGTGAGTGTTTGTTCTTAATTGTTTTTTTTTGGGATCTATTTAATTGGATTGATTTATTGGAGTTGTGGGGCTTTGAGTTAACATGTTCTTTATGATATGTGTATACGGATTTTTCTAGCAAGAACCGGAGACCCTGTGGTATCCTGTTTAATCTATCCTACGTTAATAAATAGTTAAATTACAGTGACATCTCCTATTATTTCAATAATCAATTCTTTATTGTCGCCAATCGCCATTATCTATTCGAATGTTTTTCTGATAAAGGGAAAAATATCAGAATAATATATAAACTTGTGTTATTCACGTGTCAGAATAGGTCATGAATAAGGTATTCTGAGTGCATTCAACTATTCCACAGCGGAGCAAAAACCTCTAATTAATCTCTTTTATTGTTGTAATTTTTTATTGTAATGCGGCGACCGGTCGCCGCTCGGGGACGAATAAGTTAAGATAATTAAAAAATAATAATACTAATTACCTGCGTCACCCCCGAATACTGTAACGCTAATTAACCTTAAGATGTTCTTACATGTCTATCTGTCTCTTTTTCACACCACAAAGTGACAGAGACAGCATGAGAATTAAAGGCGGCTTCATACTAATTGACGATTCAGTATTCGGACATAAAAATCATAATTTACCATCATAAACAAGTAGACAGATAAGTTTCCGCCTGGGAACCGAACTTGCGACCTTCCCATCTAATCGATGCATCAGATACATAGCGTTGTTTCGCAACAGTAAGGTTAGCGAGACGAACCAAGCGGTCGAAAGCAAGGCCGACAGTATTGATGGCTGGATGTACCATATCACAATTGATATTATACTTTTTATCTTCGTAAACACGTTGTTTTCTACGTACACATTTAATTACACTCAAGACAAGGATATTTTACCGAGTGTTGCAACGTAGAGACGTTTATTGCAAAGAGTACGTTAGCTATATTTTTTGCAAATTCCGGCAAAATATGCAAGTGAAGTTAAACTTGATATTTTAATGGTAAATGTTTTATAACAAGAAAAACGGGTGCAATGTTTTGTATTTTAAAATCTATAGTAATAATATCAGTTCTATCAGAATCTATTATATTGAGATAACAAAGAAAGTATGTAAAACATAACATTTTTAGCTTAACTTTTTGGATCTTTGATTTGTTGTATTTTCGTAATCTCGAATATTAGAATAGCTATCAAAACAATGGAAAAATACAAGATCAAATTATGTAACGGCACATTTAGAATGTATAAAAATTTATCGTTCTACTTACCAGGCCTACACAACATAAAAGAGATGAAATATAAATTATTTATAACGTATTAATACGGAACAATTACTAATAACAACGAAAAAATTGTAAATTATTCCTATTCCTGTCGGACAGTCAAATTATTCTATTATTTTTATAATTGATCCTTACTTAATATTATAAATGCAAAAGTAACTGTATGTGTGTTACGCAACCACAGCTAAACTATTGACCCAATTTAAATGAAACTTGGTAGTACATAGATATTCTACAGCCAGAGATAGGTCATCGTTTTTTACCGCGATAACCGACATGCAAGCGGGTGGAGTCGCGGGAAACAGCTAGTTAAGCCGCGGGCATTAAATAATATAAATTGAGTCCCATGGTGTTTGTGTAAACATTTCATGTATGTGTATATAAATACAACAAGTCTGTAGTATTTATATCCTTAGCACCATTTAACAATGACAACATAAGCTTACAAAACGGATCTCAATTTAATAGAAAACGGGTCTAGTCTAAGCTAGCGTACACAACGGCTGACTAATATGTTTGCGAGTTAAACGGCTTGCAATAAATAACTATAATTGTGAGTATAAAGAAAGTCCTTAAGATGCATGTGCTGGACAATGGTCGGCCAATCACGGCCAGTTTGGATGAGGTTTTAAAATGAACATTGTGTCGTTGAAAAACGTGAGGTTCGATGGAGGACAATATAGGTTATTGGGGTTTTCTGGTTTTAAGGTTGTGTAATAATATTTTTTTTCTGTTGTCTTCCCAGCCTAGCCAAGTGTCATTTCTACAAGCGTTAACAATGCTAGAAATCGCTTTGATTACATTAAATGTATGGGTATGACATTTCTTTTCGTTAAATCTTAGTTAGACTTAGACTTGTCACTTCAGAAAAAAGACAGTCGATTTGAACCTGATTTTAATTTGAACTTCCTCCTTTTAGAAGTCGGTTAAAACAGAAAAAGTCGCAAAGTACGTGTCGTGAACGTAAGTCGCAAACTTGCTAACGACTAGATATCTTATATTGATTATAGTTAAAATATATCTAGAAGATATTTTATATTAATTTTAGTAAATATGTATATGCATATTTAGTGAATGGATTAGTATGTTGGGGTGCACCAAAAGTTTGAAATAAATTGTTATTTATTTCAAACTTTGCACCTCAGATTGATATTTTTCGGTTCACACTGTGGCTGTTAAGTTATTATTTTGTGTTAGTAGGTAAAGCTCATATATGTATATTTTTTAGGCTTTCGGCCTTTCTATGTTAATACCTGTTTTTGTCAGTTTACATAACTTGCCACTATTCATTTGTGAATGTTATTTTGATACAAATACTGTGAATGGATTAAGAGTGTTTTGTTGAATGCAAAACCAGTTCGCCGTTTATTTAATTTGAAATACAAGATCACAACATTGATTAATTGCTTACAACTTAAATTGAATTGTGCCATAAAACAAATCAACGATATAGCGCACTTAGAGTCATTTAGTTTTAAAGTTAATGTTTCTAAAGTGCCTATTTTAGGTTTACTAGATATAAAAACTTTTTGATTTTTAAACCTTAGGTACAATGTAAGGACCATAGCAGTATCTTGTAAATTATATGCTAACAACTTAGCAATTCGTCGCTTACATACAGGATTAATTTAAAAGGAGTGCGTAGGTATATTCTATGAGGTAATCAGGTGCATACAACTGAACAACTATTCTCACGGAACATAGGTCGAAATCTTAAAATTGAAAATAACAATAAACTATTCATACAAACATTAGTCACGTGACCTGTCACTACGAAAATTTCATTTTACATTTTAAGATTTCGACCTATGTTCTTTGGGAATAGTTGTTCAGTTTTATGCACCAGATTACGTCGTAGAATATAAGCACTCCTTTTAAATTAATTCTGTAGTAATAGTATGTCATTTATGGGAGTAAGGCAGGCCTTTGTTTTAGCGGTCATAGTAGATCTGGATCTACAATGATCTCTAGACCGGAAAAATAAACGGGATGGAACCCGGGACCTCAGAGCTAGCGACACCTTGAAGACCGGTGTCCGCGCCACTCGACCACGGAGGTCGTCATAATATTCAATAAGTTCCTGACATATTTTGTTCGTGTTATTGAAAAACATTGTAAGTAAGGCTAGATAATGCATTTTTTATATATAATATCTTTCTTCATCTCTAAAATAATTTGAATTTTAACAAGTAACTACTTATAAGTTCTTTACAATAGTGTAGACAACCTTGCAACGTGCTTGATAAAAACGATGCCGCGATGTCTTATTCATAAAATTATAGTCATTATAGTAATCCACTCGAGACTGTGGAAGTGTTGAAATTGTTTCGGTAATACAGACATCATAATGTCCCAATCTTATGTCATTGTAAACAATAATGTTAAATTAATACTCTCAGTTTTATTCTTAAGTCAGTTTTAGATCATTTTCATAAAGATTTATAGATCATTTTATAACTTTTAATCCCGCAAAATAAGTAATCTGATAAGCCGCGGGTAACACTGGGAGGCGCAGCTAATTTGTTAATAAAAAAAATGGGTATGAAAAATAGATGTTGGCCGACCGATATGCACACAAAATTTCATACAAATCGGTCCACCCGTTTCGGAGGGGTTTGGTAACAAATATCGCGACACGAGAATTTTATATATTCTATTATTTATTTGTTTCTAGTAATAGGTTTCTTATAAACGTTTGCGTTTATTTAAATGTTTCATTCAGAAACATGTACAAATATCTGTGGATTGCGCAAACGTAATTGTCTCGTGTCGATCACCGCGCGAGAGATAGAACCTTCAGCCTCCAGGAGTCCTTTCTATTGGCACTCTGCCAAATACATCATTGCCACTATTGCTTTAGACTTCTAAACCTGCCAAAATGTATCAAGGCGATACAGTTTTAAACCATCCTCTCTATGGAATAATCAGTCCAGTCAATCTCATCCAACACATTCTTGGTTGTCTATGTCAAGTAAGTGTGACCGCCAATTTTATTCTTATACTTTGAGGTACTCATAGGGATGTAGGTTATTTTTAAGATTTGTTTTTTGAGCCTAAAAGATCCAAAATGTTGTGTTGACCAAGCCGTTCAGTTAACGGGTTTGTGTGTAAACAGGTTTGAACCCAGGCAGGTATATTGTAACTTTTTCAAAGTTTTATGTAATTTCTTAATTCTAAGTTACCATTGATGTGGTGAAGACAACATTGTAAGGATCTAAATGGATTAAAAAAAAACTGAAATCCCCAACCCGCAATGAGCAGGCGTGGTGATTAATGCTCATTCCTTCTCTTTATGAGAATTGGCTTATGGACAGCAATAACTTTAATAATCTGGTATTAATATTATATATCATATGAAATGACACCTGCAAAGGTGTTGAAACGTCGGGAACTGAAATCAAAATAAACCGCGATAGAATCCCTTTAAAGTAGTTTTATTTCAATGTCTAATATTCGCGTAAACAATCTGGTATTTTTTAATGATAATATTAGGTACATATTAGCCAAGGTCATCCCCTTTCATCTCCATTGTATTTACCAAACTAAAAAAGAATAATCTTCATACAACTCTTAAATCATCATGTCCTTCACATTTCATAATATATTGCAAATTCGAGTTAAACAACCTATTTCGTTTCGTTTTAATGTAAAAGTAATTGTCAAAACTCACAAGACAATTCATAATATTGTCATGTTCATCTCACGACTCTTTACACCCATCGTGATGGATCCAACCTTTAAAATAAAGCCTCCATAAAAAGGATGTACCGATTTAACTAAATGTCGATGTTCTGATCGATTGCGTCCGATTACCGATGTCAAGGATACGAATCAATCGATCTTTAACAACTTAATGGGTTTACAATGTATCTATTGAGGTTCGAAATAGATTTGTTTTGTTTCGTGAAGTGTCGATTACATGGAAAACCTTTACGAATTTATATTGAACACTTTAGTTTGATGACAGAGTTTTACCTACTAAATTGGATGTAAGTCTGATTTTATTGATTTATGACTTTTTGTAATTGTTTACCCGATATGAAAACCTCAAGGAAATGTAGTTAGTAGCAGATAAAGGTCATATAGAAACTAGGAGTATGGGCAGCAACATTTTCCTAGAGAACATAATTATTGTAGGTCGAAATCACAGAGTAGATTTTACATGTCGAAATCTAAAAATGGAAAATGTCATTTTCGTACAAAGTGTCAAGTCTCGTATGAAAAGTTTATTGTTATTTTTAATTTTATAATTAGTAAAAATATCTTAATTAACTAACCATGCTTTAGAGCTCCCTTATCATGAAAACTTTACCGTACAAAAATGATAATATCTTGTTTATTACCATCAAATATAGGTATATAAAAGTCCACGCGTTAATTTTATTTATAATCGTAATTAGACAACATAGCAACGCTAACTAGATCTCTCAGGCATACCACAGAGTGACTTAACTTCTCATAACGCGTACTTGACCGCATATCAAAACTAAATTAAAATACTCCGCGTATCATAAAAACTAATTAACCGTGTCTATTGTTTAATGCTCCCCCCTCCCCCCTTAAAGGTTACACTGTGGGATTCGTTGCAAAATGCATTAAATGTAAACTATGACGCAGATCTCAAGGATTTTAAAGAATAGTTTACACGAAGGAATTTTCTGGTGTAATTTTGTTTCTGGTTGTGTTACGGCAATTTCAAATTCCACTATATTAACTATTGATTTCTTATTCAATTTGTCCATTTTTTTTTTGACGCAGTCGCTCCATGAAAAATACGGTATTCAGCTAAATCCGGTAAGACTGGAAGCCGGCGCCAACATAGCTTGGGAAAGGCTAGGCAGAAGAAGATAAACTTTCATAAATGAACCTCACCTAATATAGAGTAATCAAACCTTCTAAAAAAGTATAAAAAGTTTCACTATCATCAAATAGTAGAAATTTCTAAGTGAACCTATCAATAAGACTTGTCAACTTTCTTTACATTTAAAAACAACAATTATCAAAGTTGCATGAAGCGTACTTTACATGATTTATAAGACAGGAAAATAATAAACGACTAGGGTCAATAACCTGACGGAATGTCGTCAGCTTTGTGTTTTTAATTATTCAGTAGTTAATCACTGTATGATAATAGCGCTTATTTAATAAGAAAATATTTAACGCCCAACACTTTTGCTTGTTTATTCTTTGTAATGAAAAGTAAAAGTGACAGGACGGTGTTTTTCTTTTGTTTCATGACATTGAAATCACGACGTCTGGGTTCCAATCTGCATCGCTGTACATACAAGTCTGAGTGATGTTACTTTGACCTTAATGTTTCGACTACCGAATTAGATTAGCCCAGAGTATATTACCAATTCTTTTCCTTGAAAAGAGTCTTCGGTTTGTTTTCCTAATCATAATAGGACATATATTTTGGAAAAGTTACTGAAAAACATCCAAACACAGCCGCGCCGAACTTGCTTTAGTGCTTCTGCGGTTCCAGTGAAGACCTGGATGGGACCGTGGCGTTCTTAGCCGTTGTAAATCCGATTTCCGTCGATGTTATGCCATCAACGTGGGTTGAAGTTCATATTTTTATTAGATTTTTATCCGCGAACAAAAAATAAGGATAAAAGCCCAGAAAACAAATGTTACGTAACTTCATTGATACTTTGATATTACAAATCTCAAAGGAGTATCACAATAAGATCTGATTGTGTTTGCGTATCATCTTATAATAGATACATCTCGGCTATTGATCTGTCGCGGTCCGTATTTGGTGTGAAAGTGTGTTATTGTTAGATACTATAGGATGTCATGGAAAGATTATCGATATTCTAAGGTATTATAGTAAGGTCAGGTTGATTTTGACACCTAATTCTTGATTTATATCACTTTGTAAATATTGAGCTATTTTTATTATTTTGCGAAACGGTTTTGTTAGTGACTATTTTATTTTGATTGCATAATCTGTTGATTTTGCTAGTCTGTGAATTAAAAAAACATGTTTATGAAGAATATTTTTATCAAGATGTAAAATTATTGTAACAGATAACAGATTGAAGATTAGCTTCGCAGTTTGATGTAAGTGCTTAGTATATTTAACGAGCTAACTTGACATATGAAAACAGCTTGTATTACAAGTAGCTAGGATCGTAAATTGGAAATAGTTCATCTTTAATCATATTTAGAGCTATTTGATTAAATGCAACTGTGATTGGTTTATATATCTGGTTTCTAAAGGATATATAACACTTACTGAAATAATTTGTTCTTGCAACCTATGTAAGGACCTAAGTGAGTGGTTAGAAAAACTTAACAGTCAATGTAATGTTACATGGATTTAATCGTATTAACTAGTTTAGAAATAATAATAATAATAATATAGTTTAATAATAATTCAACTGTGTACATTTCAAATTGATAAATAGCGCTGTTCTTGGGTTTCGATTTCTGCAAGACCTCAAAACACAATGAGCTATATTACGGAGGTCGAAACACAAACAATTAATAATTAGTAAAAATATGAGGGTAGAACGAGCAACATCTCCTGTCAAGACGAATATCACCTCAGTCTGTCCGCGACCACGTGGCCACCTGCAAAGGTGTTGAACACTCTGGAACTAAAATCAAAATAAACCGCAATGGAATTCGATTAAAAATAGTTTATTTCAATGTCTAAATTTCACGAAAACTTTTAAAAAGCTATGTGAATTTAAAATGTTTTATTACCTACGCATTTTACATAGAATGAAATGTGGGAGCCGTAGTGCCAGCCGTAGAGCCGCAGTTCAGCCATATATAAATTAAAAGAGGTAGGACTTCAATTTAATTTATTTCAAACATACATTTTATACCATAAACATAGGTACAACATTAAACACAATATTATCTGTATACTTTTTTAATACAGTACTTATTATTATTTATGTGAATATTATAACTACCTATTAAAAGTGACTAAACTAATAATTTAAAACTAAACTAAAGAGGTCCAAACACTAAGTACAAACATAACGTGGCAAAAAGCAGATTATACTTCAAGAATCCGGGGTAGCTAAATCTTTTTTGTGTTCTGAGATTCACCGGGTAATGTTAGTTTATACGTTTTTGGCTTTTAAACATATTTTTTACTTAAAAGTATACTTAGTAAGTTGAATAAGATAAAGCCTCTCTTAAATTCGCACGTTAACCGCTTAGACTTAGTGAATGAGGCCCTAAGGCCCCAGATTTGGAATTTAATACGAAAGCTATAGTTAATTAACAACACAATTAAATTTATTATATTAGAGGTACATGGGAATATACAGGATTATTTTTTATCGAGTACGTATATTCTACGAAATAATCAGGTGCATAAAACTGAACCACTTTCCCCAAGGAACATGGGCGAAATCTTAAAATTGAAAATGAATTTTTCATACAAAGACAGGTCACGTGACTAATGTTTGTATGAATAGCTGATTTTAAATTTTAAGATTTTCAGTTTTATGCATACCTCGTAGAATATACGCACTCTATAAAAAATATTCCTGTATTTTAAGTACAATGTTACATGCATGGAAATATTCAGAACACAAGTAAATTCAAAGCTTAATTTTCCAAGTTTACTTACAAAACAAAATTTTGAAATGGACGAAATTAGATTAGTTCTTTCACGACTCAAACTGGTCTTTATCTTAAATCGTATAAGAGTTGTTTTTCAGAGTCTTGTGTTGGTAGAGGCGTCACGCGATGTATTATATAAGTGTAACAATTATGTATTTGCCGTGGGAACTGTTCTGGGGAATAAATGATTGACACACAAACTCGTTACACTTCTAATAGTGTAATAAGATCGCCCTCGTTGTAAGGTATGAAAGCATTGCTCATGTTAAACGGATTGCCCAAATTATGAATTTAACGTTTATGAAAAACTTTTTATCCTCTGGCTTGTGATTGCAAGCTCATATGAATTATGATAAAAACAGCAAATTATCGCTGTACTCGTATGTAAATACCTTGTGGACGATCCTGCCGAGAAATTTGTTTTTGTTTTACCAAATAATGCCTCCCATGCCAATGCCTACATGAATAATAATCTGACTTACCTAATGCTAAATAATAAATAAATGATTTATTACTATGTTCAACATTTTGAGAGATATTGTATAAATGTTTGGATGCAAATATCTGTATTTACAATTTAAATGCGCCTGGGATTGCTTTTTGTAAACAAGAATCATTTGATTTGTTTGAACATTTTGCTTTATCATCTTAATTATTGACCTAGAAATGAAACCGAAGTATCGTTTTGCAGTTACAATTATTATATGCTACAAGCGCAACGCGAGACCAAAGTCGCAGAAGAAGCGGGAATATTATGCGATTCGCTCACAACAAACACTTTCGTTTGGGTGCGAGGCTCGCGAGGTGCGGAACCATGCGGTTTATTATAATTATTTTTCGCGTTCACATTCGAATGAGATAAAGTTAAGCGTGCTAATATCTTTGCCTGATCCTGAACGAAATTAACTTTAACTACGCCCCTAAGATGACCCACTGACCCAAGTTTTTGTACTTAGATAGCAAGATTTAATTATTATTTTAAGATTATAAATACATAGTTTAATAACTTCACAATGTTGAGATAGAAATAGTTGTCATATTAATAATTTTAGTTTAGAATTTGCTATAAGATAGTATTTAGGTATAACCTTTGTGCAAAATGCACTTTGTATGTTTGTACCTCTATGACAAAACATAACTGTCCTTATATATTTTTTTTCAACACCTTGTACTTGCTTGTGCATACTCATGTTTATACAAATTAAAAAGATCTTTATCTTTAAAAAAACGAAAACCGTAACCTACGCCAATTCTCAATAATAACCGGTTTGCATTTAATAAACAGTGATTAAAACACGACGTAACACCGGTAACAATACGGCTCCGGGTACCGGTTTCATACCGGAACACTTGCGTATTTTAATGGCAAGGGCATTTAGTAACTGGAATAATCCTGTCCCTACAACGCAGAGCATCTAATTAATTAATTTATCTACTTAACTAATTACAAGTGATTAAAATTTACTATTGGCTACGAAAAATGTAATAGATAGAAAAAGTAATTCATCTACACTAATATTACTTATAAGGAGGAAAGATTTGTGTGTGTGTGTGTGTGTGTGTGTGTGTGTGTGTGTGTGTGTGTGTGTGTTGTGTGTGTAAGTTAGAAATGAATAAATTCAAAAACTACTGCGCCGATTTCAAAAATTATTATACTACCTACAAAACACTATAGCTCTTACACATAATTAGTTTCTTCCTACCTACTTCAAAAACCTCATTACCACAATCTACATGCGCCATATAACATATAGGCACTATTACTTTCATTCGGACGATTGGCGATGGGAAGATGGCCTTTACAGTTGCCATTAACATACGTAGTAAGAACTCGTTGTAGCGATAGTAAATAAACTGTAGCACGAATTAATTTGATTTTTTTCAAGATTAATATTTTGCGTTTTGTTCGTTTGTTTCTTGCGGTATTAAGATATTAACTGTTCTAGCTTGTTATGCATCACTATGGTTTTATTTTTAAAACGCATTTAATAAACGAAAGTAGTGTTTACTCTTTCTCGTCCCATGTGGCTATCTGTTGCCGGTCTCAGTACTTTATCACAATTTACACGATCCAAAACCAATTATTGAATGCTTGAACACATTAATTGGTAAGCCCTTTCTCTATTATTAATTTTGCGTGCCCGACAGGGTTCACAATGATCTCTTAATTTTAAGTTACCACCAAAGAACAACATTGTGGAACGCAATATAACTTTTAAACTATTATTGCGTCACAGGAATTAACGCAAGCTCATGCATTTACCTTTTGAGGCTTGAGGTTTCGACCGGGTTTCACTGGCCGTGGTCGCAAGCAGACTGGTGATGCGGTATTTCTTTTTTATTGTGAAACGCAAATAAATATTGAATCGAATTCAAGAGCAATAACTCTTCTGTCAAGGCGAGCTAATTTTGTTTCATTTACAATAAATAATAAACATACTAACGAATTCCAATATTTGTTAACCTCTCTCCACATCATCAAATAAAGCTATTGCTAAACATATTCTCATCACACTTCACTTCACATATTGTACTGCTAAAAACAAAGAACTATCGGTAAAATATTGAAACGACAATTAATAGCGATTGTTTTGCAGTTCATACTCGCCGCACGAAACTCACGGCCTTGAACTTTTGGGTTAAGAGTCCCTATCAATTTCGGCGCGCTACTAGTTTAGGTAACCATTTGAGCGCAGTATCTCTGTGTGCGTTCGAACTATCGCTGACAATCGTAGTGTGCGTTGTCGTACGGTGTAGCGCCAACAAATATTCTTGGTCCGTAAACGCTATTGTCAGCACTGCATAGTTTTTATTACCCACTAAGTTCCGTAATACTGGATGGATGTTATTGTGATTATGACGTGTTATGTTTAAGTACTTTATAAAAATATCGTTACCTAGTAGTTACGGCAGTCACTTACAAAAAAGGCTAGGCAGATAATGTACAGGATGTACCTACCAGAAAGGTGGGGGGTACAGTCTATCAAATTGAACAACTATCTCCATGGGAGTGTATAATTTTCTATTATTATGTGTTTTATTTCAGGAAAATAAAAACGAGATATTTTTTAGTTACTTTATTGCAACACGTCGCTTTTCCTCAATTGTTTTGAGAGAGCTCATTTGACATCCAAACTTTACACAGTGTTGTGAAATCTCCACGAGTTGGTCAAAAAAATACTGATAGTCAACTATTCTTCTTCCTTCAATTCGTATCGGTGTAGATGGTGCAGTCTGAAAAAATATTAGTTATGTTTAATCACTGAAACAGGTAAAACAGAAATGTGTGGTCAAATATTATGAGGAGTCGGATATATTATGTTTCACCAGAAAATGGCAAAACAAATAAATAAATGTTTCAAAATTTTTATTCAAAATGGTACATGCAAATACATACTTGATCCAACTCCATGACTAAATCTTCTAAAGAATCATCGAGAGAATTAAAGCTGATTGAGACAGGCGTTTCTTGAATTAAATCAATGTTCTGAAATTATATTAACACGACATTAATATTTTCAATTCCAAATCAAAGATGTTTGAAATATTTACATGTAACGTGATACAGACAGATAGATTTAAATAATCCTGGGTACCGACTAGGTACCCAATATAAATGTCATACTACACCCATATATTACCAGTAACAAACAAACTCTTCAGCTTTATATATTAGTACTAGCTGTTTCCCGCAGCTTCGCCCGCGGTCTCAATTTTTTTTTATATAATTGAGATTTAAACTATCCTATCTCTCAAGTTGGATCGAACTGCACATGGTGTGCGAATTTTATCATAATCGGTTAAGTGGTTTAGGAGTCCATTAAGGACAAACATTGTGACACGAAATTTATATATATTAAGATATATTAGATAAATAAAAAAAAAATCTAGATAAAAGGAATACCTTGTGTCCGATGGGGGCTTTTCGCTTATAGATGATGTTCCAGGTAAATTTTGATTCTCGGTAGATTTCTGCCTATTTAATTCTCTACAAAAATAAAAAAGTTCATTTTTAGATTCAAGAAATAATAACCAATTCTAACAGTTTTCGTAATTACAAAAAAAAATATTTACCTAAGAACTGCAAGTGCTTTTCGTGTTTTTTCAACCTTTTTCTTTTTACCTTTGATTTTTCCTTGATAGTAAAGATCACTTTTTCAACCCATTTTCTAAAAATTAAACACTATTTTACTAATAGTACAAAACATTAATATGTATAAACAACATTATGAAATCATAAAAATTCACACTGCATAAATAAAAAATTAAATCTACTCACGGTCTCAAAACTGGTCAGGTGTAGTACAAAATCACGCGCGATTCAAGAGTTTCGTTTGGAGCGGCGAACGTCACGGGCGACACAGGTCCGTCGTCAACAAGCCCTTGGGCGCGACTGAATGTATCGAGCGAGCGCATCGGTTTATAAGGCATTATTTAGAAATTTTATTACAAATAAATAAGAAGTCAGAAATGAAATATAAAAATTGGATTTGGTAGATAAATACCTCAGTTTTGTAAATATAATAATGCTTATTGTTATTTTCAATAAATTCTTACCCATAGACGACGATTTTCCACATGACTTTATTGGGTTTTTTCAGCGCGGAACACATTTTTTTTTAAGTACTAGTTCATTGAAATTTAAAAAAATACATTGTGTACTTACTAGCATACTATATGCCCAGTATTTATGATTTTTCTCAGATTGTTATTTGCTACCAGTAAGCTAAAAAAGCAATTGGAAAATCTGCTGTTTCGTGCTTACGTAAAAACATGTGTTAGGTTTTTATTTTTCATAATTTATATTGAGTAGTTATTAAAAATTGACTTTGTACACTTACTTGATAAATGAATGATAAATAACTGTGCATTAAAAAAACAGAACAGATATCTTGAAATTATTGAGAGATTTGCGCTGAAAAAGTTGGAAATTTCTGTTTTCGAACCGCGAAATTGATAGGGACTCTTAAGCAACGTGTCGTGTGTAAACAGCCTAAACCATGGATATAATGGGATTAGAGCCTTTATCAAAATATGCAAAACTCATTGGAGTAGTTGGTGATTAACTTGGCGCGGGGGTTATGGGTTTCGTTTATGGTGTCTATGCCAAGTGTAGCCTGCAGTGAAGCAGTAGCCAGTAGCAGTAGTATGAAAGAAGTTTAAGTGGCAGATAGCGGCTTATTTTAAATCTTCATTATTGCGAGTGATATGCAAGATTTTTACCTGTTCTTAGAGGAATATTCTCGACAGTGTTATTTACTTTAAAAACTTAACAAACACTTGAAAATGGACCAACATCCGTCTTTATGTACATACTTATGTAAATATTTACTATTTATTTTGTCATAAGTTATCCACAAATTTTTATAAGTAAGTACTCAAAAAAAAAGTTGAGCTGTATTTGTCGACAAAAAACCAAATCAAAAAAGTTTTATTCACTAACAAACCAACATATTCACAGAGATTATACCTATATAAATAACAACTTCATGCACGCACGGTATTATTACCAGATTGATGAGGATGGCAGAAATACTAGTCATAATATAATAAATATGTATTATGTATTGGGCTATATTTTATAAACACATTTTATTTTTTTTGAGCTATAAAAATAGCTGTTTAATTTCAGATGTATTTCAAAACTATGTTTGCACAGTTCGTGTAGGTTACCAGACCAACAAAAAATTCGCGAAGTTTTGGGGGTTCGATCCCAGTATTGATATAACATTTGATCGGTGTACAAAATGTTTGTTGTGTCTAGAAAAAATTAAGTATAATATGATTTGAAAACAAAAATGATTAAATTTTCTAAAAAAAATAAACATGTTTTTTGAAACAGATAATCCCAGTTATGTGGTATTTCTATAAGTGCTGATCAAATCGCTCAAATGTATGAAAGGGTCAAGTCTAAGTATTCATCTTCGGTCTTCTTTAAAAAAGAAAACTACTCCCGCACTTAGGAATTTAATCATTGTGTCGCGGGGGTTTCACAAACATTCAAATCACATGCACAAAGAACACCCAGAGAAAGAGCATGTGTGGATCTCACAAATACTTGTCTCATACGGGGATCGAACCCGCAGCACGTCGCGCACAGTGGTAATTAGCGTGGTGACCTATACCACTCGGCTATCCGTGCAGTCGAGTCATGTGACTTATCGAAAACAAATGCGATTTCTATATACATTGATTGTCATTTTAACAATTTCTATCATTGTTATCGCATAAAAGAAAAATTAGAAAAAATATGGATGTACAACACTTAGTTTTATTGATGTACTAAAGCCTCGGGAGAACATATTAATATGACTGTCTCTTCACATAACCTTGAAGAATGGAAATAAAAAATTGTCGCACTAAATATATTCTTAATTCGTCTGACGTTAATCATGGACTCTTTGTAATGTCAATGTCTCCTAAATGTCTGTAGGTGTGTACTAGACTTGAATGTAGTCTAGACTGTTGCTAATACATCTAAGTGTAATTTCGCGCAATTAAAGCTGGCGTGTGAGTTTTGTAACATTTATTTATCAGATAGTATTAATAAATGAAAAGTTGTTCAATAATATTAGAAAAACAGGTTATATGATTTTTTTTTTTTTTTTTTAATTAATTTATTATTTATTTACAATAACTTTATGATTGGTTTTGTAATCTATTTAAAGGTACTCATATGAACAAGTTAAATCCACACGAAAGCTGAAAAGTTTATTTGGTTGAATGCGCTAATCTCAAGAACTGGTCTGATTTGAAGTTTGATCACTGAATTGTAAATTTCACTGCACATATTCGGAGATTATAAGAAGCAATAATAATATCTTGGGACAACTCACACATGGGCAGAGCCTGTACTATGGCAACCAGACAATTGATAAACATACTTATGTAGTTATAAATGCATACATATTATTGATAAATTACACCCAGACACAGAACTGACGATCGTGCTCATCACAAAAAAAAATTGTCCTGGTTGGAAATCTAACCCACGACGTCCGGCTTAGCAGTCAGGGTCACTAACCACTAGACCAACATGCCCGTCTAATCGCCGTCCTATTCAATCCATATTGCATATAAAATATTATAGAAGCGGAATCAGATATACAAAAATAATTAAATAAGGTTTGTTACACACATTAATTGAAGATAATTAGTTTTATTACGCGACTAGTATTTATTAGGTCCTCGCAACAGATTCCTTGTTCAATTTAATTAGATTTAGGTACTAGAAAATTTAAATTAAATCAAAGTTATTTATGGATCAAATTTCGATCGAATCAGTACCGGTAACAACTAACCACATTACAAAGACACTTCACAGTTTCAACTAAGATATACTTTCGTGGATCCAAATAATGTTACATGTAGTACAATAGGATATTAATCGTCATTATTTACATAAGACGCTACACAATGCGATGGGAACGTAAGAGAAAAACGTAGGATTGACTCTAAAATTTTAATTACTTGTTGCGCCCATACAAAGTCACTGCGTTCGGATTTCATAAACATATGAATTCCTGCAATTACGCTGTAGGAATTTGTTACAAAATATTTTATTTCTTTGTATTTTTTTATTCTTCTTCTGATTTTTTTTTATTATTTTTTGAAGGCACAGTAAAAGTTGTTTTGATAAATAAGTACTGTTGTTTCGTACAGTCGTGTAAGTACTACGAAAGTTTAAAATTTTTTAGTAATTTTATTCTTCCCTTGGTAATTCTGGGGTTAGCACAGTCAATGAAAAAATGTCTTTTGAACGAAGCTAGAGATTACTTTAGTAAGGCTGCTTTGTACCTTGAATACCTAATTCGGTGCTTAAATGTCATAGCTATGTTTAATAAAATAGTCGTTTTAAGTAAATAAACTATCAATCTAAAACCAACACATTACATTTTCGTTTTTTTATAAGATATCTTTTAAATCTTACTAGCAATGTGGGTCACACATTTTTCCTGAATATATGCTTGTGTTACGGGTGGGTTTACGTCGGTAGTGCAATGGGTGGGATTCGAACTCGCGACCACATGATCGCAAGTCCGATGCCCTAGCCATTAGGCTACTGCCGCTTCTAATAAGTAAATCAAGTATGCAAAATAAATTGAATTTTTAAGTTCGATGTTAATTTATTTTTATACTTGAATAACTTACTAGGGATTTGTTGTATTCTAAGTTTATGAAGTAACATGCTTACCGCAAACATTTGAACATAATAACACTTTAATTAACACAATTAACTTATAATTACAGAGTTATTAAGGTCCTGTAAATTGCAGGACATTTATTAATAATTATTTTATTCTGGTACCTAGGCCCGTATTAATAAGGTCGTAGGAATTTATGGTACCTATTTCTCAATTTATTTTAAAAACTTGGTAGAAATAAAATACATATAAGACTTACCGATATATTTATTTATCGTTGACTTTTGATTAATCCGGAGAAAGTACCTGTAACAATTTTCATATATAAATATATATTAGATTATGAATATTAGAGTTATTAATCTCTACTTGTAACCCGCGACTCCGCCCACGTAAGTTTGGGTTATTGCGGTTTAAAGTAGCCTACGTCCTTTTTTAGGCTTTAGACTATTTCTGTACCAAATTTCATTTTTCATTCATTTCCAATAACAACAATCTATAAAAATCAGATTTTATTTAAATCTGATTCTTTTTCTCGATAAAATAAACATAGGAAACAAATTAATACTTAGTTTGAACCAGAAACATATTAATTTCGACAGTTATTTGTTTTTATTGGTAACTGTTTATTGGTCTCTCACGGTCTTAAACATGATTTTAGAGCAAGTTACAATAACAAGGTGATGCGATGGTCCGTTACTTATGTAAGATGCTCGCAATAATATTTTACGATGTTTATTAGAACCAGTGGACTCGCTCTGGCTTCACACTTGTAGCTTAGTAGCACAAATAAAAACCTTTCCCAAATTCCCCCTAATCACTCTATCTATATATTACTACTATATGTAGCGGCGCTAGCCTAAATGGCTAGGTAGCGAACTTGCGATCATATGGTTGCGGGTTCGAATCCCACCCATTACACTACCGACGTGAACCCACTAGTAACGCAAGCATCTTAGATTAGCACGAGGGGTTAACGAGATTACTAGTAATGTGCGATCCACATTGCTAGTATTTTTTTTTTTTTTTAAAGTACTATAACTGAAAACTGTATCAAAATTCGATGTTGAAAGAAAGAAAGAAAATACATTTATTTAAGCACACACACCCGACGCACATAACAAAAATAAAATAAAGACATAAAAAAAATATTACACATGAGTCTTATTTAATAGAGGTGCCACAGACAGAGTTTCTTATTAATCTGTTGACTTGACATTAAAGACCTTATTTTTGTCCCGGGGAAATTGTCTCGAACTTCTTCCACCCTGGGAAAGGCGGAGGACTCTCACCAGCAAGAACAGCCGCAGTGTTTCTCCCTTCTCTTATACCGGGGACCGTATGGGAACGCGCTGCAATTACAGCGATACTTTAAAACACCTGAACTTACCGACAATGGAAGTTTGTTTCATACTATGTACTTAAAGATATAATTATGTATATACAGAACGCATACCAAAGGAATCATCTTCGTGATTATATTATACATTTTTTAAATCGTAAATGTCAAATTTTGTGCTCACTTTATGAATTACAGTTTGAAGAGACAACCTTGGGGTTAGAGCAGATTAAACAGTTATTTTTTTATTTCATTGGAATAGTTAGATCGATGTGAATCTATACTAAATACATGTCTGCTTTATTCGTAACAGTTTCTTCTTTTTTACCATTAAAATGTGTTAAGACAAATACGTCACGACTGGAATCGTGACTTACGGTACGAATACACCAAATCCGTCATCGGCCGAAGTATGCTCGGACGTCATCGGCCGAACACGGCCGATCAAATCAAACGTAAGTAAATGGAAGAGAGCGCATAACTACACTGCTACTACCGGCGTCGTCCGATGACGCCCGAAAACGGACGATCAACTGACGAGTCCGAACGTGTTTGGATTTTTTGTCAGTTTTACTCTGAAGTTGCACAGTTCAGACTTCATAAGTTCCACCGACAACGGCCGTTATCGTCTGCAGTGTATTCAGTTGAACGTCCGAGTTACTAGTCCGAGTAGTTCTGTCCGCCATCGGCCGACAAAATCGGTTTTAGTGTATTCGTACCGTTAGTCCAAGAAATTCTTTTACCTAGATTGTTCCAAACCATGCGGGCTTCCAGTCTTACCGGATTTAGCTGAATACCGTTTTTTATACTGCCTATCTAACCTACATAACACATTTTACTGTGTAAAAATAATTGGTCCTTAAAAAGACTCCTTAAGAGTCTAATCAAGAAGTTGCGCTAACCATGATTGCTTCATTTAACTTTGATCGTGATTATTCGTCTGGCGACATGCGCGGGCGCAGCAAGAGAAACTGATGCGTCTGAGATGAGATCAATTGATAGCGGTAACAACGTCAATTACGGGATGAGATAAGTGTCGACATTATCGGAGGCTGTGCGGGAGAGATTACGTGGTGATTGAGATATTATTGTCACTATGCTTTCAGTGAGAGTTTTAGAGGCAACCAAATACGTGCGTATTTTATTTTTATAACCAGCTTCAAAGTTCTCCATTTGACTGTATTTATTATGTTTGTTATGCGTCATCTCCTGAAATTGTGGATCGACTTTAAAAACACATATAATATTAAATTACTTCCATAGTATTCTTATATCAGGTACAAGAATGGATCCTTTTGAAATTCAAAACAGCTACTGTGAAGCCTGGCATCGCGACCAGCTACTTGAAACTTTAAATTTCATATTTTGATGTTGGTACTTGGTACTTGGTAGCTGGTGGCGGCGTCGGGCTTGTAAGTTGTAAGTTGGTAATGTTCGTCGGCTCGGAGTGTTGCCATTTAAAATTCGTTTCTTTTTTCTTTTTTTTTAAGTAATGTTGGTTTAATAATTGTTTAATTCTTTATTTTGCTGTTTTTTAGTCTGTTTAACTCGTTGTTTTGTTGTTATAAATTATTATTTTTTGTGCGTCCCTAATACGGGATAATAAATGCTTTTTCTTTCTTTCTTTCTTCTTTCTACTACTAAGTCATCAAGAAATTTCTTTTTCATATTGCTTGCACTAGCTGTGCCCGCGATTTCGTTCGCGCAGAATAATATTTAAATAAAAGTACACTATGTTACTCCTTATTACATCAGCTATCTGCCAGTGAAAGTCCCGTCAAAATTAGTCCAGTCATTTCAGAGAAAGCCGGAAAAATATATTTTTTATGACATGTACCGTGTGTATTCATATATTTAGTAAAAAGCGGTTATTTTAATGGTACAAACAGATACGATTGATCTGTTTGATGAAAATTTATTTGGCCAAAAATTTTCCTTTTAACATTGTTAAAAACAAAAAGTAGGTTCGCTATTCTCTTAAATCAGGCACTAATGAAGCCTTATTCAAACCTATAAACCTTATTCCACTTAACCCATGGTTATTGGGGGCACGCTCACCATAGAGTTTCTACCAAACAATGGTTATTTTACCCAAATTGATGCGGTTTGTTCACGGCGGTAGGTCATAAACATCGCGTTTATTAGCTTTTGTGTCTTCAAAGAGAATGTGATTGTCGTTTCTACAAGTGTTGTTTGTTTTATGATTGTTATGTGTATTTGGGTTATTTTTAATGGAATCAGTAGGTAGAAGTGAGATTATGGGTGTATATCTCTATATATGGTACTTGTATCTACGATATGAATTTTTGCATGGTTATTACTTTTTGTATAATAATAATTTATTTATTTATCACAAAACTTAGTATGCAAACAGACAACATAAGGAGGGGCTCGTGGTTAAATGTCAGACGTACAGTTTGACCGATAATAAAGGTTAAGCCGCTCTCGCCGCGGTTGGTCCGTGGATGGGTGACCATTTGTAAACATATCGAGAAACCTCCGTGTCTCGGAAAGCACGTTAAGCCGTTGGTCCCGACTGTTATACAGTGATCTTTGATAGTCGTTAAGTTATTACAATTCTGATAACCAGTCTTACTTTAAAATACTGTATGACCTAGCAATGGGTTGTGGTGGTCAGTAAAATACAGTATTCAGCTAAATCCGGTAAGACTGGAAGCCGACCCCAACATAGCTTGGGAAAAAGCTAGGCAGAAGAAGACGTATGTAGCTTCAGTTCCTCGTCTATGTATTATGAGATTTATACATCAACTTTTTTTGAAGAGGTCTATTACAATAAGCCTTTTTTTTTGGTGCGTTGGGATATGTAAGACCTTAATCAAAAAAACTCCAGTCCCGACACTGCCTTAACCAGAGCATTGAAAACTTGTGCAGTATCTGGGCAGGTCACAGTAAGCCTGACCCCATGACTTAACCTATACACAATTACATATGTTTTATCTATAAGGTAAACAAAAGGTAAATTTTCCAATATTTATTTTAGCAAGACAAGACAAAATACGGAGGAGCAATATCTTTATAACTACTATCTAAGACTACGAGCATAAGCGAAATCTTAGAATAGAATATACATTATTGTACAGCAATATTTTAGACAAATTAATTACATAAAGAAATAAACAAATCTCATTAAAGGGTACAACGGCGATCTTATCGCTAATAGCGATGTCTACCGGACAATCTTAGGATGGACTAGAAAATTCTTAGAAAATTTGCTTTAAATAACTTCGCTACATTTCTAGAAGCTTCCTTCAAATTAATAGCAAAATTCCGGACTTTGATGTATGAACTATCTGCTTACATAACGTCACGGGTCATAACTCCCCTCAAACGATCGCACAGCCTCCAGTGATCTCATGAATATTTTCGTACTAACTTGCACAATACTTATTTAATAGCTAGCTATCAAGCTGTAATGCGGGGAAAGCATCGCATGCGACGCTGCGCGTGCGCAGATGAAAGTATGGATTACACACGTAATAATTCATTACGCTTTAAAATGTTATAGTTTGCGTTAGTTATTGATGTAGATTTTTATTATGTGTTATTTTTTAGGTATTATAGTTATACGAATTGAGACCTTGTAGTTTTCGTTATAAAAAGATATATATTTAAATCATTTCGAAATCAGTTTTTGGCAAATCATATATTATTAAGATGATAATCAAAGTCTAATCTAATAATCATAAACAAGCAAAATTAAAACATATTTTTTTTAAAGTACAAGTATTAAAAAAAAATGAGGCTGAAATATTTTAATCAAAAACTAGTAAACATTATTTCGATATCTAACCTACGACGATGTCTCTACACTATAATTCAACACTAGGTACCTATGTACATATTTATATATTTATATTTATATATTATCCCAAACAGACCATTATTACTCCACGAGAACTTACAAAATTCCAAAATGCATTTAAGATGACAAAACCTAAACAAACATAAGTTAACGAGGTATTACTTAACTGGGCGGTCCTTAATACCTAAGTGTTTAAGGTTTTGCAGAATCTCTCACACCTGTGGTTAGGCAACACTGTGGTTAACTTAATAGAGCCTAATTAAGTAAGGGTATGTTAAATTAAGTGACACTTAGTTTGTACATATAATATTGTTGAAGATGTTAATTGTTTTTAGTTATTTGCATTCCTTTTAACATAATTGTCATTAAATTATGGCGCAAGAGTGGTTTGAAAAGTTATTATATACTCTAAATGTTAAAAAATTATCCCACATTCAGTCAATATGCATAACACACTATATGCATAAAATTCGATGACTGACCACATGGGCAGAGCCGAGAGCGTAATCTAGCTATTTATATATACACGCATGATACAGTTTAACTTACTTAATCGCGTCGCTATCGATCCCCTTTCCACGTGCGCATGCGCGATGCACTGACCATGACATTTTATTGAGAGCTCACCGGCCTGCGCCGGCGCATGTTGGTACGTGCGATAATCATGTGCAATGGATTAAATAACTTTGAATGTGTGGCTACTGAATTGATCATGCGTTAAATCCATCTGTTTTTCATGGAATTTACATAATTTTGGAAGCTTAGATTATAGTACCACATACTTATCTGACTCGATGAAGGTGTCGCTGTTGTTGAATTAAGTTTTTCAACTAAATAGAATTTTAATGGTTCTTTGGGTATAAATAATGCCCTCGCCCAAGTGCGAGGAAGTATATTAGAGCTTAATTTCAGATTATTTTTTTATTTCAGCTACACATTACAACAAGTTAAAAAGTTCTAGATTCAACTACTATGAGCTCTGAATCTGCTGTCATGTCTGTGGTTAACAAAAAAACATACCGTTAAGTTAACTACACTAAAAAAAAATTAGCGTAGGAAAAATATGTATTACCATGTATTTAGTGAAAGAAATGTGAATTTCATTACCTATTTCCAAACATACGCATTGGTTATATGTATTTATCGATAGGGTTTAAAATAGGATTCGATTTTTTTTATATATCAAATGTACTTAAAACTATACTTAGTTATCATATTTGTATCAACAAGATAAATTTATCTATTATTCTTCATCCATTTTGGATGTAATATCTTCTCTTCTTCTATACTTACGCGATCAATTGAAACTTTACCCTATTTATTTTTCTGTCGCGTATTTTTTTTTGGATATATGTATGTTTTTTCAAACAAGGTATACCTACCTAGTAACATTTTTGCCATGCCAGTTCTTGTCCCAGCGGTATTGGCGTGATGTCCATTTAGCTACCCGATTTTTTTTTTTATGTTAATCTCTAAGATCTTTTCTTTACATAACAAGATGAACATGAAGTATTACGCGTTTTAGAATGTACATATATGTTCACTTAAGGCATTTTAAAACCGAATGCGTGTGATTACAAATACATTGAATGTTCCAAATTAAAGTCCACATCGATGAGCCGCCTCGCACATTCTAGTGCCCTTGGCGAGTGCTGTGCTGCCTGTCTCCTTAACCTTAATGCGGAAAGTAAGGCTTTTATATATTTATATATATTTTATTTATATAAAAGTACTAGCTGACCCAGCAAATATAGTTGTGCCATATAAAAAAAAAACTGTTTTTATAAAATACATACAACTGCAAATTTAGTTGTATGTATTTTTTAATGCTAAATAAATCATAATAACATAAAAAAAAAACAATAATATTTAGTGGTGGGCCACCCCTGTTATTGAGCGGTTTGAAAAATAGATGTTTTCCGATTTACAGACTTAACCGATATGCACACAACATTTAACGAAAATCGGTCGAGTCATTACGGAGGAGTTTAGCTACAAAACACCGTGACACGAGAATTTTATATATTAGATATTAAACTTAATTTTGATGGTTATTATTACGGAACTCTAAAAATATACGTGCATAATGTAACAAGCAGTCAAAATTATCTGTATAGTTACAAAATAGTTGAGTTACTTATAATGGAACTTACAATCGTCATTCATGAAGCAAGTCGCCAATTTGCAAAGGTTATAGAAGATTGCTTTAGAGTTAAAGCTGAAATAAACTCTATTCAAAAGCGTCAAGGTTGGTATTTGAGTGGGTTGTTTGTGGCACCTAATTAGAGTAATTGATGTAATTAATTGAGTAGGATATGATTATAGGTAAGCATGTGTGGAAAGGAGGATGTAATAGGGAATATTATATATTTGTTAATCCATTGTTCAGCTTGAGGTCATATCTTGTAGCTGATAAGCACTATGGCTAGTGAGGCGTTTACATACATTAATTTAAAAGGAATGCGTATATTCTACGAGGTAATCAGGTGCATAAAACTGAACCACTCTCCCCAAGGAACATGGGTCGAAATCTTAAAATTGGAAATGAAATTTTCATACAAAGTGACGGGTCACGTGACTTATGTTTGTATAAAAAGTTGATTTTCAATTTTACGATTTCGAACTATGTTCCTTGGGGAAAGTAGTTCAGTTTGATGCACCTGATAACCTTATAGAATATACGCACTCCATAAAAAAATATCCTGTATACGGACGGCTTCAGATTAAGGATTTCAATTTGACAACATCTCAAAGTGCACTTAGGCCACGAGATAGTTCGGGAAATGTCACAAAGTGTCACACGATTGGTAGAGTTTGTTTGATCATAGGCTGTAACTATAACACATTCTTCATGTTCTCACGATAATATTATTATTTTTTAGTTTAAAGAAATACGAAGCCTGCACTAAGGATTTAATCCTTGTGTCGCGGGGGCTTTACAAACATTCAAATCACATGAACAAATAACACCCAGACTTGAAACAAGTATTTGCTTGTGTCATGCGGGGATCGAACCCGCAGCACGTCGCGCACAGTGGTAATTAGCGTGGTGACCTATACTATAGTTTCCGTTATAGTACCGGGAATTGAAATCTCTACTTATCACATAACCACTTTGCTACTGTGTCTACCAAACCTGGCATAACTACCAAAAGTCTCTTCAAGTATTTGTAAAAGCTAACTAGGTCATAACATTTCCAGTTAATTCACATATACATATAACCTTACTTACGCGAAGTTCGGCCATCTTGTTGATATTAAAAACTAGTCAGCACTGACCCTTAAAAGTTTCAACAATTTATACAACGATCTAGTTTTAGGCGAGTGAATGTATGTTTGTTTATCAGCTAGTTTATAAGAGTAATAGGGTAAGCAGCAGTGTTTTAGGTACTTATAAATATAAGAGCCAATTCCTAAAAGATGAGTTAGTATTTTTTTTTATCTAGCCTGTGCTATCCCACTTCTGGGCAAAGGAATTTTAGTATTGTCAAAAGAAAACTATAAAATTAAGCATTTTAATTAACGTGAATTGATTTAAGGATTTTGCAAAATCTTAATATTGTGCTTTACTGTAAATAAGGCGTTTAAGAAACAATAACTTTAAAACTAAATGACTGTAGGTTACCTAGAAGAACAAATTACATATTAATGATATTTCCAATTATTATACACAAAAATACACATTTCACATCAACAGACTTTGCTCTAGTACCACGGATAATATTTTTTTTTGTATAACGAGTATCTAATGTAAGAAAAAACCAGAGTAAATTACGATTGGCAAAGTGAAGTGGCCTCTCTATTAATAAATGCCGTTTCTCTTAATGCTGCACCCAAAACCATTCACTAATAAATAACATATTAAACGTTATATTATGGTCATTGACAATCTAAGGATATTTCAGAAGTTAATAGATTGTGTAACCTAGATAACTGTCCAAAAAGGTCTTAGGTTCAAAACTCGGGTCGGTTCCACAAAAACTTGTGGGTGACATAATTGATATTAATTTAAGTATAATACCTGTTTTATATACTTAAGATTAAAGGCTATATCATAGTAGTTTTGATAAAAAAAAACACGCATGGCTTCATTGGGAAGTGAACCTAGCACTCCAGGGTTTTGGAGTTAGTCCCCATTTTTTTTTAAGATTTCTAGCAATGTGGGTTGCACATTGCCAGTAATCTCGTTAACCCCTCGTGCTAAGCTAAGATGCTTGTGTTACGAGTGGGTTCAAGTCGGTAGTGTAATGGGTAGCTAAAACATTTCATAATAGTTATGTTTATAAAAAAAATATAATCTATACAAGGATCTTAATAAACATATTTAGCAGTAATCTATTTTAAATAACTCCTGCAAACAAATTGCGCCACAGTTGCGCAACAACCCCGCAACAGTTACCTATGACCCTACACTGCGCATGCGTGCCTATAATTATATGCCGTACGTTTTACGTTATTTGCTAAGCTTTCCAATATACGGTTGTGTAAGTTATTTTCGAAAATCTTACAAATTTACTCAAGAAAAATCGCTAATTTGTCTAAAGACCGTGATTAATTAGAATTATATACGGTGTGTTTTTTTTCGAAATGTTCAAATATGGTGTGAGGTTATTTGACAAAAATACATGTAAAATACATGTAAATATAATACATAAATCAATCAATGTAGCCTTTTCCCAAGCTGTATTGGTGTCGGCTTCGAGTCTTAGCAGATTAAGCTGAATCTCTACTGCTTAACACAGTATCCCATGGTAACCGCGGCTAGCGCGGCTTAAACTTTTTTATTGGTCAAACCAAATGGCATACACTTAGCCACGAAAGTCACATTGGTACTTGCCTAGGTTCGAACTAAGCTAAATCCTTATGCTACGAGTGGGTTCACGTCGGTAGCGCAATGCCTAGGACTCGATCCTGCAACCACATGATCGCAAGTCGCTTATGATATTGTAAGCGATTATTATCATCGTTAGTGCTTGTCTACGAAGGCTCATCTTAATTCGGTGTCCAGCCTCCAAACGCCACGGGATGATGTGTCAAACATAATGCGGTGGGAACCGAGATCCATTGCGATGTGTTTTGATCGTAGATAATATTATAATTCAGCTTAATTTATAAGTTGAAGCGAGGAGCGGACTTTATACAAGTTAGAAAAGAAAGAAAGAAAAATGTTGTATTTGGAACTTCGCGAAGCCAATTTATGTTACTATTTCGTGTATAATATTAATATATTTTTTTTATTAATATTTATATTTATTTATGCATAAATATTATAATACCGGCCTATAAATGTACGATTGCTGGCACACGCCTCTTCAGAGAAGGAATGAGCATTGATCACCACGCTGGCTCACTGCAGATTGGCGATTTCAAATTCAAATTTTTGGAATCAAGGTTTCCTCACGATGTTTTCCTTCACCGTTTGTCAATGATGTCTTAGAACTATTATTATTAATATTCTTTATTGTACACACATGTTGCAGCAATTTATGATACTTAGTTAATATTACAATGGCGGTCTTATTGCCATTAGCGATATCTTCCAAACAACCTTTAGATGGACCAGAAAGACAGAAAACTAACTGTTTACTGACTTGTATGAAAAAAAATTGAACTCTTCATTTTAAAAGTTCAGGCTTGTTTTTTGCACCAAAACGCTTAACATAATTTATCATTCCTTTCATCAGCATGTGTTACTTACTACATATAATATATTACTTCTCTTACCCGAGTTTTTTTTTAGTATACTTGCTGTTCCAAGCTGCAGCGTGCGCGTGATGGTCGGAAATTATTCTGCGTGATAAAAAGCCAATGCCGAAATAAAAAGACTCGTTACTTCAGTGTTATTTCAGACTATAATTTACCTCAATATTGCACCTTAATTTACTACGTCAGATTATAATATTGTGTTATAATGTTATACCTATGTTTTATGAATAAATGATTTATTATTATTTATTACCTCTAAACCAAATTTCATGTATATGTGTTAAGACGTTCTGAAGTGATTGAGTAAACACCCAGCCTTCTATCCAAACTTCTTAATTTATAATATAATAATATAGTTTATTTTCTTAGTGTCTAAAAGTACATTGAAAATGACAAATCTTGATAGTTATTTAATTTATCTAAACTTTGAACTCTCAGTCTATAAAAGACAGAGAATTTGAAGTTAAGACGAGAGTGAGCGACTCTACTGCCGCTTATAACTTAAGCCATCAAATCTAATGTTGTTTTGTAATAATTATGTTTATTTAGCGCCAACAGTAGCGACCTTTAGGGAAATTGCCAGCCGCCATATTGTTGCCATTCTGCCTTTGTATGAGTTGAATGGCAATGATCATTACGCTTTGTATGATGTATTAGATTTGTATGTAATGTTATTGATGATCGTTGGTCAATGGCTTGATCGATGAGTTTGAAGGGTTATTATGATATTTAGCCCTTATAGGTCTTATAGAGTTAATTGTGTTTGTGTCGTGACTTGTGACAGATAATTAGATAATTTATTATTTAGGTAGAGTCATCTTCGTCGGAATGGTACATAGTATTGATAAATCCCGCGATTCCAGCCTAGGTAGAGGCATTCCGGTAACCTTTGCCGAAGTGATCTTAGTTTGTAAAATTAAACAGAAAAAAAGGTAGTCACCTAATTTCTTTGTTCAGTGGTTTTGTTGCAAGTTCAGTATTTTTAATCTTATTATAGTTTTTTAAAAGTTTTTTTACTAACACACTACTACTAAAAATCGCGTTAAATCTGTGTACATTCGATTTATCAGTGCGAAGAATTGGGTATGAGTTATCGTAGCAAAAAGTAGCCGAAGTCTTATCTGAAATCCAAGATTATCCCAGACCAAATTTCATCAAAATCGATTCTGCTGTTTAACCGTGAATGCGTAATAGACGGACATACAGAGATACAGATTATTGATAAATATTTGTGAATCGTGCTGCTCTTTACATGATGAATATGAATACTGCCAATCAGGTCTTTAGTAAGATGTCTATAATTATTCATATTATGCACATTATACGGCGGCGTGTCTAATCCTGTACGTCGCGATGTGGACACGGAGTGAAAGGTCGCAAGTTCAAACCTTGTTGTACTTAATGCTAAAAGTGGTGAAATATGCTTAGAAAAATAAAACTACGTAATAAATGTATCTTGAAAATCTAAGTTGCCATTTGTATTTTAACTCAATATCATTACTTGAGTCTTGAAGTAATGTTTTTTGAAAAACCTCTTAATTTACTTATACTTTGAAAGTAATTTATTTTAAAGACGCCACGTTGCCAATCGTTCAATCCAGAGTTTGATTGTGTTATATTCGGATTGTAACAATATAATTTATGACTACTTTAAAAGCCTTTGCACCATTATCTAAGTGCATAAAGTTTATCTTATTAAAAAAAAACAGCAAAACGTTATGACAATGATGCTTTACAACTTTTGTGAACTTACCAAACAAAAGACTTCAACGCGTTAATGGCACCTTTTTATAATAAACCGTTTTTTAATAATTGGAACTTGCGTGTTTACACGTATTTAAACTAAGTAGAATAATTTAAATCATTAGAACTTGAAGAAAAAGTGTTTGGTGAAAGTTTTCATGAAAATATGGATACTGGTAAGCGAATATCGATATCGATGTTTACGTCGCGTTATTACTACTGGAACAACGAACAACACTATTCGGGGAAGAGAGATAGCGGCGCGCGTCTTTCGGCCTTTCAATGTATTGTAAATGTACTGTCATAGTGTAATTAAGGAGAGTAGGCTGTGAAGCATAAATTAATATCCTTATAACTTAAAAACTATTAGCCTGATTTCCAGAATTTGTCTACCACTGGAATGCTACATTATCCCTGGGCAACATGGGATATAATTCTTCTCAAAAAAAGGCAAAGCTGTGGGCAACAGCTAGTATAATATAATACGTCGTTCATTCAGAATACAGTTCCAAACATAAGTTACTTCTATTAATATATTATAACATAACTATTTATTTTAATAATATACGTAACAGGAAACACAGTTCTTTGACACTTAAGACACTTACAAATAGAGTAAAGGACATGATGGTGAGCGTTCGAATGCGCGTGCGCTGCGGCCGAGCGACGCCAAGGATAACCAAAAATGTCACGAGGAACAAGTTAACTTGAAGTTATCAGGATATTATTTCAAATTGATATATTGCAAAACAAAGTTTTACATGTGAAAAAAAAATGTTTTGGTGTCGTTTAATGATTGGAATTTTATAATTATAATAAATACAACATTTATTATCTGGCAACTAAGGCCCATGGATAACAATGCATGTACTAGGTTGCGGGTTCAAACGGAGGCTTTATGATTATTAATATATTATTATATAGTTTCTAAGGCTTTTTATCTCTGTCTCTATATCAGAAGAGATTTGTTAATTAAATATTATCAAGTGTCACGAAAAGCATACTTTTAAAGTTGGACGTAATTCTGATGCTTAGTCTGCCCTAGGATATGAACTATAACACAGAGGAAAGTTTTACACTACCGAGGTGAACCCACTTGTATCATAAGCACCTTAGCTTAGCACGAGGGGTTAACAAGAATACTAGTAAAGTAGGACCCATATTGCTAGAAATCTTAAAAAAAAAGTATTTATGTAATGTAGTTAACTAAAAATCTAGCTGCAATTTAAAATATTACTTATTAGTAGCTGTGCTCTGCGGCGCTACCCGATGTTTATCAGATAACTTATTTTTTTTTCAGGATAAAAAAAATAGCTTATGCTAACTAATGCTTTGAATTGAAGACCTCCTCTTCGTGAAATCGGTTATAATTAGATACATAGGTACATACAAAACGTGGATTTATTTTTATGTTAAGTTTGTAAATATTTAAATATTATCATAATGGCCAATAAAACGTTGTTTTCTATACAACATTAGTAAATATCAAATTGAAATAAATGATGTATGAAAGTTGCAATATTAACAGGTAAGTGCAATCTCCGCACTCAGTAGGTAATAGTGCAAGTAAATGAGGCTGCGTCGAGTGTCTCACATCGACCTCGATATTAATAAGTACATCTTATATGTATCATTACGATTCCATAAGTAAGGGGTTAACAGATATGCACTGTAATGCATTAAATCTGAGCAAGCCTTAAAAGTCCGACTGGAGGAATCTTAAATTTTAAAAATGTGTTCGTGATGTCTAACTTACATTTTTTTAGCTACGAGAGAGCCAAAATTGATAATTTATTTAACAGAAAATAATGATATTTTCCAACATTATGTCAAAACACGTTTTATCAAAGGTTCTTTCCCCAAGAATATAAATGCTTGCTTGCTATCACATATCACTATGATACTAAAACATTAGATCTTAAATGTATTATAATGGTGGGAAAATAGTCGACAGTCCAGAGGATAATATAGGATAAATTTAAAACGAGTGCGTATATTCAATGAGGTAATCAGGTACATAAAACTGAACAACTTTACCCAAGGAACATAGGTGGAAATCTTAAAATTTTAAATCATCTGTTCATGCACTCCTTTTAAATTAATCCTGTATGTTTTTACCCGACTCGAGTATCGAACCCGAGCTTTTTGGCAGTCACTCGATGTGAAATTTTGGAAATGTTGTTTAAAATATTCGTCGCTTTTTTTGTTGCTGTCTACTTTATTATCTAGACCACAAACGGACAGAAGAATTCTAATTCACCTGTTACAGCAGAGTGTGTGGCTGTCACATAATTAATTGTGCAACAGTTAGCATTTCGTGTGAACAAAATACGAAATCAATTGGCATCCTCCATTCTTTGACTTAGACGGCTAATTAATATAATTAAAACTAATTAAACAAACACTTACCAAAACGTAATTTTCACACGTTACGAAAAACGTTTCACTAACTGAAAATTGTTATGTCACTACACTTGGGAATCACTTGAGACGATCGAACTGCTTTTAATTTGCAAAAAGAAATAATACATTAAAATACGCAATAAAAAATAATAATACGCACAAAAAAAAATGTAAGTGAAATTAATAATACGCGACGAAAAGGTACGTTTCAAAATGAGAACGCGTTTTTCTTAGCTTGATATGTTAATTGGCAACACCTAATAGATATTATAACACAGTTCCTAGGTTGTATAACGGATTCATAACGTGTGGATGGCAAGAACTGCAGTCTAGCTGCCACAATGACTTCCCACGCCGGCTAAAAGTCCTACACTTACGCAAACACATAATTAGTTTCGTTTTTTTACATCAAAACATTTGGACATTGTCTTAACATATTTGACAAAGCAATGTTAGCTGTTTGTGAAAAAAATTAAACATTGAACTATTGTCAAAGCGAGCTGGTGAGAAGATTAGATTAAAGGTTATGTAAAAAGTCGGTCAAATGAATATATACGAGATCGTTGGAAATGATATATTTGATACATTGAACACAATGCAATGCCGACGTAGTGGTATTTCTTATGAAGTTTTTACACGAACTTTAACCTCGCAATTTTTTAAATTAACCAAACATTTCGCGTTTTGATTGAAAGTGAATTTGAATGACTAACGTATGGACTATGTTGCGGCAAATTGTAATCTCGTCGGCGATTAGGAATTTTATTGTTATGATGATAAACTTTCGCTCTCAAAACCGTTTTACGTGATCGAATCACGAGTTTGTGAAAGATAGTTATTTATCTCACAATTTTTAATACTTGTCAACACTTTATTGTTGCCAACCCTTAGCAAAACAACGAAAAATATAAAATGCGAAAAAAAAACAAATTAGAAAAACTCAAAAAGAAAAAACAAATTAAAAGCAGTCCGCAAAACTAAAACCAAAAATCGAAAAACCAAAAAATTAAAATATAAAAATTAAAAAAATACCGGTATATAGTGGTAGCTTTAGAGACGCGTAAGGATGCGCTAGCGACGGTCGGCCGTCGACGAAGACTGCGCGGTTTGCGCCGGCGCAGCTAACTCGGAGGGGCGACGCGGCGAGAGAGCATCCGCGATTGTTCTCCTTATTACTCAAACTTTATACACAGATATACCGCGCCCGAGCGCTGCGCATGTTGCAAAATTTTACGTTTTTATCTAGTAGCAGCACGCGGGTTCGCTTGCGAGTTGAGACTATTAAGGACGCGTTCTCAATTCTGTCAAAATTATGCTGTTTTTCGGTACATATTGTGACTAAACTAAATCAAATCAAATATAAATAATAACTCACACGTATAGATTGGTTCTTTATCTTCAAACGCTGGGAAAAACATTATGAAGATTTATAGTTTTTTATATAGTAAAAACGATCTTCCGTTGCCATTTTCAAAATTTTTTACGATACTGGGTTGTGTTTCGGTACATATTTTGTTCTACAAATTACATAATTTAAGATTTCTAAAAATACTGTTAGTAGGCAGATATAGTTTATTCTAAATCTGGGAGAACAAATTATGTAAAAGTGTCACAAATAGTCGCAGAAAAAATACAAACTGAAACTAAATTTTTCACACATTTTTCTATTACGGAGCCGCGGAAGCCGTTTTTGCATGTTATAGAACCGATTTCATGATTTGATAAAAATATATGTAAAAGATACATCTTTTCCTGAAGGCTTTCACTGGATGGAAACACTATTAAATAAAATTTTATCAATGAAAAAAAAATCCGAAAATAAAGTCGACTCGCAAGCTAAATCTCGTTTTATACGAGTATCAATACTCCATTTCTTTTAAAATTAGTACCAACTCGTAGATAATTCATTTTAGGAGGGTTCTCAATGATGATTCCAATTTCTAAACGTCCGTAATTAAAATATCGAGCATTTTATGTGATTTTCTATGAAATTTCGATAAACGAGCCATTTGTCAGAGTTGTCAGTGTCCTGCGGGACGTCATCGAGGTAAGGCTTATGTCAAATTTTTTCGCACATTATCGTCTGCAGTTATGTGAATAATTTCAAAAGAAATGAATTAAACTGTGAACCATTATTACTTTATAGCTTCTTCGACCATAATTTGGATAAAAGTAAATCGAGGACGTAATTTATTTATTTTCATTTCAAAATTTTTGTCTTATGTGTAGCTCGAGATCCGGGGAAAGATTGTGACTAATATTGTTTTCAAATTAAAACTTTATAGGCCGACCAGTTACCGAACACTATATATTTTTTTTAAAGGAAGATAGTGAAGTTAAAGTTAGGTAAAGAAACATATCAAAATAGCAAGTGCACATATATATTAGAAATATTACTGGCATTGACTTTCGTACATATTATATCGTAAGGCAAGTTACTCAGGACCTTGAAAACTCTCTAGGCAATAAAAATTGGTATCATTCATTAAAGAGTTCGCTGCTTCAAACATGAACCAGACTATCCAACTGTAAACTTTTCGTTTCGATTTGCGCGTTTTTTTTTACGTAAGTCTTAGCCAGGATAATGCACACACGACATCTGGTATTACGGAAACGCATAAATTTTGAAAAAAATATAATCCTAATTCATATTTGACTGTTTTTCTTTCAATTAATTTACTTTTTTATAAGATAGAATTGGGCTTCATGATTAATACCATAAAAGTACAAGGTGCTCATTTTCCGCATTGTATTCAACGCATAATTTCAAAATATAATGAATGTAGAATTATTGCTTTTAATTAAATAAAGGCATAATTCCTTTGACCATAATTTGCTATCTCCAGTATTTAGAGTACTAGAGTACTTGCTTAAATCAATCAATCAACTCAGCCTATCGCGGTCCACTGCTGGACATAGGCCTCTCCCAAGTTGCGCCATAACACCCGGTCCTCTGCCTTCCGCATCTAGTCGGACCCGGCTACCTTTTTCAGGTTATTAGTCCATCTAGCTGATGGGCGTCCTACACTACATTTGCCGTCGCGGTCTTCACTCAAGGACTTTTCAGCTCCAACGGCCATCAGTTCTTCGACAGACATGATCAGCCCACTGCCACTTCAGCTTACTAACTCTGCAAGCTATGTCGATCACTCCGGTTTCTCCGGATAGTCTCATAATACTAACTGCACCTTATAAGTACCTACCTATTATACAAACTTGACATATTTTGCGTTTTTGCACACATATAATACTTCTGTCATTTCTATTTTTTTTTGCACGCCTCAAAAGCGAAGCGTTGAGGTGGGTATTACTGTCAGTTTAGGCACACCGAGTGATTCTCGAACTTAAAATATCACTTTTTTTATTCTTTATTGCTTTTATAAGTGAATATAAATAGACAAATGTTGAGAAAAAACACTATTTTTAACACTCATGATATTTTTAAAGCTCTTTTTATTATTTAAACTAATTAAAAAATTGTTTAAAAAAGTTCTGTCTTGGACGTCCGTGTATCTTTATGTACGGATCCCGTATCTTGTGGTCACGATAACGAGCGAAATACTTCACTTATCGAGTTGGTTTTTTTATAGGCTTCAGTATTTTGAGGAATAGAAGCCTATTACTTTTCACGGTATAATTCGATGTAGTTTAATTGTTATTTACAAATAATCTTAATTTTATTGTAATGAATGAGATTATGAGGCGTGCACTTTTGAATTTTCTAACTATTCTTAAATCTCCACTCATTGTCGACTCCAGTGAGCTCACAAATTAATATAATACATATAATAATATATGTCATGTAAAAGTGATCATATTATGCCACTTGCAGAAACATTTTTTTTTTTCATTTCAATGTATAGTGAGATTAATCGATTTTAATACATTTGGAAGGTGCCATTACATATAAAATTTAATTAAAATTGGCTCGTGTTCGCTATTGTTAGGGTCAGACAAAATAAAACCGTAATTTGAAGTACTTTTAAATGGTGTAGTAATATTACAAATTTACATACTCACGAGGACACATACAAACAAACAATGTATGTATATACCATTATTTTTATTTTGACGGACTCTGTAGTCGAGTGGCGTGTACACCGGTTTTCAAGGTTTCGCTTGTATCTGAGGTCCCGGGCTCGATCCCCGGACGGGTCAATGTAGAAAAAAACACTTTTCTATATTGTCTCGCGTCTGGGTGTTTGTGGTATGTTCTTTGTTTCTGATTCCATAACGTTGTACATTTTTGATATTTTTTAAAATGTTTAGGGAATTAGTAATTTCGCATGACCCGCTTTAATTATCAGTATAAAAGTACTATCATTTATGTGGTAAAATACACCTCTATAAATTTTAAATAAACAATTTTAAAACTTACTCCGCACGTGTGCTTATTGTGATATAAAAGTATAAACATGTTACAAGTATTACATCTATAATGCGTAATTCGTCAAGGAGTACGATAGACTCGATCGAAACCTTACCTGAATAATAAAATATAATAAAAAATATGAAACCGACACCCATTGACATACATAGTAACTGATGACATCTCACACCGCCCTAGCGCCCTGCGCCGCGTCTTAGGAATTTTCGATAAGGTTCACGTGTCCCGACGCGAGTTTTAATTTTTTACCCAACCCAAAAAGTGCACATCGCAGCTAAAGAAGATTTCACTTCAAAAAATCTTCCTGTTCAATCACTTTATTGGTGAAAACTGCATTTTATGGCTCGATAGAGTATTATTTGCTAAAAGTATGTCCCTCGGGTCTTGGTCTATAATGCATGCTGACGTCATACTGAAGCGTGCCAAAATAACTTAAGCTCAGTGCTGCCTAGTGGCCATTATACGCAACTCTCCTCTTGCCAATTTGACCGATCATCAAGGAGAACGCGTCCTTAAGCTCGGCTTTATCTAAGATGTTATACATAGGCACGATCTTAATTTAAAAAATGACCGGTAGTGGGTCACAACGTGCTTTTACAGTGGAAAACTTTAAGACATTATGATAGAATGTAATAAAAAATTGCAACTGTATGTTGCGGTTTTTTCGAACATAGATCCTTCTCCTTTTTGGACGTAAAATAAAAGTAATTTTTCATCATCAAGAAAACACAAAAAACTTTTCTCGATTTATTATTACATTATTGGATACGGGTATTCAGTAATTATATTTTAATTTAATTATTTTAAGAGATTGAATTAAAAAGTTTTCACATTAAATCGTTTGTTGAATTTGTATTTACACACATATTATAAGCTATGAGATGAGGTACCTTTCCATAAGCCATTCATGATTGCAAACTCTCGGTGTTAGCGAAAAAGCAACGTGGGTTCACGGATACAGCCCACGCTAATATTTCAGCGAATATAGCAGAAAAGTGTAAAGCTGCAGCTATTAATAGAAATAATAATTCCTTCAATTATTAACGTGTAATTTGAATGCTTATTATATGCTTCAAAGGTGCTACTTTTGTGTTAAGTGATTCTCGCGCAATCATAAAATCAATCCAACAATTTCACTTTCATTATTTTTTCATAACGCGTCCAAAGAATTATTATAACTTCAGTAAAAAACAGATGTTGAAGTTCGAATAAATCAACCGTAATTTACATTTCGACAATACCTTGCCTGTCTTTTTCAAGCGTCTAGTGGGTGACCCTTCGCGTGTTTACAAATTTTTGTTACTATAAATCGTATTTGAGTACCAAATAAAAAAAAAATGGACGGTTTTTATTTCTATAATTAAATCAAAATCAAAAAGTTTTTATTTCTTATAAACCTCAAGAAGGCGCTCAAGAAACGTTATAATTATACTAATCTAATGATTCTAAGAAAGATAATTATACTATCCTGAAGTGTCGTGGTGGCCTAGCGGTTCAATGAACGGATTTTCGCGCAGAAGGTTGTAGGTTCGAATCCATTACAGGCAAGTACCAATGTGACTTATTCAAGGATATATGTACTTTCTTGATTATTCTAAGACATCCTTGAGAAACGGTGAAGGAAAACATCGTGAGGAAACCTGGATTCCAAAAAATTGGAATCTGGAATTGCCAACCCGCAGTGAGCCAGCGTGGTGATCAATGCTCGTACCTTCTCTATATGAGAAGAGGCCTGTGCCCAGCAGTGGGACTTTTATAGGCCGGTATTATACTAGCTTATCTAGAAAAATCGTGAGCAACAAGGTATTGTACCGGGAAGGAAAAAGCTTATCCATCAAACGCGTAGGCTAGCCACAGCTCAATGTTTGGAAAGCGATTGACACTCCTACGCAGCTTATACTATGGAAGCAACAATGGTCCATGTATGTATACTGGCGTGCGGTCGTGGGTTCAAATCCTTTCAGTTGAATAGCCCGCTAATGATCGGAAATAGTTAAAACTTATTGAATTTGATAGAATATTATACATACGAGTACTATCAAGATACAGTTAACATTTGCTGCTAATTCTTACTTTCTTCCTAATATTATAAATGTGAAAGAAAATCTGTCTGTCTGTGTTCTACGCAATCATAGAGATGGACTAGAGCCTGAGAAAGAATACATGTAATAATTATCTAACTAAATAAAATAATTCATACGAAACCGGATGTAAATAAATTATAAATATATAATAAATATATCTATTAAATGTATAAATATTAGTAAATATATTAAATTTACTTATATATTTTGTTAATGTTTAGTAAGTTTAAGTTTTAATATCAAAGTAAACCAAAGCCCCATTTTCTATAAACCTATTGAAACATAATGCCTTAAAATATGTGCGCCCAAAATAAGTTTTCTTACACCAGTTACCCACTAACCAACTACGAACAAAAATATTTATTTATACCACAACGTTAACCCTGGTTAATTAGCAATAAGACGTAATTAAGCACCATTTTAAGAATTCCTATTCGCTTAACACAATTATTGCATGGATATGGAATTAGATTCATTTTTAACAGTCTTTTTCGATTTTACAATACCCTTTGACCCTTTTATCTACTATATAAAAATAAGTCGGGTTTTCCTTCCTGACGCTATAACTCCAGAACGCACGAACCAATTTCCACGGTTTTGCACTTGTTGGAAAAGTCCCGGGCTCCGTGAGGTTTATAGAATTACTAGCTGTTTCCCGCAGCTCCGCCCGCGGTTTCGATTTTTTTTTAATATTTGAGATTTAAACTATCCTATCTCTCAAGTTGGATCGAACTGCACATGGTGTGCAAATTTTATTATAATCGGTTAAGTGGTTTAGGAGTCCATTGAGGACAAACATTGTGACACGAGATTTATTTATATTAAGATATTTAAAAAAAAAGACCGCGGGCGGAGCTGCGGGAAACAGCTAGTATCTTATAGAGATCAAAACTAGTCGTAATATAAATCAGTTAGGATCTATTTACTTCAACAATGAGACGAAGCCGTCAGCTTTCGACACGTGACGGAAGCTTCAGGCTGTGCCACACATTCTCCGCAGAGGTATTGTTCAATCGTGGGCTATTCAATAACAAGATACAGAGGAAAGTACTGAATACATTTTTTTATTTATCAATTAGGAAAACTAACAGATAAACTAATAAATGAGAATAGAAAACATGAAGCCAATTACAGGTTTCCACGGATAGTTGAAGCATGAGTCAGACGTAATAAATCTAACGAATGTTAAAATTTATAGCTTAGGTACTATATATAATTAATAATGGAAAAATTAAAAATAAAATAATTTCATTAACTAGGTATACAACTATCGTTTAATTTCTTCACGATTCTTGTCGAGTCAAGTACAATATAGAAATATGTTAAAAGTGGTGTTGGAAAGTTGGTAAAATATAAGTATACACAATCCATCCATAGTTTCTTAGGTCACCCTTCCTCTATATCCATCCACGTTCATACTCAAAACCTTCCTTACAATCATCACTATACACATCTATTATTAATTTACAATATTTATTTGTCTAATATGAATGTTTCCTAGGCTTCGCTTAAAATATGTGAATAATAACTAGCTTACCGCTGAGTTCTCGTCATAGCAAACCTTTTTGTTGATATGTGGAAAATGTTGTGGTTATTACATTGATTCTGTTTTGTGTAACTTACTAATAAGTGTTATATGTAATATAGTTTTTTTTCCAAATAAAATAAAAATAAAAATAAAAATAAAAATAAAAATAAAAATAAAAATAAAAATAAAAATAAAAATAAAAATAAAAATAAAAATAAAAATAAAAAATAAAATAAAAATAAAAATAAAATGTTGGTATATTCTATTCTATTCTACACATCATTATGCTCATACCAAGACAGCTGGTTTCCAATCCCAACAAAAAATCTCAAATGATCCAATACCGAAACGTCAAGCAGAAGTATTCAGAAGCCGCCGTTAAAACTCATTCTGTCTTATGTCACTTTAAGGTGTGAAGTAGAGACAGTGACATTTAAGAACATCTTAAAGTTAATTAGCGTTTCAGTATTCAGGGCTATAATACCGGCCTATAAACGTCCCAGTTCTGAGCACTGGCCTCTTCCCTTATGAAGGAATGAGAATTAATCACCAATCTTGCTCATTGCGGGTTGGCGATTTCATATTCAAATTTTTTGTAATCCAGGTTTCGTCACGATGTTTTCCTTCACAGTTTGTCAATTATGTTTTAGAATGATTAAGAAAGTACATATAACTTTGGAGAAGTCACATTGGTACTTGCCTGGGTTCGAACCTGCAACCATGGCCATTCGAATCCGGTCATTGAACCGCTAGGCCACCACGACATTTTATTTATTCAGGGCTAACTAAAGAAGTAAAAACACTTAAATTATCGTTGTTATCTTTTCCACTCTTCTATTGAGTTAGATAACAAGCGAGCAGTTATCACGGCTGACGTGCACTTCACTTACTGCACCTTATTTATGAGGTCTCGGGTTCAGTTCCCGGGTCGTGCAAAGTCAGGCGTCACGTAACGACCTATAGATCGTATTTATAGAATAGAGTAACATAAAGTAACCCATTGTCTGTGGCTCGCTATAAAGATCGCCTGTCTCCGTCTGTTTGTCCGTCTTACGGTGAACTATGTAGTGTCATGGGATTTTTATCCCTTGAGAAAGTGTTGCTTTACATTTATTGCAAATGTAATATTCTGATGTATGAAATTAATCAGATTTTTTTTTGTGGATTTTTGGAAATATTAAACTTCAATGTTGCATTTCATCAGAATACCTTGTGAGTACCTTTTACTTTTAAGGTACGGGTAAAATGGGGTTATTTGGGAACCGCGAGGTCATTTGAGACAAACATACGATAAAAAAAAAAGCGCAAGATCCAGATTCTTTTAATATATTCAAAACAAAGATTTTAATAACCTGAAATTATGATTAACATATTTCTAGAATTTATGAAGAAAATATGCCTTGATGGAAAATGGACTCTACGGTACTTATATTTTTGTAAACATATTGTAGTATTTATGTAGGTTCAAGTGTCAGTTCGCTGGCTGCCATGATACAGACGCTACCTAGTTTGTGTTGAGATGGCCGTATGTTACCTTGTGTTACCTGTGCGACTTTTTTATTAATTTCACGTTTTTATTTTATTTTAGTTTCAAGTCAATTTCAGCTACTGCGATTTTTTATTAAATAACTTTATTAAATTAATAGGTACTCTAAGAAACATAATTGTAATTTTTTGCGTTGCGTCGTAACATCAAAAATGTCAAACACAGTCGCTGAAATTGGTAAAAATCTCTTCTGGCATATCACAAAATCAATTACATTACCTCGTTTTTAATGTCAATTTAACAGTCGTAATTATACTTTGACCCAACAAACTCTGTTGTCATCAGTATGTCATCAACACCTACATTTCAGCATTCAATAAATCTTTTAGTAGAAACAATATTGTTTAGAAAAAACACAATATATTTTGAAACATGTTTAATTAGTGAGTGCCTGTCTATGTATAGTTCAAGGTGACTGTCAACCGACGCCGACGCACGTCTGTCCGTCCGTCCGTCTGATCGGACACGCTGTCACGTGTCCATTGGGAAACGGTCTGAACTTCAAATAATAGCTTTAATTGGTGACGATTAGTTGCGGTATTGATGTAGAGATGAGTTAATTGCAAAGCTTCTGAAATGAAGACTTGTATGTGTTAACAATATTTAAACACTCTTTAAAAAGCTCTGAGTTTTTAACACGCTTTTATTAGGTCGACTTGTATGTATGTAACTATGTAGTCAAATCTAAGAAAACTAATTTAACCACCTTTTAAAGATCGTAGCGTTATGAAAATTGACAGTTGTATGTGATTTTGATGACAATACAATAATATGGTACTGTCGAGCTGATCTGATAATGAAGCCGGAAGATAGGCACTAGCATTCTATGATGAAATATCGTATCTTAGCCGTGTTTGGACTTGTTAGAAAGGTCTTGTAATGAACTTTGACCACGATTAAGTAAAGCGTGGTTTTTTGTGTTTTTTAAACTATTAATTTATTTCTTATTATTATAATGAAATGAAATATTTATTTTTTTCGAGTAGACCTTTACAGGCACTTTCAAAACGTTAATGACGCTAGTTGCGCGGTTCCAAGGTGTCATTCCTATGGAGAAGAACCGGCAAGAAACTCCATAGGTTACTCTTTTAAAAATGGCTATGAGTATGATACAATTTAAAAAGCAACATTAAACTGATCAACTTTCCCCAAGGAACCTAGGTCGAGATCATAAAATAGAAAATGGACTTCTCATACTAAGTGACAGGTCAAGTGACGTATGTTTGTATGAAAAGATGATTTTTAATTTTAAGATTTAGTCCTATGTTCCTTGGAGAAAGTTGTTCAGTTTTATGCACCTGATTACCTCGTTGAATATCTGCACTCTTTTTAAATTATTCCTGTATAATACAATTTCATATTGGAATAAATATCTCAATATTCAGTCTTATAGCTGTCATATTGTTTGGTCAATTAGCGTCTATTTTGTTCGTTGAAAAGATATTTTGTAAGGAAGGAGTAAGTTGCAAATTTAAATTGCTCTCAAACTGTTGAAAATCTCGAGTACAAGAGTCACGCGTTTTCCGTCACCAAGGACGGCTCTTGCAACTTTAATACAATTTCCTTAATAACAGTTATTTGTTTAAACGTTTCGCGAGCTTCGAGCTGACATTGACGGTTGGTTAATAAACCGCAAATTAAAAGGATTTCGTTAAACTGTTTACTTTAATTTAGAGAAAAATGTGTTTTTCTGGTGTAATCGGTAATAGTAATTTAATTATTATTGTATTATTGTGCAATGTATTTACAGCGTTACTTTTCTATTTTCCAAAGAAAAAAGGCAAAAAGCTATCTTTAATATAATATTATGGTTTTGTTATCTTTTAAAAATAAAACTTTCAGGTGAGGAGAAAACAAAACTGTAATAATTGTTTTTTTTTTGTAACTAAGTTTACTGTAAAGTATAAGATCACATCAAATCAAAAATATTTTTATATCAAGTAGGCCTTAGCCTAGAAAGGTTATATTTACGAAAAGCTCTTTAAACTGCAAGCGAAACAAATGCTCAAGTGGTAAATAAAAATGGCAGTTGACAAATCGCAGCGTTTACGCAGCGGTGTCGCAAGATAGATGAAGCGCATGCGCAAGCTGCGGTTGACGATGGCTTTAGGTTGGCAACTTAATTATACGACATCTTTGCGGTGACTTTAGAGACGTATTGTGGTCGAATACTGAAACGTCACTCAGTTTGAAGCCACCGTTAAGTCTCATGCTGTCTCTGTCACTTTAAGGTGTGAAGTAGCGACAGATAGATATTTAAGAATATCTTATAGTTAATTAGTGTTTAGGTATTCGGTAGTTGCCTTGAAAAGTTGCTGTAGTGATAAGATATGATAAGAAATCTTCTTGTATTTAGATACCTTTTTTAAGATAATATAATATGTACTTGTACACAATTAAGTAAAATTTCATATACTTAGTCATATTCATATACTTTCTAAATAGGTAGCAACTTTTACCTGAAAGGAGTTTTGTAAAGAAATTGCAATCGCTAAAAATTTAATTATTTTTAACAAACTGCTTGTACTTGGGCGTGTTTTTGAGTATATACCTCTTAAAAGAAATATTTAAAAGAAGTGGAGTCATTATGTTCAGTTATTAGATACTAAACTAAAAAAAATATATTTATATCAACACAAGCTGCGCCCCGCGTTGATAAGCTTTAAGCTGCGGGTCAGCTTACTACAACTTATATGATCGCTTCTTTTTTCCACCACCAACCAGACAACTGATAAACATACTAATATATTTCTAAATACATTCATAATATAGATAAATAATACCCAGACAAAGAACAAATGATCATGCTAACACAAAGATTTGTCCTGGGTGTGAATCGAACCCACAACCTCCGGCTTAGCAGTCAGGATCGCTAACTACTAGACCAACAACAGGCCAGTCTTCTTTATTATATTGGTGAGGTGAGCTATACTGAGCTTTAAACGTTTTAAGATATGCAATGGAATAATGACATCTGTCTGATCTGTAGATGAGTCTATTGTATAGTCCGGTACTAGCCCTATTACCTAATAAAAATCTAGGCATGGGTACCCTAGATTTCTCCTGCTACCATAAAATTAGAACGATCATTAAATTAGCGAAGTTGGATCCTTTCCCCGTATCTTCCCCGTATCGTGTCCGCGATCAAACGGTAGGCGGTGCTTGCGCAACCGATGTGACGTGAGATTCTATAACAATATCTCTTTGTACTGGGACATCCGCGAAGCCATTTTGGAAAAGTTTTGATAACACATAGTTTTGTTTTTAGAAAGTTTGTTTTTACAATATCAACGAGCTGTACTCTTAGTAGTTTACATACATACAATGATCAACACCTTTTGCACACTGCAAATTCTTAGTACAGTGCCGGATTTACTATTAAGTGCATTTGGCACCTTCCTAGAGGCAGGGGGCGCCAGACACGCAAAAATAAAATGAAGATTTTTCCGTAATAATTAGCTGATCAAAAGGCAACGCACAATAAAAACAATTAGATCTTAATCAATCGCAGGAAACGGTTTTGTTGGGCGCTGTTACGACAGGTTTGCGACAGGTTGGTTTTTCACGAACATTTTTAGATCATAATTTTTTTATTATAAATAGATGTCCACCGCATCTTCGTTTTAGATTTTTGTGGGCTATCCTTTCATATTATAAATGCAAACGTTACTCTTTCTGTCCGATTTTTACGCAATAACTACTGAACTGATTAAAATAAAATTTGGTACAAATGTAGTCTAGAACCTGAGAAACAGAAATATCCTTTTTTTCGCGTTATATTCATACCTTTTTTAAGCGCGTTATATTTATAGCTCAGAAGCGTCGCGACGCCAATATACAAGCGTCGCAATGCCATGGCACAGAAGCTTCGTAACGCCTTAGACGAACAGCGTCGCGACGCTAATCAGCTAAAGCGTCGCGACGCGATAGATCAAAAGCGTCGCGACGCTATACACTGAAACGTCGCGGCGCCGTAGCTCAGGAGCGTCCCGACGCCATAGCACGGAAGCACCGTAACGCATTAGAAGAGCAGCTTCGCGACATTTTGGTGGAGAAACGTCGCAACGATGTTAGCTCAGAAGCGTCGGCGTCGAGACGCCGTAACTCAGAAGCGTCCCGGCGCCATAGTTCAGAAGTTTCGAGACGCCGTAACACAGATGCGTCCCGGCGCCATAGTTCAGAAGCGTCAAGACGCCGTAACACAGAAGCGTCCCGGCGCCATAGTTCATAAGTTTCGAGACGCCGTAACACAGAAGCGTCCCGGCGCCATAGTTCAGAAGAGTCGAGACGCCGTAACACAGAAGCGTCGGCGCCATAGATCAGAAGTTTCGAGACGCCGTAACACAGATGCGTCCCGGCGCTATAGTTCAGAAGCGTCGAGACGCCGTAACACAGTAGCGTCCCGGCGCCATAGTTCAGAAGCGTCGAGACGCCGTAACACAGATGCGTCCCGGCGCCATAGTTCAGAAGCGTCGAGACGCCGTAACACAGAAGCGTCCCGGCACCATAGTTCAGAAGCGACTTCTAATTGAGTACAATGAGGACAACTCAAACGACACCTAAATGACAAAATCCTCCAGCACATGTCAATATTAATGATCTCAGTACATTTGACGGACTGTAACAAATTAACGGGCGATATAATGATGGTATAGTTGTAGGCCAATGGGCCGCTACGAGTGTGTCAACACAGAGGGTTATGTAACTGCTATTGATAGCCGATAATTATGTACGGTGTCTAGACGGCGTGCACTGACATTGTCTGAAGTACAATATTAAAAACAAAATTTTTATTTAAGTTTTCGGTTACTCTGTACAGATACTTATCTGTATGTTTTACAAATAAAATGAAAATAAAATTAAACTAAGATTTAATATCGAATGGAAACAGAATATTATTCAAAGGACCTTAAATTATAAAATGTATGAGTACTATATCACATACATAATTATTATAAATGATCATGACTTAAATGTCGGAGCATTACATCCAAAGTAAGTAACTAAATCTTAAAAAGTAAGTAAAAAAACTTGTATTACGGAATCAGATACAACGAAGGTACCACAAACACCCACACCCGACAATGTGAAAAAATGATTTTTTTTCTACATTGTCCCATCCGAGAATCGAACCCGGCGATTCCTTGAAAACCGGTGTGTACACCACTCGACCACAAAGGTCGTCGTAAGAGTTATGACAAATGTTTTCCTACGGATTGCCAGGGTTCGGCTTCGTCTTACTACATTTAGACTAATACCGTATTTTACAAGGAGCGACTGCCTATCTGACCGCCACAACCCATTTTACTGTGTAACACAGTACCCGGATTAAGTTAATCAGATTAAATATCTAAGTTCTATATCACAAGAAGCTATTCACAGAAGTTACTACGTAACACTTATCTACCTAGGGTATGCTATGTGCAATAACCAATAAAATGAATCATATTAATTCCCCGTAATATTTTCTTAAGTAACTGTAAACGTATAAGATACATCTTTAAACCTTTATATCCAATAGTTCTATTTATATATCAAAGGTCACAGTCTGAAGTATGAAAGTAAAATTATAGATACCCATGAGTAATGCGAGTCTGTAAAATCTTCCACTTCCTGTTTTGAATACCAACATGTTGCATTAGATTGTAACTAACAAGGTTCAAAAAGCAAATTGTTATTATTACATATTTGGTACCTATTTGGTTGGAAATCCTAATCCTAATATCCTAATAATATTATAAATGTGAAAGTGTGGATGTTTGGATGCTAGATGTTTGGATGTTTGGATGATTGTTGCTCAATCACGCAAAAACGGCTAAACGGATTTGGATGAAATTTGGCATGCATGTAGCCTTTGACATGGAAAAGAACATAGGCTACCTTTTATCCCGCTTCCTTAAGTAGTTCCCGAGGGAAAATTGAAAATTGTGTACGACCTAAAGCCGTGGGCTGACAGCTTAGAAATTTGGTATTTCTCTCTATTACAGCGCAAGCTATAACACGGGTGAAAATGTTATCCCATTTTTCATTACTTTCACATTTTTTATTTCCTTTTGGACCCAATTCTGAAGCCCACGCAGACGAAGTCGCGGGCAAAAGCTAGTGAATTAATAAGTGGAGAGGTAAATGGAGATAGGACAGATATGTTTATCATCATCAGCCTAGCCTTTTTACAAGCTATGTTGGGGTTGGCTGCCCTGCTGGATTTAGCTGAATACCGTATTTTACACTGAGCGATTGCTTATTTGACCACCACAACCCATTTCTCTGAAATACTGTATCCCATAGTAAAGGTGGTTTTGAATTGTATTGACGTAACGACTGTTAGAGAGCACTGTATGACAGTCGGGACCATAATTATGCTTCCCGAGGCAGGGGTCGAGAGGTCTCGGTCTGTTTTACAAACGGTAATTATCGGTCAAATCGGACGGCTTAAACTTAGCCACACCCATGAAAAATAAAATTAATATCTCCAACACCAAAAAGCTTGGAGCTGCGTTTCTGACTTTTGCTGACGAAGAGTGTAAACCTTCGAATCTCATACAAACACAAACAAAAAACAACGTCAGAATGTGGATTATCTATGCAAATGTTGGCCTAGTTCACAGTACTACTACTCTACTAAAAAAGTTCTCAAACAAAATAGACGTCCTAAAACATTTTAAGTCAAATTTTGAAATTCAAATCCGGATTACCTACGTTTCCGAGTTGTCTACCAAAATTCCCACGTGATAACCTTTCTGTCATACTTCCGTACTGTAAATATATATCATATTATTATAACGCAATTACCATAAGAAGTATATAATTATAGAAATGCGAATGTTCGCGTGCTGAGATCTATGTAAATGATAACAATATAAGAATACGGTCTGGTTTCTTATGCACAAAAAATGCTCGTTGTTATTTTGTGCGCGTTCAGATGTGGGAACCGTGGAATAGGGATGGGACTGCATTTGTCGATATTAAGATGACATTTTGAATGTATTAAGTGGGCAGTTTCAAAAACAGTAAAGCGTACAAGACATAATTTGGGAGTTCTGTCACTACATTTATATTCATATTCATATATTTATTTGCATTCCATAATGTTACAATAGATGTTAAAGAGGCTTAAAGCTAGGTACAATATTATGGACCCTGTTAGGGCACAGCAAAAGAAGGCATTACTAAATTAATATTACTTACATAATTATTTTAATATATAAAACAGAATTTTTACATTACAAGTTAGTATTAATTATATAGGAAAACATTTTTTTATTTATTTACTTTAGAATATTTGGGGATGTAATAATTATGAAATTAAACTATATTTTTATCTTCTAGGTACTCATTGACGCTATAGTAACATTTACGTATAAGAAGTTTATTTAGTTTGTTTGTAAATTTATGTATTTTTTTTCATTTCTTAGTGTCTCAGGTAGTTTATTATAAATTTTGATTGTCATGACTAGTGGGCTAGATGCATTTGAATTTTATTAATTATAAGCCTACCTGAACAAACAATTATTATATGCAATATAGGCGTCATCTAATAGCAGAGATAAATAAAAAACACATTTCAATTGATAGTTTTTATTTCGATTTACAAACACAGTTAACAAAATGCTACACACCATAAATTGTGTGTGTCTATGTACCAAATGGTTGCGAAATCTATGCATAGAATAAAACGAAGCCACTTCGGTCTATCTGTCATTCTGTCTGCTCGAGATAACCCCCAAACTACCGAATTTTTGGTTTTCATAAATGGGTAAAGAGAACGAAAGAAAGAGAGGAAGGTTTCTGTGTATATTTTTTTTGCAAAACCGGAGCGGGTCGCATATCTAGTAGTCATGTTACAATAAAATATCCTCACTACAACTTAAAAAGTTAAACCGATATAAATTCTATCGATAAATTCCCATCACTACACACGAAAACTTCACAGCGGGTGACACGGATCCCGGTCGTCGTAATCTTCGTCATTATGACATCGTGACGCAACCGCGCCATCTATAGGGAAGACGAAGCTTAACTCTTTTTACCAGCCGATAATCTGATTAATTTCCATTACATTTTTGTACACCAGTGTGGATTTTGGCGTGAGAGATGTTGGTTTTGTTTGGAAATTATGATGATTATGATGTTTTGCTGAGGTGATAGACTCCTAACGTCATTTTTAATTAGGTGTAGGTATTACTTCAAGTTAAAGTTAATAGTGTTATACATTAGAAAAAGGCTATTCTCTTTACCTTCAGCATCGTACGTAGAGAACGCATACTAAAAATGTATTTAATCAAAATTCTTTGTGTTAAGTTTAAAGTAAAAAAAAAGCTTATTAATAAAAACTTGCTAATTCGAATGATATAATAATTATCCGTATATGTTTCTAAGATCTAGCCCAAGATCCCAGCTAGAAGGCCCAAACGCCAAATCTTTCATTATCTCTAAATACTAGAAAAATATCAAAATATAATTGGCCGCAAAATGCTGTTAATTTCAATATGTTATACTTATAACTTTCAACATCACTGTCGCGTACGTCTATTACATAGAGTAATATTATTATTGGTCCCTTATTAGGGTCAATTCATACTAAATATAGCAGAGTTAAAGTGAATGCGTGAATGCTCGCGTCTATGTTGATATTAAAAGTAATTTGACCTCCCTTGATGAGTTAAAGGAGAATTTGCTACATTACAATGTTAATTAAAGCTTTGAATCTACGCTTAAATTGATTGACCCTAAAACAGGATTAATTTAAAAGAAGTGTGTGTACGAGGTAATCAGCTGCATAAAACTGAACAATTTTCCCCAAGAAACATACTCGTAGGTCGAAATCTTAAAATGGAAAATTAATTTTCATACAAACTGACAGGTCACGTGACTTATGTTTGTATAAAAAGATGATTTTCAACCTATGATGATGAGTTTCACTATGTTTCATGGGAAAAGTTGTTTAGTTTTATGCACCTGAGGAACTCGTTTAATATACGTACTCCTTTTAAATTAATCCTGTATGTAACAACATAATATAACCTAAGATATTCTGTGTCTCAATTCTTTAATCTAGATAAATGGAGTGTTTTACGTTGAAGGTGTGAAAAGGTCACATTGTTTTTTAATTTATTGATATTTGTTCAGATTATGACTATTATTTTAAGAGCGTTCTGTTTTGCTGGAACTAAGGCCTCTCTTATTTTCTTGCCTACTTTGAACGCACTCTACAAGGATAGAAATTAAAAATTTCAGATAAAAAATGAATTAAGTACATAATTATAACTCCATTATAAGTAGGTCTAAAGTATATGTGTTCCCATTTTTATTTGAGTACCTATTATAAATAGTTATATTTTGCAATGATGTTTCATATCACGTTGAATTTATTTCGTTTGTGTAGGCACTTAACACAGAGTCTATCGCACAGTTTAAGGCGCATAGCAAACTTAAGTTCATGCGTTATTTAAAATGAAGAAGGCGTTACAATGTATTTTAACTTTCTACTTGACGTATCTATTCTCTGGAAGAAATTATCGCATTGAGACGGCAAAAATAACTAATTACATTTTTAAATACTATTATTTGACTGCCCTGTTGGTCTATTGGTTAGTGACCCTAACTGCTAAACCGGAGGTTGTGGATTCGAATCCCACCCAGGACAAATCTTTGGGTGATGAGCTCGATCATTTGTTAGATGTCTGGGTGTAATTTATTTTTATTATGTACATATGCATTTACACAGTTTAGTACAGGCTCTGCCTAGTTTGGGATCAGATTGCTGTGTGTGAGTTGTGTTAAGATATTATTATTATCTTGTATCTTATACTCTCACGGGTTATCCTCAGTAATGAGAATATCCGGTCCTTTAAAAGACTCACCTGTTAATGGCACCTGGTGCAGGTCAACGCGCAGCGGCCTTGTTGAGAATTTTGCTCAAAATATTATTATTATTTATTAGGGATGGGCCGAATGTGGTCTGTGCCGAATACGAACTTCGGCCGAACATTCGGTAAAAATGAAAAATTCGGCCGAAGTTCGGCCGAACTTCGGTTCAATTTCGCCGCGCTTTTTCGTGTTGTGACTAGTTTACGCACTTGCTGTAAATATTGCTAGATGTGCCACGCCCGAACTCCGCGCTTCCCCGCGGGGCCGTTAGCCAACTAGTCATTCATTTGTAAAGACGTCACCAGCTTGTCACGTGCTATTGTTTATTTTTTGGAGTAGTGTTTGTTGACTTGACAGCTGCGTATGACACAGTAAACCTAAAAAGACTACTATGGAAGATAACAGAAATGACACAAGACTACCAGTTCACCAGGATACTAAGCGAATTACTCCACAACAGACGTTTTCAGGTGCACCTCATGGACGAGAAGAGCAGATGGAGACCACAAAAGAATGGCTTTCCGCAGGGTAGTGTATTGGCTCCTGTTCTTTTTAATATTTACACCAATGACCAGCCACAACCACCAAACACAACACGCTTTCTGTACGCTGATGACTTAGCATTGGCTTCCCAAGCGTCATCGTTTGAAGAAGTCGAAAACCATCTGACGGTAGGACTACAGATCTTAGGTACACACTACGACAGCAATTCCTTAAAACCCAATCCCATAAAAACACAATCCTGCGTCTTCCACCTATGCAACCGGGAAGCCAATAGATTCTTGAATATCACGTGGCGAAACGTGCCCGTTACTCACTGTTCCCATCCTAAGTACCTTGGTATCACTCTAGACAGAGCCCTCACGTTCAAACAGCACTGCCAAAACACAAAAATGAAGGTGCATGCGAGAAATAATATCCTGCGGCGAACTAACTTCGACTAAGTGGGGAGCATCGCCGCACGTTCTACGGACAACCGGAATGGCTCTTAGCTACTTGGCTGGCGAATATGCCAGCCCGGTCTGGAGCCGCTCCGCGCACACAAATCTGGTGGATACAGCATTAAATGAAACATGCCGGATTATTACAGGCTGTCTAAAACCAACTCCTGTTGGCATGCTGTACCCACTAGCCGGCATTGCCCCTCCAGCAGTCCGTAGACAAGTGGCTAGCTCCATAGAAAAGGACAAAATGGAAAAAGACCCACGACACCCAATGCACCATTATGTTCCGGTAGCACAAAGGCTTAAAAGTCGGCATAGTCTTGTAAAAGAAGTAAAGCCTCTGCGCGGCGATGCTGCAAAGACCAGGCTCCAACTCTGGAAGGAGAGATACCCAACCCCATCCCCCATCACACTATCCGAAAACCTTCCTCCCGGTAACAGTTTACCATGGCCGACGTGGAAATCATTAAACAGACTCCGGACCCAAGTCGGCCGGTGTAAAGAAAGCATGTACCGATGGGGTTACAGCACACTCGAGCCTTGTGAGTGCGGCTTCTCTCCCCAAACCATGACTCACTTGCTGAGCTGCCCAGCGTGTCCTGCCGCCTGTACACGCGAGGACCTGAATAACGCCACTGAGAATGCTGTCCGCGTGGCTGAGTACTGGTCCGTAAAAGTTTGACTTTGCTATTGATCGACACGCTAAGAAGAAGAAGACGTGCTATTGTCTGGTTAAGATTTTTTTTAGACCAACTATTAAGGAGACCAATATAATTTAGTATTTTTGTTAAGTTAAGTACCTACCTATGCAAAGATTTCTAAGATCTTCCAGTTTCATTGTGTGTTCTGACTAGGTAAGAGAGATTTCTAATGGTTGGTTATTATTGTTTAGAAAAGTAGTTTAATTATGTTTTTTGATTCAGTAGGTAAGAGAGATTTCTAAGACTTGTTGAGAAGAGCAGTAAAATTTTGTTTTTGATTAAGAAAGAAAGTTTGATTTAGTAACCAAAGATTTTTGAGGCTGGTAGTTTAAAAGACCAATTTAAGTTTTTTGTTTATCACATATGACTTTTAATAATTCAAATAAATGACTATGAGTATATCAGACTTATTTTATTTCACTGTTACTGTTATATGTTTATTTTTTTTCATTAATTTCTATTATGATAGTGCAAGTATATTTAGTGCAGAATGTTCGGCATTTTAACCGAAATTCGGCCGAATGACGAAGTTCGGTTCAAGCTGCCGAAGTTCGGTTAAACCGAATGTAAAACGAATTTCGGCCCATCCCTATTATTTATCTATACATATACATATAATAAAACAGTAAAAAAACTGTGTCTGTACATTGAATATATTAAAAAAATAATAATTGCGGGGGGTTTACAAACAGTTATAGAGCACGAATCCAAAAAAAAAATTCTGTCTGTTTGTCTGTTTGTCTGTATGTCTGTTTGTCTGTTTGTTTGTACACGCTAATCTTCGGAACTACTGGACGGATTTGAATGATTTTTTTTTTGTTGTATAGGTATTAAGTCTGGGCAACATATAGGCTATAATTTATCTTGGAAATTTGAACACCTGATGCAGAACCGCAACAGACCAGCTAAACTATAAGAGATACAAAAATGGTACCATAGCAAAAATTGTTCCACGTGATGAGCATTTTCTGCTGAGAGAATAAATTTGAAGATCTGGAACACCTGATGTGGAACTCCAAGAGCCCGGGTACACCATAACACATATAGGAATGACGTCTTAGCAAGAGTTGTTCAGCCTGATGAGCACTCACTGTTGACGTATAAAAATTGAAGATCTGGAACACCTGTTGTGAACTCCAAGAGCCCGGCTACACCATAACACATATAGGAATGACGTCTCAGCAGAATTGTTCAGCCTAATGAGCACTCTCTGTTGACGTATAAAAATTGAAGATCTGGAACACCTGTTGTGGAACTCCAAAAGCCCGGCTACACCATAACACATATAGGAATGACGTCTTAGCAAGAGTTGTTCAGCCTGATGAGCAATCTCTGTTGACGTATAAAAATGGAAGATCTGGAACACCTGTTGTGGAACTCCAAGAGCCCGGCTACACCATTAGACATATAGGAATGACGTCTCAGCAGAGTTGTTCAGCCTGATGAGCACTCTCTGTTGACGTATAAAAATTGAAGATCTGGAACACCTGATGTGGAACTCCAAGAGCCCGGCTACACCATAACACATATAGGAATGACGTCTTAGCAAAAGTGGTTCGGTCTGATGGGCATTCCCTGTTGACTTATAAAAATCGAAGATTTGAAACATCTGACTTGGAAATCAAAGCTATCACTAATTTCACTGTATAATTATAAAATAACATAACCTCTCGGATTGATTTTGGATGACGATGGTATATCATTTATAATTCGACTCTACTGGCCAAAACTCCCAATTTTTTTTTTTATCGAATGTATATGCCTTTGGGCTTATGTTATTTTAGCGTTTAATTTACTTTACAGTCACTTAGATTTTAATTGATCAGGTATCTTCACAATAAAACTATAACCATGATGAAAGAGGTCAAATCTTTCCCAATGTTCCAAAGGAGCTAAATAGGCTAAATAATAAAAAGGATTGAGGATCATAAGATCCCAAGAATCTACCGAAGAGCGTCAAGAGAGACTTGATGCTGTTCGAGAAGATCAGGCTGCAACTCGCTCCGTGGAAACTTCTTCGGATCGCGAAGCACGCCTGCATTCTCATCGTATTTACGTATCTACATCCAGGTCTCTAGAGTCCAGTGAAGAATATGATGCGCGACTGACCGCTGATCGTGAGCAAAAGTTCTGATGGATGAGAACGAGATTTCCTGCTATCTTACAAAAATGAAAGATCTGGATGTTCTCGAATCGTCTCGCGCATCACGTTGTTTTCCCGTCCCCGGGTTCTGAGAATTTGACATCGGACGTTTCAGATCTTTTATTTTGACGACCCTGTTGTCGCTGGCATAAGCAACAGGATCCGCGTACGAAGTTGCGGGCAGAAGCTAGTTAAGAATAAGCGCTTAAAATCAATATCGAAATGCGTTTGGTTACCAAAACTGAAACCAAAGTTAATTTTCTTGTAATTTTCATAACCTAGCCCTTCCTTGATAGACCTACTTATCTGCAACGCAATCTTCGACTAGGTACAGTCAACAACAAAAGTAGATGATTAAAATCTAACATTCAATACTAATGAACGGAGTTCACGTCAGAACTGTGTGGCGTCCAAGTGATTGAAATGTATGAGATTGTAAATTATACCAATCATTAATACTACTAGAGTTGCCATATATTCGTGATCAGTTTCGACTCCAACAGTTATAAACTCAATTCATCATCTACTTTTGCTGTTGACTGTACAGTCATGAGCATAAATATGTATATACACATAGCGAAATTGTAAAACAATAATTTAACAGGTACTCAACTCAACAACATAAAATTATAACGGTTCTCAAATCATATATTTTGAGTTTCAACAAAAACTTCTCGCTAAATAAAATTTACGATTTCGCTATGTGTATACATTATTTATGCTCGTGACTGTACCTACTCAAAGACCCTATAGTAATGTTCACATATGCCAAAACTTTTAACAAGACACATTGAAGTCGCCAACAATAGAATTATTCGCAACCAGTTAGCTAACAAAGCGACTTATGAACATTGCAGGTCAATGAAATTTCATCCATTGTTGCAACTACCCCCAATTCGTTAATTCGGGTCAGTGTGGGTGATGCGCAATTAATACTATGGTATAACTGCCGGCACGGATCTTGAGCGCTCGGCGGAAGAGTGGGGATCGCTTTGCGCATCGTACGTGCAAGCTATGCCGAGCAACCAATCCCGAGCGCATCCCGAGTGACAGCTATGACTGCAAGCGTAGCAAAGAACGAATCCCGAGGGACAGCTATGACGCGATGCGCTGCGGGCCAATCACTGCACTTTAGCCCGCCCCGCGCCTCACTTCATACCCCAAAAGGGACCCAATAAATCACTTCTGCGCAGGTGAAGGTCAGCGCTCAAGATCCGTGCCGATGATTATACTTTAGGTGTGTTACCGATTCAATTGTCATAACGTAGCCTTCTCATTATGTAGAGACGATATTAGTCGAATAAAATGGAAATATAACATAATGTACTACTTATGTTTTGTTGGCGGTAAGGTCTCTAGCCGTATTGTTATAGCGGCTGTCAATGAAAGCAATAATTTGGTACTTGACTACTATCGAATTATTGAATTAAGATATTTTTTTTCTAAAAATAGTCGCAAATTTTAAGCTGCGAAAAAAGCATTATAAATTTATATAACTACCTAAAACAAAATTACAAGCTTTTATTTTCGAAAACCGACGACTTTTGCAATATGACGTCACATTTTAGATATCTCTCTCTGTCTAATTACCATATTGATATGCATAACTCGGTCAATTAGTCGGTGAAATTAGGGTGCTGTTTTTAGTATTCAATATAGTTTTAAGAATATTTTTGATATATGATATAAAAAAAATCAAACAGCTAATCACTTACTAAAACAAACTGTGTGTGTGTGTTAAAACTAAGTGTAATAATACCGGCCTATAAACGTCCCACTGCTGGGCACAGGGCTCTTCCCATATAGACAAGGAATGAGCATTGATCACCACGTTTGCTCATTGCGGGTTGGCGATTACAGATTCCAATTTTTTGTCAATGATGTCTTAGAATTATTAAGAAAGTACATATAACTTTGAAAAAAAAATCACATTGGTACTTGCCTGGGTTCGAACCTGCAACCATGTGCATACGAATCCAGTCTTTGAACCGCTAGGCTACTACCTACTACTACTACTCGCTAGGCCACCACTACTACCAAACTATAAATTATTATTGATGTTTAAAAGTAAGTACATTATAGTATATGCCTAAGTAGTGGGACAATTTACAGTTGATGATAATATTAGGTGTTATATCACAACCTACAAGTAACTTCTTAGCTGTAAGTACTTAGATGTTCAACTCATGATCTACAAAAGACAGTTCTGCAATCACATACTTAGCTTGCTATTCGGCAGACACCCACGTCGCAACAATGAAAATTACTTAACGAACCGTCCATATTATCTCCCATTGACACCAAGCCACGCACAGCGGGGAGTTCATTCATAAAACTTTAATTAATAGTTACAGTTCTGTAACAAACCTCTTTATAAACAACTCATCCGAGTAATGTCCAATAGAGTTACATCATAAAATTACCGATTGTTATTTCAACCAACTTAATACTACGGTTCAGAAAGCTTAACAAAAAAAATATCTAGCAATATTGAGTTTTATGATAACGGAATAAGGATGAGGAAGTTGCAATTTTTTTTCGATTGTGCCAATGTAGTGTTGTTTATAGATAAATTATGGATATTTTGCTTAACTTTCGATTAGGGTTTTGGAGTGATGAGAATCTTTGTTTCCCACGGTAAAGCTGCATTCTACTACCGTCTTGTTGCAGACATGATTGATTTGGATAAAACAATTTAGTCTGGACTTAGATCATACGAACAAAAACTATCGATGCTTATGTATTGTCGAACTGTCATTTTAACATGGAGTTGGTAATAAACTGATGCAATTATAATAAAAGATGGATGAGAAGTCGTGGTGGGTTCTTATGCGGTGGGTTCGAACCCAGGCAAGTACCAATGTGACTTTTTCAGTTATACGTACTTTCTTAATTATTCTAAGACATCATTGACGTGACGGAAAATATCGTGAGGAAACATGGATTCCAAAAGGTCAGGAATAGGAATCTCTAATCGCTAACCCGCAGTGAGCAAGCGTGGTAATCAATGGTCGTTCCTTCCCTATATAAGAAAAGGCCTGTGCCTAGCAGTGGAACATTTATTAAATTTATGAAAAAAACCGCATAATAGCTTTTTGGAAAATGCTATTTTTCAGTGTTCTTTATTGTTCATCTTTTGTTAACCTTAGCTAAGGAATGGCTTGCTTCTGTTCCATCTGTGTCTTTAGAATTTTCAAATATTTACCTCCTCGATTCCGAACTATTTATTTAGACATTCACATAAAAAATGCTAAATCTTTAACAATTTATGTCTTTGAAATAAAACGACTTTAAACGGATTCTATCGCGGTTTGCTCACCATTCATCACGAGCAACATCCCATGTCAAGACAAATACCACCTCAGTCGGCCCCTCAGAGTACATTTTACTTATAGGGAAGTCGGCCCGTGACCATGACACCTGCAAAGGCGTCGAAACGTCGGGACCTAAAATCAAAATAAGCTGCGATAGAATCCGTTTAAAAGTTAACCTCAGAAAACTTCTGTCCGTGTTCCGTCTATATGTAGACCACGGCTGATTGCATGATTGATTGATTGATTTCTTCGTCAAAATACTTACTCAACTATTGTCACATTCGTAATTCACCAGCAATTATTTTCGTCTCCAATCTCGTGTTACTATAGGCGGTGTTAAGAAACAGTGGCTATGTTTAATCAGTAGTGTTTGCTGCTACTGTAGCTAATTCAATCTAGTAGTAAAGTATCTATATCTATATCTAATATTAATAATTTCGTTCAGGGGTACGGTAGACACGATCGAAACCTTATATGAATAACAAAACATAAAAAAATATTGATTTTGAGTCGAGAACATATATCCGCAAAATTCATATTATGGAGAATTTCGTTAAATTCTAATGGCACTGACAAACAAGCCGCAGTCGCCATCTTGGGTAGGTAGTAGTAGGCATGAAGATACCTTCATGGTAGTAGGCCGCGTTCCGTAACAGATAATAATTCTGCTCAAAGTGATTCAAGGAGTTTATTATCATACAACCTCCTTGAAGTGATTACAGTGCTGACAAGGCGTATGATAGTTGGGACCAGAATCGTTTCGGAACGCGTTTAAAATAATAGTTCAAGAATATTTACTTATTTCGCTTTTTTCACGTTCCGTTGCATACTAGCTCTTATATACGCCTCGCCAATCAACACGCCAAAGAAGTATCCATCACAAAGAACTGTGACTCATTTGACTGTGTAAAACGAAACGTCTTGCCGGAAACATTGAGTGAATCGTAACAAAACTTAAAACTTTTCTTCAGTCGTTGTCGTTTCGCGAAATTATTAATATATTATTTGTGTGTAAAAAGTAAAAATTATTTGTGTGAAAACTATTGTAGTTTTTATTTACTATATTTATTAAACACAATGAACGAAGCTATACGAATCTATGGCTTGCTTACCTTTAATATTCCTTGAGAACCGATGACTACAGAAATATTTACCTACATTGTGTATCATGACTCATGAGCCACATTTCAACCGAGCAGAGCCGGGTTTTCATCTAGTCTTATATTAATAATTTCGTTCAGGGCTACGGTAGACTCGATCGAAACCTTATATGAATAACAAAACATAAAAAAATATTGATTTCGAGTCGACAACATATATCCGCAAAATTCGGATTATGGAGAATTTCGTTAAATTCTAATGGCACTGACAAACAAAAAAACCGCAGTCGCCATCTTGGGTAATTAATAAGGCCGCGTTCCGTAACAGATAATTCTGCTTCGAAGTGATTCAAGGAGTTTATTATCATACAACCTCCTTGAAGTGATTACAGTGCTGACAGGGCGTATGACAGTTGCATGATAGTTGGGACCAGAATCGTTTCGGAACGCGATATTTATTTCGCTTTTTTCACGTTCCGTTGCATAATATACGCCTCGCCAATTAACACATCGCGTACGTCGCGCCAAAGAAGTAGCCATCACATAGAACTGTGACTCATTTGACTGTGTAAAACGAAACGTTTATATTAATAACACAAAATGTACTTATAAAATATATGTGTAGTCTGTAAGGTATATATCTATGGGCCTAAGTAGCCTGAAAATGCCGGCAACATTGAGTTAATCATAACAAAACTTAATACTTTTCTTCAGTCGTTGACGTTTCGCGAAAATATTGTTTTTGAAACTTTTTTTATGATAAACTCCTTTTTTATGATAAACTCTTTGTTATGTGTTCTTTCTTTAAACCTGAGATTGGCCAATTGCGATAACAACCATAGAAAAAAGAATACTAACCATAACAAAAATCAGTGCTGTCAGTCAGCGGTAATTTTATTTCTTATTTACATATTATTATTATTATAGAAACGTCTTGCCGGAAACATTGATTGAATCATAACAAAACTTAATACTTTTCTTCAGTCAATGACGTTTCGCGAAAATATTGTTTTTGAAACTTTTTTATGATAAACTCTTTGATAGGTGTTCTTTCTTTAAACCTGAGTATAGAACCGATGACTACAGAATATTTACCTACATTGTGTATCATGAGTCACATTTCAACCGAGCGGAGCCGGGTTTTCATCTAGTATATTAATAATTTCGTTCAGGGCTACGGTAGACTTGATCGAAACCTTATATGAATAACAAAACATAAAAAAATATTGATTTCGAGTCGACAACATATATCCGCAAAATTCGGATTATGGAGAATTTCGTTAAATTCTAATGGCACTGACAATCAAAAAAGCCGCAGTCGCCATCTTGGGTAATTACTATGGCCGCGTTCCGTAACAGATAATTCTGCTTCGAAGTGATTCAAGGAGTTTATTATCATACAACCTCCTTGAAGTGATTACAGTGCTGACAGGGCGTATGACAGTTGCATGATAGTTGGGACCAGGATCGTTTCGGAACGCGTTTGAAATAATAGTTCAAGAATATTTATTTCGCTTTTTTCTTTCTATTTTCCGTTGCATACTAGCTCTTATATACGCCTCGCCAATCAACACGTCGCGTGCGTCGCGCCGAAGAAGTATCCATCACAAAGAACTGCGACTCATTTGACTGTGTAAAACGAAACGTCTTGCCGGAAACATTGAGTGAATCTTAACAATAGTTAAAACTTTTCTTCAGTTGTTGTCATTTCACGAAAATATTTATATTATTTGTATGCAAAAAATAAAAAATTATTTGTGTGAAAACTATTGCAGTTTTTATTTACTAATTTATTAAACACAATGAACGAAGCTATACGAATCTATGGCTTGCTTACCTTTAATATTCCTTGAGAACCGATGACTACAGAAATATTTACCTACATTGTGTTTCATGACTCATGAGTCACACTTCAACCGAGCGGAGCCGGGTTTTCATCTAGTACTAATATAAAGGTAATTGCCTACACGGATAGCCGAGTGGTATAGGTCACCACGCTAATTACCACTGTTCACGACGTGCTGCGGGTTCGATCCTTGCATGGGACAAGCATTTGTGTGATCTTGTATCTTGAATATATTTCGCTGTAATACAATTTGTCACAGTATTTTTGCTAATAAATATGTTCCTGATTCTGACATTGTTTCATACAGGGATCGAACCTGCAACTTCCGAGAAAGAGTTTTTTATAAATACAATAAGTATGGTCCATGTTTATTTGAAATTTACCTGACAAACTACTGAATATAAATATTACTAGCTGCAGCCTGCGACTCTGCCCGCGTGGGTGTCGGTTATCGCAGCAAAATGTTGCCTTTAACCTTTCTCAGGCTCTAGACTATCTCTACGAAAAATTTATTAAAATCGATTCAGTAATTTAGAAGTGATTGTGTAACACATAGATAGACAGAGTTACTTTTGCATTTATAATATTAGTAAAGATTTCAATGACAACTATTAATGACCAAGTAGCTTATGACAAGATTTTGGCTAAGTGCGAGCGCATTTACTTCTATATACAACAAAAACAGTTTTATTTCTCGTCTTATTCAAGCTCAAGTATTTATTATTGCCATCATTGTTTTTAAAATTTGTGTTCAAAAGAACTTAAATAAATGGAGAAGTTATCGTAAAATCCTTTTTTACGTCACGAGCGCAAATGATTTGTATTCAGGCTGCTTCGAAACATTATTGACCAATCTAATTTCAACTTACATCCACAAACATTAATTAATAGTTCAGAAAAGGTGTTGAAATCGATGCTCGCTTTTATAAAAGCAATCGCAACTTTCTATCGATACTAAAACAATATGAGGTCAAAGGTCGCGTATATTGAGTACATGTGCTAGCGTGGGCCGAGCAATTATATCTATGTAGCAATCATTGTTATGCGTCAAAATGTTTAATGACATTTTCTCTGTAATTTAACTGTGTTTTTAATTATGATGCGAGTCAAAATGGTTTTATGTTAATAAAACTTAGTTGGAACCTCACTCTCTATTAAGATTAGTCTAAAAGGATTATGACAAGTTTTGGGATGTGATACGGTAAATCTAAACCTCCACGATACTTACCAAAGTGTGAAATACATTTTCACAAAGTTCAATGAAACGCCTGACTTATAAAATGTTTCTTTTTTATAATTGCTTTATGCAGCTTGAATAGAATTCTTTAGAAAATATGTTTACTATAGTGCCTGCGTTCTAGAAAGGCAGACGCGAAAAAATTTAATACAACAAAATACTGTATTACCTAGCAATAGGTTGTGGAGGTCAGATAGGCAGTCGCTCTATGTAAAATACGGTATTCAGCTAAATCCGGTAAGACTGGAAGCCGACCCCAACATAGCTTGGGAAAAGGCTAGGCAGAACAACAACAACAAAATATAGGCAAACATATGACAATTGAAAAATTTTAGTTACAAAGTATTAAGGTTGATTTTCCTATAAGTTTTTGTGATAAACACTATTACCATCTGATGCCTGATGATAAATAATAATAATAATAATAATTCATTTATTTCAGAAAAAGATTCCATAAAATATGTATGTACAAAAGAATATTAGTAACCTTACTTAAAACTATGTTAGTAATTATATGTTTGAGTCAACTTAGGTACGTGTAGTTGACTCAAAACGTGTACGATGGGACAATCCAGTTTAAGAGCAATGACACTCAGGAGACTATTAGAGCTGGCACGCACTCTGTGCAATAAGGACGCTGCGCGCTTGCGTCTGATCGCAGCGAAACAATCAGTTTGCGCGTCCGCAAACATACCAGAAGCGCTACAGAAGCGTGGCAGCCCCAACAGCATCCTGAACGCATTGTTGTACTGGACTCGAAGAGCACTGACGGATTTAAGTGTATAATTTGTCCAAAGGCTACACGTGTAAAATATTTGACAGTAAGATTTAAAAAGTGTCACTTTGACTGCACCTGAACAGCGTGAAAACCTTCGCACCAACATGTTACACCTTACCGCCAGCGCTCTCCGTTCCCTCTCAATATCTAGATTGTCCCTTAAGTCATCAGTCACAATATGTCCCAAATATTTAAACTGATGAACACGGTTCAAGATACTACCATTTAAAGTGACAGCTGGGTAGTTTACTGCGCCCTTGTTAGCGGCCCGAAATATTAGAACCTCACTTTTTTTCGTATTATACCTTAAACCATGCCCCTCAGCATAACACTCACAAACTTTAATTAGTTTCAAGAGACCTGCCATTGACGGACACAGCAGCGCCATATCATCAGCGTAACTTATGTTATTAAACGCTACTCCATCTATGTAACAGCCAGCATGCACGCTGCTGAGCTCGACAACCAGGTCATTTATATAGATGTTAAACAAGGTAGGGGAGGTTAACCCACCCTGCCTAACTCCACATTGCATGACATACTCATCTGACAGTACGTTAGCCCATTTTACACAGTTAACTTGATGAGTGTACCAAAATTTAAACACGCCTATTAATTCAGGTGAAATATTATTATTACATAGCTTAGACCACAACTTGTCATAGGAAACCATGTCGAAGGCCTTTGACATGTCCAAGAAACAGGCAAAAACGGGTGTTTGGTTGTCAGTGTAATACCTAACAGTTTTCTTAAGACATAAAATTGCCGTTTCGGTAGAAAGACCTTCCCTAAAGCTATGCTGCGCATCATGTAGTTTAACATTGTTTTTCAAGTGATTATTTAGTAAACAATCAAAAACTTTAGCCACAATGGTGGCTAAAGAGATAGGCCTGTAGTTTTCCTTATCAGATATATCCTTACTTTTATTTTTCACAATAGGAACAACGACAGTCCTCATTAAATCCTTCGGCAGATAAGCATGCGATATACAAAAATTAAAAAACATAGTCAAAACTCTGGGCAAGTGAACTCCCGCGTACTTTAAGTGTTCCACACTGAGGCCGTCGTGTCCTGGAGACTTTCCACGCTTCATACGTGTTATTACATTTTTAACTTCCTTGGCTGAATACCTTATAGTCAAGAGTTCTGTGGAAGATAGCTCAGTGGCACTGTCAACGGACGACGACCAACCCAGTGGTGAATCTACAGTGAAAAAGTCTTTAAACATGTTGGCAATCTCAACCTTATCAGTGCGACCGTCCACACTAACAGGAAAGCCAGACCCAGGGTTCAAGTTATTAGTACATTTCCAAAAACCTTTAAAATCATGTGCGCTATGAAGACTGGCTAATCTATCCATTACAATTTGTTCCTGGTTATCTTGGCACCATTTTAACTTTGATTTAAATTGCTTCCTAGATTGCACCATGTTATTATAAAGCAGTCCAGTTAGAGGCTTGCCTGCCTCCAACCACATTTGAAAACAAAGTCTAGCCTCTCTATGTGTGCCACTAACATGTCTTTTCCAACCCCTGATATAACCTCCCTTTCTTTTACATTGAGGTTTACAATAACTATCACGGGCCGCATCGCTCAATATTGTTATTATTCGCTCATACATATTATCAATAACCACTCGGTGTTCTAAATTACGACAATTTTTATCAGCACAATCACGAAATTGGTCAGGAAAGTCTATATATTTTAACATATCATTGCATATTGTAGTATATTTAGTTATCTGTTCAGTATGCCAGATAAATACCCACCAATGTTGCCTTGAAGATTGATGTGACCACATGAGCAGCAGCCGCTTGATCCTTGATCCTTAATGATGGAATGGTACATGCAGTAGAGAATACAAGGTTACGTGGAATAAAAAACGATATTTTCACATTTATGTTTATTTAATCTTAAACTAACACTGGCGCATGTAAATACAACCAGTGAGGAACGCGGCTCGCTTAAGGCACAGCCACGTAGTAATTATGTGTCTCCGCAAAATTCACAATAATATCTTAAGTTTAGGTATGGGTGTGTTAGGCTAAACTTATATACTAGAATTAAGGATACTGGCCGAACTCCAAACATGACACACATTAACATAGACGAATGTCATGGATGTATGCGAATATATAAGTAATGTGCAAACCTATCGCGGACAAGCTTAGAGGATATCGGTTAGTATTTATTACACATTCCAATAATCGTTCAAGAACGCTTGTGACGACTGCCAAGGGTGTTTGTATGACAGCCGGGACCGACGGCTTAACGTGCCCTCCGAAGCACGGGGTGCAATAAATGCTTTGCTACCCATTTAGAAGCATCATTTGAAGATGGTCCCAACAATAATTAAGACCTTATTCAAATAATAACATCCAGTTACTGCTGTTTTGGAGTGTGAAAAATACGCACACCGTATCCAAAGTAAGCTCATACGCGAAACTCGCAGATTTTAAAACATAATATATTTTTTACATAAAAAGAGCACAAAATAACATTTAATAACTTCCAATACCAATAATAATCTTACAAAACAATTAAGGCAAATTATGTAATATTGTAAATTTTAAACAATAATTTTAACCGAAATAATGTATTACGCGTTCGAGAAATGAGTGTTTAATCATTACCTACATATTCAAAATTTATAAATAAAAACAACACCTGTCCTAAAAACTGGAAATTTCTGTAAACTTTCAGTTTTTAGAAAACCTAAACATATTTTCAATAGTGGCGCGCAAGTGATTGCCCGTGACGACTGCAAAAGATGTTTGTATGACAGCCGGGACCGATGGCTTAACGTGCCCTCCGAAGCACGGACAGGAAACTTAACATACTTTCATCTAACTCGATGGATGTCAGTTTCTCAAGATATGTTTCAGGCAGGCCACTGCCCGTGACGACTGTCAAAGATGTTTGTATGACAGCCGGGACCGACGGCTTAACGTGCCCTCCGAAGCACGGATTGGAAACTTAACGTACTTTCATCAAACTTGATGGACATTATTTTCCCAAGATATGTTTCAGGCAAGCAACTGCCCGTGACGACTGCCAGAGATGTTTGTATGACAGCCGGGACCGACGGCTTAACGTGCCCTCCGAAGCACGGGTTGGAAACTTAACGTACTTTCATCTAACTCGATACGCATTATTTTCCCAAGATATGTTTCAGGCAAGCAACTGCCCGTGACGACTGGCAAAGATGTTTGTATGACAGCCGAGACCGACGGCTTAACGTGCCCTCCGAAGCACGGACAGGAAACTTAACGTACTTTCATCTAACTCGATGGACGTCCGTTTCCCATGACTAGTGTCAGGCAAGCAACTGCCCGTGACGACTGCCAGAGATGTTTGTATGACGGCCGGGACCGACGGCTTAACGTGCCCTCCGAAGCACGGATTGGAAACTTAACGTACTTTCATCAAACTTGATGGACATTATTTTCCCAAGATATGTTTCAGGCAAGCAACTGCCCGTGACGACTGCCAGAGATGTTTGTATGACAGCCGGGACCGACGGCTTAACGTGCCCTCCGAAGCACGGGTTGGAAACTTAACGTACTTTCATCTAACTCGATACGCATTATTTTCCCAAGATATGTTTCAGGCAAGCAACTGCCCGGGGCGACTGGCAAAGATGTTTGTATGACAGCCGAGACCGACGGCTTAACGTGCCCTCCGAAGCACGGACAGGAAACTTAACGTACTTTCATCTAACTCGATGGACGTCCGTTTCCCATGACTAGTGTCAGGCAAGCAACTGCCCGTGACGACTGCCAGAGATGTTTGTATGACGGCCGGGACCGACGGCTTAACGTGCCCTCCGAAGCACGGATTGGAAACTTAACGTACTTTCATCAAACTCGATGGACATTATTTTCCCAAGATATGTTTCAGGCAAGCAACTGCCCGTGACGACTGTCAAAGATGTTTGTATGACAGCCGGGACCGACGGTTTAACGTGCCCTCCAAAGCACGGACAGGAAACTTAACGTACTTTCATCTAACTCGATGGTCGTTGGTTTCCCATGACTAGTGTCAGGCAAGTGATTGCCCGTGACGACTGTCAAAGATATTTGTATGACAGCCGGGACCGACGGCTTAACGTGCCCTCCGAAGCACAGGTAGGAGATGCAGTGTTCTTCATCTTACGTGTGGCTATTTAATTGTGACTGGTGCAGGCAAGTGATTGCCCGTGACAATTGTTAAGGGTGTTCGTATGACAATCGGGACCGACGGCTTAACGTTCTCTCCGATGCACAGCGCAACTCAAGGATATACGAATTATTACAGACAATACAAGTATTATCTGTCACTAGAATATACTATTAGTTCTGAGTTCGTGAGTTCCCAAGATACATAACGGTTGTATGACATAAGTAACCTGTAGTGAACGTGCTCTGCAAAGCACAGATTGATGTTTTATAATACAGAAAGACATTTTTATCTCCAAACTAGATTCAAGCAAATGTTTGTCATTGACGACTGCCAAAGATAGCCGCTTGGCAACCGGGACCGACGGCTTAACGTGCCCTCCGAAGCACGGGTAGAACTCAATGTGTCTCCAAGGACAGCCGTGACCAGACATGACTTACCTGGTACATGGTTGACATTGAATTAACGAGCTCTTGTTTGAATTTGATAAACAATATATATAGTAAGTCTGAAGCAAAAACTATACAAATTATTTATCGAGGAATACATACCAACTCCAGATAAACATCGTGATTCGAATAATGACCAGTTGGTCATCAACTACGTCAGTTCCATACACGTAGTATCAATGGATTAATATATTTTATACACATTCCAATATTGTAAAAAGTTGAATTCATAGTAATATTAATTAACTTATTATTACATTTATTATAATTTATAATACAAATACAATAAAATAACAAACCAATATTTTTATAATTATAAAATAACGGTTTGAATATAAAATATAATAAAAGAAACAGCAATCGACAAAATAATAATTCATAAAGCCGGCTCTTCATTTCCATCATTCCATCTTCAGTAATTAATCACATTGATATCGTGTCTGAAATCATAACCTACATATCCATCAGGAAGTCGAAGCGATATAATCCTGAATTCCATGCTAGGTCGTTTCTAGTCTTCTCTTCAACAAAGTATTTTACTACCTCCTTAAGTAAAGACCAGTTGCATATTTTTTCAAGCATAATGCTTGTGACGACTGTTATAGATATTTGTATGACAGCCGGGACCGACAGCTTAACGTGCCCTCCGAAGCACGAATAAGAAACTCAACGTTCTTTCATCTAATTTGATGGACATTGGTTTCTCAAGACTTGTGTCAGGCATATGACTGCCTGTGACGACTGACAAAGATATTTATATGACAGCCGGGACCAACGGCTTAACGTGCCCTCCGAAGCACGGACAGGAAACTCAACGTTCTTTCATCTAAGTCGATGGACATTTGGTTCCCAAAACACGTGTCAAGCTTATGAATGCCCGTGACGACTGTTAAAGATATTTGTATTACAGCCGGGACCGACAGCTTAACGTGCCCTCCGAAGCACGAACAAGAAATTCAACGTTCTTTCATCTAAGTTGATGGACATTGGTTTCCCAAGGCTTGTGTCAGGTATAATATGACTGCCCGTGACGACTGACAAGGATATTTATATGACAGCCGGGACCGACGGCTTAACGTGCCCTCCGAAGCACGGACAGGAAACTCAACGTTCTTTCTTCTAAGTCGATGGACATTGGGTTCCCAAGATATGTTTCAGGTATTTGATTGCCTGTGACGACGGTCAAAGATGTTTGCATGACAGCCGGGACCAACGGCTTTACGTGCCCTCCGAAGCGCAGTTAGGAAACTCAACGTTCTTTCATCTCAGCCGACGGACATTGTTTTCCCAAGAGTTGTGTCAGGCATGCGACTGCCCTTGACGACTGTCAAAGATATTTGTATGACAGCCGGGACCGACGGTTTAACGTGCCCTCCGAAGCACGATTGTTGATGTGCTGCCACCTATCATAATTAACTGCAAGTTTGAAGAATAAGGTTATTTGTGGTGACTGCAACTTAATTATAGCATGAAAGGATCGACTGCACATCATGCCCCAGTATCAACTAGGATTCATGAAATGTATATAGTTAGTCTAAAAGACAATCTATACACACTTTCAAGAAACTTCAACGAACGAAGTAGGTATTCTCTTATGATCTATCATTACGTATCATTCATACACGTAGTATTAATGAATTAATTTGAGACACTTAGGTTTATTGAAAATTATGGTAATATAAAACAATGTAAATTACAGCACTAATCAATAGTTACTAAAGTAATTCCATTGTATTGAATTAAGTCAACTCTCAGAGGTCTAAGAGGTTACCTTAATAGATCATCAGGAATCCCTTAAGGAACCATTAACGTCTCCAGTTTTGCAGTTACACTGTCTTATTTCAGAGCGGTGAATTTAGTTAAAATAAAAATTTAAATTTCTTTAAAAAAAAAGGTGGTAGTTTCTCTTTAGTTAATTCAATTAATCACATTAATATCGTGTATAAACGTTCATAGCCTACATATCCATCAAGTAGTCATTACGACATAATTCCTGACTTCCATGCTAAGCCGTTCAAGCCAAACATAAAATTTCAGTCAGCCGGTGTCTGTACTGAGAATTTCAACTTGCGAGCGTCTCAAACTTAGATCCTAAATGTGGCAGCGTGTGTCAGTGTTCTACCAATCACCTAGGACTACGTACCTACTGTTTGAAAAAATCATAAGTTGAATTCCCATTCGAAACCGGACAAGTTTTGCAACCCAGCTTGAGAGAGCTACTGAAATGTTACGGATAGGCTACATGATGTATCGAGCAAAACTGCTCGTGACGACTGACAAAGGTATTTGTATGACAGCCGGGACCGACGGCTTAACGTGCCCTCCGAAGCACGGACAGTAAACTTAATGTTCTTTCATCTAACTCGATGGACATTAGTTTCCCAAGATACGTTTCGGGTATTTTATTGCCCGTGACGACAATCAAAGATGTTTGCATGACAGCCGGGACCGACGGCTTTACGTGCCCTCCGAAGCACGAATATGCCTGACTCTTTAACCAATTAGCTGGGCATCGGTATAAATTGTTAGGCTTTAATATTATTACGGGCGAGATGTCTGCCATTGTGGCGGAAGACATTTTGTGTATTTTGTCTCCCTGCATATGTACACGTAGTATCATTGAATAAGCATAATACATTCTAGGGCTTAATAGCAATAATCTCGTGTATATATGTTCATAACCTACATTTCCACCGGGAAATCGCTGTCAAAATCCTGGATTCTATGCTAGGTCGTTATGAGCGAGATACGCTCATAACGACCTAGCATAGACCTAGCTTTTTTTTAATAAAATACTGTGATTTGAAGATATCAAATCACAGTATTTTATTAAAAAAAACTGATTAATAAAAAACTGGTGGCTATTGAAATGAAGATAGGCCTTTCTGAATTTTTCGAGCAGGCTTGCCTGTTGCAACTGACAAAGATATTTATATGACAGCCGGAACCGACGGCTTAACGTGCCCTCCGAAGCACGGGTGAGAAACTCAAAGTTCTTTCATCTAAGTCGATGGACATTGATTTCCCATGACAGGTGTCGGGCATGTGACTGCCCGTGACGACTGGCAAAGATATTTATATGACAGCCGGGACCGACGGCTTAACGTGCCCTCCGAAGCACGGGTGAGAAACTCAAAGTTCTTTCATCTAAGTCGATGGACATTGATTTCCCATGACAGGTGTCGGGCATGTGATTGCCCGTGACGACTGTCAAAGATATTTATATGACAGCCGGGACCGACGGCTTAACGTGCCCTCCGAAGCACGGGTGAGAAACTCAAAGTTCTTTCATCTAAGTCGATGGACATTGATTTCCCATGACAGGTGTCGGGCATGTGACTGCCCGTGACGACTGTCAAAGATATTTATATGACAGCCGGGACCGACGGCTTAACGTGCCCTCCGAAGCACGGGTAAACGAAAGGAAAATAAGATACAGTCAGTGTTAAGGTTTCGTTCTCTGAAAGTAATCCGTATTTTTGTACTAATCGTCCTACTTCATTTGTTTTTTTATGTGAGTACTGAGTGAACAGTACGATAAACTATCTGGTTACTTCGATTCATTTCCATCATCTAATGAATTGTCGTGTGCCGTCATAATTATACTTATCTTATTACCTCGCGCAATATATACAAATCACTAAGCACGGTTACTTGTCTACGTTTTAACTAGTCAATTTTAAGGACATACGACTTGTGGGCAAAGCCCTTTTAATACGGCTTCTCACGTCCAGTAGAGGCATTTTTTAAACCTAAGTGTCTTGTTTTTTTGTTTTTTTTTATATTTTTTATTTATTTAGAAAAATATTTTTCTTGTATACCTAACTATCTAGCCACAATCATTTTCACATAGATTGCCAGCTCATTTTTATTGAAATTCATTCGTGTGACGTTTGATACATTTTATTTTACGCATATTGATTTTCGGAACGATTTATCGTAAGTGTCTATTTGGGTAAAGAATTTCCGAAGAAGAATTAAATAAAATATTTCCAATATAAAGTTTAAGGATACATGAATGAGTGTATCAGCTGATTTGATAATTTCAACTTTGAGTACGTCTCAAATTGGAGCCAAAATTCACACGCTGCTCCATTTTAGATGAAGCTGTCATCTAAAATGGAGCAGCGTGTGAATTTGCTCGACCAATCACAAGGGTTAATTAAGTACAGTAATAGAAATGGTCTAGTTGGAATTGTGTATTAATGACATTTGCTCACATAGTTTCGGCAAGTTTTTAATGGACGTTCCATCTCTGAATGGTAGAGACCTTTTCTCTAAAGTCGGGAAGGTACTGGTTGATATTAGAATCTGACCAACGAGAGTTGAGACTGAAAATATTTATTTTAACTGCATATTGTAACGACTATTGCTAAATGTCTCTTTCAAAAGGGTAATTTTTATTGTATATACAATTTTGATCCTTGAAAATAATATGATAACGAGTCTTGTGCTTTTCGTATTTTGTGTTAGAGAGTCGGGTCGCACAGAATGAACTGTCTGTCAACCTCAACGTCTCGGTAGCCTCAGTCACGGTCCATTGCTGGTCATAAGCCTCACCCTAGTTTTGCCATTACACCCAGTTCACGCCTACTACATCTCGTCCAACCCATCAATTTCAGGAAGGAACTGTCATTGTTATGTATTTTATACAACCTAATCTCACCAATTAAGTTGCTATGGTGGTGGTGGCAAAGACCTCTCTTAGTCTGCTTTTAGATGGTACAGTTGTATTTTGATGCCCCCAGTGGGTATAGGTCTCTCTTAATTTTCCCCATCCAGAATTCGCAGAGGGGCAGGCGGACATAGTAGGAAGTTGACATCAACTTATTGGTGAGATTGAATATCGCAGAACAGAATATGTGGAGCCTATTTCTCTTACAAAACTCTTGCTTTAAGATGACAAAGTTAGTCATTTTATGTCAGCCTCGTTTTTGCAGTCTCAACCTTCGTTGACGAAACTAGTCATCTCGCCATGACCACCACTCTAGAAACCCTAATTCTACGCTATGTGAAATAGATCATGACTATATACATACATATAATACATAATTTACTTAGTACTACTATCCACAGATCTTTTTTATAAAAATATATTATTTGTTTCAATTAACTACATAAATAAACCTAATTCAATTTAAGCTTTATTTCTCGAGCAAACCATAGATTAATTTGAGGGAAGACCTTTAATGATTATAACTACTCTAATCTTATTTTATCAATATGGCATCAAGACAGGGACCAGTTTATGCCGCTGGTGAAATGCCTTAAATATGTAGCCTCCAGCCCCCTTAGACAAGGTAAATTTCGACAAGCGTTAACGATGATAGAAATCGCATAAATGAAACTAAATGTATGGAAATGACATTTCTCTTCGATAAGTCACGTGACTAAGACTTGTCACTTTCGTACATTTGAGCGATTCGATCAGCGATAACGATTGTAGACATGTACTTTGTCTAAGGGGTTAGCTCTGTTTTCAATATCTCTTAGCCTATTGGTCTTGTGCTAGCCATTGGCCTGTATCATGCTACTCTGATGGTACTCACCTTGCATTATTTGCACTGTAGGTATAAAGATGTTATATATGATTGATTGTTTGATACTGTCATCGCAAGAGATTAGGTTTTAGCTTATCAGTGTCATTCACACGATTATTGTTCGATTATATTCGATTGCAGAATTTACAACAGTCATTTTGTTTCAACAATGATATTTTGAGTTTTGAATACTGTCATCGCAAGAGCTTAGGAGTGGTTTATTAATTTGATTTTGACCTATCAGTTGCAAACACACAATTATTTTACATATCCGACGAAATTTTCGGTTTATCTTTGTTTTAAGAATGTATCGCCGCTCCCAGAGATTCTTGTTTTAGACGTTAAAACTAGCCCATGTCTTGTGACATTACATTATATTCTTAAAAATACCTTTTTTTTTGTTTTAATTTTTTTCATCGTATTTTACTGTTTATGAACTAATTGAGATATTACCATCACCGTCATTTTTTTTATAAATGTACATGTTTTAAGGTGTCGCTCTTTTATAAATATTTATATGTTTTATTTCTTCCATTCTACACAACTGATTTTCAACTAGCTATGTTTTCGTATTGTATTCACTCGTCTTCGATCTGAATTGTAAGGTGTTTGTTGTACAAGCCTTCGGCAGGTTGCTAGCATTATTGTTTTGCCCAACTCGGGATTCGAACCCGAGACCTCGCGCTGGCAGTTGCGCTCGTGACCGTAGACAAACGACGCAGTCAATTCGTGATATACTGCTGTTATACGATAGTTGTTTTTATTATGGACTTTTTAATGCTCAGTTTGAAGATATAGTATGTAGTATATAGTACAGGCTCTGCCTAGTTTGGGATCAGGTGACCGTGTGTCAGGTGTCGCGAAATATTATTTTTTATTATTATTATTTTATAAAGATGGAGTTCAGTCTGGCGTAGAAAGACAGCATCATCTGTCACTCGGCTGCGTGAAAGTTGGTACAGCATCCTAAGGACTATAGCAGCTATGCGCGATTATAGTTAGTGCAGCGAAGGAATTCTCTGTTTTCTATAGTAGACTAATTGGTACCTAAATGATACTGTGGATCTATGTTGTTGTTTATTTTGTTATGATCCAAAATCCCTTACAACAGGTGAAGTAATAGTGAAGTAATCGAGGTTCAGCAAGCGAGTGATCTACTATTGATTGAGTTGGATTAGAAAGCGTAGTATGTGGAAGAATCATGGTGTATTAGATGTTGAGAGCGACACCTTCCTAATCTAGTTAATTCTATCTTATAAAATAATGTCTTTAAATGTAGATTTAGAATTTTCAAGTTTTTTATGTTAATTTTACTATTAAGATTTTATGGTAACGATGTTTTTGCAATCAGTTTTTTTTAACCATTATTTTTTTTTTCTTATAGTAAGTGTTTTAAGAGATCTGACAAAAATATTTTTAGTGGTTACAACATCAATTATTTACAGACTACTCATTTTCTGCAGATATCAAGCCGACCAGTGTAACTTAACGTATACAGAGTGTACCATTAAAAATACAACACACTGCAGGGGTCATACCTTGGGTCAAGAAATATCAAAAGATCTAACAGGTCCTTTTTTTTCAAAGATTACTATTAATGTGATTCGCACATTACTAGTATTCTTGTTAACTGCTATTGCTAAGCTAAATATGTGTTAGGTGTATGCGAGTGGGTTCATGTCGATAGTGCAATGGGTGGGATTCGAACCCGCAACTACATGATCACAAATTAAGACGCCCGCCTACCCACAACCGCCGTCTTAATTTGAGTACCATTTTTCATTTCCTTATTAGGTCTTTTCAGGCTCTTTCGAAACGTAAAATAACTCTAGTTGCGTAGTCAGTCCTTAAATGTAGTATTCCATTTTGAGACTCAGTTGTTGTTTGTTGAGTTGTTTGATATGCACTAGAACAGATACTATTCAAATCCAATTCCTCGTTTGTTTTTATATATAAACTAGCTGTTTCCCGCAGCTCCGCCTGCGGTCTTTTTTTTTTTAATTCTATAAACCTCACGGAGCCCGAGACCTTTCCAACGAATGCAAAACCGTGGAAATCGGTTCGTGCGTTCTGGAGTTATAGCGTCAGGAAGGAAAACCCGACTTATTTTTATATAGTAGATTGATATAAAAGCTTTTGGCCAGCAATAAATTAACAAATATTTTAGCGTTACCCACTAAGGGATTGACGTCAGCCCCTTAGGATTTGAAATTTTGATTCAATGCATTAGATGAATAATCTAATGCTAAGTTGAGATTAAAAAAACTATTGTAATTCGAAGCCCGGAACATTTTAGTAGGTTTTGCTTTTGACCCAAGGTATTAGCCGCTGCAGTTTGTTGCACACTTAACTGGTCACCTTGATTATTAACTTTAGATAGGCTAACCTCAAATATTATTATTTATATCTTATTTACCTACTTATTATAATTTATCCATACGTTTCACCGCTGCGTGGTTTAATGTTAATTAGAATTATTAAGTCCCTTATTATAAATGTCCGCGGGATAGTATTTACAAAGTCCCGGGAATTGCCTTAACTATGCTTGTTCACGTGATTTTCCTTAATCTGCATGTTTTTAAAATTATATGCAATTTTTTATTTTATAACACCCACGGCAAAAGATTTTTAGATTAATAATTATATATATATATATATAATACGTATGTTTTGTGTGTAGGTATTGAAGATGTGTTGACAAAGTGGCGTGTCGTTATGTAGAAGTAGGATCGTTTCTTCAGCAGTAGGTTTCGATACAGGCTTCTTACATACATGTTTATTTCAGTAAAATATCGTTTGGCTGAATACTGGATTTCAATGTAATTAATGCCTTCCAATTGTTATTGCCATGTTAAGGCAAGCGATGCCTCTTTTGACAAATCTGTATATTTTTAATAGAATGTATCATGTAAAATACATACATAAGGTCTGAATCATGAGATTGTGTACAAATTGAAATTATTATAGCCTTTGAATGTGTTTTTTTGCTGAATTGTTTCGATTTCGTAAATCTTTCTTTGCAGAATCTTTTTATTTTTATATATATATATAAATATATTAATATAACACATGCCCGTTTCAACTGGTGTTACTATTGTTTTTGCACGAAAAATAAATATTTGAATTTCAAGATATCTTGCTGAACTTTAAAATAGATAAATATATATATATATATAAATAATTTATTGGAAATGTATTGTTACTAAAAATATTATTATATTATACATATTAATATAATACTTGCCATAGCAAGTCTTTCTGTCTGTATGTCTGTGTGTTTTGTGTATTCCTGGCTAAACCGATTTGGATGACACTTGATATGAGGTTAGTTTCGTTCCCGCCTTAGGCTACTATTATTATCACGATAACCGACAACCATGCGGCCAGAGCCGCGGGCAATACCTAGTATTATATATAAATATATATATATATAAACAATTGAATGTCAATAAACATATTCTGGTGATGTATAAGCAGTTAAGTAGCAGTTGGAATAGTAAGTTGTGTGTTATTGAATATCATATATACATACATTTAATGAATTCTTGTCGTATTGTTAGTTGTCATACTCCTCGGAAACGGCTTGACCGATTTTCACGAAATTTAGCATTTTGGTAAGTCTGAGAATAGATCTTAAGTTTTTTTTATACTCCTAGGTGATATGGTGTCTAGCTCTCTCGAGATTTTTTGAATGAATGGTGTGCACACCGGTTTTCAAGGTGTCACTAGCTCCGACGTCCCGGGTTCGATCCCCGGACGGTTCAATGTAGTAAAAACACTTTTCTACGTTGTCTCGGGTCTGGGTGTTTGTGGTACCTTAGTTGTCTCTGATTCCATAACACAAGTGCTTTAGCTGCTTACTTTGGATTCGGAGCAAATGTATGTGATGTGGTCAACATTTTTTTTTATATGGTAGAATATAATTTGCCGGATCAGATAGTAAATTTATATATATATATATCTTAATATAATATTAATACATATTAAACAAACGCCGTGGGTGTCTATGACTTAATGCCATATTATATTGATTAAATAAATCCTAATACCTCCTTATTTACTGTACATACTACTCTTTTTGAGATTGGGCTGAGTATCTTTTATTAATTTATTCTTTTTTTTCTTTTATATTTTTTTTTGCTTTTTTTTCTTTTATATTTTTTTTGCTTTTTTTATTTTATATTTTTTTATTACGAATTACTGACTAACTTATTTTACATAATTATGTACGCCATTATAACTAGTTTTTTTTTAGTTTTTATATTTTTTTTATTACGAATTACTGACTAACTTGATTTTAAATAATTATATTATATACGTCGTTATAACTAGATTTTTTTTTGGTTTTTATATTTTTATAACCTATATAACTTAATGTCTTCATTTTATACCGATGTAGTAGTAATCATTCGGGAATATATTTTATCATAATTATTAGGACTATAATAAGAAAAAAAAAATTTGGATTTGAAGTAAGAGGTTGTCGGTATGTGGGAGGTGGACTCAGCAACCTTTGTCCCGATAGTTGTGACAGGTTATGACTTAAAAGCCAAGAGACTCAACCAACATCTCAAGAGGGTTTCATTTAGACAGCTGGGTGAAAGGATATATTCAGAACGAAGTACTTCTCTTCTTGGCATCGTATGAATCGTAAAAAGGTTCCTCTCACTGGAGATTATTGTTGTTATTTATAAATATATGTATTAATTTATTAAATTATTTTTAAGAATATACATTTACAAGTTTTTTTTTTTTTCATTATTATAATCCTAATAATGAACGATGAACCATCTTCTAATCACCCACCAGAATGTTAATGGAGCGATTAATTCAGTTTATGTGAACAATTACATTATGTAGAAAGAGTAGATTAGTGTTCTTAGTTAATTATCTACCGTACTCAGACACGTTAATGGTGACATGATATTCTTATTATGGATCCCTTGCCAAATCTATAATAAGAACCCTTTAAAGTAACTATTTATGTCTCTGAGTACAGCAGTATGTCTCGTAACTTTTTTAACGGTATCAAAGATTAATAGTGAAAAATGAACGATTAATTTAGGTAAATATTTAAATTTATTTATATATATACCTATATATATAAATTGTTTTCTAGGAGGGGTTCGTGGCTAAGTGTAAGCCGTACGGTTTGAACGAAAATAAAGGTTAAGCCGCGCTCGCCGCGGTTGGTCCGTAGATGGGTGACCATTTGTAAACATATTGAGACCCCTCCGTGCCTCGGAAAGCACGTTAAGCCGTTGGTCCCGACTGTCATACAGTGATCTTTGATAGTCGTTAAGTCATTACAATTCTGACAACCAGTCTTACTACGGAATACTGTATTACCTAGCAATAGGTTGTGGAGGTCAGAGAGGCAGTCGCTCTATGTAAAATACGGTATAATAAGTATCGTGTTTTCTACCAATCTACGACTTTCGTCATAAAATCTCATTTTTCACAGATTTTTAATCTACCGTGTCCCTACACGGTAGATTAAAAATCTGTGTGTGACCTAGTATTTGACCGGATTTATATGCCAGGTAGCAAGTTCTTACCCAGGCCAGTACCAATGTGATGTTTTCAAAGGTACATTTACTTCTGTAAAACTAATTCACCAATGACGAACGATAAACTATGGGCCGTATGCAGACTGGTTTTAAGGAGCATTTGTGCATCTGACCCCATAATTTCCTGGGTAAGACAGTCTGCCTGGGTAAGGATAGTTATCAGAACTGTAATGCCTTAACGACTGCAGAGATGAAGGTATCACAGTCGGGACCAACGGCTTAAGGTGCTTTCCGAGGCACGGAGAGGACTCGGCATGCCGAGATGGTCACCCATCCACGGACTAACCGCGACTTGAAGTCCCCTAAAAAGCATGGGGTATTATTGTCTTATTACTAATAACCTAACTAAGATCTTACAATATTTAATTACTTACTTCTTTTTATTTACGAACCTATTTTATAATATATGTAGAGACCCATGGCACTATATACAGCATCTTGATTTATACGTAAAATTAATAATTCATATTACAACGTTCATCTTTTCAAATATATGTACAAGCAATTACATTCTAACTTGCTATGTTATTTCTATGTCTTAATATTTACACTAGGGAGCAGAGGCACCTCAGACCTGAGCATGATGTATATTTGCAATTTTGAGGCTTTATTTTATTTCTATGTTCGTTTCATCGTATTTCTCAGACTAGTTTTTACATACGTCTGGTGACAAGATCATATAAATAAAGTGAGAATTCATTTTATTATGCCATAACTACCTATACAGTCTGAAATATTATGTGATAAAATTGATTTTGATGCTAAATACAGTGAGAATTTTAATTTTATATTCTGGGATTGTGACTCAATAAGGTTAGATAGCGTGGTGGTCTCGCAAATGTCACCGGTTGGATTTGACTGCTGTAATTTGCTAAAATGTATTTATATCCATATTTGCCTGAATATTAAACATAATATATTATGTCCTATGATTGGATTTGAACCAACGGAAACAACTGTCAAATTTTCAAGTGAGATGTTACATGCCACCAGAACGGAAACTAACCTATACTTATAAATAATATACTCTTTTAAAACTAAACTTATACTTTGACCCAGTGGTTAATATTTACACTTGAGTTGTTTCTGAGATAACTTGAGTCATATCTATATAATAGATCGTTCCGCATCAGAAGTCACAGTCGATTAAAGTTCTTCAACTAAAAAAATGTACATAATTACTATTTCATTAATTACCTACATTTCTTGTAGCCTACGATTTGTCAATCTGCAATTTTTTTACTAAAATTACCTTAACCCTACAAACCTATCCTATTTTTAACCTAAGTTATTACCTAGAAAACTATTTACAGACTACTCATTATTTCCACCTTATACACGAGTAAGATTATTAATACAGACTACCGTTTTGACTAGAACTTTTAAAAGATCATTGTATATTTACATTCCCTTACTTAATTTTACCTTTAAATCTAACAAAAAAATACCCGTTTTTATTAAAATGAATTAAAGAAAACATCGGTAAAAGTATACGCAATAAAAATCCACTTAATTAATGGGTTTCCGGGAGTCAAAAATCGGTTAAGGTTCATAGTGTCGCTTCAATTCTATTTGTCACACTCTACCAGTGCTGCAGGCTATTAGCCAATGAATGGTGGAAATTGTCAGATATATCTGACGCACTAGCATCTCGACGAATTTTTAACACACGATAACCCCAATAAAACGATATTATGTAAAAAAAATACCAACATAATATTCGTGACCGGCAGAAATGGGAAATTTCTAGTGTATTGGTATATTCCCGCGTTAAGAAAGATGGTGAGCTATTTTTCCTTTTTTCCTAAGCTGTTGTGGAGGACGCTACCAGATTCACCAGGTACAGTTGACAGCTTTTTCCACATATAACGACTTCCTATTTGATTATCAGACTGCTCTCCTAATAAGAGACGTAAATAGCCATGAAAACATAAATTAGGTTTAGTGTATTTCCAAGCTGTATCAGGTTCGGTTACCAGTCTTATCGGATACACTTGATTACCATTATGAAATTACCCGACCTATAATCTGACTTTTATTTTAACCTGTAAGAATGTATAAACTAGAATTAATTTTCATAATCATCGATTGTCTGTAATGTATTCAATGTTTCCTTTCAACCATCATGTTATTGTGTAAGTGGTGTATTCAGAAATATATAAATATATAATACGACGAAAAAAAATCAAACTCAGTATGAATAACTTTGTTTTGACTTGAGTAACTGCCATGCATACATCCACTATTCAAAGCTGTTTCGAATTACTCTATACTTATCTTCAGCAACCCAGATCAATACCAAAATGCATGAGTTCCCGTTAATTCCCATTCAAGTTTCAGGCCATCGAAGACCGCGGCAGGAATCACACTTTGACCATCGCTTTCAACGCGTGTTTCAAACCAATTTCAAGCTCAAGCCATCGAAGGCCAGTGCAGCATTCAGACACTGACCTCCTCCAGTGCCTGTGAATTATACCAAATTTAACCTTCAGGCCATCGAAGGCCATGACAGCACACACACACTGCCTTCCTCCAGTGTGTGTGTGACGTACCTCATCCATACAAGCCATTTAACTCGCATACAATATGTTAAAGATATATATTTCCATCATCGTATGATACAATGCACTATAAGTTTTCGCAGTTTGCCTATTGCAAGTTGGTTGAGCTTCAAACCCTCCAAATTTTTAAATAGTTCTTCAATGTCATTGATTGAAAATGTCCATCGAAAATAAATATGGTTTCCTCTGACGATTGTGGGACGTTATTTTGAACTAACCATGAAATACTGTAGACGGTAACTGTTCTCTGCAATTTTTCCTCAGTAACTAAGTTTGGTTGCCTAAACGTGTGCTTGTGTTGTTTTAAATAATTATATAAAATAAATATTTTAATTAACCCTTCAAAATTAGGCCTATATTAAGACCGACTTTACTTTAACTACAAACTAAAGTTACTCCAAAAATCCTATTATCAGTCGCCATCATAGTGAAAATGAAACATTGTTATCCCAGTAAGTGACGTAAAATTAAATTATCCAGTACTTGCTTATTTTGTTACTTCAGAAAAATATGTGAATAAAAGTAAAATTTCAGTATCGAACAATGGATCGAGAATCAGTGTTAACATCCCCTTCGTTCCCAAGCAGCAAGATTTTGACCTATACCTCGACCTAGACAATCAGGTGCTAACACTGAGTCTGGCTTGCGGTCCACTGACAGGCTACTGTACCTACAGCCTTTAGTCAAAAGATCAGAAAAACAAAAGAAAAGATAGATTACAGACTGTAGATACATTCTGAAGCAAAGAAGTACTAAATATCAGCTCGATGACAGGCATTAGTAATACCTGCAATCAAGCAAGACTTATTCGCCATAGATTCGCTGCGGGGTGCTTACGCGATGATAGCCACATTTATTTGCATAATTGGGGCTGTCATAACGAATCTCTGACTTTTTAACGTATCCTATCTAAGCACAGACCTAATAAAGAGGTAGACAAAGCGAACGTAAGCAAATGTGAAGTGATGTTAAAATCGGATATTTGAATTATTATGAATTTTATAGTCTGCTTTTTCTTAAATTTATGACTCAATTTTTCGATATTTTCTCATGTTTTGGGTGTCGTAGAATGTTGTGGGCGCGGGGCTCCATCTACTTTTTTATCAAACCTGTGGGACGGGGAGCCACGTTCACATAGAGTCACTAATAGTCAATGTTAGTGACTCTATGTCAAGTGATAGTTAAGACAAAAACGTTTAAGATTCACTAAGAAGTATTCATTACATAAAACATATTCTGTATTCGGACTTGATACTAGGATGTTTTGGAAATGCCAGTTGCATTAAATTAATCATTTCAAAAATAGGGTCCGATGAAATTTAATACATAAATTAAGTAAATAGGACGTGTAGTGTAGATGATGTAGAAGTGTTTGACAATCGATATTATGAGAAGCAAATGGGAAATTCCTTTGAAAGACAAAAAACTGTTGTTCGTGAAAGAAAACCGTTGGAATCCTGTTGTTTCATTAAAGAGCAGCTGATGTGAAATCTGGCAGAAGATGACTGATTTTTGTAACTTATATTCTTCATATCATCTTTGGATAATCTTATACAGCACTAAACAAATTTATGAAATCTAAAATTAAGACCTAAACGAAATCACTCAAAATGATTAAGAAATTAACTTACATATCCTTAAAACTGACTAATATTATGGCCACTGTTTTCAGTACATGTTTTCATATCTTACAACGAAATACTTAACTAAAATCTGCTTGGTATATATTCCGATCTTTACGAGGCTTTGTTAGTTATTTTAAGCCTGTGACGACTATCGAGGATGATCGTACGACAGCCGGGACCGACGGCTTAACGTGCCCTCCGAAGCACGGACAGGAAACTCAACGTTCTTTCATCTAAGTCGATGGACATTGGCTTCCCATAACAAGTTTCGGGCTTAAGAGCCCGTGACGACTGTTGGTGATGTCTACATGACAGCCGGGACCGACGGCTTAACGTGCCCTCCGAAGCACGGGTAGGAAACTTAATGATCTTTCATCCAACTAGATGGACATAAGTTTCCCAAGATTTGTTTCAGATATTTGATTGCCTGTGTCGACTGTTAAAGATGTTTGTATGACAGCCGGGACCGACGGCTTAACGTGCCCTCCGAAGCACGGGTAGGAAACTGAATGATCTTTCATCCAACTAGATGGACATAAGTTTCCCAAGATTTGTTTCAGATATTTGATTGCCTGTGTCGACTGTTAAAGATGTTTGTATGACAGCCGGGACCGACGGCTTAACGTGCCCTCCGAAGCACGAAATAATAACAATAATTTATGTCGCTCTTATACGCTTAATGTAATTACAATAATGTTACTCCCGACAAAACTATTTGGGACCTAAGACTTTGTAGGAGATATGGACTACTAGAAAACTTTCCTGATCGCTAATACATCTCTCTCGCATGTTGATAAGTTGGCCATCACAAGAAACAAAGCTGGTTTGTGTGGCCCACGCGAGAGGCGATATATGCTTTCATCATAGTCATCAGGGCATTGGACCTCCTAGTTATCGTTTAGGATTTGTGAACGAAACTTGTTTTATCGTAATTCACCAGAATAATGATTATTTTGTTTTGGTGATATAATTTCTTTCTTTTCTGGTTGGTCCTGCAGAACAAAATTGCGAACTCGATGGAGAAGGAGACCAGCAGTACCCTGCTTGAGATTGCATACTGCTAGGGGATTCGTTTAGGTACCACAAGTAGATTGCTCGGGAGTACATCAATCAGATATTTTGAGGCAGATTGTGTTTTCAATATATAACTTACTTACTAACAGCAATCGGAGGTAGTTTGAGTTATAGATATTGGTTATTTAATTATTTCAAAACTGTACTTATTTGATTTACTGAGTATATTTGGCATTACGATATTATGATCATCATAAAGAATATCATAAAAAGATGCCTAAAATAATGTACGTAGTTCGACAAGTATAATATATATTAATAAGTTATTGTTTTACTTTTTAATTATTTTTTTTAAATGCCATTTTTTTACTACTTAGTGAATTCTATAAGGTAATCATTGGTATAAGGGAATCAATTCTATGTGGACATTGTTTTCATACAAAAAGATATTAATTTAGACGATAATGTGCGCCTGTTCTTTCTTCATCTATTATAAAGTATTCTAAACTTACATAGTACATAGTCTAACCTAACATAAGACGTGTGCCATGGGTCATTAGTTCATTACCCTAAGTGTTTCTAACCTACCACCAAATTGGCAAAATACCAATTTGGTTGTTATTTGCCTTGGTTATTTGGAATATCACCCAACCTTTTTAAAATTTTACAGCAATTAAGTTTCAAATGTACATATTACAAACCTACTTAAACTAAGTTACGCACTGGTTCATATCCACGAGATTATCATTCAAGTTTAATAGTATTTGTTTATAGAATTTAGGTGTAGGGGTATTTTTTAAGCTTATGAACAATTCCAGATGTTTATCAAATCAAGATATGCGAGCATACTTGTTTTGTTATCCAGCTATATTTGCATGGCAATTCTCGTTACTAAAATTCATAAGTAACTAGGTATATGTTTTTCACGCGGATGTTCCGGGTACGCCCGATATGCCTAGCCAAATATTTTTCTGAATTATGAGATCATAAAACACAGCCATATTTTATTGTTAATTCTTTGTATATTTCGGGTAAACTATTAAACTTGTTTTTATGTCACTTGGTATGCTTTTTCTTTGTAAAAGGTTTTACATCCCGGGAGAGTGCTAATAGATGTTCGTTTTTTTAATATCATTATCACCTACATCTTAACTTATATTAAAAATATTAGTTATTTTTATGAAATACTGTACATTCTACTTGTCCTTTTTTAATTTTTTCACACTTTGACTGATATATTTACAACTTATCCTTGCTAGGTACTTAACTCCGTTTATCTCCTGTCCATGTCCTTTATAATCTTATGTACATACTACAGAGCGGTCGCATGTTGGATGTCTCTTCATCCTAGACTCATATAGGATTCCTAAATTTACAAAACTTTCGACATATATTTTGGAATGTATTACCTATGTCTTTTGTCTGGGTTTTGTAGACTGATAAATGGAACAAGGTTTTATTTGTTCCCTGCCGGGGTTGAGCCGAGCTTTGTGTAAGTGATCCCGGGGCCCAGCAAAAGCAAAGACGGGAACGGAATGTTTCCAGTCGGCGCAAGTCCGACATCTAGACAATAATAATCATTTTGTGAGTGCAATTTTGTGTTTTGAAGACAAATCAATACACTCACAATACTAAAATACTAGTGATATAGAACAACAGACAAAAATAACACGGTTTTACCCGCGCCTTCCCGTAGACTTGGTAGTTTTAAAACCTCCTATGATTAAATTCAGGAAATAAATTATTAGTCTGCTACACGTCATCTACATCCTACAGTAGTTTAAAAGGTAACAAACATTCATTCATACATCCAACCATCCATCCATCTATCCTTACAAACTTTCGAATATATAAACTACTAGCTTCTGCCCGCGACCTCGTCTGCGTGGACTTCATAATTGGGTCCAAAAAGAAATGAAACTATTTTTCACCCTTGCTATAGATTGCGCTGTGACAGAAAAAAATACCAAATTTCAAAGCCGTCTGCCCCCGGCTTAGCTAGGAAACAATATTCAATTTTCCCTCGGGAACTACTTAAGACAAACATGGATGTTTGGATGTTTGTTACTCAATCACGCAAAAACTGCAGAACGGATTTGGATGAAATTTGGCATAAATGTAGCCAGACATGGAAAAGAACATAGGCTACCTTTTATCCCGATTCCAATCTCAATAACATTATCCTACTAATATTATAAATGTGAAAGTGTGGATCCACACTTTCACATTTATAATATTAGTAGGATAATGTTATTGAGATAAATATGACCAATCTCTCAGCTCCCATTTATTTGAAGTTTGAAAATGTTGTCATGAGTTCCCAAAAAATAATTTTCACAAGTGAAGTTACAATCATCAACTCAGTCTTTGCTGTCCACTGTTGAACATGGGTTCCCTATTTGATTTCGAAAGTTGATGATTCGATTTTTATTATATCGAACACGGGGTCGCGATAATTCAGTTGTACGATGTTTTATTCCATCGATGCTTTATTGGTGCGATGTAACGTTTGTGCGAAAAATCCTGTTGCGAAAAACCTTGCAGCGATTGCTCGTTAGTTCGGTAATTTATTAGTTCGTTAGTATATCGGTTCGTAATGCCTATTGTTCCGTGACATATAATGTAATTTTATTTTTAATTTTAAGTTATTTTATCCTAATCTACCTATACCTAAATAACTTAAAAATATTACATTATACATTACACAATACAAAATATGCATTATACAAGTTTTGTATAATATAATTATATTTTAAGTTATTTAGGTAAAGGTAGATTAGGATCAATTTAATATGTTTAAATATAATTCATTTATGTATTGTACAAATTAAATAGAATTGTACAAATTTTTAAAATTTAATAAATAATGTTATTAATTATATGTCACGGAACAATAGGCATTATGAACCGATATACTATCGAACTTATAAATTACCGAACTAACGAGCAATCGCTGCAAGGTTTTTCGCAACAGGATTTTTCGCACAAACGTTACATCGCACCAATAAAGCATCGATGGAATAAAACATCGTACAACTGAATTATCGCGACACCGTGTTCGATATAATAAAAATCGAATCATCAACTTTCGAAATCAAATAGGGAACCCGTTGAACATAGGCCTCTCCCAAGTTGCTCCACAGCAATTGATCCTCCTCCGTCTTCCTCTGTGGGACTACAGGGAACAAAGGGCCGTGTTTTATGGTGCGCCAGTATGGGGTATTTGTTGGCTTAGTCACCAAGCGGGTTGGCGACCGATTTTTTTTTGTTTTGTAAATTAATAAATGGGGATATGTGATGTTGTAAGCTGGGAGGATATTCATTCTACGAACGTCATTTAGTTACCCTTTTACGACACCCTTGGGATAAAACGTGGTGGTATTCTATGCCGGGTACCACAAGCCCTATCAAAATTCCGATTGACAGTAAATAAAATACGTTGTTACTAAACTATCTGTAAGATTATCAATGTTTTTATTTGGTACTGGTGTTATTCTAATAAAAACAATGCATATCTTACTCCTGAAATACTCATATTCATGTTTGCTACTTATTCATCATTCATCTAAATTGATTCCGCAGATTTGAAGATAGGATATGAAATATAGTTAAATAAAATGACATGAGACAATACATTCCAAAAAATACCTCGAAATATACTTCAGACTACTTTTTTTAAACCTAAACCTAAACTAAATAGAATTATTATAAGTATATTTTATATGTCCAAAGTAATATACTGTTTACTGAGAGTACCTATGCTCCTTATTTACATTACCCCCTTAATATCTTTATATATCGTCATTTTTCGGTTGTGTAGTCCTCTTTTAATGTACAATTTATCTTTTATATTAACTTCACCCTCTACTCTTACTCTATATACACTACTCAAACAAAAAAAAAACCCGTACTTCCTACGTAGAATACTAAATATTTTATTGAACTGTTTTTTTGTAATCATTAAGTTAATGTGTTGTGTGCGTCTGAAACTATATTAAAATAAATTGGGGCTATATGGTGTAGATAAATTACGCCAAAGTTCCTAACTGCCCGGATAGCCGAGTAGTATGGCCCTCATAAAACTCTCACTACGCAATATGTAAGAGGTTTGAACCCCAATAAATACTCCAAAATAATGTTAAAGTCCATTGAGATTGTAGTTTTTCGTTAGCCTGATAATTTAATTTTTAAAATGTTTCATCAAGAGAGTGGAATTATTTCATGTTCATAAACATAATTCTATTTCGTCAAGTAAGTTGTTAAAATTAAATTCAGTTCAAAGATTATACAGGTGCAAGAAAATCAACAAGACTGCACCAACACATTGATTAAAAATTGATTGAATCTCATGAAGAGATTTTCTGCTATATGAAATTAGTGTTGCCATAAAACTAATAGTATTTACAGATTAATAAAGTAATTGAAACCTACGCTTATCTCTAATTATTGGCCTTTTAAATAATTGCCCTTGAATTTTTTTAAATAGGTTAAATTATAAGAAAAGATTTTCTGTTATATGAAATTAGTGTTGCCATAAAAATAATAGTATTCACAGATTAATAAACTACTTGAAACCTACACTTATCTCTAATTATTTGCCTTTTAAATAATTGCCCTTGATTTTTTTAAATCATAAGAAGAGATTTTCTGTAATTTGAAATTAGTGTTGCCATAAAAATAATAGTATTCACAGATTAAAAAACTAATTGAAACCTACGCTTATCTCTAATTATTTGCCTTTAAATAGTTACCCTTGATTTTTTTTTAATTGGTTTAATCATAAGTAGAGATTTTATGTTATTCGAAATTAGTGTTGCCATAAAAATAATAGTATTCACAGATGAATAAACTAATTGAAACCTACGCTTATCTCTAATTATTTGCCTTTTAAATAATTGCCCTTGATTTGTTTAAAATCATAAGAAGAGATTTTCTGTAATTTGAAATTAGTGTTGCCATAAAAATAATAGTATTAACAGATTAATAAACTACTTGAAACCTACACTTATCTCTAATTATTTGCCTTTTAAATAATTGCCCTTGAATTTTTTTAAATCATAAGAAGAGATTTTCTGTTATATGAAATTAATGCTGCCATAAAAATAATGGTATTCACATAAACTACTTGAAACCTACACTTATCTCTAATTATTTGCCTTTTAGTTTTAAATAATTGCCCTTGAATTTTTTGAAATCATAAGAAGTAATTTTCTGTAATTTGAAATTAGTGTTGCCATAAAAATAATAGTAGTCACAGATTAAATTACTAATCGAAACCTACACTTATCTCTAATTATTTGCCTTTTAAATAATTGCCCTTAATTTTTTTTAAATCATAAGAAGAGATTTTCTGTAACTGGAAATTAGTGTTGCCATAAAAATAATAGTATTCACAGATTAATAAACTAATTGAAACCTACACTTATCTCTAATTATTTGCCTTTTAATAGTTACCCTTGAATTTTTTTTTTAATTGGTTTAATCATAAGGAGAGATTTTATGTTATTCGAAATTAGTGTTGCCATAAAAATAATAGTATTCACAGATTAATAAACTAATTGAAACCTACACTTATCTCTAATTATTTACCTATAATTGCCCTTGATTTTTTTTTTGAAAATTGGTTAAATCTGATGAAGATATTTTCTGTTATTTGAAATTAGCGTTGCCATAAAAATAATAGTATTCACAGATTAATAAACTAATTGAAACCTACGCTTATCTCTAATTATTTGCCTTTAAAAAATTACCCTTGAATTATTATTTCTATAAAGATTGTGATATATTTACAACAACCCTATTAAGATTATATATTAACAGGCAAGTTATTTCCAATCTTCAATATACATTTTTAGTTAAGTTTAATTATTATTATTATACGTAGTTCTACCTTAGACCAATCTTAAGAACACTGGCAGTGACTTTAAATGCTAGCTGGATTGCTTAACCTAACTAAATATATGAATAGCCTAATTAACTAACGCAGGTTTTTTTCAACCTAATTATTTAAATTGGTACCTATACATTTTTTAACTTCCTCTTATGTTCGTTTTTTTCAAATGTACATACTTATATATTATTTTGATTATATTTATTATCATAACTTGATTATATTTACAACTACTCTTTTGCTTCGGTATATTCACTCGTGGTTGGTTTCTTCTTAATTATACGATTATAACCTAAATATCTTTAATATCTTTCTGACACACTCGACATTCATGACTTTGCAACCTTACCTTGGCAACCTAGTTATGTATATTATAAAAAGTAAGTAAGTTAATATTAATATATACATCTTCACACATGAAGTGACTGTCCTTAAATATAGGTAATTGCCCAATATTTTCATTAAAAAAAAAAAGTTAATTTACTAGCTTATTTTACGTCATGACACAATGACTGATGTCACCTATATCATTAGACGATGGTTTTAAACTATGATCGTGTCATTCGATTAACTCGAGACTTATTCCTAGTCTTTGAATCCCAAGTTAACTCAACCAATGGTTAAATATGCTAACTATTGCTTTCAAAACGCGTATTTTCATCAATTGTTAGCCTATCAAATGGTCAAATAAGTTGAAGAGTTAATTATTTAACCATTTGTTAGAATAAAATTGATCAATAAACGCGTTCTACCGAAGTTTGAAACCATTAGTTATCATATTTTAACCATTGGTTAAGTTAACTCGGGATCAAAAAACTAGGCCTAGATATGAATTAAATAACCAGATAGTTTATAGGCTTGTCTTGCTATAAAGTACGAACGATTTCAGAATGACGTCCACAAAAAAAAATAGTTTTTTTTTGTTAAAAAAGAAACGTGGTTCTAGCAATGTGGGTCACACATTACTAGTATTATTGCTATTAATAGTATTATAGTGCTTGTGTTACAATAATAATTGAGTTCACGTCGGTAGTTAAATGAGTGGGTTCCGAACCGGAAAACACTTTTCGCAAGTCCGGCGCCCTAGCCTTTAGGCTACCGCCGCTTCATAAATAAAAGGTAATTCACATTATACAGTACCCCTCGGTTTGATTAGTTCTCCGAATGTTATTGTCTTAACGACTATCAAAGATGGAAGCATGACAGCCGGGAAATAAGGAGTTATGTGCTTTCCAAGGCACCGACAAGGCTCGGTTATTCAATAGATAGATTCTTAGGTCACCCATCTAAGGACTAACCGAAACCCGTGAGGCTTGACCTTAAGGTTTAGGTCATTCCGCACTTAAAAGCCTCAATATCTCACGGATTCTTTTTAAAAGCACCTGATTATTTGGAATTTTAATAACCAAGTAACCTTAAGAAACCCGTGAGCGCTTCTGCCTACGCTTAGATGTAAGAGATGTCCATTCGTTACGTTGAAGTGAGATGTTTGGAGCGGACCAATCGGAGCGCCGAACGACATAAACGTGTTCATTGCGTAAACGTAAACTCTCGCGCAAGGCACATGGCATGTTGGTCTTACTTATGCGACAGATGTACAACCTACGTTGCAGTGGAGGAGTCGTGGCTATGGTCAATGCTCATTGGCTGATTTGGGAAGATGAGTCGAGCTTTCGGACCACGTATCTGTATTGTACATTAATAAAATGTTTATGTGCTTTATTAAACATTTGTGTTACAGTCACTATAAAATGGTGGCAGCACATTCAAGGCACTTAAAAAAGATATCACAATGTTTAAACTTAGGTAGGTAACTATAGACTCTGAAATAAGGGTTATTTAAGGTTCGCAGAGAAACGAAATAGAGAATTGAGAATTTTCTTTACTTTAAACCTCACGGCGCCCGAGACCTTTCCAACGAATGCAAAACCGTGGAAATCGGTTCGTGCGTTCTGGAGTTATAGCGTCAGGAAGGAAAACTAGACTTATTTTTATATAGTAGAAGATATTTCAATGTTAATAGAAATTTCTTATTCGTATTGAGCTAGAGTGGTTATTCTTCTTGGGTTTTTTGAATGAGAAGAGGCAATTGTCCCAAAAAGTGACAGTAATTACATTTTGGTATTATTATTTAAACTACTATTTTAATGAACTATAATAATAATATTCTCCAGACCGAATTTAGGCCTTGGCGGCCAACCTTAAGTGAGATGAGCCATGTACGCAGGGGACATTGTAGTGCACAAGTGTGTGCGCAAACACAGGTGCACTCTCTATTCCTTCACCCTCATAGTCCGATGGGTCGGCAGACCGACACGACCGGAGAGAGATCAGGCGCAGGACCAACGGCTTTACGTGCTTTCCGAGGCACGGGGGTGTAAACACCGCCACACTTCCAGTTCTCTGTTCCAGATATAGTCGTCACAGACAGAATGTATACATACTCATATTATAATTATCATCGCTTTTTTGGTGTTATATTATGGAATAACGAGTCGCGATAGTAATATCAAATTTAAAGATACCATTTTACCGAAAATGTATCAATTCTCTTTGTGTTAATATTTAAGATGTATTGCATGTAACAAGATAGCATGTTTACCCAAAGGTAAATTAAGTTTTAACCCTATGTGTAAAAAGGGTTCTACCTTTTTGGCAGAGTCATGTGTTTGAATATTATTTGAATGACATTAGGTTTTTAACTTCAGTTTAAAACTTCATTTTATTTCCGAGTCGAGATATTAGTAACAAAGAAGAAAAGGCAAGCGGTTCACCTGATGGTAAGTGATCCCGCTGCATATTATGGCCATGATCTTCAACTCCTCAGAAAAAAAGGATTGAGGAGTTGGCCTAATCCTCCTCAATGTGCAAAACAGCCTTTTTATTGGCTGATTGAGGAGGAGGGCTCCGGAACTCGTCACTCGCCGTACGCAAAGCAGTGAACTACTAAACGCCGGCTTTCTGTGAGAGCGTGGTACTTCCCCGGTCGAGCTAGCCCGATCTGTTCTGTAGATAGATGGTCTCTACAGATATGCTCTACCACTGTATTAACACATTGCTAGTAAGGTCTTTAAATACCATCAACAGTATCTATGATGGTAATTATCTCATAAAGAGGAAAAAATATGGCACTTATTCAGTTTGTCACAAATTTGAGTAGTATTAGCAGATAATTACGTCAAAATGAGAAATGGCGTTAAAATCCACATGAACTGGTAAATTCCTGTTTGATTGAATTTAGTTCAATTTTCATCCTTATGTCATGCGCGGTAAGACCTAACTTTGATTGTCTAAAATGTGAAGAATCGTAATTTGCTTGAAATTTGTAGTTAAAGTAGCTTAATCCCGTATTGATTAATTTATTTCTTATTTTTGTAATTATGGTGTTGGAAGTTTCACAATACGTAAATACATAAATCAGTAACTTCTATACAATAAAATATCACGTGGAAAATCCTAGACAAAAGGACACGTAGCGAAAATCTAATTAATGTTTTTATTTAATACAAATGAAATAGATCAAGTGTTTAAATTTCACATTAAAAATAACTAAATTGTTAAAAGATGCAAAAGAGAAATGTTTAAACAATTATATAAAATTATCAATTATCAAAGTAAAGATATTTTAAACACTGTTACAACCAACAAAATTTTAATTTCCTTTAATTTTGAATAATTAGTACAAATTTAATTAATTTAGATTTATAGTTTTGATAGTAACATTTTCGCTACATAATAAAGTTTCTGGTATCCCAAAAGAGAATAAGCCGTAGTCCCAAAGATTCAGTAGACCGCAGATATAGCATAAGAGTACGTACATATGCTGCGACCAGGAACACAGGTGTGCGTAGAAGTTGCGCGTGCGCCGTCCATGCGTAGTTGCGGGTGTGTGCGCCGTTGTTTATGATACACATGCGGAGTTGTTGGTGCGTGTGCAACGACGTTCAGGATTGTATGCGAAGCCGCATTGTAATTGTTGATTGCAGTTTTCTGTGGAAATAAGCTCTTGTTAGTATGTGAAAGTTATATAAAAGATGAATTATTGTGTATTTATAAGAGATTGCTTATATTTTACTTGTATTTTACAATTTTATTGTAATTTTGAAGAGTATAGATTATATGGTAGGTGTAATTTTTAAAGGTTAGAATAATATATTCGATTCATCTGATTCCAAATTAGGCAGAGCCTGTACTATGGTGACCAGACAACTGATAAATATGTAGGTATTTATAAATATATAAGTTTAGTTGTCTGGTTGCCATTGTACAGGCTCTGCTTAGTTTGGAATCAGACGGCCGTGTGTGAGCTGTTTCGAGTTATTACGAAAAAAAGTTATTATTTTATATTATCGAGGGCAAAAGCTACACGAGGAAAGATAATATCGATGGCTTAAAAGATGTGCTAAATACAAAATGGACTAATTACAAAATTTTGATTAATGTGACATTTTCATGGCAAATTTATTAAATGAGCGTGCTCTATCGATCGCTGTCATCCAAATGACATAATTCTGTCTCTTTGTGTCAAACCCCTATTTGTATAAAGAACATAATTCCTCCTGAAAAATTGATAGGTATGTACTTAACATAATTGTCTTGTAGGGCATCGATGTGTAGTGCGAACACTTACTAGGTAGGTTTATATGAAGTAGAAGGAGTGCGGCTGCAGCTCGAGCTGCGCCATCTTGGCCAGCAGGCGGTGCAGGCGGCGCTGCGCGGCCGCAGCCTGCGCCGAGCCCGCCGCGCCCCCCGCCCCCGCGCCCGCGCCCGCGCCCGCGCGCAGCTCGCGGCACGCCGCCAGCCGCTGCCACACGTGCCGCGGCATCTGGTGGTACCTCCACACATTACACGCGCACAAGGAACTGCTTGCTTGACTGGACGCAGTGAAAAAAGGTTTGTGCCAACTGGAGATGATCATGCCCGACAGCTGGGCTTAAGAAGGGATGTTGTGCCAACTTGAATCGCATATATCCAACAATGAATTTAATTAGAGGGTGTTGCACTAACCTAAGATTATGTCCTACAGTAGAATTAAACATAGATGTTATTCCAACTTGAGACGAACATGTCCAGCAATGAATTAAATTAGGCTAAGTTGATTGTTTGAAAAGGAATTTTCATTTTCCAGTAAGTAACATAGTGAAAATTTCCATTATTTATCTATTATGCCCACGGGCAGGACACTTGAATTTTTAGGTCTCAAAATTATCGAGGACAAAAAATTTGAAACAATTATAAAATTGCCATTTTAAGATTTTCGATACCCAATGTAATCAAATTAATATTCAAAGGAGCTTAACGGTATTTAACTTTATTTTTAATAACAAGCAATATGATGATTATCAAAAAAAATACGAGTATATGTAGGTACTTACGTTAAATAAGGGCGAATGCAGTATAGGAGTCCACAACGGCAGTAGTTTGTTTAGTACAGTGGAATTACACTCCAATAACGATTCCAATAAACTCAAGAAATGGAGGTTCACCGTTTCCGCTAGCTGAAACAAGAAAAATTTCAAAATAATAAAAAAAAAATATTTTGTGAGACTTAATCGGAATTTATCAAAATGTTTGTATGGTCATCCAGAATAAAAAAGGGCCTGGAAAATAATTGAGTAATACTTTTATTACTCAATTATTTTCCAGGCCCTTTTTTTTGTCTTTTGACGTTCGGTCTTTTTTTAATCCAGAAGACTTTTTTTTTTGCAGATTTCACATAAAACCTGTTCTCGTTGCTTAGCTGATACGGCAATCAGAGATATAGTCACTCATCTGACAGATGTCGATTGAACCTAGTGCACCCTAAAACTTAAAATCCCTTAACACTTTGAATGCCATGTAAGAGAAAATGTTTATCGTTGGCCACCGGTGACCTGCGCACGCGCAATAGCTCAATAATACCCTAGCCGGAAATCAAATCCATTTATTGACGCAACACTTGAACAAGTACTGAACTTGTTTAGATTATTAATTATTCTGATTTTATCTTATTGTTAAATTTACATGCCGAATTAAGTAGGCGAAATAAGAAGAACTGTAATAATTTTTAAGATCTGTACAACTCTATTTCAAGCAAATAAATTTTATTATTATTTTATTCTTATTCACAGGTTATGGTTGTGTCGACTCACCACTTTGGACTGCACGGTGACCTGCAGGATGCTGGGCACGAGCTTGCACCAGAAGTCCAGCAGGATGCACAGCGTGGTGTAGTGCGGCTCGCTGCTGGGCGCCGCCGCGCCCGCCAGCTCCTCCAGGTACAGCGTCCACAGCTGGCACAGCACGAACGCGTGCAGCAGCGCGTTCATGCGCTGGCCCGCCGGCTTCGATTGCTCCACGTACGACGACATTATGGTCTGCGTAGCGAATAGAAACAGTCAAAATACTTTACTGTACTAGACACAAAGGTAAAAAAAAAATGGACTTGAACTATAAAAAATGTATGTACGCAATTTTGTTTATACATTCTCAGTAAAAAGTTCCAAAAAATATGCTTAAAAAACCAAACTACTAAATCTTAATGGGCTTTTTCTTGATCCATTGACTGAATAAGTTTAGATAAAATGGGTTTCCTTTCATTTTATTTACCAGGTTTGTCAGAGAAATTTGATACTTATGACCATCTCTATCGATTATTGCTATAAAAATTTCGCGTTTTTATCCATTCAATACCAGTGTCTAAACACAGCGTACTTCGAAAAATCTGTGAATGAAATTCGAGTATATTTAGAAAAATTGCTTTTTGTATAATTTGCTATCTTCAATATTTATAATACTTTGCCGGATAGCATTTAAAATATCCATCTTATGTTTAAAGCACAAATTTGATGACATTCTGCAAAAACTACGTTTTGGGAAAGTTACGTTTTGCGAAAATGGCGCTAAGCAAAAGAAATCAAGTAGATAAAGGTACCAATTGTTTACGACGAGCAAGAAGTAGCGTGTTACCTGTATGTAGTCGGTGATGTGGCAGGTGGCGTCCTGCGGCACGGGCTGGTGCAGGTGCGCGGGCGCATGCGCGTGCGGCAGCTGCGTGCGGCTATTGCACAGCGCGCCCATCACCAGCCATGAGATCAGCCGCACGCGCGTCACGCACTCGCACACCTCGCGGGACCTGACACAACGGAGATAAGGTCAATCGTTATACATGGGAAACCAAATGAAATGCACGGAAAAAGGTGGGAATTTGTTAACAAGGATTAGGTTATGACCAGAATGCAGATCAAGGAAGCTGATCCTAGATCAAAGAAAACGGACGCAAAAACTTAAAGAAATGATTAAGAAGAATAGTTTTTCATTCAAGCGAGGGAAAAAATTTTGACGCCATTTGCACGTATAGACAATTTCAACAAATAACTTTTAATCGCCCCACTGTATACCGCTGCTGATATTGCATGGTTAAATCAATACTACATATCAACTGATCCAATGCTAAAGTAACTTTGTCTGTCTGTCTTTTTGGCGCTATCACGGCTAAACTGCGAAACTAATTTTGACGAAATCAAGAAAGGACATTCTGCCCTTTCTTGATTTCGTGTAGGGGGCCAGATGGTACGATTATATAAAAAAAACAGCTAAATAGGAACTTTTCAATTTCTATAATCGAATTCTATACGCACGGTAAATGGCTTCGGTCGTTAGGTAAGTCTGTAAAAGGAAGATTTGGGTAAGTTGGATCAGAAAATAGAAGATATTTTAGGTAACTTACCCTGGCAACGATGCGCTGAGCCATGGCGTCATATGCCTGGCGGGCGGGGCGCGGTCGGTCCGGCCGCGACTGTGTTCTAGCGCCAGCTCCATGGCCACGTACTGCGCTATACCACCCTTCACTATGGCGCCCAACGTGTCCTCATTCAAGCAGATTAGGTTGCGGTTCACGATCGATTTTGAGACAGATCCCTGGACACAAAGAACAGGTTTTAAGAATACCAGATATCGTTTGTTACATAGAAGTAGTCACAGGTTCGAGTCCTACCAGAGATTCAATTTTTTTCTTAATTCTCTTTGCATTTAATTTAGAAGTAATTGTTCCGCATGAATGCCAACCAATTTTAACGGTAAATATTACAATTATTCTATAAAATATCTAAAATGGTACAAATATGATCAAAGTTTTATATATTGACGTTTAATATTTGAATACCAGAATCATCCTATTTTTCTCTTAAATTTTCTGTTTCGTAACGTACAATTAAGGTGATCTTAGAAAAGCTACAAAGTGCTTATATAAGAATTCGACGGAAGAAATACCATCATTATCATCTTCATCTTGTCAGTCCATGCCCATCCACTGCGGAACGTAGGCCTCCAGAAATACATCTTGTCTCCCTAATGTTCCAGACGTGATATCAATGCTAGTCGAGTGAGTGTGCGTGTGGTCACCTTGATCTTGTTGAGCAGGTGCGGGTCGTGCAGCAGGTCGATCATGTCGGGCAGGTGCGGGCGCATGCAGTCCACGGCGCCGGCCGCCACGTCGCGCGCCTCGCCGCCGCCGCCCGCCAGCTCGCCGCACAGCTGCGGCGGCAGCACCAGCCGGCAGCCGTGACCTGCGCACCACCACTCCTTAGCACTTATGCAGGGGGGACCACGATGATGATGCTCCTGATTGCTCAGATTGGATTTACCGGCGCTTTGCACCCTTGAGCAGCGTGCTTCAGTACCAGAACGCTCGAAAAACGAACAAAGAATATTTGGACTTAACGGTGCACTTAAAAAAATAATGGTGACTTTAACTTTAGAAACACGAAACAAAACCACTTCCACAAATACTGACTTTAGAAAAACGAAAAAACAGGACATAAAAAGCACTTTCAAAGTGTTTTATCAGACAGAATCATAAGTCTAAATTCCGACTTACCTTGCAGCACGAATTGTATCAGTATGAAGAGGTTATCATCAGGGATGGTGGTCTTGGTCCTCAGAGCTTGCACCAGCTCGAACACCAGCACTCGGCAAACCATCAGCTTGTCACGGTCGCGGGTGAACACGCGGGTGCACACTAGGCTCATCTCAGATATAACTGACAGTTTGAGTACGAAGTTTTGAGCCCCGTACTGAATGATCTTGGAGATTGGTTCGAGGATGCTCTGTGAAGAAAATCACAGGGCTAATTTACATTTGAATCTCCCTTTCTTACTTAATTACTTTTTCGTAGGGTTAATAGAAACCAGCCGGAGTCGAGCAGAGAATGCGCGAGTGATCCCACGACTCCGGCCAAGGCAGAGACGGGACCGGGGTGTTTTTGGTCGGTGAAAGTCCGACATATCCCCACGTCGTGCCCTCGGCGTGGGTTGAAAGCATTAGCTTTTCTCCCCGAAAAAAAAAAGGGTTAATAGAAACGAATTTAAACGAAAGTTTTAAATCGGTTTTAGAAGATTTATGAAACCCAATTTATTTCTGGCTACTTGTCACACACTCGACTGTGTATTTCCTAAAATCTGTAGAACTGTAGCATGCAATTTTCTCGAAAACTTAAATTCAACAAAAACATCACTGAAAATCAAACGGAACTTCAAGACATGTAGTTTATAAGAGCACAGCCTTTTATTTTGACCTGGTGGAATCCGTCATGGACTACTTCCGCCTGGGGAAAACGGACGAGCAAGCCGGTCTCAGCTAAAGACACCGGAGTATATTCCTTCATTCCCGTTGCTGAGGACCAGAGGTTCCAGCGCCTCGGGCGCCAGGCACTCCAGGTACATCGCTACGTTGTAACCACCCACCTTATGCTGCACCGCTCCGGGTATCTTGAGCGCGGCGGTGGCGGCTCTGAGCAGCGGCATGACGTCATCCAGCTGGTGCAGCAGCAGCGCGGCGGCGCGCAGCAGCGCCTCCAGCTGCGCCACCAGCGCCGCGCATGCGCTCAGCGGGCCCAGCGCCTCGGGCGCCAGGCACTCCAGGTACATCGCTACGTTGTAACCACCCACCTTATGCTGCACCGCTCCGGGTATCTTGAGCGCGGCGGTGGCGGCTCTGAGCAGCGGCATGACGTCATCCAGCTGGTGCAGCAGCAGCGCGGCGGCGCGCAGCAGCGCCTCCAGCTGCGCCACCAGCGCCGCGCATGCGCTCAGCGGGCCCAGCGCCTCGGGCGCCAGGCACTCCAGGTACATCGCTATGTTGTAACCACCCACCTTATGCTGCACCGCTCCGGGTATCTTGAGCGCGGCGGTGGCGGCTCTGAGCAGCGGCATGACGTCATCCAGCTGGTGCAGCAGCAGCGCGGCGGCGCGCAGCAGCGCCTCCAGCTGCGCCACCAGCGCCGCGCATGCGCTCAGCGGGCCCAGCGCCTCGGGCGCCAGGCACTCCAGGTACATCGCTATGTTGTAACCACCCACCTTATGCTGCACCGCTCCGGGTATCTTGAGCGCGGCGGTGGCGGCTCTGAGCAGCGGCATGACGTCATCCAGCTGGTGCAGCAGCAGCGCGGCGGCGCGCAGCAGCGCCTCCAGCTGCGCCACCAGCGCCGCGCATGCGCTCAGCGGGCCCAGCGCCTCGGGCGCCAGGCACTCCAGGTACATCGCTATGTTGTAACCACCCACCTTATGCTGCACCGCTCCGGGTATCTTGAGCGCGGCGGTGGCGGCTCTGAGCAGCGGCATGACGTCATCCAGCTGGTGCAGCAGCAGCGCGGCGGCGCGCAGCAGCGCCTCCAGCTGCGCCACCAGCGCCGCGCATGCGCTCAGCGGGCCCAGCGCCTCGGGCGCCAGGCACTCCAGGTACATCGCTATGTTGCCTGCTATCACTGTTATTTGCTGTAACAAGTGCTTTTTTTTAGTTGCCAACCCTATCGCCCGGTTACTGAATTCAGAATTTCCACTAGAGAACTTTTCAATGTGACCGTGGGGTTACGGCGCAGAGTAAAACCCTCCCTCTCTACCCTTGCGTGTCGTAAAAGGCGACTTAGGGATCAAGAAACTAGAAGAATGGGCAGCAGCATTCACCTGGAGAAACACAAAACTGTGGTCACCAACCCGGTTGCCAGATTGTTGACTAGGGCAACAAAGACTCATGATGCACTAGCACACGGCCCCCAGTTCCCGGTAGACCCACTATTCGCGGCCACGATAGCATTCGCGGTCACGGTGGGAAAGAGGGTGTTAAGAATCCCCGGGTAACGGTAGGCTACCAAAACCGACAACTCCATCTGAACAATGAGGCTGGAAGATCATCTTGCGGAATCAGAAGTAAAGCTAAGAAACATGAACTGGAAAAACTGGGGTTACAAAGAAAGAAAGAAAAAAATATTTTGGCTTTTTCTCCTTATCAACAAAAAGCTACTTACATCAACCGGCAATGTCTTCTTGGAGTTGAGATGTTCAACAACCAACTGCAGTGGGCCGCAGGGATACAACTCGTTGAAATCAACAAACGCTTGGGCTATGCTCTTGAAGAACATCTGCCGTTGTTTCTCTGTAAAAAAGACATTTTATTAGAAACAAACAACTTTTTAGCACCGCCAATATAAGTTTATCTTACTGAAATGTGGTCAAAATTTTTTGAAGCCTAACGTTTAACCAGGTAAATGGCTGGTCACGATTAATGACCATAGCCCCTCTTGAAAGGAACAGCCTATCAGCCTTAATGACCAGTTAGTCCTCGCAGATCAGCCAGGTCAGCGATGCGTGGCAGGCGCATGTTACAGAGCTGCTCTACTCCGCAGGTCCCACCTGGTGTCCTCTGCAGGAATATCTGCAGGAAGACGTTGTTGGGCGCCAGCTGGTGCAGCACGCAGCGCAGGAACTGGTGCGCCACGAACACGGCGCTGCCCGGCAGCCGCGTGTTGGTCTCCGCCTGCCACGAGTAGTTGCCCAGCTGCACCACCCTGCACCCACAAACATGTTTGCTACTAACTAATTTCGTTAAAGCAGAGATTTTGCTAAATCAATAGATATTCGTGAAGAACAAGGGGTACAAAAGTTTAACTCAATTTTGGGCCCAGACACAAAAATGGTGAGTTCAATAATATAAATCCAGAAATTTTTATCCCAAATTAATTGCTAAAATGACACAGCTCGATTGGTTAGGTATTTGAATGTCGACCCTAGTCGTAGGAAGATAAAGTACAAATTACCTGCTGACGTTATGTAACAGTGCCGGGAGCATGCCGGCAGCGGCGGCGGGCTCTCGGTGCACAAATGTAGCCAACACTATGATGCAGAGACCCAACTCTTCATCACTGTATTGTTCGGCTGCTGTGCCACATTCCGCGCCTAATACAGATTATAGGATTAGATTTTTTTTTAATTTACTTAAAACATTTTTTTAATGCTATAATTTAAGTGAAATTACAAGGGTGTCATCAAAATGGTGGGTATATGTAATGAGAAGTATAGTTACAGCGGTAGCAGAGCTGTGGGTCGGGCCCACGCGGGGCAGGCTGCGCGTGCGCAGCGCGGCGGCCCGCGCGCGACTCGCGCTCCCACCACGCCCCGCTGCAGCCGCCGCACTCTGTACAATACACACTACTATAATGACAATAGTAACATTAATATCCCTCGTCGTTTTAATGCAAAAAATCTTTTTAAAGTATCAATGGGGATCGGCCAAAAAAATTTTGGGGAGAACTGAGTTATTTGAATAGAGTTTAAGTGATTAAGTCTGAACGCGAAAGTTAATTTCTTATTTCTGAAACTGTTGAAAAGCATTCGGAAAATTCTAATGTCAAGTGATTTCTTTAGAGTTGTGATTACATTAGACTGACCGAAAAACTAAATAAAAACAGACTTTCTAAAACCATATGAAATTATTATTGGTACGAATTACATACCGACAACATGGGGTGGCGAACCAGCCTGTGCCACTTGCCGCGCCAACCGCCGTGGAGACCTGCAAACATAGTACTGTCTTAATTTGAACTCTATGTGCAACGCAGTAGAGGTGAACTATTTCAGCAAACATTGTGAGTAAATTAAAATCTTTCAAGTTACGAAATACATACTATAGTGTATTAACAAAAATTTTCTGTCAATTACCTGCTAGTTTCAGTGGAAGTCTTCTTGTTCAGATCATGGGGCCGGCTGGTGGGAGTGGGAGTAGGAGTAGCGTCCCCATCAGAGCGAGAAGAATCTGTTTTGTCCGTTGAGTCATCTATACGAAACCAAAGAACCATATCAAATAAAAACCAAAAAATATTGCAACAACAAGCAATTTTGATTTCACTTTTAAAGCATTTAAGTCTTTATTGCTAGGAGACAAAGAATATATTTCCTTTGAACATACCTGGCGGTAGACTTAATGCCTCCCTGACACGGTCCACAAGAGCGTTGAACACTGGATATTGTTCCTTATTAGGCTTCGGACCGATAGGCAGCAGCCTATTAACAAAAACGATGAATATAATATAATATCTGAAGGGTCGACGTAGATACTTTTATGTATATTTAAAAAATTATTAAAAAAACCTATTAAAAAAAAATATTATTAAAAAAACCTGTGGAGTTTATCCTGTTCCTCTCTAGAATAGTATTTTGAAACCGCGGGTCCCATTTATAATTTTGTTACTTGCCATGACAACATTTTTATTTAAAAACCATGGCATTTTGCAACCAAGCTTCTTGAGCCCTTTTTAAGCTTGATTTAGATCAGTAATGTGTAGGTGCCGTACCTCTCCGTCGGCGGTATGTGGAAGGGTTGGTGCGCATGCGGCGTGAGCACGGGCGGCGGCGCGTTCCACGCCACCTCCATCTTGGACAGCGGGGACTCAGGAGACGCGTACGCATAGCCCACGTTCTTCGCTATACCAACAAATATTATTTTAAGCTTCCTTCTTAAATATAATTTCAAACGACAAATTGCAGGCACAGTGGAAAAACAATGATGTAAAATAGCAAAGTGATTTCTAAAAGCTGAACTGTATAGTATATTACTTTATCATTGAGCAAAATTAAGTTTCTTTGCTCTGTCAAAAGAGGATTTTTACTGCGGCCAGACTCCATATTCAATAAAATCTTTCGGGAAAAAATATTTATCTCTAATTATTTCCGCGGCGTAGAAATGTATATCTGAATCTCAACCTTACACAGGACATTAAAATCAAGGCGCAATATAAAATATATGGTAATAAAAACAATTAATGACGTACCAGGGCTCTTGATGTGGTGTTGCGGCGGAGAGCGCGCGTGCGGCCACTGGCCGAACTGATTGTCTCCATTGGAGGATGGAGCCGTGTCGGGGGACGTACTGCTACCCACTGCCATAAGAAAAGTTACTTGTAGTATTTAAGTACATCAGTTTAATCGCTTTCACAGTATAAATCATCATTCATCATCAACCTGGAATCAACCCACTCTGGCTCTATAGAGTACATAGACCTCTCTTTTGCCTCCTACTATATGTGTCTGTATGTAGTATGTCCTTCAACTATTTCTTGCCACTGCAGGGTCAATAGGCCTCTTCTTACCTCCCACTATAAGTATCTCCTTTTTTCTGCTTGCCATTCGTCGTCAATTGTGTCATGTTTACTGATGTATTTTGGTTCTGTTAGTAGAATACTGACGATGTCAAACTAAGTCTAAAAGATCTCGAAATCCTTTTACTGGCTAATTCAGACATCACTAGATCAACTAGTTATGTGTCTCATCGACGCTGAAACATATCATCACAAATACAGACCAGTTAAAATTACTTTTGCTTCATTCTTCAAGGAGCCAGAACAGCTTCCGAGCCAAGCTCAAGCTAAAATAATTATGTTCTCCATACCGATAATCCTCTTCTGCTTGCCTAGTATCTTTGCCCGCGGCGATGCCTGCTGATGTATCTGATCCGGCCAGATCTCCACTGACTGACCGCTCATAGGCGTCGATTTCCTGTTACCACAAATTCAAATATTTTAAATCATCACGGCTATAATGTTAGATCAGTAAAGTTGACAGCATATCGCGATTTAAGTGGACATGGTACTTCCAAATTCCACTATTACAGTCGGATCAGATCCAGTCGAAGGAACTTATTTCATAAATAAATTTTAAATGTAAAGTTTGTTAGTTGATATATTTTTTTCCTTATGTCGAAGCTTTCCAACATTGAAACACAACGACGTACAACTAAAACAGAAATTCTTGCGAAATCCTGCTGCCTTGCAAACTTTTTTAGGGTCTCTACAAAATATTTGCTGTTATACTTACAGGTTGGAAGAATCGCTGCCAATAGACACGGAGGAGCTGGTTGACAACTGATGCGCTGACCGGGACCCTATGGCTGTCTGAAAACATTTCACAGATATTTCTATTCATACATTTTATAAAGTACTCAAAACATCGGTCCTCAATCTTCGGTGGTAGTGATGCTATCAGATTCTCTTATTATATTTGCAAGTTGTTCAAACATTTCATCTTCAATTCTCGACGACACAACGTCGAAACTTTAAATCCTCTTGACCACTTGGAACCGATTGAATAAAGTTTTTTTTTTAAGTCATGTTAAAGAACTACGTCACACTTGACACTCCAGTCGTCTGTAATAGTCGCGAGGGCCATGATGTCAATTTGTTGATATTGGTCATAATCCTAGTGAAAGCTTATGTTCTTTGCCTCGTTCTCAGCTTCAATTACCAACGTATTAAGTCAAGCGATGATCAGCGTTACTAAAGCTAAGTATAAATAAAACAAACACATGCAAAAATAAGGCAAATATTCTAAATCTTACTATTTTACTGAGCTGAGGATAAGCGGTAGTAGTGGCTGGCGTTTCTACCTTTGGCGGGTCCTCATAGTGTGATGGCTCGTCGAATGAACCCTAGAATACATGGTCCTGTTAATACATAAATAATTTTCCTTAGATATACCAATACAGCAGATAAAAGCCTATGCTAAAGCTGACATTTAAAGGCGCTAAAGCCGAAATTTTCCCTCATTAAGCTGTGATGTCTTAAACGAATTCGTTTAAAATTTAATAACTGATCCACGTTTTCTGAACCAATTTTTTTCGTATCATCTATATTAAATTCCAGATCAAGGGTTTGATGAAAAATTACATCTCATAATAGACCACAGTAAACCCGAACAAGCAGAATCTTTCCATTCACGTACGGTACATAGTACGCAAATTCACTATGAAAGTAATGAGGGTTCAAAAAATTCAGACCAGAGTTTCCAGTCTCTAAGCCCACTCACCGGTGCCGTACTCCCGTGGACGGTGGTGTCGGACTTGTCGCTGGTTTCCGGGATCGCGATCAGCTCGCTCTCCGAAGACTCCTGTTCCAGGCTCCACTGCTGGTACCTGTGGAATAACCTTGTGTTACCTTCCAACAAAAGTAGCAAAAATATACAGATTTTAGTTTCGTTCCAAAATTTTTAATCTTCATTTGCTAAAAAAAATTTCCCAAATGGACCCATTTACTTTTCTTTGAACTCTATAAATATTTCACAAGAAATTAGTATATAATATATAGATAGATAAATAATATATATAGTATTTATAGTATACCTCATGTCTGCATGCTCCCGACTGTGATTGTTATGCCCAGTTTAATATACTTTACCATGTTTAAAGAGACCATAGAATCCCCATTGAGTAGATAATAGTTTTAAAAATGTGAAATTTTAAAATTAAGGGTAAAAAAGATTGTCACACTTTTACGCAGAAAATACTTAACTGAATTGGACAAAATTTGAGTGCACAGAGTTTAAACCCAGAGTTGCGTATCATACGTCCCGACTTTTTACCGATAAGTCCTCGAATGAGACGAGATGTACGAGATGAGTGTAAAATAAATACATAAATAAATATATACAGTATATCAGTACTAAAGAAAAGCGAGTGTTGTCAATATTAAAAATGTTAATCCTAGTGTTTCCACTTTAAGTAATTGCGAATTGGTGAACGTCATAGACGATTTGTAAAAAAAAACAAAAAGGACCCACCATCCAACACCTATGAATACAATGTTTAACCACGAGTCTCATTACAACAGTATCTTAGAACCCAAGCAATAAATCAAACTTAGAAACACTTCGAAGTAACAATAATTAATATCAAAACATTGTTTTTCTTTTGGTACTCGAAGATGGAAATATATATTATTATTTGATATAGTAACACCGAGACAGAAGTAAGATAAGAACTTACCATCCGGGTTACCATAATTTCATACATTTTATGTAGTTACAACACTCGTTCTCTCACGAACAAAGCTTGCCTGTTGATGAAATTAAGATAGCATGTTATGTAAAATTGTCAAAGGATACAAAATATTTAAATGATTTTAAAAGCTTTTGGGTAAAGGCAATAAACATTGCCATAAAAGACTTAGCAATTGTGTTTACATATTTAAATTATCTCAATTATATCTTACCGTAATAATTAAATAACTTTCACGTACTCACTGAATTACAAAGAAATTTTTATTTTATAATATTTTGTCCGTTTTCAAGTACTTATAAGGTTTTAAAAAAAAATTCGTTTTTTTTTTAATAATTTTACCCGAATTTTGCTGTTTGTTTTTTTAAACTTCTCCAATTTTTTTCCATCACTTCTGACTGCTTCAGACATATTTTTACGATAATACGAACAATACGGATTTCCGTGTATAAAAGTGTATAGATTTGAGAGGTGTTTATAATATTATTATGTTATGAATAAATTGCCATAAGTCGTGTAAGCTTTGTGTATATCTATCTATACTTTATTATGTTATAATACGTAAAAAATATATAATACATAAATTTATTATGATAATTGCAATTAAGGAATATTACATAAAAAATAAAATAACTCCGTAGTCATACATATATACGAGAGGGTCCAAATGATAATGAATGAAAGAGGAATGTATACACAACACCTATTTTTATAGTTATATGACTGAATTTATTCTCCATGAGTTGTTGCATGCAAAAAGGTCCCTAACAAATAGGACAGTGCATGCAATATCATTTAACTCCAATATCCTACTAATATTATAAATGTGAAAGTGTGGATATTTGGCTGTTTGTTACTCAATCACGCAAAAACAGCTGAACGGATTTGGATGAAATTTGGCATGTATGTAGCCTTTGGCATGGAAAAGACCATGGCTACCTTTTATCCCGATATATAAGTAGTTCCCGAGGGAAAATTGAAAATTGTTTCCAGCTAAGCCGTGGGCAGACAGCTTCGAAATTTGGTATTTTTCTCTATTACAGCGCAAGCTATGATGCGGGTGAAAATTTTATTCCATTTTTCATTACTTTTACATTTCTTTTTGGACCCAATTCTGAAGTCCACGCGGACGAATTCGCGAGCAGAAGCTAGTGAATAATAAATCAATTAGGAAAAACAGACGTGCACAGAACTTAGAAGAAATTGTGAATGTGAATGATCAGGAATACATTAATAAAAATAAGCAATGATCATTGAAATGATGATGATGATGATGAACGGTTAAGGAAATTGATGATATGTTGAAAATGATGAATAAAAATATAACTAAAATTATATAATTATGTTCATAATAATATTGCTATACAAGATGAAGGTAACGCTGAATTTCGATAGTCATAAAGTATAAGGTGGTTGAAAATTATGTAAATGGTTGGTCTCACATTATACTAGAAATATAAATTGTTCGAAACGCAATCAAATACACACAAATCCATTCATTGACGTTATGGAACCCTAGGTATTCCTGTAAAGTTATCCTCAAATAAAAATGTACGACTTACCTATGACTGAAATTTGTCACTTCACACACAAATAACATTTCACACATACATAACACACAATTACATTCGTTTAAGAACACGTTTAACAAACTCTTTCTTCTAGGGTGGCAAGGCGCCGGATACTGGCTCCTGCCAAAAAACGCTTGAGTGGCAAGGAGCAAGTATCTGGCTCCTTGCCACCCGAGAGGTTAAATCACTTTATATTTATTAACACTTTATTTGTATTCGAATTTTTGAGATCAACTCACGACACAGTCGTATGCACATCACTAAGCACCACACTAAGGCTGAACGAAAAAACCGATGAAAAAAAAAACCGGCCGGATGCGAGGCGAAATTTTATTAAAAAATATAAAGACATATTTTTTTAACTTTCGTGAAAATACCGTGGGAGACGCGCTCCGCAGTTTATCAGATGACTGATTTTTTCGGGACGAAAAGAGGCTTATTTGTTATCCAAGTGTCACCTACCTCTAGCATACCATATTTTGTCAATATTGTTCCAGCTGAGCATATTCATATAACATATAGTTTTAACGCATATAACACATTAATAAAACCTGGAGAGGGCCACCCCTATCACTTAAAATACCAGCTTTTAAACGTCCCACTGCTGGGCACAGGCCTCTTGCCATATAGGGAAGGAATAAGCATTTTTCACCACGTTTCAGGCGATTGCAGATTCCAATTTTAGGAATCCAAGTTCTTCACGATGTTTTCCTTCACCGTTTGTTGGTATTAGTCTGGGTTCGAACCAGCAATCATGTGAATTCAAATCCGTTCATTGAACCTCTAGGCCACCACACCCATTTAGAGGTAATTTAGGGCCATCAGATAGGGGTATAAAAATACATGTTGGCCGATTCTCAGACCCACCCTATGAGATATACACACAAAATTTCATAAAAATCGGTCAAGGCGTTTCGGAGGTGTCTGATGACAAACATTCCGACACGAGAATTTTATAACGGGTGATTCATTAAGAGGTACTTTTTTGTCTATGTATTTTTTGACAGATAAAACGTGAGTCATATTAATCTATCATGGTATATTTGTTCAGTATAGTTTGACCACATCCAGCACGTAGTGAAAAAAATATTGCGACTGCAGCTGAGAGTGTACGCGATGACCGCGAACAATCGATTCGGCGCTTTTCGCAACAGCTCGGCTTGCCATACACAACAACTTGGCGTATTTTACGTAAGGATCTTAGCTTAAAAGCATACAAAATACAACTCGTGCCCGAATTGAAACGAACTGATCTACCAAATCGTCACCGATTCAGTCTTTGGGCTCTTGAAAAACTTGAAGAAAATCCACTATTTTCTTTGTTTAGTGATGAGGCGCATTTTTGGCTTATCGGATATTATTATGTCAAAAACATAATTGCCGTATTTAGTCTGAAGAGTCAAGAGCTGACATTACATCTAGACAAAAGCATTTGGTGTGGTTAATGGGCCGGTGGAAACATCGGTCCATATTTCATCAAAAAAGAGGCCGGCCAAACGTAATCGTGCCATGATAACGGAATATTTTTTTCCTGAAATTGAAACTCATGATCTCCAGGACATTTGGTACCCACAAGATGGCGCTACTTGCCACACAGCACGAGAAACCATGGTTTAATTGCGAGAAAAATTTGGTGAATTGTTTCTCGCTTCGGACCGGTGACTTGGCCGGATAGATCCTGTGGCATCACACCCCGAGACTTTTTCCTTTGGGACTATTTAAGTCCCAAAGTCTATATGGATAAGCCGGGTACGATTGAACAACTGAAAGCCAACATTACTCGCGTTATTCGCCAAATACCAGTCGCAATGCTCGAAAAAGATTTTTAAGTTTTGAAAAACCTCTAAATGAATCACCCATTATAATACTGCTTATAACTAAAAATAATGTCGTGATACTTGTAATACTAACTTTGTAAATTGTTGATCCATTAGTTATTCTCCTTTCCTTGCTTGTATACCGACATAATTATAATTTATTCTTTTACATTGCTTGTATTTCGTCACATTCTTTCGACTGGGTCGTTGAACTTCAACTATTGCAATCTAAGGTACATTTGTGACGCTGAAAAATAATTATTAATTTCCTGTTTTTTGAAATGGGAAAAACATGAGCAAAAATTATTGTTAGCATCTGAAAAATCTGAAAACACAATGGCAAGTATTTTTCAATAAACATAAGTCATATCATGAGGTCAGTTTGTCAGTCAAGAGAAATTTTATGCAAAAAATACTATCCAAATACCGAGATCAACTCGTGAAACCGTCGTATCTGTATATCACTAAGGAACAATAAAAGTTTGCCATCAGTGGAACAATCCTAGACAAAAAACCGCAATAACTTCAACATTTATATAGCTCACGTGAATACATTTGTACTACTGAAGTGAATCCAACCGTAACACAAACTAAAGTTAACGAGAATACTAGTAATATGCAACCCACATTGCTAGAAATCTTTAAAAATAATATATCATAATATCTTATTTGTAACTCTACCATTTTATTTGTATGTGTGTATTTAGTAGATATAACTACAACTTTTTTGAATTTTCTTTTAGAATTTTGCAGGTCAAGATTTACAACGACGGTCGCTCCAAAATAGCGTCATAATCGAATCTGTCCTTTTAACTGCAAAATATACACACCAATTTTCCACCTATGTTTTTTTGTTCAAACAATCGTAAAGCACTTGTGTTATGGAATCAGTGACAACGAAGGTACCACAAACACCCAGACCGAGTCGAGAGGACACCTTCCGGGGTTCGAACCCAGGACCTCAGAGCTGGCGATACCCGGAAAACCGGTGTGTACGCCACTCGACCATGGAGGTCGTCATATATCCTGAATGTGATAGAGATAGATCATAATACCTATTAAAACAAGTTAAAACTAAAAAAGTCGTGATGATTGGAATACTTACTTATTTGGAAATATTTGATCATTTTCTCCTTTCTTGCTTATTTATGCAGAACTCGCTATAATTTATTGAACTTTTGTAGATTATATTGTATTTTAAGAGACGCTGAGAATGTATGAATAGTTTCCTGTTTTCTGAAATAAGCAAAACATGGTTAAATCTAAACTTTTAGTCGTGACTATCTTAAAATGGCGGCGAAAAAATCTGACCCACATTGCTAGTAGACGGTGTCGTATAGTCATGTGGTAATGTACCTAATAAACAACATGAAAATTTGCCAGAAAATATTAAAAGTAATAAAATACGTCACGGGAATCAACGCGAACTCCTGCATTTACTCCTCTCATTAACAGAATCCAGACGACGCAAGACTTTTGCTAGCGACCACGGCCTGTGTAATTCGGCCGAAACGTCAAGCATTAAAAGGTAAAAACAAGAGTTCGTGTTAAATCCTGTGACGTAATTTTATTATATATCATGCAACGGGATAGTACATGCAAGTGAGGATTTATACTACTACATAAAACTACGTACTACGTAGATTAAAACTAAAATTAATTAAGTCCTATAGTTGTGTCTCCATCCTTGCTTCTTTATGAAGACTTCATTCTTCATAAGTGCCACTCCAATTAATGAAGATCGGCTTCCAGTTGCTGGATTCTATCTCTATCTTTTGCAAGGCGGAACAGTTCAGTTGCGCTCGTGATCCGTCTACTCCCGGATGGTGAGCCACGACTTCCTTCGTCCAATTCGTCTTCACCCCGCAACCTTGTCCATCATAATTACTTGCAGGAGTTAATATCTATCATGACGTTTTCCCGTTTCTTAATGATGGACAAGAGCTTCCGCTCCTGCTTTTCTCTTCGCAGAACGTCCACGTTGGTAACCCTTTGACTACATTATAATTTGCATTTCTTTCCCACGTCGAAAGTTATTGAGTTCCTGTTTTCTGAAATAGCAAAACATGTCAAAACCGAAACTTACAACCGTGGTATACCGCGAATAATATTTAACCTTAAAATTATAAAATATTTAACCTGTAAATATTGTTGCTACAATTTTCAAGTATTGTAACAACAATGTCAGTGACGAGTAAAACGCAAAAGGCATTGCATCCATAACTTTACATGTAAATTTAAAACATCGTAAAATTATGAATACCGGAATAAAAAACACTGTAGTAACAGCTTATTCTCTTCAAGTTCTACTTGAAAAAAAACAAACTTTAGATTATTTTTGAATAAGAAGTTATAGTGAATGTAAACTGAAATTTGATCACATAGTAAGGAGTTCAACTCAATTCTGTTGCGTAGCTTCCATAATTTGGAGCTTCCGACGATGCTGCCAAAGTTGAGACCCAAAGTTTTTCTTCAAACTTTTGAAGTGAGAACTTCGTAACTTTATAAAAGTAGACAAGTTGTCACTTTAAAGGTTTAAAAAATCATTTTGATCTAGGTTTATAAGGTTGTGTAGTTATTACCTCTAAAAACCTTAACCAATACCAGGCCCAGTTAATCACGGTCATTCAGTAACCACGGGTTACTGAAGTTACCCTCATAACCTTACCTATAAGTTCGTTACATTTGTCTTAGAAATGATAACTCTTATTTTAATTAAAACTCTTTGGTATACTCAAACGTAACTTAACTTTAAGACGATATTCAATGTCTTTTTGTCGCTATTTCACACCTTTACGTGACAGAGACAACAGACAACGGCTTAAAATTGACTGATGTTTGAGTGACAGCAACTCACAAAATAAGTGGGAGTTTTAAAACTTTCTTCCAAATTAGTGCTTTTAGAAATGGTATTTTCCTTCCTTGGTATATTAGGAAGAGAAAGCACCATATTGAATTGCCTGTATTACTTATTATTTATTTATTGTTTATAATTTTACAAGCCAATGACTTAATATTAATAATTCGTTTCAACTAAGAATAGGAAAGAGCTTCAACTGTCAGTTTAAAAATACTGCGTTTTGAAGGGAAACCAGAGTGAATACTGTTTATATTCAGAAAGATTTTAGTCCTTGCGTGCTCGGGGGTCTTTTGGCAGTAACATTCCAGATTGTGACGTAGTTAAGTCGCGTCCCCCGAGCAAGCGCTTAAGAAGGGCGACATTTTTGAGTATGGCTATCGAAGACACGGTCGTATCTTAAAAATTATAAAAACTATTTTGACTTGAAACTGATAATTGGATAATGTTAATACATCCCTGATACTACGGACTCGATACAATTGTTATTTGAACGTCTCATCGGATAGTTCATTTCTTACTACAACTACCACGGTAATCCACCCCAATTAAGTTGGGTTCAGGATCGATATCAAAATAAAAGATATATATAGGTAAATATAGATATTTATGTATAAACATGTGAAGTCAAAGACAATGTCGCTCTGCCCTGCTGAAGGCCTAGTACCGATGCGGCCTAGCTGGCGCCAGAAAAAAATACGAAAAGACGCTGGCATCTTTACCTCTTCATGAAGGGGTCTGCCTTGCACACGCAATGCCATGATTTCCTTCAATTTAATTAACCGTGTTTGCTCGAGAGGCTTGGTACTTATGATTCACCTATTGATTAACGCTACTAAAATTACAATTGCGTAATTTTTCACATTGCCCGTTCTTAGAATGTCAATGCAGTTTTTATTAATAGTGGAGATTACAATAAAATTGAGAATATAAAGTAATCTTTAACATACATTTGCAATAATCTCCACTTTAGAGTACTGGTGGCAGGTGGCAATAAAAAACTCCACGCCGTTTAACCACTTAAGATTGACCCTATCGATTGATGCTACAAAAATACTATGTATTTGGTAACTTCCCGTAGGCCCGTTCTTAGTATGTGAATGCAGTTTTGTTATTTATTTTAAATAGTGGAGATTACAATAATATTGAGAAAATAAAGTACCTAATCTTTAACATATATTTGCAATAAACTCCACTTTCGAGTTGTCCCTATCGATTTATGCTACAAAAATTACAATTTATTTGGTAACTTTTCACATTGCAGCCCGTTCTTTATATTATGTGAATGCAGTTTTATTATTTATTAATAGTGGAGATTAAGATAAAATTGAGAAAATAAAGTTATCTTTAACATACATTTGCAATAATCTCCACTTTAGAGTACTATCAAGGTCGCATTAAAAAACTCCACCCCGTTTAACCACCAAAAACACGCACGTTCACAAGATTCTCATGCGCAAAAAATTTGGTATGGAAAAAAAACTAAGTTTTCTAACCATTCTACCATTGCGAATTCGCACCAAATTTTACAAAATGAAATCTACTTTTCTTCCGAATTTCGTAGCCTTTACTTAGAAAAGATAAATGGGGACAACATTTTGACAGCCCTTAGAACTCCGAGTACCTACGCCCCTAGCACAAATTCTACTATTGGGTTTAAGAGTATGCAATTGACCTCCTTGTTGCCAATTTGGTCTATATTAGAATAAGAAAAGCCTCGATACTATATGTTAATGAGCTTTGCTAACTTCCTCCTAGATTTCAACTTCTTCTACTCATATAATAAATAGCCAATGCCGACGACACATTTTTCTTACTTGGGGCCTCGAATGCGGAAACAGCTCTGAATACTGTTATTGTCTGGTTAGCCAAAAATATTCTAACATTAAACCTTGATAAAACGAACTTTGTTACTTTTGGCTCAAAATCCTCTGCAGGACCCCCTGGCAATCGCTTAATCATCAAAGCTCACGAATGTGTAGACACTAACTGTAATATTCACTTAATTGGTCACAGTTGTACAGTATCTTGGGCTGCAAGTTGACTCATATCTCTTCTGGAAGATGCACTTAGAGCCGCTATCTGCTCGAGTTAGAGAACTTAAGTTGACCTCAAAAAAAAGCGTATTAATAAATTTTATATTTCTACACATGATGTATCTTGTCTTAGGTTAATGGAATCCTTCTTAAGGCATTGTATACCCGCTTGGGGAGGGGGGGAGGTGCTGCAAAAACTGTCGTGATCCAAGTCGAACGTGCCCAAAGAACAGTGATCAAATTTTTTTAAGGCATCCATATCCTTACCCCACACAAAAATGATACGCCGAATAACATGTATTGATTGATGTATACTCATTCTGCAGTTCTGCGCAAACACGAAATTACTCCATACCCGAAGAACAAACTATATCAACAGCGGAGAAGACCTAATACACCAAATACTAAACTGGCACAACAAAATTTCACATATTTCGGACCCTTAATAAACAAAAAACTCCACAACACTTTGAATATACATACTTCAAATGTTTATAAATGTAAGACGAAAATTTATTTAAATTATGACGACATAGAGGAGTTACTGAAACCATCTTCGAAACTTTAGAACAATGAAGCTCACTTGACAAAAACACTTACTGAATCCACACACTGAATTAAATCTCACATCACAATAAAAACACATTATGAGACACTTTTACAAACAAGTCACCATTTACGCACGACCGACTGACACACAAATATTTTTTCATATCCACCACTAGCATGTATTTGGTTTTTCTAAATAAATAAATCGGTAGCGTAAGGTCTGTTCATCTATACTTGACACAAATAGTAAACAAACCGACGTCAATTACAAATCACGATTTTTCTCAAAAATCACACAATGTATGTTACCACAATTAGTTTACAATTCTGAATAGATCACACAAAGTTTCCCATCACTAATTTTATTGACATTTCACACACACACACAAGTGTAGACAAGTATAGATGAACAGACTATAGGTCTATTGCATGTAACTTGCATGCTTTGTTTGTAGCTGAGCCCTTAGGATGGAGGAATGTCTCCCGTAACATCCTGTGTTCATCCTACTACGGGGGCAATTATTAATCTAAGGTTTTTGTGTTTCTCAATTCATATTTCACAACTGTATCTACGAGAACTATTTATAATCTTGATGCTAACATATTATTATTAACATGTGCACTTTTAAACCGACTCTATCGCAAGATCCGTTCTGAACTGACGTTCTGATTTTAACATACGTCCTAAGCAAAATGTTGTTATCTAGTGGCAATCAATGTAATCTGTTATAACTTGTGGGTATCCTTAGCCCTGTAAATCCGGTTTTGTTGCACGATCAATTCATAATTCACATCTGCTCTCATCAACTTTCGGTTTAACATTATTTTACCATAACATAACAAAAATAGTTACTGCTGTGCAGCTTTCAATGAAATTTTGTAACAATCTATTCTTCACAGTCTTGTAGCGGATAAAAATGTCATCCAGTTCCATAAAAGTCCCATCGTAACAGGCGCGCATGTTCCTTCACTTAATAAGTTTCGATTACATGGTTTTTATTTCATTTTATTAACCGTGTTTGCTCGAGAGGCTTGATCCCTATAGATTAATGCTACAAAAATTACAATTTGGTAACTTTTTGTATTGGAGCCCGTTCCTAGTATGTGAATGTATTTTTTTTTATTAATAGTGGAAATTACGATAAAATTGAGAAAATAAAGCAATCTTTAACACACATTTGCAATAATCTCCACTTTAGAGTACTATCAACGTGGCAATAAAAAACTCGACCCTATTAATCCACTTAAAACAGCCACAGTCACAAAAGAAGCTAATGCACAAAAAAAAGTTAGGTATGTCAAATGTCACGTACAATAATTATTACTCCGCGTATTTTAAATCGTAAGAAATAGTAAATTATTATCGTTTTGTAAATCCTACTAATATTATAAATGTGAAAGTGTGGATGTTTGGATGTTTTTTACTCAATCACGCAAAAACGGCTGAACGGATTTTGATCAAATTTGGCATGCGTGTAGCCTTTGACATGAAAAAGAACATAGGCTACCTTTATCCTGATTCCTTAAGAAGTTCCCAAGACAAAATTGAAAATTGTTTACGAGCTAAGCCGCGAGCAGACAGCGTTGAAATTTGGCATTTTTCTCTATTAGAGCGCAAGCGATAACACGGGTGAAAATTTTATTCCATTTTTTATTACTTTCACATTTTCCATTTCTTTTTGGACCCAATTCTGAAGTCCACGTAGACGAAGTCGCGAGCAGAAGCTAGTAATACAATAAAGAAGATGAAGTTATTGTTTGTTTAAACGCGCGACATAATTATATTGTAATCTGTTAAAATCTAGGAGACTTAAGCCACGAAAATCCGACTTTTTCGCAAAATCAATTCGTTATTGATATCTACTCTCACTAACTTTGGTTTATTGCTATATCCGCAATAACTTATAGGACCTTTAAGTCGGCTTTGTTACCAACATGAGACGTCTTTATTCTAAGATTTTTGCCTTTTTCCCAACCTATACCGTGCGACTTCTGAGCAAAGGCCTCCCCAAGTTCTTCCATTTAACCAAATAAAGTCATCTTCTTTTACTCCCTGTGGGTGCCTTTATTGCCCATAGTCCCCCTTAATTCGGTCTTGGCGCCAAATTCATTTTCAACTGACATCAAAGCTCTATGGTTATTTTTTGTTTACCTAATCCTTTACGCTAAATTCGCTTCGTACTGTCAACATTCTAATTTCACGGGAAGTATCCTGTAGGTTTGGTTCCCTTGCGAGTGTCGAAAATTTGCGGCATAAACGGCTGTATCTATTGATTGCGTTGACTTAGAAGTTTCAGTGTTTCACAGCTCTTAGGAACAGTAGACTTGAGTATCTTTATCTACTATATAAAAATAAGTCGGGTTTTCCTTCCTGACGCTATAACTCCAGAACGCACGAACCGATTTCCACGGTTTTGCATTCGTTGGAATGGTCTCGGGCTCCGTTAGGTTTATAGAAAAGAAAATTCAGTAAATTCAATAAATTAAAAGAGAAAAGCAGGAAGGGAAAATATCGCGATTATTGACATTAAAAACGAATAAACAATGCGGTAACCATGGTAACCTCGGTAAAATTGGTAAGTAGGTAGTTGCCATGACGACCAAATTTCGTTATTTTTAGTACGATTTACTATCCTCCAGATCCTCCTCCATAGAGGTTATCAATTAAATAAACAAGATTGTCATAACTCCTTGCAATGATATTAAAACTGTTTTCTTTTTTAAATATCAGGCTCGCAGACTTTTATGTTTTTTTTTGTTTGTCTATTTGGTAAGTCTGAGAGTCGGTCGTGTCGTAAGTTATAATCATGATAAACAGGATGGATTTTTTATTGCCACCAGAAAGAAAGAGAGAAAGTATTCTAAATACATAGTAAATTAGACTCAATATTTTTTTGAAAAGAAATAAAGCTGCATTAAATAGATGTTTAAAAATACGCTTTGCGGACCGGGAATCGAATGGGCTAAAATTCGAAAAAATAGCACTGTGTACTTTTTGGCATCAATTAATCTATACAATAAAACAGTAAAAAAAAACTGTGTCTATACATTGAAAATAAAAAAAATAAAAAAAAATTGAGAGGGGTTTGCAAACAGATATAGAGCACGAATCCAAAAAAAAAAAATTCTGTCCGTCTGTATTTCTGTTTGTCTGTTTGTTTGTACACGCTAATCTTCGGAACTACTGGACGGATTTGAATGATTTTTTTTTGTTGTATAGGTATTAAGTCTAGGTAACATATAGGCTATAATTTATTTTGTAAATTTGAACACCTCATGCAGAACCGCAACAGACCAGCTAAACTATAAGAGATACAAAAATGGTACCATAGCAAAAATTGTTCCACGTGATGAGTATTTTCTGCTGAGAGAATAAATTTGAAGATCTGGAATACCTGATGTGAAACTCCAAGAGCCCAACTACAGTATAACACATAAATAGGAATGGCGTCTTAGCAAGAGTTGTTCAGCCTGATGAGCACTCTCTGTTGACGTATAAAAATTGAAGATCTGGAACACCTGTTGTCGAACTCCAAGAGCCCGGTTACACCATAACACATATAGGAATGACGTCTTAGCAAAAGTTGTACGGTCTGATGGGCATTCCCTGTTGACTTATAAAAATCGAAGATTTGAAACATCTGACTTGGAAATCAAAGCTATCACTAATTTCACTGCATAATTATAAAATAACATAACCTTTAGGACTGATTTTCGATGACGATGGTACCTATATCATTTATAATTCGCCTCAACTGGCCAAAACTCCAATTTTTTTTTTATTTTTTTTTATCGAATACATATAGGTATATGTTTTCGGGCTTATGTTATTTGAGCGTTTAATTTACTTTGCAGTCACTTATTTTAATTGATCAGGTATCTTCACAATAAAACTATAACCATGATGAAAGAGGTCAAATCTTTCCCAATGTTCCAAAGGAGCTAAAAGATTGAGGATCATAAGATCCCAAGAATCTACCGAAGAGCGTCAGCTTCGGATCGCGAAGCACGCCTGCATTCTCTTTCAGATCTTTTATTTTGACGACCCTGTTGTCGCTGGCATAAGCAACAGGATCCGCGTACGAAGTCGCGGGCAGAAGCTAGTTATATATATAATTCTTCTGTGAGTGTGTATGTGACTGAACTCCTCCTAGACGGCTGGACCGATTATAATGAAATTTGCTGTGTGTCTTCAGGTGGATTCGAGGATGGTTTAGATTCACAATTTGGTCCAATTTGAAATGTTTTTTTGTTTAATTTTTATCAATTATTAACATCGCGATAATTGACATTAACAACGAATAAACAATGCGGTAACCATGGTAAAATTAGTAAGTAGGTAGTTGCCATGACGACCAAATTTTGTTATTTTAAGTACGATTTACTATTCTCCAGATCCTCCTCCATAGAGGTTATTTAACAATTAAATAAACAAGGTTGTCAAAACTCCTTGCAATGATATTAAAACTGTTTTCTTCTTTAAATATCAGGCTTGCAGACACACAAGTAAAAAAAAAAACTGTTCCTAAACTCCGGAATTACCTTTATTAATTTACTTTTGACAGAACGAAGTCTGTCCGGGCAGCTAGTTTGATATAAATTTCAGCTTGATACATTCACGCGTTCTTGAGAAAAAGGGTTTTGACAGACCGACGGACGGACAACAGATAGCGACTTTATTTTCAGACAGTATTGAATTGAACCATCATGTTAAAATTATCAAATTCTCAATTGCTTTAAACAATTTGCTACTTTTGACAGTAAAACTGGCGCAGTCTTTCCTATCCTCATTTGAAACGAATAAAAACGTATACTATTAAGAATAAATTATATTCAGCAATACAATCAACAAGCTTATTTTAAAAGTAACATTAAAGTTAAGCTTTTTATGGTGTCTCAGGATACCTGAGAAAGTACGTGTGACATTGAAGATGCCATATAGGTACTTGCCCGGATTTGAACTTGCGTCAAAACCTTCTAGCCACCACATCCACGCAAGTCAAGACTTAAAACTGTAAGAAGTATTGTCAGATTGCAAAACAATACAACTGTGATTGATCCGAAGGATTCCTTCCAAATTATCCTATTACATTAGTGTTTAATGTAACAGGATAATTTGGAAGGAACACTTGAATAGCACTTATAAAATACGTTCGAAAGACGCAGAAGAAACACATTTCATATTAAATAGTTATCTGGGGAGCAGTTAAAGCCTGCGCTCAGGCTAAGCACGGTAGACCATATATTGTTCTGGCGCCACTAAAAACACACTGTGAAGTACGCTGACAGATTGATGGATGAAGAAACCGTCAGACAGACAGACAGAACTAATCTTCGGCTGTCGGTTTCTTCATCCAGAAAGTCCAGTATTAGTTTGCTTTGCTCTCGCTTGATCTCCGGTAGAGGGAAATCACCTCTCAACATCATTTGGAAGCAGGAAAGACCATGAGGTTTTTAAGGAGAGTACTCTTCGGGTCCTATTTACTCGGGTCGACGGTTTACTAAAATCAGTAAGGAGGTAAAATTCTATCGAAAATGCCGATGAAAGTTTGAAGGATCCAAAATATTATGTTTGTTTCAAGTCTGGTAGTTGTTAGTGCATGCGATTTAAATATTTGTGTTACTTACCTTTCCTACGTTAATTTTGTATTTTTTTAATCACACTTCTGTTATACAGGGTGACTGGTGAAACACAAACGATTCTCGAGGACATGATATTTTGGAATCATATATGAATAAAAAATATAAAAAAGAATAATAATATCTATTGACTATTTAGTAAACTTAGGTTAAAGTTACCTTATTAATTACACAACGCATGGACACCGCACGAACGTACGTGCTGTGGTATCGACACAAAGTACGTAGGTAGTTACATTGTTTACGCGACTACTGCATGCTCACGGGGTAGTAAGCTAAGTTTGTTAAAGAAGCATGATCCGTTTTCCCTTCATACTTTAATGCTGGCTTAGGACAGGCAAAAATACCTAGGTATTTAAATCACCTATTTGTTGATTACGTAAAAAGGTAATTTGAACTCGGAAGTAGGAAGCGGCAAACACAGACCAGTCGGCGCGGCGCTTGCGCTTGCACTGAAGGGGGGCGGGCGCGTGCGCGGGCGGCGCGGCGGCTGCGGTGTTTCTTTCATGTTTCAACTAGTTTCAACCGGCGCGTGCTTAACCGCGTGATCGAGTCAACGTCGAAAGGGATCCACACTTAACTTATTTATGGAGACATTTGGTCAAAAATTAAGTACCTAATTTTATTACATAATTATAATGAGAATCGAGTACCGAGTGCTCTCCATAAATATCGTTTGTATTTCACCAGTCATCCTGTATATACAGGATGATAACGTTAAAGATGAGGGGTAGACAATACATTTAAGGGCACGTAAAGCCGAATATTCATTTATGAATGAAAATAGATAAACTGTTAAAGTAGACAATTATTAGGTAAAATAGGTATGTAGGCCTTTCTGTATAATGTGGTTCCCCGACATGACAGATTACTAGGGTTGACAAGATTTTTGGCTTTGATAATTAATTAAAAAATCTAAAGCCCTTGCCATATCCGTAACAGATATTATCGCGTTTAATTATTTACGATCTATAAATACATTTTCGAATCGTCTGTAGATAACATGGTCGCAGATAAATCAATTGTTTTTTTCTTGATAAAATAAATATAATAATATAAATAAAAATAAGATGGTATTTGTGTTGATAAGTTACTCGTTGCACCTTAATATTTTTTACACATCACATCACACATAACCTGTAAAGCCGACTTGGATTATTTTGGTATGATACCCTTTACCGGTTAATTTGGCGTCGTGTTACCCATGGAACATAGTATGTTGGCTGATATAAGGCCGATGTTGGAGGTGGGCGATGGTCACTTACCAGAAGATGAAAGAAAGAAAGATTGGCCGTTTACTGACTATCTTGACAATACATAACTTACCGATGTTGACAAACCTGGTCCATTTTTTATGATACTGCTTTACGAAATTATTCTAAAGAGTCCAGATTCTTACCTTGATTTTGTTGGTACACCTTAACAGCAAATTGGTCTAGTCTAATAAAGCTATCATGCCAGTCCCAACCATTAAACTATATGTTACACTAGCAGCGCACCTAGAGTCATTTAGTTTTAAAGTTAACGTTTCTAATGCGCCTATTTTAGGTTTACTAGAAATAAAAACAAAATGATTTGATTTGATATTTCCGAACAACATATATGTTGTAGTTAAGCGTGGCGAAAATCCACAATTATAGTGGAATCGTCATCATAATCCGGGAGCTAGAGCGTTTTAGGTGCGTTTCTAGTAGTAACGTATAGTTGTATGGGTGTAAGAGTAATCCTACAAACTTGGTGGTTTTCGCGGGCTCCTCCCAGTGCGTGTGCATGTGTGCGGGCGACTTGTGGTGTAGCTTGGGTTTAGCACGCTCCTGCGCGGGTAGCGGGCTTGTCGCGGGCTGCGGGGCCGCGTCGTGCGGCACGTGCGGCGCGTGCGATGCGTGCGGCGCGTGCGACGAGTGCGCGGCCTGCGACGCGTGCGGCGCGTGCGTCGTGTGCATCACATGTTCCGTTTTCAATGACGGTTGGCTCAAGTCTAAAAACGTGTCGCGTTTTACTCCCATGGCTTTAGAACGCAGGCCATTTTCTCTTTTCGTCTAATATAATTTGTTTTGTCGTAATTACATTTTTAATGGTTAAAACCATTTAGTGCCTTCGAATAACTTTTAAATTAACGTTTTTTTTCGGCTTAAGCGTAAATCGCGTGCGTTGTTAAATCGACTTCAAACTTATACGTTTTATAAAAAAAGTAAACGGTTCGCAAAGCTATAGTGAAACGCAAAACCAAAATGGATACCTCGCAAGATATTTAAGTAGGTATTTAAAAACGCTTGTGTTCAATGCATTAAATATAAAGCATACCTTTTATTTCTGTTGTGTCTACAGACTGAAGTATAGTATCATACAAAAAAAAATTAGAATAACTTATGTATTCACTTACCGCGAGTCCGTGTAGTATGCGGCATGACGATCATGGGCGGGATGCGCTTGCACTGGTGGTACTGCGCTTCAACCGTGTTCAGCACCACGCGGATTAACGACTGCACCATTGCGCACACGCTGCCGCTGCCGTAGTGGTACTGCCACAGTAAGATACATTAGTTTTATGTTTAAAGACGATAATATTTCACATTTTTAATAGTATTCAATTCAACTCATCTACTGCTAGACACAGGCTGTTTGCGGGGGAAAGGAGGATCGGGAGTTTACTCCTCCAGCTCGGGTCCGACTTTTCCCGATTCGAAGTCAAATCGGTTCTTTTTACTTTATTTGAAATTTGTTCAAGCCCAACGGTGGGCGATTTTATTGATAATGGTACTAGCAGTATGTGAAGCGGTTTCACCTGTTATTGGCTGGGTTTCTAATATTTGTAACGTGACTTTATAATATTTAAAATGTATATACACAAAAAAAGTCGAAAAAGTGCGAGTCGGATGATATTTTTATAAGGATTTTATCACAAATGTATTGCTTTCAGACTTTTATCTGTATTTGTAGTGTATGACAATATTACTTGATAAAAAATTCATAGTTCTGGGCTAATGCAACTTATCCCATGAATTTTATTCCGTTGATGATGCTAATAAAAAAACTATTAAATATACGTTTTTGCGGTATGAACGGCCGTATCTTTATTTAGAAGATTGTTTATGTCACAGTATCAAGCGACTGTAGAACTAAATGTGAGGTTTTTATTTCAACTCCCAAGTCTGTCTTTGTCTGTCAAGAAAAAAAATCTTGAGAGACAGGCGGACAACAGAGTGATCCTATAAGGGTTGCATATTTTTATTTCGAGATCCGGAACTCCAAAAATCCCAATAGTAAGTGTTAATATGCAAGTAGAGCGTCACCTTGTAGAGCACGACGAGCAGCGCCATGAGCCAGTGTCGGCGCACGTGCGGCTCCAGCGCCGCCAGCGACTGCGTGCCGCCCGCGCCGCACGCGCTGCTGCCCGCGCCGCAGCAGTACTGCGCACACGCATACTACACTCTCTGATAGCCTGACTTACTACACCAACTGCGCCCAACTTACTCAACATCCGTATGCCAAATTTAAAAAACTTCAATACGTCCATGACTCACATCCATTGCTTCATATCTCGATCATGTGCTTAGGCATGATAAATATAATGTCATGAAAACTGGCCTGTTGGTTCAGTGGCTAGTGACCCTGACTGCTAATAGCCGGAGGTCGTGGGTTCGATTTCCACCCAGGACAAATATTTGTGTGATGAGCACGATCATTTGTTCTGTATCTGGGTGTTATTTATCTATAATAGGTATGTATTTAGAAATATATAAGTATGTTTATCAGTTGTCTGGTTGCCATAGTACAGTATAGTTTGGGATCAGATGGCCGTGTGTGAGCTTGTTCATATAAAAAAAAATAAAAAAAAAATTATGATGGGCAAGGTCACGAAAAGTTGGACGCAGAAGGGGTCGTAGCTCCGCAACATCTGGGAGTGGACAGCGTCTCGAAGATAGAGATAAATACCAGCAACTGGCAACCTAGACCTTTATTAATTGAACTGGCACTTAAAGAAGAAGACAAATCAGCCCAAAAAAACTCCTCCACCCTGTTTGGTTTGGGAGTGTGTACATAATATATCCAAGTCAACCAAAAGAGTTAAAAAAAAATTGAATACTTTCAGAATTCAATACGAAAAACAAACAACTATAATTAGAACTGTAATAATACCTGCAGCAGTAGTAACGTGGGTTCAGCAATACTGGCGCCCATCACGTGGTTCTGGTCCAGCACTTGCGGTAGGTTCGCCATGAATGCGTTGAATATCGACGATTGCCTAGTCAAGTGGAAGAAAAGATTAATTATTGTTGCGATCCAATCATTTGAAAATGATGCAATCTATATTAGATTTCATTGATCAATGCTCATTCTTTGTCTATATGGGCAGAGATCTGTGCTCAGCAGTGGGACGTTTATTATATTTATTTTATTATTTTTGAATTATAATAATAATAAATAAATAATAAATATCTTGGGACAATCTCACACACGGTCATCTGATCCCAAACTAGGCAGAGCCTGTACTATGGTAACCAGACAACTGATAAACATACTTATATATTTCCAAATACATACATATTATAGATAAATAACACCCAGACACAGAACAAATGATCGTGCTCATCACACAAAGATTTATCCTGGGTGGGAATCGAACCCACGACCTCCGGCTTAGCAGTCAGGGTCACTAACCACTAGACCAACAGGCAATTATTATTTAGTATAAAATTATGTTATTATTATTTGGTATATTAATTATTTCTGTATTAATTGAGGATTAAAATTTTCAATTAAATAACCGTCCCACGTCATTAAATTCTACAAATGGAAATTTTCAGTAACTATATTTAAATTTATTGCGCTTGTACTTTTTAATAGAAAAAATTAGCATAATTAAGTAAAAAGAGACAAGAGATAACAAAAATACGGATGTCTGAATCAACAAAGACGTTATAATATAAATGTTTTTTTTTTAATAATAGTTCCTTACCTCAATATAAATGGAGATATGTGGAAGCATTTCTCCACAGAGTTGTATCCAAGTAGAAGGAACAAATGCTTCAGCACTAGCTCTTGAGTTTTTGATGACTGTTTATCTTCCATAGGATGAGCTTGATCGGACCTAAAATGTATAAATGTATGAAAATTCCAATAACTCCAACATCATAATAATATAACGTTAATGGGATGCCCACTGAATACCGGCACTGGCTCGTGTGGCACGAATCCACCAGCACAATGCTGAGTGGGCACCTCGTTGTCCCCAAATACTATGTATTTTTATTGTGTGGAGTCTAAATTTGACAATTTTTTTTCATCTGTCTGTACCCATATTTAAAGCGAAATAAATGATTTGTATTTTTTTTTTTTTAATAAAACGACGCCCTCACTAAGGAATTAAATCCTTGTGTCGCGGGGGTTTCACAAACATTCAAATCACATGCACAAAGAACACCCAGACTTGGAACAATTTGATTTATGTTATTTTCTTTAAGTGTGTAAATAATATTTGAATTTGTATTCAGCTAAACTCGAAGTCGACCCACAAATATCCAGGCCGAAGATGAAGATCATCAAGATCAAAAGCAGTTTGAGTGTTTGAGATTTTTACCGTCGATGAACATAACAAATTTTAAGTTCGGTGTTGTCTTTTGCTTTTCCAAATGGGTAGATATTTAGTTTCGTATTATTTATAAATCAAAATTAAACAATTTCAAAAATACAGCGTATTATTAAATTATAGACAACAGATAATGTTAAAATTTAAATAAAAGAGGGTGGATGAATTGGTTGCCTTACCTAGAGAGGAACTGCATGAGTAAAAACACAAGTAAGTTAGTTGTCTCTCTGTCAGCCTCTTCTAAGTCCACTGCTTTGGGTAGCACTGTGGTCGATGTGTCATCTGACCGACCGGACAGGGAGTGGAAACCATCTGTGTGGACAGCAAAATTATAATCAGATAAAATTGTCATAGAAGAGTCATTATTTACATACACTGCGGCCAAAATACTTGGCACATCTCTCAGGAGATACAAGATATCGCCCTCTCTTTCTCACACACTAATCATGTGTACTTGCATCTCGCCTGAACTATCTTTTATCTCATTTTAGACTCGCCAAGTGATTGTTTATTTAATGTTCTTGGGAAGTTAGCAGAACACGTTAAAGCCACCCAGTTTTACGTGTGCCTATATTATTAAATCTGATTTTATGCGGAACGTATTGGACACTAAATAACATACCTACACGTAAAAGTAGGTTTTTATTTATAGCCATAAATTTTCATGAAGTCTGTTGGAGAGTATTAAGTATTTATACTCAAATTATGTGTTATAAAAACGTATATTTTAACCAATAGGAGCCTCCGCGAGCGACGTATGTATTACGAACTGCCCCCTTAGCCAAGTGACATTTCTACATTTCTGGGGCTGTACGTCCAGCGCACCTCGTGGAATCACCAGGATGGCAATCCCAAGTCCAACCATAAAGCCGGCTTTGTGAGTCGTTTCGATAAATGAAAGTTCTCGTAGCAAATTTTTGGCCCAACACATGATTGCCATTGACACAATAAGAAGAAGCAATAGTACCTGATACAACTTACCATGGGAGTTGTTGGATCTCTGAGCACTGCCTAAAGGCTGCGGAGCAGCAAGCAACTGTCCCAGTCCGAAGCGAGAGGTCTTGCGCTTCAGTAGCGGGGCTGAGTACTGGCGCGAGTATACTTTCTCGCGTTCTGTGCAAAGAAATAGAGATGTACGGGTTGTGTGAACGATGATATGAGAAAGAAAGGAGTGGATTCTACGAAACGAGAAATGGATGGAAAATACGCAGTGCGCCAACCTCATATAAATGGGATAAAGACAGGGAGATGATAGTGAAAATAGTTAGTCCTCACCGCCGCCGCCGCGTCAGTTCATGATTAAGGACTCCTATTGAGTCTGAAACTAGTCGTGCGATCCCGAGAATGCGCGTGAGTAAACCGTTGAATCCTTAAATAATTATGAATTCGTCTCACGGAAGTTATTATAATAATATAGTCCTCACCATGCCTGGTATCTGGGTGTGGTGGCATCGTAGCAGGCGCTGATATGGTCCTCTTATAAGGCCACTTGGTGCCAAATGATGCGCTCAACGTGTTAACGTTAGTGTCTCTCGCTGACACACTCAGCGCTTCGTGAGCTCGACGGACCTTGTACAGGAACCATTCTGAACTCGTCTCACTGCTTACCAGTTCTATGGAGAAATTGGACGGTGAAGGTAAAATAAATTTGGAAGAAAGTAAGCGGAATGGAAGCTAGCGTTCAAGTTGGTGAGAGCAACGCGATAGTGCAGTAGATGTTAATTAAGAGACCATCGGTATCTTTTTAACTATCACTTGTATAGGTACGTAATTAGAAAAGGACAGACGAAAATGAAAACTTTAGTTAGAAGATATTTAGGATAAAATACTCATGCGAATTTGACGACACGCAAAAACACAATGTACAAGGCAAATATTAGTTTGACATTTCAAAATTAGTAGTTATCTGTTGCCGTCCTTTTCTCACGCTTTAAGTAAGTAAAAGATAGCAATGGTTAAATTTAGGATTAGTTTGCGTACAAGGCGAGACACGTATAGCAATAAAAGGTTAACAGCAATTTTAAGAAAATGAAATCACGTGACGAAAAATAAAAACTTACCGAACTAAATAAAACTGGATTAAAGAAAAATATGCCTGTAAAGGTGAAATAATAACATTTAGGGGAATAAAAACATGAACACGACATCGAACATACATCAAATATTATTGCTATTTATGTGCCGTAGCTTGCAAAAATATATTTCGTATAAAGAAAAAAAAACAGTTTCAAGACATCTTGCAAACTAATATTAAATTACTGTACTGTTAAACGAGCATTTTGTAATACAATTGATATTAGTTATGATTTAATTATTTTTGCAGGCAATAATTGTACGGCACACGGAGCTTAGGTGAGAACAACATCAAATACATCAATGATTTTTAGGGATAAAAAATATATTTTAATAATAAAGTCGATGGTTCCTTAAACGTAACGTAAAGTTATTTAAACGTTTACGTGATCAACCCGTTTATTACGTTCGGCGCTCTGATTGGTTTAGAGCTTAATGCGGGCCAATCGGAACGCAGAGAGATTTAAAAGTATAACAAACAAGCACTAGAGACTAAAACAAATCACGAATATCAATCTTAATGCTTTGCAATAAAGGCTTTCCCAACTGCTACGCACATCCCTAACAAACATAAAACAGATAAAACCAAACTCACCCCTCAAGTTCGAGAAATCGATAGTTTTGTTGGAATTGATCTGTGCTTCTAAGAAGAGTGCTTCGAATCTGTTGAGGAAGAACTCCCAGGTGAGGATCTTGCGGTCGCTCAGTGTGTTGTGTAGTTGGTAGATGGACTGAAGGATCATGGGACGGTCCACAATGACCAGGTCGAACTGGGTTTCGAGGCAGTAGAGAAGGAGCTGGGGACAAAGAATTAAAATTAATAACTGGAATTAGGATCCTGAAAGTATGCTATGGGCTTTGAAATACGTGACAAAGTGAACAATTTAGGAACTGGATTTCCAAAAGTAATAGGTATCATGGTTGGGATAAAGTCTAAAATCATAAGTAATTTTATAGAATACGCACTTTTTGTCAAGGTTATAGGGAGTTGTAATCCAAATCCAAAAAGTGATTTTAATAAAACATTTCTTAAAACAAACTCAAAATATCAATTAAAATCTTTGAAAGGACTGTGTCCAGTGAAACGATTGAGCTTATGATTGAGTTCTCTGTACGGTAATTTTAGTGTTTTCACCGGTCTCCTGTTCATCCTGTTCATCTATAACATAAAAATGAATCACCAAATGTGTTGCTAAGCACATAAATCTCGAACGACAGTTTTTTTAAACGTTTTAAAGTTTGAAAATTGCGTGACTGAATGAAAATCAGGAACGAAAACTAATTACGCGGGTGGAAGCGCGGTTCACAGCTAGTAGTTACAATTAATGATGAACTCACATCAATAGCGTTGTCGTGTATGGTCCCGATGTAGAGAGTGGACCTCTGCGCGACGTACACGTTGATGTCGTCCATGCTGGATATGAGGTAGCAGAAAGCGGTAGCCAGAGCCGTCTGGAGAGGCAGGCTGGTCTTCACAGGGGAACCGTCCATGAATCTAAGTGGAAAATCGAATAGAAGCTTAAAAATATATTACTTGTACTTGAATCGCAAACTCAATCATAACACAATAAAATTATTGCGAAGAAAATCATCACAGATTTATTTACCTGATAATGATCGTAACTCTTTCCACCGCAGTGAAGCGAACATGATAGTCATGATGATGGAACTGGTCCCTGATGAGGTTGCAGAAGACATCAGCTCCGCCGGCGAGGGTCACACAGTGCAGCAGTACTGGCACCGCCACCGAACATATGTGGGAGTGGGACGCGTTGCAAACGTTCCAAAGGCTAGGGAGATACACAATCAAAGACCCATTGAATATGACTTTATTGAATTTTAGAGCCATGACTTGCAATAAGAGTTGAACCACACTTTTTGGAACATGAAAATGCTAGCATGAGATGATGTTGACTTTTATTGGTACGAAGTCTAGGTACCAAAATATATTTTCTTCAGAACAGAATCATTTACTAGGGAGAAACAGATCTGCACAGTCCATGAGTTTATTTCTTGAAACAAAGACATGGTAAACCATAGAATAGAAAAAAATTTTTTTTAAATAACTCGTGCATGCTGCTTTTTAACACTTACTTGTCAATAAGCAGGTTTTCCTGGCACCATATGAGGAAGCCCCTGTGGTCGGCGAGGGCATCAGTGCTCAGTACCAAGACTTGGAGACATTGGAGAAGGTGGTACAGCACGTCCGGACGAGATGTGCTTTTCAATTCCTATAGGCAAATATACGATTAAAAGTTTTGCTGTAGAAAAGCAGATCCTATTTCAATATGGAATTATATGGTATATCTATAGCCTAACGAGTATCGATATAACTAAAGACTCATTTTACCTGGTACTGTTAAGTTTTTTTTTTTCTATATTGGAATATACTGAACTTCTTAATTATCTGCCATGGCAGCACCGGGAGAACCTTCTCCCATTGCAACCGTGGCCAATAATTTAGAAGCACCTTATATACTCCTTGTGTCATGGAGAAAAAATCACGCATTTTTTTTTTGTTTCCAATTGCAAAGATGCCATAAACTTAGCAAATACGAAAAGCAAACAGGTGAATTGAACCTGTCTTCAATTTTTATCAGCTCCAATTGCCAACCTACCATAAACTGATGCAGTTGGACCTAAACTAAAAACATTTTATTATCTATTACAGTATATCGCTTACTTGTAGGAGTTGATGGATGTACTGCAACTCCTGAGGTAATTCCTCTATACAGAAGTGGAACTTGCCGGCGGACGTCGGCCAGAAGTTGGTCATATCGTCCTCCACAGACTCTGCCATGGCTTCATGATCTCCCAGTAAGTTGGGCGTTGACACCTATACGGAAAAATATTACTTGAGATCGTATTTCCATAGTCATAAAGTTCAAAATAAAATTGAAGAAAGTTTGTTAAGTGACTGATGAAAACTATTCCTGGGTTTTCGTTGTTAAGTCCCATGTCAAGTAGAGTGATTGATTGATCATAAACTAACAACCAATCACAAAACTTAACTTGAGTTTTAACACGTGATTTTCAAATTTTATATTAACCGTTCTTTCAGGAACAGTGGGTTGGCATTTATGTTTTTGAGGATATTCATAATGTACTTATTGGTGCAAATAGTTTGTTCCCTCCAAAAAAGCCCCGGTAGCCTTGGCTAGAACGTCCGACTTGTGATCGTGGGGTTGCCAGATCGAATCCCACCCATTAAACTACCGACGTGAACCCACTCGTCAGCTTACCACGAGGGGTTAACAAGTGTACCTACTTGTACACAAAAAAAAATTAAACCTGCGTTACTCAAAATGAAATTGATTTTAAAAACAGACTAATATGTTTACTGTTTCAGGATCCCTGATTAGTCTTTGTGAAGCTATACTATCTACATAAACAATACGACTTACATCAGCAGTAGCCGTCGCCACATCTGTGTCAGTTAAGGTTACAGTATGAGCGGTCGCCAGAGTGGGTGCGTCGGGCGGCGGGAGCGACACAGCCATGTCCAACTGTTCCGTAATGGTCTCCACCGTTGCCGTCATTATCTAAACACCATCTCATCATCAGATTAAAGTGGAAAGTAAGTATGCTCAAGCTTTAAGTGGGCTACTTCTAAGATACTGCGTGATAGCTACTGCTAAATACTGTTTTTATATTGAACCAATTTGTGCGAATTTTCAGTGATTGATACTCTTTTGAATTTTGGTTTTTGGAGTTCTGTGATCCAAAATATTATTTTACAAGCTATAGTTTTGTATGTTTTGATTAACTTTGGGATGTGAAACAGCTAAATATAGAGCTAAATGACCAATTTATGTTTTATGCCTTAAAAGGTCTCTAAATAACCGTAATAAGTGGTTACTGTTTATTTATTTGATAAGGTACGATATATTAATGTATAGAAATATATCTACAAACTATAAAGGTTAAAAATATTAAACAAATCTGAACACATAATGGGCTTATATTGAACAAAAGCATATCCTGAAGTTATCTTATGTAATTTGTTTAACATTTCTCTCCAAAGTTAGATCGCAAAAGTATTTACCTACATAATAACATCAAATTATAAAACTCCACTGTGGTTTACATTTTTTATCAAGCTATTTTATTGTTCTATAACTACATAAGCTATTTATATTGTAAACACAGTGAAGTCCTAATACTGGTAGACTTTACACTACAACATTTCATCGATAATTAATTCTTTCGTATATAACTCGATTAAACAGTAATCGATATCGAAACTTTGGAAACGATTTCATCAGATCTTCACTATGGATTTTGATATTGGAATAGTATAAAATCAACCAGCTTTTAACACCAATAAACAAAAACACATTCACATATGAAAAAGCCAAGAAGAGTAAGTAAAAGATAGTCGCTTTGTTTCGGAGACGCCTGACACGACACACTTAGCAATACTTACGTAGTACCGTCGTTTTACTGTCAGAGATGTTAATAAGATTTCTACGTTATCAGGAGGTTCGCCAGCTAGGCTTGTTATTATAGAGTATAGTGGCGATCCCCCGAAAAACGTCGAAGCCTAGTCAGTCTTCAAAAAACTTGATTCATCTGGATTAGGTACCTATGATAGCACGATTGATAGAGTTAGAGTAAGGGTATGGGTTTAATCCTTTTGTTTTTGAGCTCTGTCATTGAATAACTTGGATGCTGTTTATAAGATGCTGGCAGGGTTAGGATTTAATATAATTTCAATCCAACATCTTCAACAGAATAAGTATAAGTTATTTAAATTCCCCAGATTTATTTAAATTAAAACAATAACTCCAAATATTCCACATATCAATTACATTTTTGGGAAGAGGTTTTCTAGACTTAATAAAGGGCCCTTCCAACATACAAGGTATGTTTTAAAATTACAAATTCATCGCGATCGCCGGTAATTTTTGTTAGGGTCCCAGACGAAAAATTTAATAATTTGAATAAAAAATTAGTAAAAATATTTGAGTTTTAGTTGCGTTTTTGTAACCGAAAAAAAGCGATATGATAGAAATTACTGGCACTGTAAAAACTGTACAATTGAAAAAAATGTTTTATTTAAACAGTCCATGTAAGACGTCTCCAAAATCAAAGCGATATAATATCCAGAGGCATACTTGCGTGTCGCCTGACGATTTAGTGAGCGTGGCATCCGAGCCGACGTCGCTTATGAGAGAGAGTTGCATGAAATGAACAAACTATACAACTACGTAACAATATATTTGCTAAGACATATATTATTTGGCTGGCTGGTCGCTAGTGGCGATGTAGCGTGCTAATTTTCAGTTGGTATTTAAGTGATGGTAAGTTATTGTGTTAATGTTGTTTTTTTTTGGTACCTTATTCTTGTTTTTCGAGCCAATTGGTTTTTTAAATTCTTAACGGTACTCCGGTAAAATTAATAGAAAAATACTTTCATAGCAAGTTACACCAAAGTCGCTAGATAAAGACTTTTCTCAAAACGGAACTTCGAGTATTTTAGCAGCCGTTCCATTTTAAAAAGGTAATACAGGATTAATTTAAAAGGAGTGCGTATATTCAACGAAGTAATCAGGTGCATAAAACTGAACAACTTCCCCCAAGGAACAAAGGTCGAAATCTTAAAATGGAAAATTATTTTTTCATACCAAGTGTCTTAATCCTGTATACATTGTCCAAGTAGAATAAAGAAAAAAGAAAGTTTAGTCTGTCAATCCTAATCCAGAATCTCAATTTAGTTATTTAATCAGCACTTCTAAATTTCCTGGCAAAATATTTAAAGGAATATTGGCTTTTAGAACAAGAAATTTTGAATCAAGTTGTTATTTATTTCTTCAAGTTCCACTAAAAATGCTAAGATACCACAATAAAATATTACCATCAAACTATTTAGCTTCATGCATACTGAAACAATTTATAAGACCCTAAATACTTGAAAGTTGACAAAAACTAATATCCATTGAACATATATTGAACAACATATACAACATGTAGCAAAATTCCTGTCCGATCCAAGGAAATTGAAGAAATACAAAAACAAAAAAAAACGTTTTTGAAATGATTTCACAAATGTTTTTTTGATTTTTTTACGATGGATGGTACGATATTGGATTCAAAAGACTTTCGGGCCGAGTGAATAGTCAAAGTCCAAAAGTCTCATTCAATTCGGACAAACATTTTTGGGAATTATATTTACAATGTTTTTGAAACTCTTACGACACATTCATATAATTGTGTGGTGCAGTTTTTTTAAAAGACTTGATTGTTTCGCTATGTTTCCGCTAGTTTTAACCAATCGCAGACCAGTAGCTGTCTCATTAGTGGAGACTGACAGATAGTTCTCATGCGCCACTAGCGACCCTAGCGGTTTGGACACGCGATAGTCTACCGCGGCAACTTGAAACATTGCTTAAGGATGAGGTTTATTTCTTTTTTCAATTAAATATCGATAAATTTTGATTTTAGTAGTAAAAGAGTCGGACAGGATTTTTGTCACAGAGTGTGGGAGAAGGAATGTAGAGTAAGGGCTCGGGCCACAGCGACCAGCCTCGCGCGCGATACGTACGTGTGGCATGTGCACGAGCACGCCGCCTACTGTCGGGCGCTCGCGCTCGGGCGCGGCGGCCGCCAGCGACAGCAGCGCGTCCACGGACGTGGCCGGCGTGCCGCCTGACTTGCTGCGCTCCTCCTCCGACTTCGTGGTCTTGTGGGACTGAGATTCCGGCCATATGTCGTCGAACGACGGCTGTGGGGAATACGACCTATTCATATGTGCTGGCTAAGGTAAAAGGTAAAAAGTTGGTTTTATAGAATTTGTCATTTAATGCAATACAAATAAATATAATGATTTTTGCCATTTAAGTTAATTTTGTATCATTCTGCAACATAATTAATAATTTAATTTCAACCTCATAGCAAGTGAAACGGACTTGTTTTGTTGTTCTCTGAGTGAATGTACAAGGAATGCATTGTTCATTATTAGTTATAGATAGATTAGTTAAAAGTATGAATAATTATGTTAAGGCGCATTTATCGCATTGGCCTAAATAAATAATTAAACCAATTTTTTGCCAAAAAAATTGGCAATAATGTAAAAAAAAAAATATCGATAATACAAATTAATACCCTACCCAGACCCCACAAAAAATTACTTGGCAACAGTACAAAATTATACCTCAGGCATAGGCTTGGGCTTGTCCGGCACCAACGCCCGCACCAGCAGTACAGCGAGCTGATGCCACAGAGCCGCCGCCTCGCAGTACGAACACGCGCCTTCCGCGAGACACACCGCTACAACAAAACATACATCATAGAATATAGTAATAAGTCCACATATTTACTGTATGAAGTATCAAAAACATTAAATAATTCAAAACAGTAAAAGCGTATAATCTCGGAAGTAGCGATATCTTACAGCCAAAAATTTTAATAAACAGATTTTATATAAAAGATATATCCCCAAAGAGATGTCCCAATGTAAACAATGTCGGTCAAACAGTTTCAGTGATGGAATTAACCATCAAATCGTAAATAATCCCATGAAATAGGATATACAAATGTTGTTATGCTACATATTTGTCATCTAAAGTAAGCTAAAAAAAACACCGAATTTGTACTCACCATGTTCAATAGTGTTGGTCTGGTTGGATTTGAGCATAAGACGCAAGAGTTTAGTGGCTTCACTGCTGACATTCTGACTGTTAATGCGACGTTGTTGGAGCTCCATCTGTGTATAATAAGGACCAATATAGTACATACGAACTAAAATGAAAAGTAAACCAATAATCCTACTAATATTATAAATGTGAAAGTGTGGATTTTTGGATGTTTGGATATTTTTTACTCAATCGCAAAAACGGCTGAATGGATTTGGATGAAATTTGGCATGCATGTATCCTTTGACATGGAAAAGAACATAGGCTACCGTTTATTCCGATTCCTTAAGTAGTTCCCGAGGGAAAATTGAAAATTATTTACGAGCTAAGCCGTGAGCAGATAGCTTCGAAATTTGGTAGTTTTCTCTATTACAACACGGGTGAAAATTTTATTCCATTTTTCATTACTTTTACGTTTATTTCTTTTTGCCCCAATTCACGAGTCCACGCAGACGAAGTCGCGGGCAGAAGCTAATTTCTAATATTTTGAACTGATTGCCGTGGAAATTTAGACTACAACTCATTCGAGATTTGTTTTAAAACGACTAATGTATGAAATTTACCTGTTTAAGCAATATATCCAGCATCAATATGCAGCAAGTTAGGTTCTGTGGCTTCACCTGGTCATCCTTATCTTTTTCATTTGGAGATTCCTTGGGATCTTTTGGTTTGGTTCCATCTGGGCACAAAAATGTTTGTGTTAATGTCTGATGACCTTGAAAATTAATAATTATAAATGAGATTTTTTAAACAAGGCCTGAACATACCTGTTGGTGGTTTGAATATCTTTTCAGGTAGGTTGACAACGCAGTGGCTGAACAGATCGAAGAGTTGAGATAGAGGTATTTTGACATCCAGCATCGAAATAGTCTGAAAATTAAGCTTATGCTATAGAATAAAGATATACATACTCAAGAAAAAAATAGAGTTTAATGGAAGGTAGAAAAGGCCATTTCAATATTAAAAGAAAATTTTCGAGAGGGACATCTAATTCAAATACAAGGCCAATACAAAATTAAGATAAATTTAGCGGTCATTTGATACATTACCCTTAAAAAATAGTTGATATATTAATTTCAGTTACTTCCTTCCAATGTTTGTGTCCATTGGAAGGAAGTAACTTTTATAAGTATTGAGACAATTTGGCGCTGGTGTTAAGTTGAAGTAAACGAACCGTCGCTATTTCAATGAAAATGGGTCGGAATTAAACTCAAGAGTAACCTCTACGGCTTAAAACCAAATAATTTAATAATAATATTTATTTATTTTTATTTGAAAGTAATGTAATTACCTGGAACCACTCGAGAACTGGGAGTACTGTATCAGGAGTGGGTGTATTGGTGACTTTAAGCACAGCAAACTTGTACAGGTTCTTCTCATCAACCCCAACCATCGCGCCTTCTGGTTCCAGGATCTTGCCTAAAGGAACTTTCAATTCCATTAGTTCCTGTAGAAGAAACGAAAATATTGTAGAGTCAATTTTTAGGTGTAAGAACTTCCCTCTTTAAGACAATGACTCTTATGATCCCAGCTGGTAGTATATTCACTCATATTGTGTCATCATTCTAACATGTCCAATTGTTTAATATGTTCACAGAACCTCAGCAATTAAATGCCAAAGGCAAATTATACTCTATTTAACAATTTTCACGTATTTGCCTAATCGCTTGGCTTATTTCGAACTCAGAATGTACTTACTTTTTCCGGCACATCAGTGCAGATGGCTTCCATCCAGGCAGGCATGATGTAGTCCCAGATGGACTGGGTGATGACGCCATACGGGATCAGGCAATATAACCTGTAAAGAAGGTCATAGTTACTATTCTGCTGGAGTAGATAACGAAACGAGACATTTTAAATTGAATAACAGCGTCATAATTATGATTATTATTATATTTGACGGGCCTGTTGGTCTAGTGGTTAGTGAGCCTGACTGCTAAGCCGGAGGTCGTGGGTTCGATTCCCACCCAGGACAAATATATACGTATGTTTATCAGTTGTCTGGTACAGGCTCTGCCTAGTTTGGGATCAGATGGCCATGTGTGAGCTGTCCCAAGATATTTATTTATTTATTATGTGTGCGAATCGACAGAATGTATTATTAAATCCATATCACCAAGGAGCACCTTTTGGGGGGATGGAGATATTGTGACCAAAATAACATGTCAACATCAGATTTGTATTTGCCCCTTCGGAGCTATGGGGTCGCTCGCAAAACTACGGCGTAACTGATTTGCCTTAGTTGCCGAGTCAACGACATAGTTACTTGGAATATATCTACTATATAAAAATAAGTCGGGTTTTCCTTCCTGACGCTATAACTCCAGAACTCACGAACCGATTTCCATGGTTTTGCATTCGTTGGAAATTTCCGGGTTCCGTGAGGTTTATAAAATTATATTCAAAAAAAAGACCGCGGGCGGAGCTGCGGGAAACAGCTAGTAGGGTAATAAAATGGTAGAGCTATCCATTTGGCAATGTTTTGGGCTGTTCCGGCACGTGACGGGTATTATGCAAGGAGTGTAGCGCACCGGTTGAGGCCGTCCTTGAGGTGGTGCGTCTTGGAGGCGAGCTGGTCCCAGTGGCCGGCCTGGCGCGTGTAGTGCGGCGGGTGCGGCAGCAGGCACGCCACCAGCACGCCGCGGTGCGACTCCGCGATCGCGCGCAGCCAGCCGCACACGTGCGACACCTTCAGCTTCTCCACCGTGTTCGCCGTCTCACCTGAACACATCATCCTACATATTTAGGCTGCTCGTACTGTCACACGAATTTTCGATGCTGGTAGTACGACTTTAAGGTTGAGTTTGCCCTGTTAGCGCCTGTGTTAGATCTGCACGTGTATGGCATGTGCGCATGTCGCGCGTGCAGTTGATAAAACAGCGCGTCAAAGCACTTCTACTACTTGTGAATGATAATGTGTCACAAGGGGCGGATACTCATTTAAGCAACTTACATCAAACCTGCACTATTCAATTATTGGATAATGTGACAAATTCGTAATGAAAGGCATTTAAAGGCTATGAAAACGTTTAGCGTGAGAATAGTCTCAAAGTTCATGGTCTGAACAAGGAGACCTTTTTTATTTATGTTTAAACTTATCATTATATGTTACATAAATTAATACAGTAAAACCCCGTATTTAACCGTGTACCCCATTATAAATCATTAGATATAATATAATGGTATAATATAAATGGTAACTGCTGGTCGGGACAAGAAGCTTAGTAATAAAATTTCGTCTGAAACGGAACTCTTGAATATCAGGAAAATAATCCCTAAAAATAAATGTTAAAAAACTAACAGCTCACCCGTGTAAGAGAAGGATGTGACGTGGAACCAATGGAACAGCACCGAGAGCAGACGTCCAAGGATCTCGTCAGGTGTATCAGGGTTCGGGGTACAAAGTCCCACCATAAGCCATACTCCATACCTACAAGAAATGAAAGATGAAGAACAAATTATTTATTGCATGACACAGATACCTATAAGAAGAACCTTTCTTATTTCTGTGTCATATATCATTTGCGTGGGTCCTTCATCCATCATCAGACCAACTCAAGAGTGTCATACTATTATAATGTCACCGAACTTATAAAAACATGCTAGGATGTCAAGTGGTACGCAATGAGCGAGCCCTCTATTTATCTAAATACTATTTTTTTTTATATACGATGCCCGCACTAAGGAGTTTAATCCTTGTGTCTCGGGGGTTTCACAAACATTCAAATCACATGCACAAAGAACACCCACACTTGGAACAAGTATCTGTGGATCACACAAATGCTAGTCCCATGCGGGGATCAAACTCGCAGCACGTCGCGCACAGTGGTAATTACCGTGGTGACCGATACCACTCGGCTACCCGTGCAGTTTTCTATAAAGAAAATTTCCCTTAATTGCTAAAACAGTTGAACTATAAAGCTTACCTTCCAAGCAGTTGTCGATCTTCAACTGAGATAGGATCGTGTAACTCAACGTTGAGTGGAGGCTTCAATTGTTCAGTAGAACTGTCCGGGTCTTCCATGTTAATGGGCTTGGCTTCTTTCAGGAGGCTAGCGAGAAAAATTACAAATTAGCTAATATATATAACTATTCTAGTTTATAAATAAATGTTCCACTCCTGGGAGCGAGCCCTTTGTCTTGTAGAAAAGGAACAATACGAAGAGGCAATAATAACCACGCTTGCCATTGCGGGTATTCGATTTCAGATCCCAATTGTTGGAATTCAAGTTTCTTTAGCTAGGATAAAAGATGTCTACTATAAATTCATTTCAAAAAACTAAAAGCTGGGATTGAAAAATTTTGGGATTTATGCAACCTTCCAAATCGCACTCAAATTTTGGAAAAAAAAATATACTATTTGTTTTTTTTCAATTCCAGAACAATTAAATTATAATTTTCTTTATTAATTAGGGTCTAAAGTTACAAAATCCTATGTGTACCTGATGATAGCTTCAACGAGGTTGGTCTGCATATCGCTGTCCATCTGCCAGGCGAGCGGTAGCCGCGTGTGCACCACGTGGTCACCGCCGCGCCGGCTGTTGTGGCGGTTGCCGTGGCATTGCTGGCAGTACCTGACGCATATCATTATTATGTTACTATGTTTCGTAAAAAGTTGGTGGGTCGCACATTATTAGTATTCTTGTTAACCCCTCGTGCTAATCTAAACGGTTCAGTGGTGTTGGTTCACGTCGGAAGTGCAATGGGTGGCTTTCGAACCGGCAACTACATGATCATGGTATTAAGTTAAGGATGAGACACATGTTAAATTAAATAATATAGAGCGAAGTGGTAATTCTTTATCTAGCTAAAGGGAATATAAAGAGAAAACATAAATTTTAGGCAAATATTAGACAGTCAGCCTTGGTCAGATCATTTTTGATAACTATATGTTTAAAAGAAAAAATAAATACTGAATTGGCTTTTACAGAAAAAATCTAAGATTCCAGGAGATTAGGTACATCGAAATATGCAGTAGACTGGGGGCTCAAATCACAAGCAAGGACTGAAATATTCATCAGAAATGTTCATCTCCTTACCTAATGGGGTGGTTTCCATTATAGCTGGCACACTCATTAGAGAAGCATATAGAATAAGCTGCCTTATCTGTTGAGCGACAGTTCTGAAACAATACATCATTGTTAATATTCGCCTGAAAATGGCCCAGAGTTACGAGCGTAATAAAAGTTTCAAAATGTTTGTTACCTTATTCTCACAAACCATCGAAACTTGTTGTTGTGGATGAAGAATGTCAAAGAAGCGTTGGTTAGGGTGTTCCCTAGAATAGAAAAAGAATATTGAATACGGATCTTTTTGATAATCTAAAAATTCAATAAATATAATTGTATTATGCAGAAATTTTATACTAAGCACCGGATACCTGATGTTTTTAATAACATTTTTTTTTTCTTCGAGGTGAGGGCGAGATCCTTTTTTTGCAAGACGGAGGACCGTCCCGGGCAAAGGAGAGAAACGAAGGTGCTAATGGCTTGGCCAATGTGATAGAAGTATATTTCAATTTACCTATGAATCTCATTAGCGCATTCGATGCACAGATACAAAGGAGGTGGGCTGTCTGATGCGAAGGTGACGCTGATGCAGTGGTCGTAGCACACCTTGGCGGCCTCAGCAGTGCCCGCGTTGGGACACATGTCGCGCTGGCACAAGAAGGGAACTAGGTCGTCTGTGGAGGAAGGGAACCGTCAGACACTACAGAAGCATAAATAAATACAACTGATCATTATTAATTATAGTACCAAATTCATCCAAATTGCAAAAACCTAAGAGATTTTTATTAATCATGGTTTCGTCTCATGGATCATAGGCGAGAAGAATTCTATTTCTTTAACAATATTCTCAATATCTCTGATCCGGCTTATCCAAGTAGGTACATATTAAAAAAAACTGTTCGTTTATAAGGGAAACTAATCAATTTATTTCGTCGTCATCTTAACCTTTGTACATCCGTTGCTTGACATACTAAACCATTCTGAATATTAGAATATATGACTAAAAATCAAAATCAAATTTGGACAAAACTGCGCCCAAAAGGACTTAGTAACTTCTGAATTACACTAATGAGTAAATAAGACAAAGGTACTTACTCGAGAATTTGCAGAGAAGACCCTTCCGATCGAAGAGCTTAGCGTCGAAGGGTGGCCAGTAGTAGAAGAGCAGTTTGGCGGCGGAGAGCCGCGCGCCCCACGTGCCGTACGCTATCACGCACAGGATGTCCTTCACGACGGACTGCTTCATCGACATCAGGCACTCCAGCAGCTGACAGTGGTGCGCTGGAGACATGATACTCCTTTGAATTAAGTTATTAAGCTCAAAGGAGTATACAGCCCCGCTAATGCGAACTTTAACATTGTTACCCCGGAATAATTAAAAGCAACTCAACTTTAAGACTTTTTTGGCTGAATGCTGAAACGTCAATCAGTTTGAAGCTTCTGCTAAGAAGTACTACTCTCTATTACTCCATATATACATTTAGACATCAGATCTTATAGATAATTAGTTTAGATCTTAAAGTTTATAGTTAGTTTCGGTATTCGCAGGATGAATTTTTATTAGTAAAAGAAGAAAAGAAATTGATTGGAAGTTAAATGCATAACTAAAATGACAAGAAAGGTGGAATATATAGGGCCTTAATGCCTGCATTGCATGTTACTGATGAAAAAAAAATTAAAAACAAAAAAAAACATTAACATTATAATGTAACTCTATTCATTTAATTGATACTAAATATGTTATTTATTACGCAATTAAATATACCCGTACGTACGTATATTCTACCTATTTAATTACATTTTATCAAAGCACTATCCAAAACCGTCATTTTAAATACCTACTCAAAGTTACCACACCCCCTTAGCATAAGGTACAAATTATTGGTAAAAATTGCTAAGTTCCGAAGGGGAGGCGAAACCCATAAATCATTTTCACAATCGCTGCTGTCACGTCATAATGGCGGCGCTAGGCAACGTGCCGCAATGCGACACGGTATGACTAGCAACGCCATCTATCGAGCGTATGGAAACCAAAAAGTGAATTGAACCAGCATCTGCTGAAATTCGGAACCCCAGCGTTCCGAATTTCAGCAGATACTGAGCGATGACTGTTTCGCACACATGTGATTCATTGTGTCCTCATTCATTTAAGAAATTGTTATTATATTGCGAATAACTTTTTTCTTTCTTTTAAATATGCCAATTGACTAGACAGCAGCACTAGTGAACTATTAGTTGCACAATTGTTGGGAACTGTTTAACCGACTTAGCATTCGATTTTCTTTTGTTCTTTTTTAAAGATGGCAAAATGGGTTTTTACAGATTGGTGCCCTAAATTGTTGAGCACTTCTTTTTTTGTCTCAGATGGTTTAATTTTAGTAGTTGTAAGCTATATACTAGCCACAACCACATTAATTTTTCATCTGGCTTATAAACCATGTAAGCTAAGAATCAGTAATTACTCCAACTTGGGCTATTTTAAGACTAGATTTTATCAGATGCACCAGTTTATGAACTGACAACGAAATTCAGGAATCGCACCCATAATTTTTGTCTGTAACTTCACTCACCTGGATTGCTGGAGTGCTGAAATACCATCATGATGATAGCAGCTACGGACTGAGAAGCTTGACTCTCTTCTTCCATTCCCGCATACTTGCGTGCTACAGAAAAAAAAAGCTGCTGTTTTAAAAATAATCGAAAAAAATCTCCTTTTTGTTACTATTTAAACTGTGTACACAAGACATCTATTATAGAAGCTTGTAGATAATCTGGAGGTTGAATCCAGAAGATGAAACTCCCCTGAGTCACTTTTATATTATCATTTAAGAGAAGTATGGATCATTTAAGAAATATTAGAAAAAATAGCCCAACTTGTGAAGTACCATTCAGAAGATCGCTGCCGTGAAACCTTGCACCTTTTGTACCTGGGGTGAGTAGGAAATCCAGAATTCTAAGGAAGGGGACAATTTGACAAAGCGTGGTTGCTGGTGTTATAAGGGGTATGTTATAATGGGTTACGGTAACTGCTTACCATCAGGAGGACCCTATGCTCGTTTGCCAAATTTTAAGTAAAAAAAAATTTAATACTTACTGATAGTAAACGGCAGTATGTAATAGCAGAGCAGATGCAAGATCTCCTGGTGCAACGCTACAGGGAACACGGCAACGCAGTACGCCACCAGGAACGGCAGGTTGTCGATCATGTCGTATTCCAGGAACGGTAGGAGGCAACCCAGACACTGCAGGACTGATTGCCCGAATGCTAGAAATATACAACAAATTAATTTGTCACCAGTAGAAATTACACTTAAGTATTTCACAAGTTTTGTTCTAATATTCTTAAAGCAATAATTAAAGCGTTCTTAGATCCCTTCACGTAGCTGTTTTTTTAAGTAAGTTACCATATTTTAAAGCCAAAAGTTTTAAGTTGGTTTTGGTAGCCCAAACGTGAATTTTGGATATAATATTGTAATAAGTGCACTTGTATCAATCTGAAAGAAAGTTTAGAATTGTTTTGAAAGCTGACGAGCTAACTCCTCCTTCCCTGTAAGCGTCGTATCTCAGTAAGGCCGCCTTAAAAAAAACTTTGGAAATGACTGCACTTCCTATGTCCTTCTTGTGCTTTTAAGAATTTACGTACCCTGAGTCCCGTATTGTAGATGTGGGGTGGCGTCGACGAGCCCTGAGATTGCGTTGAACAGACTCTTATAGTCCAGGTTTGGGTACAGAGCCATCCGGTCACCGTCGTTATCCGCGTCTCGGAGCATCTCCAGAGGCGAGCGCGGGACATCTTTTAGGACACCTAAAATAGTGAAATATTAAAAAAGAAACATAAGTGTTTGTGACTTAAGCCACAGTGCATTTTGGACACTAACTCAGATCAGTGAAATGGCTTTAATCACTCAGATTTCATTAATCGTAAAATCTGAAGCTAGCAGGAAATCACAGAAAATTGCTTTTTCTAAAGCAGGATTGAAAAACTCAGGAAATAATCATGTCTGGAGACACTAGTTTTAATCAATTAAGAAAATCACCGCGATTTTAAATCACGCTTACATATAAAGTCATACTTACTTAGTAAAGTCTGTGAGAAATATTTGATGGTGTTGGCAATGTCAGTGCCCAGTGGTAATGGCTGGATATTGTGCGTGAGCCGAAGTTGGGCGTCGTACAGACTGCGAATCTTTGCTGTAACTGTTCAGTATATCACGTTATAGGTGCACCATCGCACAAGACTACTCAATTAACTTGTGCACATAAAGAGGAAAATAGAGTTCAACAGAGTAGATTAGAACTGTGCCTTCACTTTTTAAAAAACATTATGTTACGATTTTTCTTTTCTATACGTAATTAATTTACAAGTTATTACTCCACAGTGTTTAGGTACAATATTTTAGAACATTAAGGATTCAGAAAATCTTTCTTTACAAGTACAGGAAACAATTACATATGGTCGCAGAAGTTGGTTCGAGTTCGTAATTTTGAATAAAATTGTTCCAGAAAAATATTTATGACGCAACTAACGAAACTCTCTCTCGTATACAAACTCTAGATTCATATATACAATTTAATCCACCCTCAAAGGCACAGCACGACCCTAAATTAATGTCCAAATTAATGTAGGATCTGTATAAGAGTGCATTTAATTTTAAATGCGGGGTGCATTACCTACATAAGAACGAATCCGAGCCCTCAAATGGTAATCCCTTTTGTTTAAGGATTTAATGGAAGGGACGACATCACCCCTCAAAAACAACCCTATCGTCATTATAAATGCAAGTACAATATCTACTTGGTTGATTACTACTCGTTGCTAACCTGAACAAAATATTGATCAGTTCATATTTCGCCACGTCTGTTTGAACAGGCTCACATGGCTATGCTCATTTTGTATTTTGGATTGTGTTGATGATAACGCGAAAATCTGTTTCGGTGAAGTTGATAAAAACTCGTGATAATTGGAACTATCGATTATCATATAAATGTGTTCAATAAGTATATGAAGTAACTATAAGAAGTACCATTTTAAACGCCGACAAATACGTGATTGGCACTGACGCGCGCTGGACGCATGACTCATTCGTTGCAAGTGAAATTCTAATATTGATTAGAATCGCAATTTGTATCCTACGAGATTTGGTCGCGTAAAGAAGTACACAAGCAATAAGTATGAATTTATTGTTCATTTATAATATTTGAAATGTAAAAAACATTGTGCAACGCTCAATTGCTTACACGTTGATTTGATTATACTTGGGGAAGATCGGCAGGTTCCACTTTGAATACTGATCACGTATTTAAATTCATACAAACATATTTATTAGTTTACAACTTAAAACATATCTTTATTGTTGTCAATTTCTCATACTATTTTGATAAACTTAATAAGGACCAGGGTATGATTATACGAGTTTTGCGCGTCGTGGTGGAAATGAAAAAATAACGAAATATTGTAATAAGTACAAATAATGCTTTCATTGAAGAAAAGCATCATAATTATTAGTAAGGTAACAGTACTTATATTAATAAAAAGGTATAAGTAAATTGAGTCTTGAATCTCTTAACACGCAATTATGATAATAATTTATCGATGTTGAATAAAAATATTTATGCCGAAGTAAAAATCGAAAAAACGGATTCATTTACAGTAAGATAAAAAATATATTCCGATGATACATGGCACATGCATAATGTCTTTAATTATAATTGCTGTTAGGGAAAGGATAGGTATAAATAAATCTTTGACTTTTGGCGCAAATTCTAAAACCAATTAGTAGAGAAAGAGATATTGAAGTAAAAAAGCTTTTAAAGATTAAATGCTGCCGGCTTACACAGAAGCATGGAAATTTATAAGGGATATCTAAATGTAAAAATATTTTTCCATTATTAATCTTAAAGGAAAAGATATGTTGAAAATTAGTAGCAATAGCAATCGCATCTTATTATGAGGGACAAATAGTGAGATGCGCGGGACGCATGCGCGAGCTTACTTGCTGCAGTATCGATTGTACGGTTGTACCCGCCCCCCTCTCCTAAATCAAGAAAGTCCCGTACACATATAATATATAAAATATTTCGAGTTATATTTAGCACTAATAGTAGTAACAGTAGAAGATATTGATTTGACAATTTATTTATTAAAATCAAAGTTAAAAGTCCACTTCACAAGAGCTTGAAATTTTAATGTTAACAAGGCACATTTAATTAGAGCCGCGAGGCGCATGTGTAAGTTGCGCGTTATGGGGGTGGGGCAGCGAATCGATAATTCACTTGTTTTGAGCACATGACATACGAAACTGATGGATTTATAATGTGGTTACCTACTGTAAAAGTCTTAACTGAGAACTAACAAAAACTTCAGAATTTAAATATGACAAGCGTTTACTTATCATCAGTAAATTATTAAATGATACCTTAATCAGCAGGTAAAGCAGGAGAAATATGAAACACTGGTACCCGACAAGCGCAATATACTTAATGTTTAATAAAAAACGCAGATCACGAACGCGAGTGCACGCGCCGAGAACGCAGTTGCAACTGCAGTCTGCATCTCCGTGCGGTGGGTGCGGCAAGCCTCGCCGCGCATGTGCATTGCCCGAGTTGGCACATTTAATGAGAGGCGCGGGACGCATGCGCCAATGATTGCCGCATTGCAGTATTGAGCATCATGGAAGTGGATAGAGGCGCCATTTTATCCGGCTATGATACTCGGAAAGAAAATGGACCTTACAGACCTAAAGAGCGCGGGACGCATGCGCCAACGAATGCGGCATTGCGGTATAACGAGACCAGGTATTGAATGAATTACATGTTAAATAATAAAAATAAGAAAGTATAAAATAATATACTAGTTTCTTATTTCATTCTAATGACAAATACCCGAGTTTAGCAGTTCAGAAGACATAGGTAGCGTAAGTGCAGGCAATACAAAAACTCTAGACAATATATTTATGAACATAATACCCCAAGAGAAAATAATCCAACCTTATGAACCCTTCTAAATAATTATTGCGTTGTGATAAATCATTATAATTTTACAGTGCAAAAGAACTGATTAAAATAAAACAAGCTCACCTATTTAGAAGATACGATTTCGAATAGCGACGTGGTAATCCCGTTATTCACACTCACATTTATACAAGTTACATAATAATTTACAACACTTCCATGAAAAAACAGGAGAACCGGTTATAAACGCGACTGAACTCGTCAAGAGTGCAACTGCAACTACAGTCTGCATCTCCCCGCGGCGGGTCCGGCGAGAAGCGCCGCGCATGTGCACTGCCTGAACTGGCACATTTAATGAGGGCCGCGGGACGCATGCGCCAACTAGCACCGCATTGCGGTATTGCGCGTCATGGGCGTGGCTATAGCCGCCATTTTACCCGGCTATGATACTCGGAACGAAAATAAAACTATCAGACATAATCATGAAACGAAAAACTAACAAGGCACTAAAATTTACATAATTACGGGACGAATTTATTACCATTTTATAGGGCGAGCTTTTAAAATTATTTTGTTTTCCAATCAGTAATTAGCAGAAATAGATAAGTTTTTCTTAATGCGTCTTATCTTATTTTTTACAATGCTCGAATATCCCTAAAATGCGACATGGGAGTGGCCATATATAAGATGGCACATTTAATGAGGGCCGCGGGACGCATGCGCCAACGAGTGCCGCAATGCGGTATAACTCACGGGAGTAACTACAGGCGCCATTTTATCCGGCTAAGATACTTGGAAAGAACATGAAATTAACAGACTTATCATTAAACTGTAGACGAATAAGTAACTACACTTTAATAAAAGTAATTATGTGACGACATATATTCTCGAAAATATATTTCATGAATGATGCCTTGCATTATCTAGAATAAATTTAGTGAAGTGAAATACAGCAAGCTCACCTAATCAGAAGGCACAATCTCGATCAGCGGCGTGATTAGCTTTTATTCACACACATTTATTCACGTTCCATATTAAATTATTAAATTTCTGGAGAGATACGAGAACGAGTACGGGTTACGAACACGAGTAAACTCGACGAGATTGCGGCTACAACTGCAGTCTGTATATCCCCGCAGCGGGTCTGGCAAGAGGGTCGCGGGACGCATGCGCCAACGAGTGCCGCAATGCGCGTTATTGCGCGTCATGGGCGTAAGTATCGGCGCCATTTTTACCCGGTTGTGATACACGGGCTATAAAAAAAGGCCCACGATAGATAATTTTGCGCAAAAGTCTCTGAATAAACTTATCCATATAATGATCCTAGGCAACTGTGTTATTAGAAGGTTCAAATTATAAGAATTACGGTTGACAAAAGAAGTACCTCACTTAATCTTGAGATATAATTCCGAATGAGCACAAGTTTAACATTTTTTATTCACTCACAAATTTCACAGTAACTGTCGCGAAAACGGATATTAAACGCAAGAGTATGCTTTGACAGTGCGGCTGCAACTGCAGTCTGCGTCACTTTCGGAGGGCCTGGCATGCCGCGCCGCGCATGTCAAATGCCTGAGGTGGCACATTTAATGAGGGCCGCGGGACGCATGCGCCAACGAGTGCCGCATTGCGGTATTGAGCGTTCAGGGGGTGGCTAAAGCCGCCATTTTTACCTGTTCTAATAACCGAACACGCATGCGCTGACGGACTACTGCATTGCGGTATTGAGCATCATGGAAGTGGGTGTAATGGCAATTCCAAAGACAAAACAGAACTTAATACCTAATAATAATAATAAACAACCACTTTGTTAACCTATAGTTATCTTATAAAAGCTGGCCACCCTGCGACTGGTCTAGGGAGCTCTTCGTCAACTCGCAAATTAATTAAGATTTACGACGACTGGTCGCAAACGCGAATGCACGAGTCGAGGGTGCGATAAAACTATAGCCAGCCTCCCGCTTTAACGGGCCCGGCAAAGGCCGCAGGGCGCATGCGCCAAGGCACACTGAAATGCGTCATTGCTCGTTCTGGGGGTGGCTAAGCCGCCATATTTTATTGTCCGGTTGTGATAACCGAAGAAGAGTGAGAAATAATAATTAGAAACACAGTAATTAAATTAGGTAAGTAATTACATTTGAGAATTTAAAAAAGATCGTGCTAAGGGGCTACATGTAAAATTTAATAAGAGACTTCAATTCATTTGTAATAAGGACCGCGGTTATCCAGTAATGATATACGCGATGATGATTTAAGGTAGCACAACAATATAATACCAAAGGGCCACAAATTTGCTGAGATTACTATCGCATAATGTATGTAATGCATTTTATTTAATGCGGGTGGCGCGACGCATGTGCTAACAGACTACCGCATTGCGGATTTTGCGCGTCATGGGAGTCGTTGTGATTGTATATATTTTATGTTCTAAAGAAATCTCAAAGTCAGCAACAAATTTAATTTATTAAATTTAATACATAATGATTTTATGTGTAATTTTAGGCGCAGGATGCATAAGCTAAGTAGCGCATCACGAGTGAACAAAAAAAGTCCACAAAGCGGCCGGAGACGTACTATGTTTAAGTAGTACCAAGAGGTTAAGTACCTACCAGGAGATTTAACGCAGAAGGATAAAGAAAACTAAAACTCACCTAATATGATATACCGTGTGTTCAATCCCTTAAGTCACACACTAATTAGACTCACGAGAATGTGTCACAAAAACGACTGCCCCCGTAGAGGGCGCAACTTTAACTACGGTCCCTTCTCTCACTCTCCCGGCGGAGGCTGCGGCAAGCCGCAGAGCGCATGCGCAAAAGGCTACCGCATTGCGGACTTTGCGCATCATGGGAATCGTTGTGAGTGTATATATTTTTTGTTCTTAAGGTATCTCACAGTCAGAAACAAATTTAATTAATTTAATTTAATACATAATGATAAGTGTAATTTTAGGCGCAGGATGCATAAGCTTAGTAGCGCATCACGGGTGAACAACGCGGCTGGAGATGTACCAAGAAGTTAAGTACCTACGAGGTAATAAAATTAACGCAGAAAGATTAAGAAACTAAAGCTCACCTATTCTGACGCACCGTGTGTTCAATCCCTTTCTTTATTCACACACTAATTAGACTCACGAGAATGCGTTACAAAAACGACTGCCCGCGTAGAGGGTACGACTGTAACTACGCTCCCTTCTCTCACTCTCCCGGCGGAGGCTGCGGCAGGTCGCAGAGCGCATGCGCCAAAGACTACCGCATTGCAGATTTTGCGCGTCATGGGAATCTTTGAGTGTATATATTTTATGTTCTAAAGGTATCTTACTCAACATATTATGCAGCAACAAATTTAATTAATTTAATTTAATGCATAATGATAAGTGTAATTTTAGACACAGGATGCATAAGCTTAGTAGCGCATCACGGGTGAACAACGCGGCTGGAGACGTACCAAGAAGTTAAGTAAGTACCTATCAGGAAAATAGTTTAACGCAGAAGGATTAAGAAAATTAAAGCTCACCCAATATGACGTACCGTGTGTTCAATCCCTTAAGTCACACACTAATTAGACTCACGAGAATGTGTCACAAAAACGACTGCCCTCCTAGAGGGCGCACTTTAACTAAGCTCCCTTCTCTCACTCTCCCGGCGGAGGCTGCGTCAAGCCGCAGAGCGCATGCGCTAAGGACTACTGCACTGCGGATTTTGCGCGTCATGGGAGATGCTGTGAGTGTATATATTTTATGTTCTAAAGATATCTCACTCAACATATGCAGCAACAAATTTAATTAATTTAATTTAATGCATAATGATAAGTGTAATTTTAGACACAGGATGCATAAGCTTAGTAGCGCATCACGGGTGAACAACGCGGCTGGAGACGTACCAAGAAGTTAAGTACCTACCAGGAAATTAATTTAACTCAGAAGGATTAAGAAAAACTATAGCTCACCTATTCTGACGCACCGCGTGTTCAATCCCTTTAGTCACACACTAATTAGACTCACGAGAATGCGTTACAAAAACGACTGCCCGCGTAGAGGGTACGACTGTAACTACACTACCTTCGCTCTCTCCCGACGGAGGCTGCGGCAAGCCGCAGGGCGCATGCGCCAAGGACTGCCGCATTGCGGCATTGCGCATCAGCGGTGTATATTTTTATCCGGGTCTGATATAAGGACGATGATGATCTACGAAAGCACGATAATAAAATACCTAAGCACCACGAATTTCTGTGTCGAGGTTAGGTACTCTCAAATTGAACAAAACTATAATCCACGTGTAAAGAATTCCATTTAATGAAGGCTGCGGGACACATGTGCCAACAGAGTTCCGTATTGCGGGATTTTTGCGTCATGGTAGTCGTTGGGAGTGTGTATAAAGTATGTTCTGGAGAAATCACATTCAACAAAAAAATAATTAATTTTATTTTATATGTTTATGTTTTTACCAGAAATGTATTTGTATGCGCAGGACTTACAAGTTTAGTTGCATATCACGGGTGAACAAAAAGTGACTGACTGACTATCCATACATAACACGAAATAATGTTATGTATTAAAACACATACTAATTGAGGAAAATCAGCTTATAAAAAGTTCGATGCTAATTATAAACGGGCACATTTAATAAGGCCGCGGGACGCATGCGCGGAAGGGGAGATGAGGGGTGCAGGGAACGCCGCCGTCTATTCCCGATGCGATCAATACGGACACGTTAACCTGTACCTACCTGGCACTTTCACCCGATAATTTATTAACACATACAACATATACAACCCAATCATTTAAACGATGTAAAAAAAATTAAAGCAAACCTAATCTTGAAACGCAAAATAGAATGTGATGCACGCGTCGAGGGCGCGACCGCACTATTACCAGCCTCCCGCTGTGACGGATCTGGCAAAAGCCGCAGGGCGCATGCGCCAAAAAACACCGCCATGCGGCATTGCGCGTTTTGGGGGTGGCTAAGCCGCCATTTTGAAACACAGTAATTAAAGTAAGTAAGTAATTACGCTATTGAGCATCATAGAAGTGGCTATGCCCGCAATATTACCCGGTTGTTATAAGTGGAGAAAAGAAACAAAAAAATGACAATAGACCTAATCAATAAATGTAACACGAAGCAGAACTTTATTATTACACTATAACGAGAAAAAAGAATGAAGTGCTTGTTTGGACATGATTTTAATTTAATTGTTATCTAATCACAAACTTGTGAACGCAGTTTGTCTCTCGCGGGGAGCGGAACAAACACAGCATTGCGCATCAGGGGGGTGGCCATACTCCTTATTTTAACCGGTTCTGATGCACCAGAAAATCGGTTTACTACACAATTTTAGAACCAAAAAATAATAAAATAATGAGTTTATGTGTCGTAGAACTCATTTAATAGAAACGACAATTTATGTGTAATTAGGACCGCAGCGTGCATATAGCATTATATGATATGAACCACCATATTTTAAAAGTATAACATTATATTTAGGGGAAAATCAATTATATTGATTAAGCAAGCACATAATATTAATGTAGTGGTCCCGGAGAACTCGCATGACAAACAGAAACAAATAACATATTAAGGAACATATCGCATTGTGTTTATTGCGCGTCAAATTCAAAGCGGCCTAAAGTGAACCATGAGTACGTACCAGGAGGTTGCAAAAAGAATCAAGAGAACTAAAGCTCACCTAATCTGACGTATCGTGTGTTCAACGCCTTTATTCACACACTTATAGACTCACGAGAATACGTCGCAAAAACGACTGCCCGCGTAGAGGGTGCGACTGTAACTAAGCTCCCATCTCATGCTCTCCCGACGGAGGCTGCGGCAAGCCGCAGGGCGCATGCGCCAAGGACTACCGCATTGCGGCATTGCGCATCAAGGGTGTATATTTTTATCCGTTTCTGATATACGGGCGATAATGTAAGGAAGCACAATAATGTGATATCTAAGGACGACTTTTTTTCCCGAATATACTCTCAAATTTAACAGAAACTATATCCACTCCTAATGCATACAATGAGAGCTGCAGGACGCATGCGTGAAAGAGTACAGCACTGTAGATTTTGCGTGTCATGGGGCTCTTTGGGAGTGTAAGTATATAAGTATTTATGTTCGAAAGAAATCCCACGATCAAGAAGAAAAAATAATAATTTAATACGTTTATAATTATAAATGTATTTAAGGCGCAGGATGCATAAGCTTTAAGTTGTGCATCACGGGTGAACAAAAAAGTTCTGCAATCATTTGGACTTCAGGCAATCCATAGAAGATACGAATTAACGTTATGTATTAAGAGACATATTAATTAAAGAAAAACAACTTCAAAAAAGAGCGATGCTAGTTATAAACGGGCACATTTAATAAGGCCGCAGGGCGCATGCGCCAAGGAACACCGCAATGCGGCATTGCGCGTTTAGGAGGTGGCTAAGCCGCCATTTTGAAACACAGTAATTAAATTAAGTACCTATGTAATTACGCTATTGAGCATCATGGAACTGGCTATGCCCGCAATGTTACCCGGTGGTTATAAGTGGAGAAATAAAAAAAAACAATAGATCTAATAATAAAACAAGAAAAATGAATGAAGTGCTTGTTTGGACATATTTTAATTTCATTGATATCGAGGAGCGGAGCAAACACAGCATTGCGCAAAATGGGGGTGGCCATACTCCTTATTTTAACCGGTTCTGATGCACCAGAAAATCGGTTTACTACACAATTTTCGAACCAATAAATAATAAAATTACGTTTATGTGTCGTAGAACTCATTTACTTGAACAGAAACTACAATTGTAATAAGGACATATATATTATGATATGAACCACCATATTTAAAAAAATAATATGTAGGGAGAAATCAATTATTTTGATTAAGTAAGCACGTAAAGTTTATGTAGTCGTCCCGGAGAACTCGCAAGTAAACAGAAACAAATAACATGTTAAAGAACATATCGCATTGCGATTATTGCGCGTCAAATTCAAAGCGGCCTGAAGTGTACCATGAGTACGTACCAGGAGGTTGCAAAAAGAATCAAGAGTACTAAAACTCACCTAATCTGACGTACCGTGTGCTCAACGCCTTTATTCACACACTTATAGACTCACGAGAATACGTCACGAAAAACGACTGCCCGCGTAGAGGGTGCGACTGTAACTACGCTCCCATTTCATACTCTCCCAACGGAGGCTGCGGCAAGCCGCAGGGCGCATGCGCCAAGGACTACCGCATTGCGGCATTGCGCATCAAGGGTGTATATTTTTATCCGTTTCTGATATACGGCTGATAATGTAAGGAAGCACGTAAGGAAGCACAATAATGTGATACCTAAGGACAACGACTTTTTTTTCTGAATATACTCTCAAATTTAACAAAAACTATATCCACGCCTAATGCATACAATGAGGGCTGCAGGGCGCATGCGTGAAAGAGTACTGCACTGTAGATTTTGCGCGTCATGGGGGTAGTTGGGAGTATAAGTTTATAATTTATGATAACGAAATCCTACGATCAAGAAGAAAAAATAATAATTTTATACGTTTATAATTATAAATGTATTTAAGGCGCAGGATGCATAAGATTATAGACTGTCATATTAAATAAGGCCGCGGGACGCATGCGCGGAAGGGGAGGTGAGGGGTGCGGGGAACGCAACCATCTCTTCCCGACGCGATCGATAGGGGCACGTTAACCTGTACCTAACTGGCACTTACACCTTACCAATTAATAATTTTAATTATATATCATCATCATCATTTGAAAAACTAAAAGTCTAAAGCCGGAATACGCATATAAACATCTCTATCTTGTTTAATGCCCTATAAATGGGAATATATCAGGCAATAGAACTACCACGATCAATATGTACATGAACTAATACAATAAAGCGTTTTTAACATTGATTCAACGCGCTAATCTCCGGGACTACCGGACCGATTCTATTAGAACTTTAACTTTCAGATAGCTCGGGTTATGGGGAATATAATATAGGTCGCCGAGCGCATGCGCCAACGGAATTCCGTATGCAAGTTTTGCGCGTCATGGGAGTGTAAATTATTAGGTATATCTAATTTATTTTTTATTATAACTCTCCAAATTCAACAAAAACTTAATTTAATGCGCTGACCATGATTATGTAACAGCGCAGGACCTATGAACGTAGTTGTCCATCACGGGTGCAGCTGTTTTCCATCACAATACAAGTTCAAGAATCGTTTTATAATTTTTATTGTGGCATACATTTAAAATGCAAGTCTATATCAAGTCAATACAGACTTACCTAAGTGGACACATGTATTTATGAACTTTGTCATTCTATCGCTGTTCTGGTTAAGCTGGCCGCCCGGCGATTGGTCCGGCTAGCTGCTAGCGTTTTGAGCATCACGGGGATGACTATAGCCGCAATTTTATCCAAGTCTGATAGATATCTAAAAATCTGGAGGAAACGATAAACCTAATCTTGAAACATAAAATAGACAAGAACCATTTTATACGTCGTCTACGTTTCGTATTAGAGATAATTTAACTGTAATATCTTACTCCAAGGCAACTATCGTGTGATATGATTAAGTTCCGGATAGTTTAAGAGTAAAAAAAGTTCACGTAATCTGACTATAAACAAACAAATTAAGGAACCACAACGACTGATCGCAAACGCGAATGCACGCGTCGAGGGCGCGACCGCACTGTGACGGGTCCGGCAAAGGCCGCAGGGCGCATGCGCCAAGGAACACCGCAATGCGGCGTTGCGCGTTCTGGGGGTGACTAAGCTGCCATTTTTTTCTCCGGTAAATGATAACCGAAGAAGAACGCGAATAAAAATTAGAAACAGCAATTAAATTAAGTAAGTAACAAGTAATTTTGAGAATTTAAAAAAAGATCGGCCATATTTTAAGTCTTATGAAGCACCTCATAAAGTAAGGATCGGAACACGCATGCACAATCGGACTACCGCAATGCGCTATTGGGCATCATGGAAGTAGCTATTACCGCAATGTTATCCGGCTGTGATACGCGGAGAAAAAAATAAGTTTAATAATAGATCTAACCATTAAATGAAAGACGAAACAGCACTTCAGTTCTACACATCTTTTGTTTTTCCAACTTACTGTCCCACTATTACGAGAAGAAAAATAATAAAGTGCTTGTTTGGACATGAATTCAATCACTTTGTTATCCAATCGCTAACTTGTAAACACAGCCCTCTCAAGAGACGGGACCAGCTAGCCGCTGTGCGCTGAGCAAAAACTGCATTGCGGTTTTGCGCGTCATGGGTGTGGCCGTAATCGTTTTTATTTACCGGTTTTGATTCACAAGGATAAGGGTTTATGAATAAATTTTTAAAACCACAATATATTAAAATAACGAGTTTATGTGCCGTAGAACTCATTCAACAGAAACTGCAATAAAATTCATGTTTAATCAGGCGCAGTACGCATGCGCAAACCGAATACTGCATTGCGGCATGTAGCACTGTATAATATTAACCACCATATCTGAAGAGTATAGAATACTCTGTAGGGGCAAATTATTATAGATGTCCCGGAAAACTCTCACGATAAACAGAAACAAGTAACATAATTATTTAATATGGGCCGCGGCTTGCATGCGCCAACATATCGTATTGCAGTTATTGCGCGTCATGGTTATAGCCGACATTTTGACCAGGTTGAGGTATAAGAACAAAAAGAAAAAAAATACCCTACCATGAGTACGTACCAGGAGGTTGCAAGAAGAAATAAGATTATGAAAACTCACCTAATCTGACGCACCGTGTGTTCAACGCCTTTATTCACACACTAATAAGATTCACGAGAATCGACACTAGAACAACTGCCCTCGTAGAAGATGCGACTATAACTACGTTCGCATCTCTCACTCTCCCGGCGGAGGCTGCGGCAAGCCGCAGGGCGCATGCGCCAAGGACTACCGCATTGCGGCACCGCGCGTCAGGCGTGTATATTTTGATCCGTTCCCGATATATGAGCGATGATGATATAAGGAAGCACAATAATATAATACCTAAGAAACACGTATTCATGTGCCGAGAATACTTTCAAATTTAACAGAACTGTAATCCACGCACGATGCATTTAATGAGGGTTGAAGGCCGCATGCGCCAACAGAGTACCGCACTGCGGAATTTGCGCATCATGGAGGTCTTTGGGATTGTATATAATTTAATTAATGTTATAAATAAATGCCACATACAAGAAGAAAATAATTAATGAAATAGTTTATAACTATGAATGCATTTTAGGCGCAGGATGCATAAGCTCAGTTGCGCATCACGGGTGAACAAAAAAGTACTACAACCCTATGCACTATCCATAGGAAATCAATACAAGATACGAAATAACGTTATGTATTAAGATACATATTAATTAAGGAAAAACAACCTCAAAAAAGAGCGATGCTAATAATAGACGGGCACATTTAATAAGGCCGCGGGACGCATGCGCGGAAGGGGAGGTGAGGGGTGAGGGGAACACCGCCTTTTATTCCCGACGCGATCAATACGAACACGTTTACCTGTACCTACCTGGCACTTACGACAATTTATTTATAATTTAATCTATATCAGACAAAATCAAAAATCAAAAGCCGGACTTAATTGCAAAGTAGCATCTCTTTCTTGTACTTCCCCTATACCTATATGGGTGAAAATACTCGACAAACGATCATGGTTTATATCTCACTCCAAATTCCAGTTGGTGAACCCACGATAAAAGAAATTAAATCAATACAATTTCTACGATCTAAATCTATTTACTAATACAATCCAGACGCAGAGGTTTTGTTTGCTTAAACGCGCTAATCTCTGGAATGACCGGACCGATTTTAATAAAACGGAATAGACACTGCTTGTAAGTTTTGCGCGTCATGGGAGTGGTATATTTTATTCAAGTTTGGAACAAAGAAAAAGCATGTTTTCCAGTCACATTACACAAAATATTAAATTTATTTAATATGCTGAATAAGAATACGTATATTTATATAATAAGAACCGCAGAAAATATGAACTTAGCTGACTATCACGGGGGCGGCTGTTTTCCATCACACTATAAGTATTATTTTTATTTACAACAGTTTTGCTGAGTGCAAATAATGGAGTTTTACCGTGGCATAAATTTTAAATTGAAAACTAACAACAATTTACAATTCTCATTATAAACGGGCACATTTAATAAGGGCCGCGGAACGCATGCGCGGATGGGGAGGCGCGGGGTGCGGGGAACGCCGCGTCTATACCAAAGGTGATCAATACTTTTACCGATACCTACCGATTATATCCGTGAATTTATAATTTAAATTTATGAGAATAATATGTAGGTAGCCCGCATTAAAGATTGAGTAGAACAGACCGCCTCCATCTGTGTGATGTACAATAGATAGACATAAGTAGAACTGTTCTTTAAAATAAATAGCAACGTAGTAAAACCGACATACGATCATGGTTTATCTAAATATAATTTCAAATTAAAAAACTATTCTAAATTTATTAGTTTGTCAAAAATATTAAATCTCTTGTTCGACAATAGACATCTCTTAATGTGAACAAAACCTGCCCGAATTACTAACAAAGAGGCATAGATTCAGCAACGACAATGAATAGTATAAACACGGATATTTGATTAACTCACCTAAACATGATATGCAGGAGCTGGACCTTTATGCAATTCCCTGTATGTAGACAGGAGATATACAATGATACGCGAAACGCGAGACCGATACGCGAATGTTCGCATCAAAGGCGCGACGTCAACTAAAGCACCTATCGTCTCCGCGACCCACGCATTTTCAGGGCGCTTGCGCGGATTTGCGCGTCGTGGGTATGGCTTCTGGCCGACGTTCTTTGCGATTAAGAAGTAAAAATAAGTACCTAATTGGTTTCTATGTCTTTTTTTACCAAAAAATGGTTTTGAACGCCCCTGATTCCGTAAAAAATAAGATGTTTTATCACTTAAAACTAGTAATTAAGACATTGAAGTCGTCTTATCAAGAAGTGAAAAGGAAAGAGAGTGCAAAATCGCTTGGTCTACTGACGACAAAGCCAACATTGAAAAGAACAATACAGAAAATGAGGACTAAACAAAATATGAATAACTTGAAGCTTATCAAACACAATGCAGAAGATTTATGAACGTGCAATATTTTTTATTAAGAAACAAATTATAGGGCAGGGAACATCAACATGAATATAGATACAACGCAAAGATATGAAAGCAACTCCCATCTCACCTCGGCACGAACCGGAGAGCTGCGACGTGCACGTGCAGGTCAAAAGCTGGCACGAAAAATGTGGGCCGCGGGACGCATGCGCTTGACTACGCGTCATGACATTGGCTGCAGCCGCCATCTTTGTACATGGGCTCATCAAAGGACTACGAATGATTCTAATGCTAATGAATTTGAAACTTAAGACTGCTTTAATTAATATGAACAATACTTGTGATAAAAAACTGAAATTTAAACACGGGTCCCTAAAAAAATGTATAATGATGCCTAATTCTCTTTAGTTGACTCTACCTAACACTAGATTATAATTTTGATTTCTGAACAATGACTATCACTCACCGGCTTCAAATGTAGGTACACAAATCGTTATTTTTATAACACGGTTATTAAAGTAAAGAGATCATAAACGGCTACACGCAATGAAATTGCGGCTGCTACTGCAGTCTGCATCCCCGCCGCACGGTTTTCAGGGATGCGATGCGCATGTGCAACTCTCATTTAACACCGGCACGGTTAAGTAGGGCTGCGGGACGCATGCGCGACACTGCGCGTCGTGGGCGCGGCTGTAGCTGCCATCTTTGCCCGGGACCACCTTTGATAATTTGATAAGGCTAAAGAAGAGTTTAGCAACAAATATTCACGGTACAGTTTAGGACTCAAAAGTAAACTGCAATCCTAACGGCTTTTCATAACATGAGAAAACTGTTAGTTAATTGACAATCGCGGCACTCGTATAAACACGCATGTACTTGCGTGTCTATTTAAGAAGGCACCGTTAATCCGGGCGGCGACACGCATGCGCGATTTTGCGCATCACGGGTGTGGCTGCAACCGCCATCTTTGCCCGGAACTGTCAAAATGCTTCATGAAAAAGGGTACGGTTTTAGCACCAGAAAGCTGTTGCCGAGTTCGGCCAAACTAACGTTAGGTAAACCGCTATTAGATAATAGTGAAACAGGGAAATCTTGACAGGCATGGATGCTGCGCCTATTAGTTAGTTCGAAAAGAAGATACGCGCTTCTGCAAATATTTTAGATTGCACCGATCAGCCAATCTAGTCTTGTGATTAGGATGTCGCCATCATGGTAAAATGTTCTCTACTTACAAGTAGACACAAAATTTTAGCCGTCCAGAAACGTATCGCAAATACAATTTTAGGTTATGCTCATTTAAGGTTAGTATAGTGCTCAGTAGAACTTGCAATGCGTTTTTATTATTACAATCTTAAGGACAAGGGACAACACAACCGCGATATGGTCTTTTCCATATTTTTATATTTTTTTCTTTATCAAAACAAGTAATGACATTAGTAAGTACAATGGTTAAACTATTTTGAAGTTTACGGAATCAGATTTATTGGCTATCACGAAATAATGTAGAGTTGTAATGTGCAAAGTACGATGTTCTAGCGTCATCTATGATAACGAGGGCGCATGCCCTTTAGTTGCAAACATGGTCAACGAAAATCACGGCATGAAAGCCCTTTCAAAAAGCAAAGTGCAAAACTCGCAAGATAGGTAAACTCCAGCGACTGGGTTTATGATTAGACAGATGGTACATAGATAACAAGTCGCGGGTTTAAGCTGGTGGGACAATATTTTAGACAGGTAATTAATATTCAATGTACAAAATAATCGCATGGCAGATTCAATTCGCATTTTATCGGTGCTGGTGATTAGTACGTTACAAAATCGTGCTAGTGATATTTTGTATTTTAAGCGACTGAAACTCACTTGTGTACAAATAAGAAAAATAAGCTTAATTTATGAAGGTTTTAGACGTAGATGGTTTAATTGAGAAAAGTTTGCTTTTTCAAATCCGAATTTAAATCCGTGAGTGGCGGTAGTAGCACTTTGCCCAGAACCACATGTCTCTCGTGTTGTTTTCTTTCGACAGTTCTACACATTTTTAAGTAGATACGTCCTAGCACCTACTCTTTCAAGACTCACATTAGAAGTAGAATTTAGAATCAGATGATTACAAAAGATATATTATAAGCGGCGGTAGCCTAATGGCTAGGGCGTCGAACTTGCGATCGTGTGGTTGCGGGTTCGAATCCCACCCATTACACTACCGACGTGAACCCACTCGTATCACAAGCATCTTAGCTTAGCACGAGGGGTTAACGAGATTACTAGTAATGTGTGACCCACATTGCTAGTAATCTTTTTAAAAAAAAAAAAAAAAAAAAAAAAAAAAATATTTTGTTTTGGTTTGACATTGTGCCTATCAATATTGATCGATGCACATTGGGCGTCTTGGGTGTTTCTACTACTTTTTTTCTTTTTTCAACTGAAATACTTGCGATGATACATCTGGGAGTCGAACCCAAGATTTGAGATTCGATTAGAGATACAATGAAACAAATATAATACCCGCTTATTGGAAAAGTGAGCCAACATTTCAAAATATAAAATTTAATACCTAAGTTATGATGTGTTTGTACATTAGTTTCAAATAGTTTTACGCAGATTTAGTTAAATTGGAAATATTTTGGGCAGGGGTACGTAAGATACCAGATAGCACACTGTTGCTTTGTGGAGTTTAATACGATCGTAGTCAAGTGTGTAATGGCTTCTAGCTTTCATATCAAAGTATTTTTTTTTATTACCGTTTCAACTCGCGCAAAATGCATCTTGTTATTAGTAACTGGGTATCTACAATTAAAGTCTAGAATACATTTGCAATGTATTGAACTGGGATTAAATCTAAAATTCAACTTTCGGCAGTTGGTATTTATATGAAAAATTACAAGGAAAATCGAAAATTAACGGCGCGTAAACCAACTTTTAATACCTACCTAAAGCGTTTACGACTAATATTTTTTAAATTAAATCAAATTGAAGAACCCCATTTCCGTATGGGATACGAAATAAAGAAGAGTAAGATAAGATGTAATAAAAGTTACATACATATTTTTATAATCCTTTCGACTTGACAGCGCAAGATTCCTGAATAAAGCTGCTTCATGATACCGGACTCCAGTAGGATCCACTTTAACACTAAACGACAGTTCTGTCTCAATTAATAAGTACTGTTCTGCTTTAATTAATTAGCAAAAATCGAGAACCGAACGCGGCTGACTGCGTCTAGAGGACAGGTGCAACTGCACCCCCAGGAGTGTATTGAGGTCCGGGCCGGCAAGACGCAACGCGCATGTGCAATGCTTATAAAAAGCCGGTATGCTAATGAGTTGCGCAGGGCGCATGCGTTGGTTTGCGCGTCATGGGTGTGGCTTCTCCCATCCGTTTCCCGAGGCCTACCCAATTATCTGATACCCTATACTTAACGTTGAAAATCAACACGCCTTCATGTTTTTAAGGCTGAGATTGAGACAACACGATATGTTAAAAATAACCAAGTCTTCACCTCACTCCAATTTTTAGGTCAGAGAAATCAAACTCTGGACTGCAACTGTCAGTGTTGCTGGCACCGATAGGTAGGGCCGCGGGACGCATGCGCGAGACTGCGCGTCATGGAGGTAGCCGCCATCTTGGCCCGGGACCACGTCATTGTCATGATACGGAAGAACCTTTACTGCCACAAACTTAAATCTTAATATATCTTCTTCTATTCAACTCATTAGAATTTTCATGGGTTTTAGGGTAAAAAATAATGCCCTTGCCAAGTAATAAATTAAATCTTAATTTACGATTATTTTCTATTAAAGATATAAAAAGCTAAATAAGATATATTAGTTCTAGATTTGGCCACCACGTCAGATAAGTTTGTGGCAATATACGATTAAGTATTAACAGACCGACGGATTTCCGTAAACCTCGATATCAAAAACGGGAGTTTTTCATCAGTCCCGTCTTAAATAAACCCCTCTTTTGAAACTGTTGAAGTCTTTGTTGGCGATGTGGGTATGTTCAGTGAGCAGTGAGGCGCACTGCGCAAGGGGCTTACATTCTATGATCAGGCACACATATTCTGGTTGGATGATGCGCAATTTTGCACATTTTCGTTGTTACTACACCTTCAGCCATGCCTATAACGCGCAAACTTACGCATTTTACCAGGACGCTCTTATAAATTAGGATAACATTTTTTTAGAGGAATTAACGAAACAATGAACTTATTCCCGAACAGAGGGTATAGGTACTACTCCACACAAAGATTTATGTTCATATTGCTTGGCAACATTTTCAGATGCCAATTTAAAGGATCAATCCTTAGCATATTGATTATACCTACGCAGTAGCGTAGTAACATGAGCCTATAAAATAAACTTTTATAATTAGTAAATTTAGAATAATAAAATCTACTTCTGCGCAAACAAGGCTAAGGAGGAATTTTTTTAGCCTTACTTGATTAAAAATATTTAAATAATGATTCTTGATCTGGGCATCGAAGCCAAGATATAAGTAGGTATCTAGGTTTATGACAGAGAGAACCTATGAACTCGTGAATTCCGTTATACAGGGCGACTGGTCAGTAATTTGGCATAAATACATGAAGGACATAGGTAAAAAAACAATTTCAAAAGACCTGCAAGTTGGCACTACGTGGTCTAGCGACCACACCCGACAAGCGACCCCGTGACGGCTAAATGTCAAGTACAAACTAACAAAAATACTTCCAGAAATTAAATAACATCCAATTTTTTTGTATACCTACCTAACGTTTAATGGAACGTTAAGCTACCGTTAAAGTTTTACGGTTTATAGGTCCTCATTTTACCAGTCACCCTTGATAAGTAGGAATAAGCGGCGAGTAGGTATATAAAAAATCATGTGTATTCGTGACAAAAGTAACGTTATTAGCAATATTTCTAGCTATGCATTGAGAATACTTTTTACTAAAATAAATAATGACCGAGATAAAAAAACAAAACCGTATGTGTGAAAACCACCCTCAAAGTTGATTCGAAATAAGCAATCCGTAATACTGATTATTTTTATGGTAGGTAGGTAAGTTATTTACTTACCAATAGCTTTGGTCTTGTGATAAATAACTATAGGTACTACAAATTAATGTAAGAGAAATGGATCAATTTATAGGCAAAATTGGTAAGTAACGTTTCTTTATCTCGGCCAAAATAAATAAATAAAGATGCCTACATAATTTTGAGATCCTTTCTATTTGATAGCGCAAAATGCTTGAGAACATAGCTGCTTCATGAAAACTGGCTACGGATGCTTCTAAGCTAGTGTTAGCGAACAGAATGTGTTCTACAGGCTTCGGCAGAATCTGCATCTAATCTCAGAAAACTTTTAAAGATGTTATACAGACCGACAATTTTATGTTCTGTAAATTATTATGTTGGCACTATTATAAGAAATCGAAACCGCGAGTGAACGCGTCCACAGCACGGATGCAACTGCACCCTCATTACCTCGACCGGGCCTAGTGGCACAACAGAACTAGTCGCGATGCGCATGTGCAGTGCTTACTTTGGCACGCATAATTAGGGCCGCGAGACGCATGCGCGAGACTGCGCGTCATGGGTGCGGCTAGTATCACTCTTTGCCCGGGACCACGCTTCAAAACAAAGAACCATCGAGAACTAAATGTATCACCAGATAGTACACACATACCTACCTATTTTTTATATGGTAGGTAAGTAACCGCATAGTGCTACAAAATTTTTAGTATCAAATACCTACTAAAAAGTTGGCGTGGGCTGGGAGTCGAACCCAGATCAACTGCGATAATAAATCGTAATAATGTAAGATCGTAACTGTGATCCTACTTGGATAAACAGACGAAAACCTAAATTATCCATAAAGAGTTGGCACGCGTAACTTAGTACGCATGCGCGATTTTTTGCATTTCGCACTGATATTAAAGCCGCTATTAGATATTAACGTTAGCTACTATTATAAAATGAATGTGCAATAGTATACCTCCATTTTCTACATTCAATAGTATGTTCATGGGCCATTCAAAGTAACGTAAGACCTCTTTCAACTCAGCACATTGTATAATACGTGCGGGTTGTCTACTTCACCCTAAAAACCGCTGGACAACATCTGACGTAGATAATATTAAAACTTACCTTATTCAACACGTACTGCAACTGCTACGCCTCTGCAACGCGATTAGCTGGCACGTTTGAGCCCAAGGAAGGCTAATGCAAGTGAACGCGACGAGGGTGCGGCTGCAACTGCAGTCTGCATCTCCCCCCGTCGCGATGCGGCAAGAGCGGTGCGCATGTGCAAGGCTTACTCTAATGCGGCACATTTAATGAGGGCCGCGGGACGCATGCGTGAGTTTGCGCGTCGTGGAGGTGGGCCGAGCCTCTACCTCTGCCCGGGATGGGCGAGCTATGACATAATACATTATGTGCATTAGTATATCATATAAATATGTTGCCATTGGAAGTTATGTAAGTTGGTAACAGAATATCTACGTCAATTCTGTAAAATGTCAATCAACAACTCGCATCTCACTTCGCTGTTCACTTCACGTTCACTCTCACTTCGCATAAGTTTCAAATTTCGAGTGCGAACTCAAACGTCATCTCATATTTAGGCCCGAGTTTTCTAACTACATCATAATCATTGATTACGTAACCGTTCTGTTAGCATTAAACCGATGTTCAATCGAACCGCGTTTTTTTTAGAGTTCACCATTTATTTCTAACCAACGGTTTGCTAACCAAACTGTTTTGAATGAGTGAGTCCAAAATTACCAAATGCTGGAATGGTTTATCATTATTTTGTGAATGTTGAATGTCTTAATGGTCACATAATTTTTTCGTGTCGTGTTTGTTATTAAATCTTTTATTGAACATATATCAATGATATGGAAGATAAGCGTAAACGTACTTTGAATTTCACCAGTGGCGAGAAATCTGTACTTACGGCACTCGTAATAAAGTACAGAGATATAATAGAAAATAAAAAATCGGATGCTAAAGCAAATGCCGAAAAAGCAAGAAGTTGAAAGGATCTGGCTGACGAGTTTAATGCTCTTAGTACTCACTGCAAACGTTCTCTTGAGAGCTTAAAATCAAATCAAATCAAATATATTTATTTGTTATAGCTTAAACACTTGCTGGGAGAATAACAAAATAAAAACTTCATGTCAGGAAGCATAAACCAATGGCTAAACTGAGTTGGCTACATCGTTTAAGCTAATCATTCGATTACAGTACATAATCAATGGTTAGTGAATGGTGAACAGCAAAATATTGTTAAACAGCCGTTCATGGTTCAAACATTTGAAACATTTGTTTAAAATTTAACCATCTGTTGGTGAACTTGGGTCTAAATCTCACGGTTAATTTAGTTCAACACGCTGACACGCTCGCAAGTGTAGCGCTAGTGTATCAACCGAGTTTATAGAATGCCAATCAAGAAATTCACGGCGGGTTCAGATTCGAATTTTAGAACGACGTCTTACAGAATCAACAGGCTGGTCCTAAAAATTGAAGGATCCATATCATATCATCACTCTTGTTTAGGTAGGTACCTCCCCTAAAATTGTTTTTTTTGTATTCGCTTTCCAAGCCAACTCAATTTATAAAACCCGGTTCCTAACTGTGAGACCATCAAAAGGTTTCAAGCGCTGTTTCCCGTCTTAGGGATCGAACCCGAGACAGAGTGTTGGTAGATATGTAATGCCTAGAACCACACCGGTATTTAATGGAGCTACCGAGACAACAATAAATTTCTATTATTTAATTAATATTTTAGAAAAATGTAAAATTAATTTGCATTTGCTCCTTCAAAAAAACTGGATCTAAAAATCTAACGCTGTAAGAAACGGATAGCCCTTTAGCCTTTTTCCAAGCTATGTGTCTGAATACTGTCTATATGTAGCTGATACTGTATTTTACATGGAGCGACTGCCTATCTGAACTCCACAACCCATTTTACTGGGTAACAAACTAATAAGACTGACTGTCAAAGATTGACAACCAGTCCAGGGACCAACGGCTTACACTTAATGAGCCCCTTAATTTTTAGTTTGAAAAATATTATTTTATAAGAAAAACGTCTAGAAGATGGATTATCATACTATCTGTGCAACGTGCATTTACCAGCACAAGATGATCCGCCTTAATTCGCGAAAACGAAAAAGCGGAAATTGTTGAACGAAATTTCCACAGAGCAACGCAAGTCTCATATTCTCCTATTACACAGTAATCGATTCTTAAGACGTCGAGGTATAACTATTTTTAGTAAACAATCATAAAGAATTAAATCTTTGGTGTACTCCAAAGTTATCAATCATTCGATTAATTTGCTTTTAGTAAAATATCGCATTACGTTAAGTTGTAAAAGGTTAAATTTATGTCACTTCAATTTGAGTCCAAAAAAGTTAATACAACTATTTAAGTAGACAGGGAGCTTGTTCTCTGTTCAATGCGATTTTAGGACATGAATCTATGTGATGCAAACCCTTTCCTGACAGCCTCGTACAATTTATTTTAAAACCTTTAAAATATTTTTTTTCTTATAAAAGCTTACCAGCAATGTGGCCTGTGAGCACATTACTAGTATTCTTGTTAACCATCCTCGAGCTAAGCTTAGATGCTTGTGTTACGAGTGGGTTCACTTCGGTAGTGTGTGGGATTCGAACCTGCAACCACAAGATCGTAAGTCCGACGCCCTAGCCGTTAGGCTACCGCCGCTTCAATAAATAAAATAACAATCAGTTATTTAGTACATGGAGCTGAAAAATATTTTTCAATTTACTAACTATCGAAATCAATATCTTATTTTAAATCAAAAGCACTTAAATTTTCGGGACGCATGTGGGGGTGGATAACGCGGCTTGCGGGGGTGGTAAACGCGGCTTGCGGGGGTGGGGGCCGCGGCGTGCGGGCGCCGAGTGGGCGGGACCTATCGTGGCACGGATCGAAGGGCCGCGGGGCGCATGTGCGTACCCGGGTATTGATCGACGTCGACTCTAATTTTAACCGGACCGACGCGACGCGGCGACGCGGATGTTCGAAAACGTGTGGCGTATTACGTAACATTTAAGTTTTGCATTAATTAAAAACACATCACTTAAAAATATTTTAAAGAGTAAAGGCACAGTTTTAAAATATACACAGAAAATCGATATTTTAAACACAGATAGGTCAATCATCAGTAATAAAAATCTGTAAACATGGCTTTTTTTAAACATTTATTAACTAAACATTGATGTCATGCATAACAATACAATCTACATTTTAAACATTTACTAAACAAAAATAAAACAAGGAAACTAAAATAGGTACACATTTTCTAAAACAAAAACTAACAGTTCCTTACAACAACATACTATCAGACAAGTAGGAAATAATATATAATTATATCAGTTGGAAAATAATATAAAAGGATCTGCATCATTACATAACATAGACACAATTCATTTTTTATTTTTATTGTTTTATTAAAATATTATACTTCTACATTTAATAGAATACAAATTTTGTTACATTACAATTTTAAGAAAATCTTAAATAATTTAATAAAAATATTAAATTTAGAAAACCCCATTATATTTAAACAATTTACATCAAATGTTATAAGTAGATACAAAATAATTATTTGACTTCATTTTTTTTTGTTACAAATTATTATTTTAATCAAAATTTTTAAGGCCCAAATTCAAATTATTAATCTTTATGATGAGTTATTGATAACATATAATCCATATAGACATATATAAATACATAAGATATACACCTAAGGAGAATATTTGTAAATATGGAGATGACAGAAAGATGAAGCCATCCAGAGCGGGGATAAGCAGCGGGATGGTACGGACAGATGTACTGGTTAACATTAGAAAGGTGAGCCACACAAACAGGGACCTGATTCTGCTAAATATATATAGTTAATATTTGGCCAAAATGCATTTATACATTAACATTGAATATTTAAATATTACATTCATAATTATATATGATATTATAAGCTTTATATGAAATAAGCAATACCTAGAAAGAGTCCCAGCCAAAGCAGCTCAGTTGTACTGCTTGCAAAAATTTCCAGTTGTAATATCTTCAAGTTATCACTGGTACTAACTTAGGACACAACATGACTCCTCTTTTCCCCAAGCCCAAATGAACCCAGAACCTGAACCACTAATACAAAATGGCCGAATGCGCAACATGCGCACATACGCGCGCTTTGTTAGAGCTAGGTCGGAATATTCCAGAAAACGGCGCACGCATGCGCCTTTATGATATGCGCCATTTTATTTGGCGCAGTCTAGATTATCCTAGATAATTATGGGGCCTTTCATTTACTTGTCATTTTAAAATACTGAACAAAGATTTATGAAACAGAAAAGATATTGATCCATGCAAAGCTTACACACAAGATGAGTTTAATTACATATTAACAGAATCAGGTATAGAAACATTGAACATATAGACAACAACTGGATGCTTGTCTCTGTAGAACTAAACACACATCTCATTGAGAACATTCTAGGGAACAACAGGGCAGGGCGGAGACACTGACACCAAGAGACCTAGGAAAATGCACACATTAAACCTAGAAGGAAGACAGAGTTACCATCTTGAAGTAGGATGTCTCTTTATCAACAATACTACCTATAAAATAAATTAAAAATGTAGTAAAATGTAAATATTATGTTCATTTACTTACGATATATCCACATAATCTGCATTATTTATGGGTGTCTTGCTTGCATTACAAGCAACTTACACTCAATCTAGATAAAACAGCTCGGAGAACATGGTGAATGTTTTAGTCACCATTGTTATTATTACTGTATAGATAACTATTAAATAATTATACCTGAGTACTTGGTAATATACTGAGAATTTATAGTGTAATAAAAAAAGATGAATGAGAAAAAATGAATCTTAAGTATGTGGCAAACATTTTCACCGAGCTGTATCTTACAATGTCTACAATACATAATAATACTATTGAAGCAATATATTACTGGAAAAGGTACCAGAGGGCTATGAGACACAGATGGTAACCCTAAGAGTCAAGAGGGTAAGGCAAGCTAACGTGCCGGAACAAAAAGTGCCACATAATGTATATAGCTCGCTTGTACGAGCTCACCTTTCAAGCTCAGCTCAGGGTCCGTAAACACCTGCGGTCTATCCTGCGGTCCCTGCATTAGGAGACATATAAAGCACTACTCAACGATGTCCCTCACAAAATTCTGAAAAACAAACGCGTTAATTTCCATGCAAGCGTTCACTTAATCAATGTAGTTAGAAAGCGTTAGTAATTAAATCAATGCTTACATGCCGCCGCCCGGGTTCCCATATTTATAAGCTGGATCTTGAAACTGCCCTGCATTGGAGCGCCGGCTGGAATGGGCCGCTCACCAAACTGCACTCGAATCGATATCGGTGGTCTGCCCGCGACTGCAGGGGACGTAGGCAGGGGTGCTGGGAAGGGGTAGCTCGAGAGAGACAAAGCTAGACCAACATAAAGGTCTAGATCCCCTGTTCTCTTCAGGCAATTGATTATCGACCAGTTCGGAGCGGCCCGCGCATGGGTAATTCACGTGATCACGTCAACTAGCTGTGTTATTGTTATGTCAAAATGTTAGTACGTCATATAGGTAATGTCCGGTCTAGATAAAGTTAGGTATAACGTCCGGTATCGATTTAGTACTCATTCTTTTGAGTGTTGGCAGTCACTTTCATTAAATCAATAACTATACACTATTTATTTAAATCAAACCACCACATATTAGTATCTTGTTAAATGTACAGGTCATAGGTATTAGGTATTATAATTTATTACGATTCTAACAGGTAGGTAGGTAAACACAATTATTAATAACACTAAACTTACTTACGTTATAATTTTGTTTTAAATATATTATCTCACTACGCTGTTTTTTAACGTCACGCACAACTTATAAGGTTCATATTTGACCCCTGACTGATAGGGAAGCTGCGCGTTTCTCTTTGGCGGGAATATTTAAACGAGAGAGGGAGGGAGCGCCCGTGTCGTGTTTGTCGAACTATGGAACTTAATAAGAAATATTGTATGATTTTGAGATCCATGTGATTATGAACCACTTGAGAACTCACAAATAAAATTCTTTTTTGGGAGCTTAGTTATACTACTGTCTAGATATACCTTGACGATATTTAATTGTTCTATTGTATTATTAAGTTTTTGTATTTTCTTAGCTTTGTAACGAATTAACTCAAAAACTATAGGACCTATTTCAAAAATTCCTTCACCATTTGAATGCTACATTACTGTAAAGTCTATGTAAATTTTTATAGGTAGTAACAAATACTATAATACCTATTTTATTGTTTTGTAATAGTATAGAATGGGATATTCATTAATTGGTGTGGCCCCTGAAAAAGTGGAGAAGCATAAAATATTTTTAAGTACAATGTTTGTACTCTAGCAGCTGTTGGGGTAGGTCATAAAACAACAATTTAAATTGAAAAATACTTTTATTGACACGATTAATATCACAATAGAATCTATAATACAATGTAATACCTACAATCACAGTGTCCAGTGCTTTTCGCATCAAACAATATAAAATGCTACCAACTAAAAGACTCCATTCAGCTACAGTTTTAAATATAAGACATTATATAAAGTTATTGCCATAATAATATAGTTAGCCTATACTATACTCTGATCTAAGTTTAGGAATAAAATAATGTGTATGCAAATTATGTGATATTTAAAATTAAATAGGTATAATTACCTAGGTACTTTGGGACCAGCCCTTAAAATATTTAATTGTGAAACTGTGCATGAATAAAGCCCTCGCCTCAAACCCCTAATTCTAACCCCTAATTACACCGAAAGTAACAACAAAAACTCATTAATAGTATAAATTATTCTAAGTAAAATTTATATCGGTGTAACAGTGGGTTCTAGATAAAACAAAATAAATATAACCACACAATAAGAATTTAAGTCCGCTTTAAGACCGAGCTATATAGTAGTACAATACACGCTATAGTTTATTGACTTGTGTACTGTGGCATTGAAAGTAAACGACTGCCATTATATCATCAACGGTCCATCGCGCCGGACAACGCCTGCTGTAACACTAGCTGCTGGGCGTTTATAAGTTTCTTTAATTCCCTTACTTCCTGAGTCAGCTGCCTGACGTTTTCCGAAGTCTCGTCCAGTCTTGCCTGGAGGCTGCCCAGCCCCGACGAGTACCCATACTCTCTGTAGCCGGAGTCGTTATTATTCTCGTACTTTTTAAAACACGAATACGCGCCTGTCGTAGAGCCACTTGATGATATTGTGTGACCGTATTGTTTCCTCATTTTTGCGATGTCGTAAGCGGCCATCATTATATCCCGAGGTAGACGTTTTTCGCTGGGATTTAGCGGTTTTACGCTCAGGACGACGCGGTACGCTTGAGGAGATACAAGTGCTGAGGAATGTAAGATTTTTAACAAACATTTTGGTAGGTAACCGTTAAACAACGCTAGCTCCATGTAGGATATCAATTTCGTCTGTCTTACAAGCTTAGATAGGCCTGCGGTTTTCCTCAAACCTTGTATGTCGTGAACAGCTATACCCACCAACAGGTTCATGAGGACTACTGTCACGAACATTAAAAATAGAACATAAGTGATCTGCGCTGAGAATTCTAGAAGGACAGGAGGGTCGTTTCCATCTGGCTCGTTTAGTAGCAAATCCAAATTTAGTTCACCTATCATCATGGTTAGGACAGTTATAAAACCCATGAACGGATTTGCGAATGACGAAGAATCTGGGAATATGACACAGAAACTTATAGTAAATCCGATTAGAATACAGGAGTAAGCCATTAGTAGCTTGGCGAACTCTTTTTGAACTTTCTGGTACATAGCAACGTAAGTCCCGAATACGGGCAGCTGGCCGATCATCATCATCAGGTTGGTCCAGCCGGCCAGCACCGCGAACGCGCCGACATGGTTCTGCCAGGTGTACGTTATGTTAGTGTAGATATACGATATCAGAAACACGCTCACAATTACGAACCATTCAATAATATTTTCAGATTGCATCAAATATTGTTTTACCGTGGAGTAGCCTGCTATACCGTAGACTTTTCTAAATATCTCAAATATCGTAATACCAGCTAACACCCACCATTGCATTTCTATGACGAAAGGGTTCTTTCTTAACAAATCCCCAAGGATCGACTGCTTTTGACATAGTTCCTGCTCTTGTATAGTTTCTTCCATATCTTTACTGCCATTATAACAATTATGCGCCAGGGCAGTCAACACGTACAATGTTAAGCATAAAACAAATATAAAACTAAGAAATAATCTGGCGACGTAATATTTACGTATTTTCTCCCATTTAATGTACAAGAAGGCGGAACAAAGTGGGTGAAGGAGCACCTCTTTCTGTCCTTCGTCGACGAACGTGTTCAGATAACTTATTTCTCGAGGATAACAGTGATGTAGAATACTACGAAAGTCTAGCTCTAGCTCGACCTCTCTATTGCTAGTCTGCGAGTGACGCAGCGTAATCGCACAGTCCAATTTTCTAGTTACCATCGCCAGTGATGCCGGTGTTTTTCTAGCAATAACATTGAGTGCCGAGTTCCCTTTTTTAGACCTCGTAGTTACGTCAGCACCGTGGTAGATTAATGTCTCCACGCACGCTGACAGCCCGTCCAGGGCTGCCAGATGCAGCGGAGTGAAACCGTATTCATCTTTTTGATTTACGTTCGCTCCCCAGCTAATAAGTGTTTCAATGATATCGCAAGCGCTGTCCGATTTACCAATAGCAGCGTGAAGAGGGGTTCGCATGTCGAAGTCATTGGCATTTGGCTCGGCGTTTCCTTTTCTTAACAAAGACTCGACACATTCTAAGCTCGACGATCGAGCTCCCAGATGCAATGCGGTGAAACCCCGATGATTTTTCAAACTGGCATCAGCTCCCTTTGATAGCAACAAATCGACACAGTCCACGAAACCACCGTCAGCAGCCAAATGTAGGGCAGTAGATTCTCTGTCACCTACTCTCGTCCTCACGTTAGGATCAGCGCCAGGCGTCTCCAGCAGTATCGTGAGACACTGGAACATTCCCAGGTCGGCGGCAAGATGTATAGCATTGGTGCCGCCCGGTTCAATTTGATTGACGTCGACACCGTGAGATATAAACAACTTAAGACATTCCACGGAATTGGCTCGCACCGCACAATGGAGCAGGCCACCTTCACAGTTAACATACTTCACGGCGGCATGTACTGATGCACCGCGACTGATTAACAAATTAGCCACTTGCACTGAGTTCCCAAACGCGGCACAATGAAGGGGGGCGAAACATCTCGGCATGTAGTTAGGATCGGAGCCACATGATAACAGGTAATTAGCACATTCGGTGGAGCCACTGAAGGCTGCCACGTGAAGAGGCGATAAACCCAAGGCGTCAAAGTATAGTGGGTCAGCGCCGACCTCGATCAGCGGCTGCAGGAAGTTGGCAAGTTTCAGGAAAGCGGCCCAGAACAAGCACACGTTCTTCTCGGGCTCGGAGGCCGCCGAGAAAGTAGTTACGGCGGATTCTGCGGTAATGACCCCGGTCTCTATCTCGTCCAGTAATCGCAGACGTCCGCCGACGGCCCGCATCTGCTCGTGCGCGCTCTGACGTAACGAGTCGTCGCAGATGTGCGCAGTTAAGTCTAGGGGAGGCTCTTCGAAGCTGTCGTACATGTTGGGGGCGCTCTCGGCGGGGGGCGAGGAGCCAGCGTTGACGTACTCGAGGTGCGCCATGGAGGGGTAGGCGCGCTCCAGACTCTCCTCGTCCAGCGGCGCGGCCAGGCGCGGGCGCGGCATGTCGCGCGGCGCCTCATGCTCGCGCGGCGGGCGGCGCGCGAACCAGCGCGCGGGCAGCAGGCGGCGCGTGGCGGGCATGCGGGCGGCGGCGCGGCACTGAGCGCCGAACGCCGCTATTATGCGCCAATTGTGACCGCACATGAATCGCGCGCACCTTTTTGCTGTTAGGCTGTTTGCAGACTCGGATACATTATGTCCGTATAAGATCTTTTGATGTTTTTTTTCCTTCTTCTTTATCAGAAAGTTCCCAGGAAGGATTCTATGGGTCTTTTGCGCGATCAAAGTACTCTAAAAATATTGAGAACCGTCTTAAAATACCCATGCGCTTGCGCAGAAATTGTAAAATTTATTTTAACCTGTATTTATTGCATCATAAACCAATTTGAAGATAATTAAAGTTAACTATACCTAAATGATTTATGTATCTCTACTTAAGAAAATCTTTTCTTTCTGATCGCAGACGTATCTTTCTGGACATCCGCATCGCCAGCTGTCGGCGCTCGTGTAGCTTACCTACAGATCAGCAACAATGCTCCGACAAATGTGTGTATTTACTAACATTTCCTTCGGTGATATCACTGTGACCACGACATGATATCTCTCGTCTCACAAGATCTCGGTCATTACCGCCACTAACAAAAACCTGCCATAATGGACCATTAAAAATTGTTGGACGCCATTGGCATAAACTGTTGTTCGCGGAGATACGTGAGTCAGATCAAAAAATTGGTTTAAATTAATGTTTCATGTGTATCCTTGTGTTTTCTTGGAACTGAAGTATGATTTTTATATCTCTAGAAAAATCTGAACACGTGGTCATGCCATTATTATACTTTATGGATAAGCTTCCCATTAGACACTTCAAAATTTACCGTTGTGACTCATGTCAACAATCTGCATGCCGAGCGGATGTCTATATCATTTAACACAGCTATGATCCTAAAATTCCAGTCAACCTAATCAGATTCTGTAGAGTATTTCAGGAAAGGGTTTTTTATACGACACTTGCTGGTCGCGGATGTTTTACAAACAATCTAATAACATGCACAAAGAACACTAAGAATTGGAACAAGTTTGTGATTCACACACTGCTTGTCCATGAAGAGATTGAACCATCAGCTCACAGTGGTAATTGGTGTGGTGATTCGACATACCCCTCGGCTATCCGAGCAGTTCGAAAAAACCTCTCCTCTTTGAATTCAGCATATTTTAGGCTTTTCTAGATCATCGTCATTTCCTTGCCCTTATCCCATATATGAGGTCGGCGCAATGCGTATTTACCTTCCATTCATCTCTCAGCATCCACGCCACTCCTTCTCATATCATTTTTCACACAATCCATCCATCTCTTTCCACAGTCATACTCATAACTTGTTTAGTAATAAGTACGACTTACATCCATGCTCCATATAACATGTACATGCCGTGACATACCTTACCTTTTTGTTCCCAGGCACTACTTTCAAGCTTCCGCTTAGGTATATACTCATTCCTTATCACATCTAATCTCGTTACTTCAGTCATTCTCATTTCCGCTGCATACAATAGTCTTTCATCAGCCCCTTTCACTGCCCAACATTCTACATTCTATACATCTATACTAACTATACATCAATATTACAGTCGATTTATATTTTTCTAGAATTCCACACTTTTTCTACGAAGGAGCATTATACCCACATCCTTGTTGTGATACAAATCTCAGTTTAGAAATAATTAACTTAGTCCAGTAAAAAAGGCGCTGTGGGAACGGAAATAATCAGTGATACCCACAAACAATGGACAATCAACATAATGTACTAAAACATTCCTGTAATGTAAGGCGTGAAGACGCCAAAACAACGTAAGAACTATTGTTTTTATATCAAGGAGCATTTGTGATGTCTCCTCGAGTACCTAATAGACAGAGAATTCCAGTATGCTAATGGCCAGTGTTAAGAATTTATACAATAACTTAAAGGGTTATGACTGAAGTGTACAATAATAAAGGCTACTTACCTACATAACTACTAAAGTTTTCCGTTTAAAACATTAATATTATAACTAACTAGGTAGGTACATACCAACTTTAACTGCAAAAATAAGTTACTTAATGAAAAAATTGCATATTACTTATAGGTATTTGATACAAGATGCTTCGTTACAATTACAATAGGTAGGTAGATATTTCCAATAGGGTATGTTGAAGACAAACTGCTACATAATATAGATTCGATCGGCTGCGTTTTAATCGAATCTTAAACATATTTTTTTATATTTAAAAAAGGCGGGAAATTCTGTATCATTATACTAGTGCACCAAATCCGCACGGAACAAATTAGTTTTTCAGCAAATTCGATTAGTCTAACCAATTTGTTAGCAGGATTTCCACTACAACGGTCATATACAATAGGTACCATGAACACTATGCTAAAGCGTGACCGATGGATGAGAACGAAGCATGGAGGTCCCATGGTAAACCGACAATAGGGTACAAAGTACACTGGTAATACGTGGATATAGGATTAAATAATTATATAGGTAGGCATTTTAATATTTAAAGAACTTGATAATTATCTTTATTGTTTTTTTTTTATTTTAATCGTGGAGACTAAATTGACAGGTGCAAATGTCAAAACTGACGTAAAAGCTATTGGAATTGGAATCTATGTCATTTTGGCATTTTTACTTGTCAATCTATACCTACTCAAGGATTAAAAATCAGACTTTAGTTATATAAAATAAAACTAACTAGAGGGCGCTTCAATAACTATTAAAAATTGTAGGTAATTGTAGTTAAATTGTAGTGGTTTTCCTTTATTTTAATTTACCCTTTTTATACTTAATTTATAAAATTTTCTTACAGAGAATTTATCCATATGATTGATCTTATTAATTGATTGAGTAACTTGTTTGGATTCCAGCCCCGCGACGGCCAAGCGTATTTAAAAAAAAAAGTTTTATTTATTTTAAAAAATAAGAATATATCCGTTGAGCAATTTTTGCCGGTATTTAGCAATCTTTCCCCCCAGTTGGTCCCAAAAAAATCCAGCCTATAGGTATAGTGAATAAAAGCGCCTAGTCTGTTCAAGGCTATTATTACAAACACTACAATAAGTACCTAACTGTGAAGATAAACATCAGATACTTTCAGTTAACAATTGTTAGGCAAGTGGAAAATAAATAAATAAGATTTTGTTTACTTAATGCCCATTGTTGCATATCTATAGTACTTTATTGTTGAAATTCAATGTAAGAGTATTTGTTTGCAGATAAGTATTTATAGTGTTTGTATTAATAATGGTTATTTTGTTTAAAATCGAACCCACGACTGTTAACGCAGACAAAGAACCCTGTACGTAGCAGACAAGTAAATAGGAAGCGGAACCTATATATATTAAATAGGTACCTATGCACTTATTTATTGAAATGGAATCAATACTATATTCAAGAACTCCTCCGAAACGGCTGGACCGATTTGATGAAAATTTGTGTTCATTTAGGCCTGAGAATCGACTCACATTTGTTTTTTATAAGTAAACTAGGTATTTAGGGGCTAAAAAAATTTGAAGAGGGCCTCCAAATTTTTTTCAATATGGTAGAACAACTTTCGCCGGTTCAGCTAGTAGGTATATAAAGTAACATCACTAATAGTGTGTAAGTATCTTTTGAAACGAAGGCTTGTTCAGGTCAATAGATATTTATCTAATTAACCTCAGACCCCTGCTCTATGATCCATATAATTGACAGCTGGTAAATGTATTGATATACCACGATGAGATAGCAACATTAAACAATCTTAGATGACCGTAACAGGTACAGGAGAATTTCAGGGAACTTTTATAAAACTCGACTTTCAAATCTTACGTATATATCTAGCGCACATACTAAGACTTGATCGTGGAACAATTCTTGTACACTAAACTTAATAAAGAGGACAGATTTGTATTTTTGTATATTGGTAACGAATAAACTCAAAAACTACTGGACTAATTTCAAAAATTCTTTCACCTTTAGAATACTGAAATAACCTTAGGAAGAAGGCTATATTAATTACTTGAAAAATTTTGGAGCCATGGTCGGAGTCGCAGGCAACATTTAGTTTATAATAAAGTTAGAAAGTTATAGGTCGATTCAAAATAGTGGTGGCTGTGAAGTTGATTGCACCCTGTTCAGTACCCCCCCTCCCTTTGCCTCGCTGGTGCACGAATTTGTTTCTGCGCAGCGACTCGCCTCATGACCGTACCCCTTTCATCTCTTTCATAAAAAAAATCAATACCGGTTTATCGGGGCAACTCAATGTACTCAGTTACTATTATTATGCTGTTTTTCGATTGTCCATCAAGATTATGTTCACGGTCAGTTGCATGTGAATTAAGATCAGAATGTATTCACAGATATCTAGACTGGCCCTGACAGATGTAGCAGCTGAGTCCAACCAATTATGATTACAGTTTAGACTGAATCATCGGGGAGAGTATTTTAGGGTGCTTTGATTATAAAAGGAGTCGTTTTGACCATAGTCTGTAGTCGACTAATTTCAAGGTTAAAACTTTGCTAAATAATTTGGAAATTTTACGGTGTTGTCTCCTGTTTCTATTGTATCTATTTTACAAAAGGTGTAAAAAACTTAATGTTGTTTAGTTTTCGGAGTAGGTTCCTAATTTTTCACTATCAACATAATTCGTTAGTGTGGAAGTCCTTAAAAAAATATTATTTTGCCATAACTTATGCTTTGGCTTAGAATTTATGTACCTGATGGTGTACAAAAGTGTACGATTTTATGCAAAAAAATAAAATAAAATAATAAAACCAAAAAACAAATATAATTAAAATATTTAATGTTATACAATTTGCTGCTTATACACATAGATAATGTACATATAGTTAACATAATTACAACAAGGGAAGTGCAACCACAACGTATGTAAGATATAGGGAGATATATTAACCGCCTGCAGACGAAAATAATAAGAAACACGATATTTCGCGACCATATTCTAGTCCCGAGAGTTACCTCAAACATTTTCCTTGTTCTATTGTAACTGAGAGGACAGTGAAGTTAATTAGTTCGAATGCAAAATAGCTTAAATCCTATTTCAATTTCGTTTTTTTCACACAACATAATTATATTGTGTTTTATATTATCTTGAGCTAAGAGCAATCATCGTTCAAGCTGTACCTTAGCTCTGTGTAGTAATTAAGCCATTTTGCATTATATAATATTTAATTAATCATACACATTTTTGGGTGGATTATGTTATTCGTTTAAACTAAAATAATATCTATTAAAGCTAACCATTAAAACATACTAAAGTATAAATTAAAAACTATGTACAAAATATTACAGAAGTTTTATTTTTATAACACAATTTTAAACTCGATTTATTAGTAAACAAAACGTAATCAATGGTATCTTAAATTATTGTTTCTGTGATTATGTACTTGTGGTTACAAGACAAATTGACATGGCACAAAATAGTCCGAAATTAAATGTAACAAAATATGTAATACTGTGACTGAATAAAAAAGGTACCTGCCAACCCTGTAGGGAGATGGCGTGAATAACAAAAGCGTGCAGTAGCCGACTCAGAACTGCGCTGAGTCGCTTAGACGTTTTGGAGATGTGCATACACATACTGACAGACAGCGTGGTAGGTGACTATCACGCTTATGTCAATAGGGGCTCGCTTTATTAAGTACAGTTATCAACAAAAGTAACTTACCATTATTACAACATCGGCAATAATGGTTAACAACTTTCGTTGTCAACTGTACGTATATTTCTTTGCAATAATATTGTATGAAGTTAAGTAAATTATATTATTTGTTACATAACTCTTTTCTCCCATATAATTATTTGGCCATTATAAATCTTACTAACGACTCTATAGACACTCAATATTAGATTGTGTATAAAAATTGTACAGTCAATTTCAAAAGTACTTGTTTCAACACTTTTGATTCTGATTGTAGTTTCATGAAATTCCCACCGAAGTTTAATGTTAATGAGATATAGAATACAATGAGATTTAACGATAGCTGTACATTATACAATAGATATACAAACAGTGTTAGCGTGATAATGTTTAAACAATTCGATAAGTATTATATAAAATGAATCACACTTCAAAGTCTTTGGACCAGCCCGAGTTATGTACTTTAGGTTAGGTTATATTGTTATAATAAACACCGATACTTGATAAGATTCACAGCTTCCTTTAGTTCAGAGATTTATCACTTGAATACCACTTCAGTTTTTTGGTGTTTGAGAACACTTTATTCGAATTTCGTAATAACTCTCACTAGATGGCGGTGTTGTTGCAATAATTATTTGTTGGAACATTTAATTGAATGAAAACATATTCTTTATAATGCAGACTTTAACATGAAGCATGCATGTACTTTTTTTTATAAATATTTTGAAGGCGAATGGTGTGTGTTTGTTTCTTATCTCTTCACACTCAAATTGTTCCACCAATTTTAATAAAATTTGGCATGGAGGTAGCTGACACCGGAATTACCACATAGTCTAAGCCCTGCGGTTAGCATCGCAGTGTGTAGCTAGTTTTTAATAAGTTTAGCATATTCCACCAAAGTTCACATACAAAACTTAGTTAAGTTAACCATGGTATGTTTTCATCCAACAAAACGTTCTCTATAGGTAGCTCAGACGGCGGAGTACTTCCTGCCGTCGTCGGAGGAGTAGCAGTGCTGGCAGTGCAGGCGGCCGGAGCGGACCCTGACGTCGGCGCCGGCGCGACCGTCGCCCAGCCGGGCGCCGCACACCGCGCACGTGAAGCACCACACGTGGTAGCACAGCGACAGCGACTCGATGATCATCGCCGCGCCGCGACCTGCACCAATACACTCTACGTTACACAGCTGACGTAATGACGTCTACTATTTTTTTTATATAAATATTACTAGCTATGTGGGTCGCATATTACTAGTATTCTATTACCCTTCGTGCTATACTTGTGGGTGGTGGGTTCACTTTGGTAATGCAATGGATCTGGATATATGTGTCTAGAATGATTACTTAACTACGGATAGTTGACATTATTAGGGTTTTTAAACCACATTTTTTATTTATTTATTTATGTACACACAACAGACAAAAATGACAAACAAATACATATCAGATAGGTACAGTCAACAGCAAAAGTAGATGATCAAAATCAGAAATTCAATACTTATTAACAGAGTTCGCGGCAGAACTGTGTGGCATCAGAATGATTCAACGTATGTGATTACAAATTATACTAAACATTGACTACTAGTACAGATGCCATATATTCGTGATCAGTTTTGACTCCAAAAGTTCTGTTGACTGTACAAAGGTACTGCTTATTTCTTGGGAAATTTCTGCCAGCAGACCTGCGACAGGATAAATATATTAAGAAGAGACGTAGACACAGTGTGTATAAAGTAACATTATCTACATTTTTTTTTAAGTTGTACTTACAATTTTAATTTACCCTTTCCCCTTTTAAAATATTTACTTACTAAACTATCCCTAGGTGTGAGAATCAAATCAAAATATATTGTGTGATAATTAAAGAGGAACTCACAGGCAAAATTTGCTAATATTGGTAATGAAATTTAATAAAAATAATATGAAATATATACATATACTTCAAAACTTGGATAATCAATAAACAATACCTATATACGTTAGATATTAATAACATCTACAGAAAATAGCTGATTATTTTTATTAAGATTACTTTGAAATTACATACAAATATTTAATCAAATTGAAATGTTTTGTTTTATTTGCGTACGAGTTCTTTACGGTATTGTTATGTAATTAATTGAATACTAAATGCTTGTGGATAAACATATCACGCAAACTGACACTTCCTTTAATGATTAAAGACTTTAAAACTAACACAAATGTAACTTAATATTTCTGAGGTTTTGATCTCCTGGTGGCCTTACTTTGACCTTCTGTCAATATAAGTTCTGTATGTAGTAATGTAAGAGTGTGTGTAGCATACATTCGTACCTAGTTCCTCCCCGCAGTGCGAGCACTTCCGGCGCCCGCTCACGCTCAGCAGCTTGTCGCCGCGCGCGTCGCTCCGCGCAGAGCGGGCCGCGTCAGGAGACGGCTGTTGGGGACTGGAATTTATAACATAACAATGTTAGTTTAATAAACCCTGGCTAATTCGTTCGTGACACAATGGTTCGTGCGGGTGGCGGGAGACGTAACTGCCCAATAATGGCGGCCGAAAGGTAAAAATGAAGCTCCCAGCACAGAAAACTTCGTCCTTTTCGTTTTAAATAAGTTATTGTCAAAATAGAAGAAGAGATAATAGTGACTATATCCTGAAGAGAACTATGACCGTGATTGGCCCTTCGCTGTGTTTGTTGTTGATGTTATCATAACAATCTTGTTAAGAAGTCAAGCTTGAGTTATGAGTAGGTATTTTGTGTATTAATTTATTTCGAACCTGGACTGTCCCACTGCAGGACAAATGTAGGAAATTTCCTTGCCTTTCTTCATTTTTTATTATATAATAGGCTATTTGTGGCCACTTTTTACTAAAGTGTTTCCCTCAGTCTCAGAATGGACTCACTTAAAAAAAGTGGCCTTCATCTGTTATGATGATATTATATAAGAGTTTTGCTGGTATTCAGCAGACGTGTCTATGTCAGTTTGCGTTTTTCGCAACTTTCGTAATGTCTAATAGCAATATTGAGTTCTTCATCCGATTTAACTTGCAATATATTGTTTATATGTGTGAATTAATTATGAACAGAAGCGAAAAATTTTAGCTCCGGCAGGCATCAAACTCGCACTTGAATTTGAGGTAATGACCGTCGAACTCCTCTCTTTATGGTATCACGTGTGTGAAACCTGAGCAATCCAATAATAGTTGTTTATATGAGTCCATTTTTTTTTATAGGTTTTGGAAGCTATTTATCCCTCTGACAAGAGAATCAGAGACTTTGAGGTTCTGTGGAATATTGTTTCGGTTATTTATGTTTTTACGGATAGGGTGAATAGGAATTTGGGATAATTTGGATTTGTTTCTGTTTTTTGTCAGGAATCCTTTTATGCATTATATAAGGTGTTCATGTCCTAACATGGGCACCTTTTATTTGCCAGCCGCATTTTGCGTATGTTGGAGGCTACATGAGTCCATTAGATATATGTGTGTGTACCTGTGCAGCGCGGAGTGTAGCAGGGCGGCGTCGTGGTGGGAGTGTCGCTGCGGGCGCGGGCGCAGCTGCTCCTCCAGTTTATATGAGTTCATTAGATATGTCTCAGTGTACCTGTGCAGCGCGGAGTGTAGCAGGGCGGCGTCGTGGTGGGAGTGTCGCTGCGGGCGCGGGCGCAGCTGCTCCTCCAGTTTATATGAGTTCATTAGATATGTCTCAGTGTACCTGTGCAGCGCGGAGTGTAGCAGGGCGGCGTCGTGGTGGGAGTGTCGCTGCGGGCGCGGGCGCAGCTGCTCCTCCAGTTTATATGAGTTCATTAGATATGTCTCAGTGTACCTGTGCAGCGCGGAGTGTAGCAGGGCGGCGTCGTGGTGGGAGTGTCGCTGCGGGCGCGGGCGCAGCTGCTCCTCCAGTTTATATGAGTTCATTAGATATGTCTCAGTGTACCTGTGCAGCGCGGAGTGTAGCAGGGCGGCGTCGTGGTGGGAGTGTCGCTGCGGGCGCGGGCGCAGCTGCTCCTCCAGTTTATATGAGTTCATTAGATATGTCTCAGTGTACCTGTGCAGCGCGGAGTGTAGCAGGGCGGCGTCGTGGTGGGAGTGTCGCTGCGGGCGCGGGCGCAGCTGCTCCTCCAGTTTATATGAGTTCATTAGATATGTCTCAGTGTACCTGTGCAGCGCGGAGTGTAGCAGGGCGGCGTCGTGGTGGGAGTGTCGCTGCGGGCGCGGGCGCAGCTGCTCCTCCAGTTTATATGAGTTCATTAGATATGTCTCAGTGTACCTGTGCAGCGCGGAGTGTAGCAGGGCGGCGTCGTGGTGGGAGTGTCGCTGCGGGCGCGGGCGCAGCTGCTCCTCCAGTTTATATGAGTTCATTAGATATGTCTCAGTGTACCTGTGCAGCGCGGAGTGTAGCAGGGCGGCGTCGTGGTGGGAGTGTCGCTGCGGGCGCGGGCGCAGCTGCTCCTCCAGTTTATATGAGTTCATTAGATATGTCTCAGTGTACCTGTGCAGCGCGGAGTGTAGCAGGGCGGCGTCGTGGTGGGAGTGTCGCTGCGGGCGCGGGCGCAGCTGCTCCTCCAGTTTATATGAGTTCATTAGATATGTCTCAGTGTACCTGTGCAGCGCGGAGTGTAGCAGGGCGGCGTCGTGGTGGGAGTGTCGCTGCGGGCGCGGGCGCAGCTGCTCCTCCAGTTTATATGAGTTCATTAGATATGTCTCAGTGTACCTGTGCAGCGCGGAGTGTAGCAGGGCGGCGTCGTGGTGGGAGTGTCGCTGCGGGCGCGGGCGCAGCTGCTCCTCCAGTTTATATGAGTTCATTAGATATGTCTCAGTGTACCTGTGCAGCGCGGAGTGTAGCAGGGCGGCGTCGTGGTGGGAGTGTCGCTGCGGGCGCGGGCGCAGCTGCTCCTCCAGTTTATATGAGTTCATTAGATATGTCTCAGTGTACCTGTGCAGCGCGGAGTGTAGCAGGGCGGCGTCGTGGTGGGAGTGTCGCTGCGGGCGCGGGCGCAGCTGCTCCTCCAGTTTATATGAGTTCATTAGATATGTCTCAGTGTACCTGTGCAGCGCGGAGTGTAGCAGGGCGGCGTCGTGGTGGGAGTGTCGCTGCGGGCGCGGGCGCAGCTGCTCCTCCAGTTTATATGAGTTCATTAGATATGTCTCAGTGTACCTGTGCAGCGCGGAGTGTAGCAGGGCGGCGTCGTGGTGGGAGTGTCGCTGCGGGCGCGGGCGCAGCTGCTCCTCCAGTTTATATGAGTTCATTAGATATGTCTCAGTGTACCTGTGCAGCGCGGAGTGTAGCAGGGCGGCGTCGTGGTGGGAGTGTCGCTGCGGGCGCGGGCGCAGCTGCTCCTCCAGCCGCCGCTGCTCCGCCTCCTGCCAGGCAGAATAGGGCATAATGACAAAGTTTTCTTCTTATATTTGACCTATTTTTTAATACTTCAAATAAGTAAGTTTTTTTTTTCATCTATCTTTATTAAAATAAAACTACTTTTAAACGGATTTCATCGCGGTTTATTTTGATAAACCGCGATAGAATCCGTTGTGTTTGTCGGCCCGTGACCATGACACCTAGGTACAAAGGCGCCGGAACGTCGGGAACTAAAACCAAAATAAACCGCGATAGAATCCGTTTAAAAGTAGTTTTATTTCAATGTCTAAACGTGTAAACCTCAGAAAACAATATATCTATATTAATTTTATAAATGCGACTTTAACTCTGAATCTGTCTGTATGTGTTTTTCAGTTTCACGAATAAGCCGCTGAATATGCCGCACCTGGTAGGTATAAACCTGGTTCTCAAGAAGGAACAGGCTATTTTATGCCGCGATAACAAACAACTACATAAGCAAAAAACCGAACATCTGTTGACTATGTCTGTCACAGTTTTTTTTATACTGATATACACAGATACAGGATTCTTAAACTATCATATATTATACTAGCTGTTTCCCGTAGCTCCGCCCGCGGTCAATTTTTTTTTAAATATAATTGAGATGCAGGCTATCTTTCAAGTTGGATCAAACTGCACACGGTGTGCAAATTTGATTAAAATCGGTTAAGTAATTTCGGAGTTCATCCTGGACAAACATAGTGACACTGGAATTATATACAGCGTGTAACAAAAACCCTTGCCGAGCCCTGAGAGTATTATTCGGTATCGTACTGCGAACACATATACGTAACTATTAAATGGATTGGAGATTATAATTTTTCCCCAGTCAAAATAATTAAATACAAATAAAAACTGATCCAAGGCAACAGCTGAACAACTGACCGCTCCTCAAAGTTCACGTACTTACTACCTACAGTTTGGTGTCAAAGGAGCCGCCTATGCGAGACGGTTCATGAAATTCCACGTAGACGCGTTTATTGGATCTGACAGGGGTTTTGTATAATAGATGTATACCGTGTTCATCTATACTTGTCCAAAGATGTAAACAAATATGGCGTATGTAAGAAATGTCAATAAAATTAGTGATGGGAAACTTTGTGTGATCTATTCAGAATTGTACTTCAATGTTCATTCAGTGAATGATATAATTTAATTAAAATGTTTTGATAGCAATTTAATGTTTTAAACTTTTAACTCAATTATGGGGTGACATTATCCTAATAAAAAACACATTTATAATAAATATTAAGGATTAAAAATATGGACAATGATTTAATGAGTAACTAAATAAAAAAATGGGTGCGTGTACTTATGTACGCGCGTGACCAGTTATACTTCATAGGCATCTTTAAAAAATAGTTTTTAGGATTAAATTCCTTAGTGCGGGCGTCGTTTCTCCAAATAAGAAATAAGAAGTTTGGTGCACCTGATTACCTCTTTGAATATATGCACTCCTTTTAAATTAATCCTGTATATATAATATATTGTGTTACAGTGAGTTTTCATAACGCGCATCATTTGGGTTACAAACAATCGAAACTTACGTAAACAAGGATAAAAACACAGGATGAAAAAGAAAGCCAGGGCGATCGTTAGAAATCAAAAACACAAGAGAATACCCGAAATGTTCGTACATTTCGGGTATTCTCTTGTGTTTTTGACCATTGTTTTTGGCCAAGGACGACAGCATGCGAAGCGACAAGACTAATGACAGTTTCAATGTCATAGTCTGATCTGGCGTCAAGTGTATTTACCTTATAATAAATAATTAAATAAATATATAATCAATAATTAAATAAATAATTATATTTATTCTATTTAATTGTTTTACAAATAATTTTAACAAAACTAGAGGCCCAATATTGGACCAAAATCGACCTTAAGTAGTTTTATTTTCAAGTTTGAAAAGAGTTTAAACTTTTTGCTATTAATATAAAGAGTCTGTATAGGTATCGTTCTTTTATTCACTTTTACCCATCTCTACAACCAAATGTCACACTAACATGTCGTCATAATAATCTGCGGTCCGGACCATTGTCAGATTTACGATTTTTCCTATTTATTGCTACTTTTAAACTAGTTTTTTAGTGATTGAACGTGGAAATCGATGCGTTAGTGTTTGGCCTAGTATATACAACTAATTGTGGTAACATTCATTGTGTGATTTTTGAGAAATATCGTGATTTGTAATCGACGTCGGTTTGTTTACTATTTGTGTCATGTATAGATGAACGCTGTATACATATACATACAGAGTTCAGATTTTTGCCTCAATATAAACTTTATTCATACCTGTATAAGCCAGTGCTGGTTATAGTTGTAGTTGGCGGGCTTCCTGTTCCTCGCCTGCATCCAGTCCGTGTTGGAGATCAGCTTCGGTGTTGGAGCAGCGCTTAGAGCCTGGAATATGATCAGTGGTGATAAATACATGATAATTACTATAATGATAATGACGACTGGTTGAGGCAAGGAAGAAACGTATAATATACTAGCTGTTTTCCGCTGCTCCGCCCGCGGTCTCAATTTTTTTTTAATGTTTGCGATGTAAGCTGTCCTATCTTTCAAGTTGGATCAAACTGCACATGGTGTGCAAATTTGATTAATATCGATAGATATCTTGGGACAACTTACTTACCTGAATTATGGCAACCTAACATATATGTAATAAAGTTCGCATAATACTGGTAGATATGTATTTAGAAATACATATTATATCCAGACCCAGTCTTGCTAATTAGACGACGACTCATTCTGGGTAGGAATCAAACCCACGACCGCCGGTTTAGCAGTCAGAGTTTCATACAACTAGACCAACATGCCAGTTAATATGTTAATCTCCTTAAAGAACAAAAGAGATCGAAAGATGACTTACAAAAAGCCAAATAGCTAGTCACCAGACTTGCGATCATGCGGTTGCTGGTTCAAATCCACCCATGTACTAGAGACGTGAACGCCCTGACCTCGTAATACAAGCATTTAGCTTAGCTCGAGGGGTTAATAAGACTACTAGTAATGTGCGACCCACATTGCTAGTGAACTTAAATAAAAAAGGCCCAGCGCAGACCAAAAGCAGCGCAGCGGAGAGGATTTTTTTATCTCACTCCAAAATATACTTTAAAACGATCAAAAGAAAGTGCATAAATGTTTAATCATGACCAAATGCTCGCGCGGTATCTTTACCACGTGAGCATGAAGGTATAATTACATTTAAGCACCTTATTGTCACACTTTTAAGGTTTATTTTCGAGTCTCATAAAAACATCCTCGCCAAAGGTTCCAAGTGATGGTTTTATGGCAGTACCTGCAGCGTGTGCCGCGTCATGGGATGGTAGTGCGGGTTGTTGGGCGCGGGCTGATGCCGCAGCTGCACGTTCGCGTACTCCACCGCTGAAGGCACGCGACTGCTTCTGGAAATGTCATGATTTGTGGTGTAGATAGCGACTTGTGATTAAGGTTGTCTGGTAGAGATCGCTATTAGCGATAAGACCGCCGTCGTACACTTTAATGAGATTTGTTAATTTTTTTGTGTAATCAATTTGTCTAAATGTTGGTGTACAATAAAGTATATTCTATTCTATTCTATTCTAAGTATTATCATAGGTATAAAAAACACTACGAGAAAACAATATAAGAATTTTCTTTTCGTATTCAAATTAGGCTACTATGTAGCACTTTTAGAACGTCCAACATAAAAATTGACAGTACCCTGATTCGCCCACCCTTTACCTATCGTATTTTATCCAACAGCTGGGACAAAGAACTCCCATTTTGTTTTCCAAACATCTACAATCTTAGAGTCTTATCGCGATGTCTAGCCGCTAGGGATATTGTTAGTTTTACAGTACAACAACTTAAAAAATGTAACAACATATTACAGAGACAAGCATTTTTTTAAGTAACTTTGAAATTATTTCAACTCCGACTGATAGTATGCAAAGATAGCAATGGCAAGAGTTTCTTTCGAAATAGTGAAAAAAAGCAGTATCTAAACATCGAACAAAAAAAAGCAAAATGGTTCTAACATTTATTTATTACCTATATACTCATTCACAAATAGACTAAAATTGCTTTTGTGTTTAAAGGTCGATTCAAATTTAATGGCGGCTGTGGACATGAGGCGGTGCGGGGGTGCGGGGCGAAGTATCGCGCAGTGTTTAACTTCACAACCGCCACTTAAGTTGAATTGACTTATACTAGTCTCCAGAAAATACAGAATAATAATGAATTCAACTGACCTCATAGTGATTTCCCTTTCTATAGACTCCCGAGTCTTCGGCTTCGGTGGCAATACAGGCTGCGGAACCCTCATCGGCTGCCTCCTGACCTCCGCGGCTTCATACAGCACCCTCCTACTCTCCTCCACACCGAAGTGCCGCTGCATGTGCTCCTCAGAGACAAACGGCTTCCGTTTCTCATCCACACCTCTTTCCTCCTGCCTTTCTGGCACAGCTGGTGGGATCGCAGGGTAGTTCTCATTAAGAAGTAAGTTTGGCATCGAGTGCCTATAATGCGGGTTCACTTCAGGTCTGCTACGTAAGGGTGGCTTCTCAGGAGTTGATGGGATGGTAGAGATATCCTGGACCGACTTCTGGATGATTCTGTTCTGGTCTCGTAGAAGATTCTCCCTCTGGCGACGCAACTCTTCTTGTTCCAGTTGTAGTAGTTCTCGTTCAAAGCGAAGAACCTCCTATTTTAAGTTGACTTGGTATTATTTAGATTCATTGAATAATGAAATGTCCTATTTTAATTTTAAGCATTATAATGTACAAAATTTACAATTTTAGTCATCATTATTACTTATAATTAAGTCAATAAAATCTGTTATTAAGTTTAAAATGATTTAAAAGTATAGGACCTTAATTTATAGTTAATGATTTTGTTAAGTTGTTGTTTTAGTGACAATAGCATGATGTGCGAGGCTGTAAGCTAGCGTGAGTTGAATCACACCGATCGCATGTTATTGAGACTGAATTTGATTATTTTTGTAGGAAACTTTGTTTTTCATATACTCGGATATTAAATTCTGACCTTACAGTAGGTATCCTATTTATTAAGTTAGGATTGTAGAAATATGGATAATTTTAAAGTAAAGAGTCTCAAAGCTGCTTCGATGATGACTGATGAAAAATAGATATTTTGTTGTGTCTACAGACTAATCTTTAAGTTTTGTGATATATTTTAATTCCCCAAAGATTGTTATCGTAGAATTGATATTTATCTATTTTTTTTTAAGATTATAGCAGTGATATTTCAAGATATAAAAACCATAGTTTCCCTGTAATGTATGTAGGTAAGTGTAAAACATGATTCACCTTGGTGTGAGCATCGTCATAGGGACCGTCGGGCCAGTCCTCGTTAGTGCGCGCCTGCAAAGTCACGTCACGCCGCAAATTGTTATTTACATCACAAGATGGCGATCGGAACCATAATATTATGTGGAATTGTTAAAGAAAGCCATGAGAACTGTCCCTGTAGAGAAGAGACAGCTGTACAAGCATTGTTGATGACATTTATCGCTTACATAACAAGCAATGTATGGAAATGACATTTCTTCTTCAGTCACGTGTCACTTCCATACATTTGATCGATTTCATCAACGTTTGTTGAAATGTCTCTTTTCTAGAGGGGCAGTTATTAAATTATATTTAACTCTTGTTAACACATAAACCAGTATTCATTATTGTTTCAGCTGCATTATTTTTAAGTTATAACAAGAAGCAGTATTTGATCATTTATATTATATTTTGTAGTATTGTTTGACGAGTTTTGCATTGGAATGACTGAAATATTATTAGATATCCAGGTAGACATTGTTGTATAGTTATTTGTATTCAAATATTATGGTTCCAGAGTTAATGGAGTTAATACTTATGCATTTGAGAACACATATTGCTTTAAAATACACAATTGAACATTAATATGCCTCATAAAATATTATTAAATGTATGAATATTACCATTACACGCTTAGAGGAAAAAAATGCATGACAATATTATTTTGGTACCATGCATGATTATCTTTAGAGGTTAAAAGATAATGAAGAATAGAAATAATTGTCAAGATGTTTGGAAAAAGATAGGATTCAACTAGCATGCCAGTGCATTAAAGAACTGCAGTGTATTAAATAAAAGGCAAATAATAATTTAAAATAAACATAATTTATTTGGAATAACATACATAATCATACTACTTTTGGAAAATTCTTAATAATAAGAGTAGCGGTAGTTTTGGACTTTAAATACAATGTTTAAATACAAATAAAGCGTTAAGAAGCATTTGTTAATATGGCAGCTTTTATGTTTTAAATACCACAATATAATCTTAAGTTAAATGATATTTAATATGAAACAGGTGATTTTAGCACCATTAGTAATCCTAAAAAATATTGTACTTTGAAAAAAAAAAAAATTATTCAACCTATAGATAGCTATTATATAATTCTACATTTTTGACTTTCATAATTACTTTTATTACTTGTAAATTAATTACAAATAGAAATAGAAATGAAAAATTAGAGCCTCTGCCAGGACTTGAACCCAAGACTCTTGGTTCAACGCACCAGTTGCTTTGCCAACTTTTTTACTAAAAATATGTAACTAATAGTAAAATAATTATTAATAAAGATTACTGGTTTGTACCATGCATATCTAATATAATTATTTTAATTCCATAAAAAGTTATGTTTGTACGTAATGGCAAGCAATTAAATTTAACTTAAAACCTAATCTATAATAATAATAATATATCCCTTTTTATTTTTCTACTCAAACATGTTTTTAATAACTAAATAGTTTGAGCATTAGCTCTAGTGGTATTTAAAACACTTAATATTATATAATAAATAGAGACCCTTAAATTAAAGTGCTTTTAAAGCATATACAGTGCTAGCCCCTACAGACAATAGCGTGATAGCCTTAAATATACAAATGTAGCGAGAAAGAAACAACCGCTTTAGCCAATTAAGAAACTAATATTTGAAAGAAAAAAGAAAAAAATATAAAATAATAAAGACCGACATTTTTTATACATATCTAAGTAATATTTTACTTAAGTAACATTATTGTTGAAATGCCAGATAATGTAATGGCGACGATAATCTGCCGCGAAGGATAGTGGCTTAGCGAAAGCGGCTCTAATATCTATCGACTAATGAATTAATAACTGATGAAAACAATTCGAGAAAGAACGAAACATTTTCCCATACAATATAGCTTTATACGTATTAAGAGATCTACTAATTGTGCGACTAGATTATGCATGCCAATCAATTTAAGAGAAACCTGAACTTCAATTCTTAATCATCAGCGGATTTTGGCGGTTTTCCAATGTAATTTTGAACGTATATAGAAGAGATAAAGTTTATATTTCAACGAATTTTCTCGTAACACCTTACTGAACTATAGACTTTATTTTAACTACATAAGTGTCAAATTACACGTACGCAGTGCCTATGTGTTGACATATAGGGCAGTATTATTAAGCAAAAATTGCATGCATAATTAGCCGGCTACAGGAACAGGTAAATAGTGCTAGAACAACTTTCTAATAGACATCTTCTAAATATCATTTCATAATAATGAAACGAAAGAAGAATTTATTTTATTTCTATAAATTTTGATTTGACACCAGCTTCTTATAGTACATATTATTATGGCTTATGTTTGGATTATATGAACCAAAACCAACCTCCACCACATTCTTATTTACACAAAGTTAAATCAATTGTGGGCCAGCAGTGCGAATGACAGTAATGTGCCAAATCAAAATATTTGAAGAAAAAAAATTGGCGCGCAAAATTTGACAATTATATAATTCAACTAATTTGGAATAAATCAAAAGCCCTTGGTAAATCTTGTTTTTACTTCTACTACTTTATAGCTGAAAAGGTATCAATTAAAATTTTCGACTATGATCTGGGTTTGACAAAACACTACTCTTTAAAAGTTAACTTTTAAATAATTTTAAACCAAATAGAAATATTAATTAATTTGCAATACTTCAGGGCATTTATACATTTAAAGTCTTTTTTAAATTTTTGTCATAGATTTTTAATATATCAAACTTTGCACGTCTCATTACCCATCCCCCCCCCCCCCCCTCTCTATACCACAGTTCATAGTACCTGTTGCTGCTGTAGCTTCTTGTCGAGGCTTTCGATCTTGTCTGCGGGACCTTCGCTCAGGTCTGACAGCTTGGAGTTGAGGTTCGAGCTGAAGGACTCCTGCTTTTTAGCTGATTCTTCTTCGTCTGATGTTACCGTCACGTGGGTGTATGGCTGGAATTTGGATATTATGTGTATTGTTATAAAGTTGCTTTTTGAATGCACTTCGTTTTAGAGCAGAATATATATACTCTCCAGAATCATGTCTTTTTTTAATTAATAAATCATTGTTGGTTATCAATATATAGATAATTGCTCCTAAAACAAAGCAAAAAGCATAATTGTATACTTCAAGTAAAAACATTGTACTTTGAAGGTTTTTTTTTTAAAAGTCAAAAATAATTATCAGTTTAGCTTGCAGTTATATGTACAGCATATAGATAATATCCGACACACATAACATGATAATGATCTCACTGTTTAATAATAGCTGTAGATTATGACTCAAGGTAGGATTAATTAAATTAGCTCTGGTCATAATTATAAGATAACGACTGGACCAAAATTTAGTGCATATTTTACTTATGACTCATGTATATGGGTACCAAAACTGTCATTTTTTTTCTTGTAATTGTGCTAATGCTGGGCACAGGCCTCTTGTCATATGGAGAAGGAACGAGCATTGATCACCACGCTGACTTACTACAGATGTGTGATATCAGATTTTAATTTTTGAAATCTATGTCTCCTTACTATGTTTTCCTTTACCAAATGATGTCTTAGAATAATGAAGAAGGTACATATAACTTTGAAAAAGTCATATGGCTCTTGCCTGTTGTGGATTTGAACCTGCAACCATGTGCACAAAAATCTGTTCTTTGAACCGCATGATATTTAGACTTAACTAAAAAAAAACATGAATTAAAAACTTTGAGCATAACTCATTATTTTAACATAATTCATAAAGAAGAACCTTGCTTTATTATTTTGCTTAGCTAACTAACTAAATTAACTTTTGAACGTCCTTAGACGTCTATTCATAGCTACTTTACTCCAAGTGACAGAGACAGCATGTGTTTTAATACTCGAAATCAAACTGATTGACATTTCAGTATTCGACCCATCGACATATTAATTAATAGCTTTTTTATTTAATAAATGTGGACAACATCACATACATTGCTCCGAATCCAAAGTAAGTAGCTAAAGCACTTGTGTTATGGAATCAGACACAACGAAGGTACCACAAACACCCAGACCCGAGGCCATGTAGAAAGTGTTTTTCTACCTTGACCCGTCCGGGGATCGAACCCGGGACCTCAGAGCTGGCGACACCTTGAAAACTGATGTATACGCCACTCGTCCACGGAGGTCGTCAAATTATTTTATATCATCCGATAAGAATCACACCAGTAAGAAACTTAAGGTACATACCTCACTATTCTGTCTGCTGTGAGGGTTAGAGGTCTCAGGCGACGAGTGCCCCTTATACCACGCCTCAGCTGACGGGCCCCTATCCACATCCACACCCGAATCCCTACTCTCTCTTAAATTTGAGTCCATATCATGGGACAGCGTCTTCTTGTATAACAGCTTCTCAATCTTCGTCTCCTCTTGGAGGAAGGAGGTGATGTCGGGTCTTGGAGCTAAGGTCAGGTCTACGTCCAGGTAGCTGTCGTCTTGACCCTCGATGCCGAGGAAACTGGTGCGCTTGTTCCTGATCTCCTTCTTGATGCGGCGCGCTGAACTAGTGTGTTTGAAGTTGCCCTGAAAATTAAATATACATATATATATTTTAAAATGTTTTTTAAATGGTTTTTAATTCCAATAATGACAATGATTGGCATTGGTTTCTAATTCTTTACTTATGCATAGATGTTGTCACGGTGCAGTCAGGTCTGATTTTGAAAAAAATAATAACCCCCTTATCTCTAAACTGGTTTAACTGGGTTGATTAAAGCATTTTATTTTAAACATTTTGTATAAGTTCGTAATAATAAAACATTCCTCTGAAATATCCATGACACATAAAATATGTCCTTAATCAATCAAAACGCAAAAGATAAAAATATTTTCCATTTAAGAGAGGTTCGCTTGGGATGACACTCAATCGATCTCATATCGCAGTATTATTTTGGTCCACATTAGGTACTTTTATTTTATCAATAACAATGACAAACCACATTTGAATATTAAGCACAACACTGATAAGAAATACTAGACATCTATGAGATAAAGATACATACGTTTCCGAGCAGTTCATCCTCAGGTCCGTCCTCTGTAGGCGGTGGGGGAGGTTTCTCCTTCGGCGGCTCTAGAACGTTCGTCGGCAGATCCAGAGGGAAGGCGTCCTCAGAGTTCTGGTAGAAGATATCTATATTCTCATAGAGAGGAGCTACAGTTATCTTCTTGTTTATAAAGTCATCTTTTTTATCTTCTGTAGTCTCGTCCATGGCTGCGCTGTCTTCTGAATCCAGTTCTTTGAATGCCAGTTCTAAAGCATCGATAACCTAAAGATGAAGATATTATTAAAGTTTTTGTTATTTTTTTGCGTTTGGAACATAAAACAGGTACTAAGTTTTATTTCAAAATTGCATTGTAGAAGCATTGCTCTGTGTCTTAAGTTTTTGTGAAGCAATTTTAAGTGCCTTTTAGTAGTCGATAAAGGCGTGCTTCTACAGTGCTAAGAAAATTAACACGGTTAAAGCTAACTCCAATTTTAAAACACGTAAAAAAATGAATAAAAATATTAATTTCAAAGTATGTGTACAATTAAAAATCTAGAAAAGTGTGACCAACAAAAATGGGTTTTTCAATAATATTTACAGTTCAACTTTTGTAGGCAACGAAGTAATAACGAAAACAAAAGTTAAATAAAACAGAAGAAATCCACGGTATGCAGAGAAAGCATGCAAAATGTTATGTACCAAGTGCGAGTATTTGACACCACAACTAACATTGAAATTATATAAACTTAATCTGTCTATGCAATATCAAGTCTAGACAGACTATACAGTATGTAACAAAAACCCTGTCCGATCCAATAAAGGCGTATCCGTGGTACAACATACGTATAAAAAAAAAATGTTATAAAATTGTAACTCGTTAAATCCAAAAGTTATTGTTTTTTTATTTTTATAATCATTGCGAGATTTAACACTGAATATGGGAAATTTTCGTAAGCTGACAACACTCCACCCAATGGCAAAATGCGTTTTATTTTTATTTATTTTTATTACAAAAGCCGACAAAAGGCACCGCCGAGTTGTAGGCACTCTTTCAACTAGCCGCCGACTCTTTGATGATACCGCCGCCGCGCCGGCCCGCCGCCGCCAGGTTACCTACCGACTATTAGTCTTTCGTGGAGATAGCTTTCGATCGGACGTCCTTACGTAACGCGTGCCGCTATTGTTTCGCAAACGATATCGTATTCCAATCACGAATATTTTAATATTGTGAATTGTGATATAAGATCATAATAAGAAATTATGAGGTGCGCCAGGTGTGACAGTTCCGTCGGAGTGAGCCTTTCAACGCCTGTATAACCGCGCGTTCACCACATGCAGTGTTCTTGGGTACGAGTCATGCCATGGATGCTGGAAGACCACGAGAGAAGAAGACAACGAGGAAATCGAGGAACAAGTGTCGTATTAAAAAAAAAGGTGTGTGATTCGGAAATCGAAGTCTTAAATCGGACACAAGTGCGCTGTTAAAAGTACCTACGTGCAAATTTAGTAAAAAGGTGACGAATGTGCATTAGTGTTGTGGTGGACATATTGTGGAACACGTTCGCCGAAATGTGCAGCAACAATAAGTGAATGTTTTGATGAATAATAATATCTGCAGTCAGTTGGTAGGTAAATTGCCAAAAGCAAATCGCTTTTATAAAAAAGCCCTTTTCAGGGCTACAATTAATTCAATTATTTGTTTCTTTATAAAGAGAGTCAATAAATTATAAAATCCGGATCACTACGCCTAATATACACAAACCAATATCAGCTGATACCTACGCCGTACGCGTAGGTAAAGGCATAACGTACCCTAGGTTTATTTCGTTATAGGTAAGTTTGTTTGGCGGCATGCGACAAAGCAAGTTCATGCACCGTCTCGCACAGGCGGCTTCTTTGACCTAAAACTGTAGGTAGTAGGTACGTGAACTTTGAGGAGCGGTCAGTGTTGCTGTTACCTTGGATCAGTTTTTTTTTTATTTAATTATTTTCACTGGGGAAAAATAATAATCTCCAATCCATTTAATGGCTACGTATATGTGTTAGCAGTACGATACCGAATAATACTCTCAGGGATCGGACAGGGTTTTTGTTACACACTGTATAAAAAGATATTCAATTAAAAAAATACATTTCACAAAATCATCGATAGAGTTCGCTATATCGATAGAATGTCAAAAACTCGCACTAGCATTAGTTAGGCACAAAATGAAAACGAAGCGACACGCACTACTTAAAAAATATCTTACCTTATTAGCCCATCACCATATTATACTAAGGAATTAGCGCCCTTACTCTGAGAAGACTTTTATCTAACTGTATAGTCTCCTGATAAAAATGTTTGCCTTAGATAACTCTTTGTAGATAACATTGTACTGATTTTATAACTATTACATTTTGCATAATGATTGCGATAAATGATTATAATTACATACATGTCTGATACATAATGATAGGATAATGAATAAACAAATATAATGATGTTAGATATATTTCATATTTTCTTTAAAAACTACTTATTTTCAGGATTTACATAAATAATGATATATAAATTTAAGAATATACATAGCATAATTATTTTCTGAGTACACTTAGCCCTCAGGAATGACAATGATTTAAGGGAACTAGATAACATAAATTAGTAAACAACGTACATAAATAAAACTCATACAATTAACAATGTAACATGTATTTTGATAAAATGAATTTTACATATCACGTCGATAAATGTATAAATACTGGGACACTACTCTAATATATGATAAGGTCTATACAGAACGGTGTGACTACATGACCCTGTATGTCTAAGGGCTCGTTCACACGAGCTACTTTATATGAAGACTATTTTGTCTTAGTACCGTTAAGTTATCGCACATTGAAGACGTTAATTAAACATGCATCCTATTTATATGATCGCTAAAAATATATTCGACTATAAAGAGTTAATTATTTACTAGATTGCCATAAATAGGCCGTTTCAGCCTACAATGTGCGACTTATATGATCGACTAAGTCGACGCGACTCGAGTCACATGAGTGTTGTGTGCAAGATCCCTACGGCCGTATGCTAGGAATTCTTTGGTTTTAGCACATTTTAGATATTAATAGATGGGTCTACGTTAATAAAGGTGACATTAGTGATGACCGGTGAGATCAATAGATCATAAAAATACTCTAAATTATTTAAAATCCATTATTATTCTCATCTAATCTTGCAATGCAATGTATGAGAATGATATGGATATAATTGATCTTTGACACATAGAACATTCTAGACATAAGTTACTACATCCTTGCGATTATCTGCAAGTCGCAAAATGCAAAGAGATACTATGATCGCCGCTTTAGATGAAAATTTATTTCGCGTAAAATCTAAAAGGTAACCCGAATGTTTCTAAATAATCGGGGCTGTTAGATTTTTATTAACTAGCACTTACATTGTCTACTCAACGATTTTAAGTACTCGGCTCGAATAAAAGACGTCTGAATCTTGAGAAGACCAGTTCGTCTCTATCATCACTATCTAGTCATGCAATCGATTATGAGGATGACGTGACGATGACGCAAGCCAAGCTACACGTTATCGGCGGCGACGGGACTGGCCACAGTTTTCGTTGTTACTTTATTGTTAATGAACAATATAGTTTTCCGTCTATTCGGTTCTATCCTACGTTTAGTCCGCTTCTCCCAGAACGGGTTCTCGTCCTGCGAGCTACTTACCGCTACTTCGCCATTGTTAGCTGTAATATCACGAGGTTGCTGAATATCTTTAATACTTAAACTATTCAAATGATTAGGTGAATTATCTAGTTTTACTTGTGAACACTCCGATGTACTAGACAAGTCTGGTACATCGATACATTTTAGCGGTTTAACTGAATTTTTAGGTGAAATGTTAGTAATAGTTGTGATGTTAGAGACAGTTACCATTGGCATGCTGTTAGGAGAGTTAGCATTGTTAGTATTCCCGGCACCGGCGTTCATATTGTTGCAAATTTCATTCAGATTCAAGTGTATGGTCATTTTCCCCTCAAACACCACTGTGTCGCTTTCCGACGAGGTGGATACAGGCTCATTCAAACTTACGCTGGTGTCCTGGTTTTCCAAACTTTTAAGAGTGTCTTCGTCGTCTTTGTCGAGCTGTATCTCTGTTACTTCCGTGACACTCAGTTCCTCAAGCTGAGAGACAGCTTGCAGGTAGTTGCTAGCGCTGTCATCATCAGTCCTGATGCTTGTTTGATCTTCAGGCTCTTCGACAATCACATCTTGGATGAGCTGCACTGGTTCTGGCATCTTATCCAACTCTTCGATCTTCATTTCCATGGTGGTTCCATCTTCGTTCGATGACTCGTATTCTGACACTTCCACCATTGGTTCTCCGACGGGAGATGCCACCTGTGTAAGGTCAGCTATATCATCGGCTGGGGCGCACGAGTCTCTCGCCGTGTGTATCCCACTGTCTTCAGTTTCTATATCACTTGGAACAGTATTATTCTGCATTTCAGCGCAGTCAAAATCTTCTAAGCTTTGCACTCTGTCAAATGAATTGGGAGACGATTGTCCGTTTATATCCAAGCTGTCTAAGGAACGGCAGAAGCTCTGCATTTGACTTTCAATTCCAGATAAACTCGATTTTAGAGAGTTATCCATCATTGATTCTTTAGTTTCCTCAACTTTGATTTCGATTTCTTTATTGTGGGCGAGTTCTTCCTCTACGGAAATTTTTGGTATCTCCTTATTTTTGGCGGCGTCCAGACAGGACAAACGTTCCTTCAGGCTCATAGAAACTTCTTTGACTTCAGTTTTTGTGGTCTTGATTTCTTCCTCAGATTTTTGAGATTTTAAACTGCAGAGACGCTCTTTGAGGGATCGTGCATTGCTTAGATCACCGTTGGACAGCCTTTTTACTTTCTCTGGTTCAGTCGATTTGACTTTTTCAAGTGACGACAGGCGTTCTTTCAGCGGTTTAACTTCAGTTGGTAACTTGGTCAGGTCGCTCGTAGACTTTTGAATGTGAGTCTCTTCTGTAAACTTTTCTAAACTAGACAGTCTTTCCTTGATTGATTTTTTGTTCGCAATTTCGGATAGTTTCGGTTTAATAGGTTGCAGCTCTTGGGAGTTTTCTCTTTCAAACTGTTCTCTCCTCTTGTGTATGTCAACTTTTGGTAAATCTTTCTTCTGGTTATTGTTCTTTGTGTCATTGACTCTTTCTTGTTGGAAGGAGGAGAGTTTCTCCTCAATTTTGTTGCTAACATTCGTTCTGATTCTGTTCAGGTCGCCATTTTTCTCAGGCGATTTTTCTTTGAAGTTGTTATTGACAGCTGTTTTGACGATGTTGCTGTTAGTTTGTGAGATGATTCTGGACTTGTAGCCCTCGATGGCTCCCTCATATGTGTACTCCTCCGGTTCGGGGGAGCTGATAGTTGTGGTGGTACAAGTGTCGTATTCGTTAGCACTGGAGCCAAGCTTGCGGTTTGTGTCGCAGTTAGACAGGTTGTCGACATCTGAATGATTCTTATCCAGGTCGATACCATCGCTCTGAAAAGAGATATTATTTTGGTCAATAAATACAATTGTATTATTTATAAGATACGGGGAGAACAATTTTATATATTTGGATAACATTACAAGTTATTTACTTAGTCTTCGAACAAATACAAGAATCTGTTATACTTACAGCGAGACTGTGCGTATCGCAGTCTTCGCTGAGGCTGCTCTTGGTGCTGGAGGTGCCGATGCCGAGGTCGCTCAGATCGTGGCCATCGTCCTCCGTGTACAGCGCGAGAGGATTCCGCCTTCTCCGGCCAGCGCTGTAACAGAAGACAAAATTTGTTAGATGTATTGTTTTTAAGACATATGTCCACGTCCACTTATTTAAGGAAAAGGGTAGTCCTTATAAGAAAAGGTCGAGAGCTCTCGTTAGAGCTGAAGTCGATAATATTTTTTTATGTGTCATGTTGGATTTATTGTTTCCAGGGTATTTAGAGTAGACAGTTTCCAGACAGATTAGAGTATTAAAGTTCTTAACAGCATAATTTGCTCAGAGCTCTTTACTACGTATTACTTTCATAGAACAATCAAACTAAAAAAATAAAATATACCTAAATGAGCCTTTAGGTTCAACAGGCTAATGTGTTTGTATGTAATGTACACCTCAATAACTCGATTCCTAGAACACCAAGTTATAATTAGGAGCAAGTCACTCCACCGAGTGTTGACAGCCACCTATATTTATTGTTATTACTCAGTGTTAGTCAGACATCCCGGTTGTGACTAAACGTGCAGGGAACTGTTTGCACGATGACTGTGTTTTCAGGTGCGTCTTTCAGTGTGCTCAGTAATGAGTATTTAGCATGCATACAGATAATACGTTAGGTATGATATGGCCGGTTGTGGCCTGACTGTATTTCCAACAAAAGACACTAAACTTTTTGACTATAAATTGTGTGCGACTGGTTATATGTAAATTTGTCGTCTCTAAAAGATAATAACTTATTTTTTAGAACATTCTTTCCATAAAAATATAACAAGAATGTTTTCTCATTATTTCTATTTTCAGTGGCCTACATTTTAGATTAGTTACTCACGAACTCCAGATAAAAGCAAATAAAAAAAACAATCTAGACAAAAAACATTATTATCCTTAAATGAAAGAAAAAAAAGGATAGGCATACTCTGAATGCCTACATCGAGAATTTGATATAATCTATGATAAAAACCAAATCTCTAAATAACAACCTTGAACCAAACAGCTCAGATTCATCTTTTATACGAATATCATAAAATAAACAAGCATTTCTAAAACCAGTTCCATCGGCGAGTGACGCAACATCACAAATCACAATAATTATCAACAATGATATAACGCATGAAAAGTGAAAACTAATATGGTTGGCCATACTTTCTTCGTAACACTTATGTTCATTTGAATAGAAAGCAGTTAAAATAACGCCGGGACTGATCATATTATGATTTATATAAGATTTGCGTGAGATTGTGGGCTTCCTGGTTAGTAAAGTTAACATGGTAATGGCCGGTCGGGTTGGATATTGGCCTTGCCATAGACCTTAATCGAGAACCTAAAGGTATAGCCATAGCTTTGGGATTTTACACAGTATCCTTAGGTATAATTATGAATAAAATGCTCCGAAAATATCCAATCTATACTTTTAGCATTACTAAATCCAATAATAATTTCATGAAACTAATTTAATAAATGTCATTGGAATAAAACTACTTTTAAAAGGATTCTATTCGAGTTTATTTTGATTGTAGTGGCCGACGTTTCGACGCCTAATAAATGTTGATCGGTTATCCTACTGTAGGTTTTTATGATTTTATGGTAGCCTGTATATGTCAATAAGTCATCATTATAAAATATAATAACTTTTGCGTTACTTGTGTAACTCCAGTAAGGTCGTAAATATTTCTGTTAGGTACGTACTCTTAATAGCGTGAGTCATAAGTTCACCGACCTTTCAATTTTTCTCTCGTTAGAAACGTTTCAGTGTCCGTGATCTCGACTGCACTTTATCTAAGTTTTCCATCTTAATTGCTGCCATAATTACGCCTACTGGGCTCGCAGTAAGATTGAAGGAAACGCACTATATTGTGCCGGTGGGCGGCAGATTAGCGATAGGCCTTTGTCGACTTTCAATTTAGTACTTAAGTGGTCTGAGGCATTAACCTTGATGGAGACAAACGTCAGGTATAGTTCGAAGGCCGTTTTCTTTTTTAATTTATGCCACTGTACTTTTTTTCATACGATTATCTGCAAACTCAGAGTTCGTTCTATGAAACGTCATATTTGTTATAAAGGTTTTTTACCGTCATATTTTTTTTATAAAGGTCATATTTTTTATACACTTCAAAAAAATCTAGCAAGGCTTGGTTTCCCCTCGTGTGTTGTTCGCGTTAATTTTCGCATAAATCATATATTGTAAAGGTCGCCACGGCAAATGACATGTGGAAAGTTTCCCAGTCAATCTCTATTAAACTATCGAGCAGACCATCAGCTAATAAATCAAACGAAACACTTTTTTCTTATAAATCACAGTGGAAATTAATTTCGTTTCCGTAAATACTAAAGTTGTCACGCCTATACCGAAAATAACTTTCACATTGTTTGAAGCCCACGTTCTCACTAATTACCGAATTCCTAAACTAATAATGAACTTCGAGACTGAGTTGATTTTTTGTGTTCCAATTTTGAGCCTGTCCTTTACTGGTTGCATTTTCACCAAAGAGTTGTGTAAGATTCAGTTCAATGAGACTAATCTATAATATTTTATTTTGTCATTAATACATGCGAACTGCAATCACATTAGAAAAGAAAGATTAATGTGTGAAAGACGATATGAGAAAGTCAAGGATGAAGAGGATTATCGATGAATGAAAGAAAAACACGCATCGGCCCGACCCTAATACCTAATTGGGAATAGGACAGGGAGAAAGCCACATTAGATCAGATTCTTACCCGAAGGGCTTTCAAAAAGGTTTTGCCTGCCGTGAGAGGTGTATAGTATAAAATAAACATACATAATGACTAACAGAGAATGCTCTCGTGTACCTAAGGTCAGTAGCCATAGTGACCCGAGACGCGAACCCGCTACATTTAAGTAATTTCGGCGTTACATCACACAACCAAATGACTATGGCAAAAAAATGTTATAATTTGATGACTGGCCTTCTTGGAAGCTCGTCACTATGTTATTATTTTTTAGAAACGGCACATAATGAACTAAAGGTCTAGTGACCTCTAAGAAAAGTATTTAATGTGTTTGTGGGTTTACAAATGGATGAAGAGAGAGTCATACTGCGCAGTAGGTAGTTTTAAGACATTAAACAAGGGGTTGGATAAAGAGCACATAAATGTGATATGTTATTTGAAATCAAATTCCCATTGGCTAATGCTCACTTTTTTTCTGTTACGTAGAAGTAAGAATGAAGTCATATGCTTACCAACCTATGTTGTCAAAAAATTAGTAGAAATGCCATAAATATGTACTTTAAAAACCATGTGTGCTTTCCAAGAAAGGTGAAATCGATTACCGCCATTCTAAGGTTAATAAGGTAATTTAATGAAGTAATATTCTTGGAATTAGATGGTAGAACAGAAGTTTCCGCATATTACAGAATTTCTTTTTGATAGTCTATAACATACTGGGCAAAATTTAACTATGATCATAGAATCATGGAGTATAGAGACCCACGTGTAAAATATTTTTTATTAAGGTATCTCATGTGGAAAGCTTAGGATGCGATAACATAAAAAAAAAAACAAATCTTAAAATATTTCTAATAAAAGAAAACCAGCATTATGTCACTGTGGAAAAAGTTATTTTGCATTGACATCGGAAATAAAGGAATTCACGTTTGGTGGTCCTATGGTCCAACGTTAAATTCACGTGGATCCTCTGCGGTTACTTATAATGTCCGAAGTACTTCATTTCCTTAAACAGGTAATTTTCACAGGGATCGAATCCTTTGGCTCACGATGCGCGTGCGCAGAATCACGAATCGATTTAGTTCAACTATTACGTGCTCGAAAAAAACTTGTTTCCGTCTCTCTTTTGATTCCTTAAGAATGTAGATAGGTCTTAAAAGGGTTATGTAAGAGCATGTAGGGATTGCCATTTAAATTTATTGTATCAAAAATACATAATCATTATATAGTCTAATCCCTGAATACTGAAACGCTAATTAACTAAGTATAACACGTTCTTAAATATCTATCTGTCGCTACTTCACACCTTAAACTGACAGAGACAGCATGAGACTTAACGGCGACTTCAAACTGATTGCCGTTATAGTATACGACCATTAGTTGTTGAATGATTTTAGTACCCATAAATATATATTTTTTATATTAAGATAGGTACTACAAATCTAGTTAAATATCAGATACTTAATTGTTTTATGAATCATAGTTATTTATATTCAAATAACAATCCATGTTAAGAATACTGGTTACCCACTCAACTCTTTTTTTTTTTGTGAAAAACTTGAAGATATGCAAAGCATCAGTCAATTAGCTGCGGTTATGTAGTCCATAAAATGTTACGACGCACGTACGACCACGTGACGCGGCGCCGGCGCACGACCGCGCGATATTCGTGGATTTTTGCACGATACACCACTCGCGCGCATTCCGGAAGGCTTTTGTTACAGAATAGTCAACTAATGAAGACTATAACGTAAGACTAAGTAATGATAATACAAAAATGATAAATGAAGTGTTTTGAAAATATTAGTCGTATTGAAAAAAAGAGGAAAAATCTTAATTTTTATCTTTTGTTAAACGTTATAAAGTACCTACTGCATCAAAAACAAATGGCTTTTAAATAGCAAAGACAAAAATTAAAAAAAAAAAAGTAACGAATATCTTTACATTAAAGGCCCAATCCATACAATACCTATGTATGTATGAGTTCAAGTTGTTCTATGTTTTAGCACTCCATTTGTTTATTACTCTGTGGCATGAAGGAGTGGCCCGCCTAGGCGATGTTGTACGTTTGATGGACTGGCAATGAATAGATAACTCTATTTAGTTCAGCTCAATTTAGAAATCTGACTTTCTGAAAGTTGATTTTACTATCTTGGATTTTTTTTATATTTATAAAAAATCCTGCAGTTATGTAATAATGAATGACAAAAAAATGCTGTTTCAGCATGAGAACGGAAGACTTAGAACCAGATCAGATGCTATGCAATACTTACTTTATACACATACGATTACATAAAAAAAGAGAGTATTTAAGAAATAAGCACCTAATGCGTAGAGATAAGGTTGATTTTTGAGTCTTTTATAGACAGCTGCACATTTAAAATTCTTTTGACGTTAAATTTGACACTAAGTTGGTATTCTGTCTCCATCGGGCTCATGTTTGAGCTGAGTGGGAATGTCTCGAAAGATGACCATTGTGAGTTGTCGACAAGTCGCGATTATGTCGCAACGTGCCGTGTGACTTTATCTACCTACTTGGTGTACGAACTCACGTACTTATACTTGAGTGTATGTTGGAATGAGAGAACGGACTGTGGAAATTATTTCACAGACAGACAGATAAGGTTTGATTATCATAATGATGATGAAGTTCTTTATTTTACGGAATTGAAATATTTTATTTGTGATAAATAATGTGGACTGGATCGCTGAATTTTCATTGCCAATAAACTAATTTAACAATAAAAAATAATTAGGTAGCACTGTATTTTGTGTTTATATTCTTCAAATCTTATAGTCAAATATAAATTACAACTAGAGATTGTCAATCCAACACAAAGCAACACCAATTCGAACCAATATCATCATCTGCCAAACCTATTGCCAAGCTATTTTGAGGTCTGCTTCTAGTCTTACCGGATTTAGCTGAATACCGCAATTTACATGGAGCGACTGCCTATCTGACCTCCACAACCCATATTATTAGGTAATATAGTATCTCATAGTAAGACTGGTCGTCAGAATTGTAATGACTTAACGACTAAACCAATAAAGCCTTATTAATCTCAGTCATAAGCAACAGATTTTTTTAAATCCTAGCCTAGTTTTGTGGTGCATCTGTTGCGATGCGTGATGCTGGCCTTATGAGAGGAGACATTAGCTTTCAAGCCGCACCTTCTGCTTTAATTGGCAGCGACCGGTGTACGGGAACTTATGGGAAGACGCGAACATTTTTTGTTCTAGGTATTCCAGTAAGACACATGCGCTGTGGTTCGACTAGGACTTTTGATAGGGTTGGCGATACAAAGTTTTAATTAAAATGATGAAGATCTTGCGTAGGTAATACCCGAAAAACAACTAACAATTTAAGAAACTTCTCCTTTTTAAACGACTTCAAAAAAAGGAGGAGGTTCTCAATTCGACTGTTTTTTTTTTTATAAGTAATAATAAGTATCTTTGTCAGGGATTTGACATTAGAATGATTGTATATTATTATCATTTTGGTAAATTTTATCAATGAACTTTGTACCGTCTTATTGACGCACAAATACTTCAGTGCGATATCCAATTCGATTAGGAAATGTCAGTCAAAAAGCTTAAGATTAAAAAGTGCAATCATATTCTAGATTTATTTTTAATTTTATAGTTATACGGAATACTAACATATGCTGTACGATTAAACCGCTTTGAATAACCGTTTGGGGTTGATGCAGTGATTTACATAGAATCCGATGATTACTTGTTACATCAGTAGATAAATACGTAGGTAAAACAATGAACCATAAATCTTACTACTAGCTTTTGCTCGCGGCTCCAGCCATTTTCATTTAAAATTGAAAGATTTTTTCAAATCGGACCAGTAGTTCCGGAGATTGGCGCTTTCAACTAAACAAACAAACACTCTTCAGCTTTATAATATTATTAGTATATATATCAGTATAGTAGAAGCCCTGTGCCAACCCTACAGTCGGCATGCCGAGCTCCAGCCGCGCGACCAGTAACCGCACGGCAAGCCAGTCTAATGTGAACGGTCCTTAACGCAAATGTCTTCCAGTCGTTTTGTCTATAGTTCGCGCTAACGGCAGTTTCATTATTCATAACGTTTTTAGTTGCTATTGCATTAGGACATATGTATCTACAAGATCTTTCACTTGAGTTATTGAAGTGGGCGATCATAGAAATGTAGTGTGTTTGTACCTTAGAAAAAAATGTTCGAGTTGCTATGAGACCTTACACAGAAATGTATAGACACGGATTGAAGATCTACCATTAATTGACTTTGGTTTAGAGTCCAAAATGACTGTTCTATTAAAGGTAAGATTCATAAGCTAGCTTATAATATTTCCATCATTAATTAACCAGGCCCCCTAGCCAAGTGACTTTTCTACAAGCGTTAACGAAGATAGAAAACGCTTAAATGACATTAAATATATGGAAAAGACAGTCACGTAACTCAGAGTTTTCACTTCAATACATTTGAACGGGGAGGGTCCAACACGCATTCTACTATCGATTTGTTAGGTCCATGTAATGATAATGCTTCAGTTCAACACAACAATTAAGATACAAAATCAAAGAAAATTTCAGAAACAAACAGTAATCGCTAATCAGGCCGCCCTGGCGCCTACAAGCTATGTCTAAAGCATCCCAATAAGGAAATAGAACATAAAGATACGTGCTAACTTTCTCATACATAACACTGACATATTTGCATGGAAAGCTATAAATACACATACACTCCACCACACAACACTAGGAGCTCTTCGCTCAGGATTAGTGCTTAAGTCGAAGGGGTAAGGTTCATTTCTAATGTCCTTGTTTTCTATGTTGTGGGGTTTTCTGTACGTTTAGCATGTATTGTTATCAGTCGGTTATCCGCGAGATAAAAGTTGGATTAGAGTGGTTAAGTGGCAGACAAGGCGGCGATATCCTACCAGTTCATTTATATTTGAATAGCAAATGAATTGGCGGTAGAAAATATAAGATGGTAATGTATGCGAATAGAATCTGAAGGGTTTCGAGAGTTTAGGAAAGTGCTCAACTGTTTTGACTGGGATTGTTTTATTGATGCTACATATTCATAAAGTGAAAATGATATTTGTAGATTTATTTGATAATTAAACCCTGGTTACCTTAAGGTTACCAAAATAAGTAATAGTGCTACAAACATATTTGACCCAGTGACGGCTCCCATAGTAACGGCGCCCATGATGTTAAATTTTGTATTTCAAGTAAATAGATTTTTCGTGGGTTTTTAGGGTAAAAATAATGCCGTCACCCAAGTGTATAAGGAGTGAATTAACTCTATATTTCCGTTTATTTTATATTTAAGTTATACGTAAGAATAATAGTACCTATAAGTAAAATAATATTAGTTCCAGATTTGGCCACCAGTGCCGAGTTGTGGCACTATAATCTTGCAAAACCATTTCAAGCCCTGTGATTGGTTTTTAATCTTTAGTTCAACCAATCACAGTCGTGTGCTGCAAACAAATGATCAGCTTTGCAAAGACCAAGAAACCAAGGGTAAGAATAATAAATTGAAGTTGTTTGCATTTTTGTTTTTTTGAGTTCATAATATTATCTTATGTGGCTTTGGATCAGTAGGTATACTTTAGGCCATAGGCAAAAGTTTATAATCAGCAGACAGTATTTGATGGATTAGTCATATCTATAGATACTAATATTATAAAGCTGAAGAGTTTGTTTGTTTGTTTGAACGCGCTAATCTCAGGAACTACTGGTCCGATTTGAAAAATTCTTTCACTGTTAGATAGGCCACTTATTGAGGAAGGCTATAGGCTATTATTTGTCACGATAAAAGACGCCCACGCGGGCGGAGCCGCGAGGAAAAGCTAGTGTATTATATTTATTTGCATTATGTAAGATATATTTACGTTTCCTTAATAATTCATTAACAACTAATATCTCCCACCTGGAGTAAATCAAACCAACAAACGACTTCCAACCTTACATCCTTAATATACAATATTAATTTGAATGCGTGGTATTTCGGCCTCAATTGAGATATCGTATGTACAGGTAACAGTTGTGAGCGCTCGGGAGACAGGTTGTAATATAATATTGTGGATGTAATGTACACGAGTGACGTCATAGACTGCTAGTATCCAGGACAAAGTAACCAGCTGGTTAGAGCTTGTTCTAAAAAGACTGACAAAAGACTGAAAGACTGGCTTATTTATAGACTGGTATCGAATTTGTTTAAGTCTTAAGTTCGATGGTGCCAACAGACAAATCCGTAGACATTTTAATACAATATCAGCCGAAGCTGAGTCGGAATGAACATTAATTAGGGTGGTCTTAGAAAACTAAGAAAGCTTTGAAAAATATATTGTTCAAGGTACAAGTTTGAATGCACTTATGCATTCAAATTTATCAATCCGTCCAAACCATACGTAATCACGACCTATGTACTTATCTCATAACCAGTGTAGTTTAATAAAACCTTCTTAAAGCATCATTAAGCTCAGCGTGGGCATAACCCGACCTCTATCGTCCTGTGGGCGTACTACTTACACTTTTGTCTTACAGTCGTTAAGATGTGTGTTCGCTATTGTAGATGCTCTTTTATTTATATTTCCTACGCAATACATTTAAAGAGTCTGTTGCGTGTTGAGAGTGATTTATATGTTAACGCCGTTGTGGGTTTGGAGGTTAAGCAGACATTGAAGTCTGTTCAGTTAAGGTTTTAGATGATAAAACGTATATGACGGCTCGTAAACTAGTTACAAGTTTAAGAATCTCTTTATACAGGTCTAAAGAGATTTTTAAACAGGTATGGCAAACGTCGAATTTTAGAACTCTTTTCCATTTTTAATATACAGCCAAACGTGCAAAGACCAGCTCCTCAGGCAGCCCTAGCTCTTAAGGAACATGTTCAACTTCTCCAAGGTTATGTGCCCTTGTATTTTATCAATACGAAATTCTATTATACCAAGTAGAGAAAGCCCACTTGGTCACACATCCTTGAAACGGAATCCCTTGCTCTCCGTTCTCAAGACTACCTGTTGAGTGTTGGTCCAGTGGGTACGTACTTAGCTTGACTGCTAAAAATGAGGTTGTGTTTTCAATTCCTACACGGGACTATTCTTCGATAATCTTATTTTCGGTGTGTGGGTATCTATAATACTTATAGTATTTTAAAATTTAAGTATGTTTATCAGTTGTCCGGGTTTCCGTAATAAAGGCTACGTCTAATGTGGAATCAGATGGAAGGCTGTGAGTTCCCCAAGATTTTTAATCAACTAATAAATCTACTCAGCCTATCGCGGACCACTGCTGGACAAAGACCTCTCCCAAGTTGCACCTCAACACCCGGTCCTCTGCCTTTCGCATCTAGTCCGTTATCAGTCCCAAGTTATTATTATTATTAAAATGTTGTATCTTTCTTCTCAGAAACAATTGAAAACTATAACTTGTATCCAGCCTAATTAAAATGTTCCCTTGATTTCTGTATCTATCCAAATGATTGTAGTATCGGGAACAGAATTGCCATTTATCAGCGGATTGAAATACAATACTGTTATCTACCAGCTAGTTACGAGATACCGCTGAGAAAGCTTTGGTGGTAGGACTAGTTGTACCACTACTGGTAATGTTGCTGGATTAGATACGAACAGATTTGAACAATACTTTATTGTTGGCTTGCTGTTTAGAGGAGAAAACTCTTGTCTAGTCGTGTATTTGGTGTAGGAGTATTCTATTTACCCATATTTGAACTTAGCGATATCTAATATGAAGTTGAATAATGATAAACTGTAAATTAAATACGACACGCTAAGAATGAAATAATTAAGATAGCATGTGAAAAATCAAATTAAAAATTATGTATTTAAATTAGACTACTATGCAGCACTTTTTGACGATCAAGATAAATATACACCTCTCTGATTCGCCCACCCTACACCGCTTCCTAACTGCTCTAGCTGGGGAGAAGAAATAGCAGAGATTGATTGTCCTAGGTGAGAATCGAACCACTTCCAGCTTAGCAGTTAGGGTCACTAACCACTAGACCAACAGGCCTGTAAAATTTTGCAGATTTAACAACAAGCCCAGTTTAGTTTGAACAGTGCACGAGTGACGTAATAGTCAGGCAATCAATCACTGTAAACATGCACCTACACAAAAATATTTGGTTTTTATGCGCGCCTGGGACTGAAGGTTACACATTATAGCATCTATTAGGTCAAAAAATAGATTAGGTATTGTACAAATATTGTAAACTAGCTGAGCCCGCGACTTCGTTCGTTCGCGTGGATGTCGGAACTTAACAATGTAATTTCACTTCGGGAATACTTTACATTCGAATACTTATCTTTTGATAGACTAAATCGAATGAGTTCGCGTTAATTCCCGTGACGTAATTTATTTATAATCATACAACGCTATAGTTTAAAAGTTAGTACTGAAAACTCTGTTTATGAACTTCAAAAGCAAAGTTAAGACCTGTGTCCAAATTCTAATGTCTTTTCAAAATTAGCGTTGACTCTTAAATTAATTCAAATGTATAATTTATTTTTAAACACTTTTTTACATTTTTTATTATTTTTTTAAGTCTCTCAGAGTGTTAATTTTCCATCGTTAGATAACTTTTATTCGAGGAATAAAGACGTTTGACCGTTTTTTTATGAACAACTCTGTTTTTAAATTATTTTCCGAATAAAGTTATCTGACGACGGAAAAATCAGCCCTAAATAAGCAACACAGAAACAAATTCCAACAGCAAAATGAAAAGTAGTACGAAGATAACATGAAAAGCAATTCACCAACAAAAAGCGATCACATCATAACTAAAACCAGTCACTACACTACAAATTTCTTAATTCCCAACTCAGAAGTACAAAGTATATGAAGTAAGCTAATTGTAATCTACAGACATAAGTACTAGGTATTGCGTGGAAGAAACATTCTCTGCATTCCTAGGAAATGTATTTGCGTGTTGCTAAAACGTACGCATAATGAACTATTGCCACCGGTTATAAGCTGGATGTTCTGAGTACTAACTCTCACTTGTTTTAGTTTTCAACACGTACAATAAGTGCGTGGAATATTTTCTGTATCTTTACATGAATACAACAAATAACTCATTAATAATTCTCTATAGTAATATACTTCACTACGGGGCTCTCGTACGGTTTGACCAATAACAAAGGTTAAGCCGCGCTCGCTGCGGTTGGTCCGTGGATGGGTGACCAACTGTCAATAAACCGAGAGCGAGCCTTTCATGTCTGGAAAGCACGTTAACACGTTGGTACCGACTGTCATACAGATCTTCGACAGTTGTTAAGCTACTACAATTCTGACAACCAGTTTTACTGAGATACTGTAATTACTTGAAACTTCACTCTTAAAATAATGTTAGTACCAAAGTATTCGAAGGCAATAATATCGTGAAATCCTTTTCTGCAAGTGGAATTAGTGTGCATGTGGCAGCTAAGCTAAGCAAAGATATACCAGAAAAATCAATCAAAGGACCAAACTAAAACACTACCACCCATTCCAGAATGTTTAAAACATCATAATTGCATCACAGCAGCAGCTTAAAACAAATAGACTCCATTGTAAAAAAAGTACATTACAAAATTCCTGAAATGGTCGGAGCATTTACGATTGCGTGAGGCAAAAATATGAAGTCAGCCAGCAAAAATGACGTAAACGCAGTCGCCATATCGCATGGTATACACGATCTAGGAACAGACTGGTGTGCACCACAAATATGGAATTAATTATGGACCGTCCAAGGTGGAACCGACAACGATTAGAAAGAAAACGACGTTAAAGTTAATAGCAATAATTAGTGCAAAAGGACCAAGCTTTATGATGTACCGGATAAGGAGTTGACCATGACCATGTATTCTATCCATAAAAAAAATAAACGTTATATCAAAACATGGAAAGCAATTAAAAGCAATCAATACCTTTAAATCGATTCATAGCTTGAAAGCTATTGTTTCGTTCATCTTAACAATCAGAACTCGCTTATTCCCGTGACTTGTTCTCTATAAAACCTCATCCAAATATGGTGTAACCGCGTTCGTATATGGCTTACTATCATAACACCGTGCCAGCGAGCCATGGTTCGCAATACCATGGTTTATGGGGGTATCGCGCGTAAGAACTCTCTCTGTAACGTCCAGCACGTTCCCGTGTTTTGCAGGGAACGTGGGATGCCAGAGAAATAGATAAGTTATTGAGAATACATGGATGGTTTGTTGTTTAGTTGTACGCCGATTTATGTGGACAGGTATATTTATGTATGTTTAACTAACAATATGGAGAAATATTTTTTTATATTAAATATTCTGACATTGAAATTTTAACGGAATGTCCCTGAAAACAGAAAATATTACCTAGATTGAGTTCAATAAGACAAGAATTTGAAATTATTAATATATATAAGAAAATATTAGTTATGTAAATAATAATACAGTACTACGCCTCTTGTCGTGCATTCCAAAACGTCATTCGATAAAACATAATGGGTAATAAACTGCACAGATACTCTTTGGGTGCCAACTAACAAGCTTACATACAGTCGATTTATAGCCAGTATAATTGAAGAACTATTCATGTATTGGCTTAACCTCCACAGTCACGGTACGAAGGACCACGATCAAAATCTTGTGAAAGTCTTCGTACCAAAAGAAAAGACCCCTATCAATCTTTCAAGGTGTTAATAATCAAGCTTTACTTAAATCATTTGTATCAAGGAAACAGGGGTATTGCACTTGTGAAAGTGGCATGTCCCGTAGTCTGGCATCACAATTACAGTGCTTATACCCCTGGAGCAGAGCCGTAATGATAGTGTTTGCTTAGAAAGTAATCTCAGAGCTAAGAGATAACATTTTTGCATAATATTATTCTGTTAGGTGGGAGTTTGGGCGGGTGAAATTCAAACCGAGTTCTGCTAATCCTGGTATATTAGGGAGTATTGTGTTAAAAACAAAGTGAATCAAGGAGCATTTCCATTAAACTCTTGCCTACATCTTAATAATAATGTTTGTCAATGTGATGTGGTGGATTCCTTCCAATATAAAAGTGGTGATTAGGAAGATCCCGAGTAAGACAGCGGGGCGAACTCGATGCACACATTACAAGTTGGCTCGAAAAAGCAACGTACCATACAGAATGGAAGTTTATGGAAGAATGGCTACGAAAATGTGTCATGATTTCCTCTCGTATAAATTATTTTTAAAGGATACTACCAAATCATCTTTACATGTTTGGTCCTAGTGTTCCCACTGTTTCCATTGCAGTCCTTAGATCCATTTAAGTCTGACATGCGCAGCGATCAGTGTGATGGGCAGATGGTCTTTAGGCCGTCAATCGTGGTCGTGCATCGCTTGAACTTTCTACCGAACAATTAGGTATTACTTACAACCAAGATCAAAGAGTCCGTGGGATTTTGTAAAACGGTTTTTCTTTAAACTTCGATCACGTAATTTTTTTCTCGTACAGTGCTGTCTTTTTACAATAAGGATGTATAAAATCTAGAATTAATAGAGTTTAAATAAGGCAACACTGAACAATAATATTATATTCGTGGTAACGCAATGCGTATAACGGGTATTCTAAATTTAAAATTGGTACTATGTAACTTTTTCTCAATCCGAATGCGGATATGTATTTCAAATCGATCGAAGCGAGAAAATTTACGCAAAACTAAATTGGTACTAAATAAACCTTAATTATGAACAAACACATAATCTAAAGCGAAATATCGTAAAACGTTGCAATACTAATGTAGTCAAACCAATTATTTTGAAGTGTATTACAAAAGTGATTCTATTGCGACAAAGTAAAGATGATAATCATTTGTCAAAGCTATGCAGTAAGTGTCAATTTTATCGTGATCTCTTGTTTCTTTGCAATATTATTGAGTTAGAGTTGGAGTTAAATTGGACTTTAGATCGAAGTCTTGATAGAATAATCTGTGTCATCGGGCTCACGACAGATGAATTTCACAATTTTCTTCAAGTGGCGTGTTTGTGAAAAAGAGTGGAATTAACAGACAGATATCGCAAGTGCTCTCGATTTTGTCAGGAGAGTGATGTTCGGGGCAACAACTTGTATCGAAAGCAAAAGTGTTTCGTCATCTTAATCTATATCTCACTTAGATACTTAGGTATATTACCAACTTGTGTTTGTGTAGAATTGGTGGTAATTTATTTGCAAACATTAAACTTCACTATTTTATTATTATGGTTGGCTGGTGATATCGAAAATCCGATTAAAAAATTACATCGGCTTCTAATTAGGTAAGCTTAATAAATATTACAACTGAGCAGTTTCTCACAAACATGAATCACTATCTAATGAGGGTTTTCGCGCTCAAAAATTCGCTAGCTTCGCAATTTCCACCAATGTAAGACAAGCTACTGGCTCGTGATTGGCGGATAACAGTTATACCACATTCGAGACTAGCAAGCCTACAAAAACCCTCATTGACTTTAACATGAATAGTCAAACAAATAAAAATTATGGATACTATGTAGTTCACGTAACCCTTAAAAGCGGAAAGGATGCGGTTATGGTGTCAATAAAAAGGGAAAAGTCGAGATCTTATTACAGGTTGCTGCGGTCTCTTTGCTGTTACGCGTTTTAACCAAGAGATAAACCAACACATCATTTTAACTGACATAGCACATTCATGTTCCGTGTGTTACATTTGACGGCAAACATCAATATTGAACAGAAGGTTCACTCCGATTACATAATCTATACCAATATTATAAAGCTGAAGAGTATGTTTGTTTGTTTGAACGCGCTAATCTAAGGAACTACTGGTCCGATTTGAAAAATTTCTTTGACTGTTAAATAGCCCATTTATTGAGGAAGGCTATAGGCTATAATTTGCAGCGGTAACCGCTGCCCACGCGAGCGGAGCCGCGAGCAACAGCTAGTTATAATATAAAACGTGTAACAAAATACCCCGTAAAAATATAATTAATTATCAAAGCATAAAATTTTGTCAACCCTAGTAAGCTGTCACGTCAGGGAACCAGATAATTTGACAGAAAGGCCTACGTACCTATTTTACCTGATAATTGTCTACTTTAATGTTTTCTATTTTACATTCATAAATGAATGCATTACGGGCAGTTTTCTAAAACCCTGTATAAAACCAGCCTATAAATGTTACACTGAGACAGGCCTCTTCCCAAATAGAGAAGGAACGAGCATTGATCACCACGCTTGCTCACTGCGGGTAGGAGATTTCGAATTCCAATTTTTGGAATCCAAGTTTCCTCACGATGTTTTTGAATTCGGTCACTGAACCGCTAGAACCGCCACCACGCCATACATGCTTTATTGTTTTTAGATATAAAGTATATAAGTATCAAGACATGCCATTAATATTTGACCAATGCTTATTTTTTGTGCAGAAAGTCAATACCTAACTTAAAAATTCCGACACACTGTGATACACATAAGCACTACGTCCAAAGCATATAACGCCTTTTAGCCCTAAGAAATTGACGACATCATCGTTGATAATACCGTATGGGAAACAAACCCGCAGTACCTATATCGCACGGTGGTTGTTGGCCGTGCAGTAAAGATAATATTTTATGGAATGACAGTAAGTAAATCTTCTGTAAATATTTATATTGTGGTTTGAAATGTCAAAATCATTGACACTATAATGATATCAATTGCGTAAGATTCCGTGATTTCAGTTGCGTTTTGTTAGAAAGCTGTCAATTATTTCACATTCATTTTTTTTGTAATTTTGTTGACGTGTGTTCATAATAACGCGTGTCCTCTTCAAACAGATACGTTCTCTTGTTCGACATTATTCTCTTTATCCTGGAAATACGTATGTTCAAATTAGCTTTTGCAAAACTCAGGTTATTTTACTGAATGAATGATTTTGATATAACGTCACGGGAATTAACGCAAAATCATGCCCTCACCTTTTAAGTCTTGACGTTTCGGCCGGGTTACACAGGCCGAGGTCGCAAGCAAACGTCAAGCCTTAAAAGGTAAATGCATGAGTTCATAAATTCCCGTGACGTAATTTTATTAAAATCATGCAACGCGATTATTTAATGAATGATTTTGTCTCCAATTTTCCTCTTGTGGTCTTATTGGTTGAATGAACTCAATCAGTCAACTCAGCCTATCCCGGTCCACTGATGGACAAGGGTCTCTACGAAGTTGCGCCACAACACCCAGTCCTCTGCCTTCCGAGGACCGAGGGCCTTAAAGACAATACTTTACTTTAAGTGCCACTCCAATTAATGAAGGACGGCTTCCAACTGCTGGAATCTATCTCTATACTATTATACTTTAATTTCAGATTATTTCCTTTATCGATAGTATTATTTCGAGGTTAATTAACTACAGCCTACAGGTAAGTTGGACGGGCCTGTTGGTCTAGCTAGTGGTTAGTGACCCTGACTGAAAACCGGGGGTCGTGGGTTCGATTCCCACCCAGGACAAATCTTTGAGCGATGAGCACGATCATTTGTTCTGTGTCTAGGTGTTATTTATCTATAATATGTATGTATTTAGAAATATATAAGTATGTTAATCAGTTGTCTGGTTACCATAGTACAGGCTCTGCCTAGTTTGGGATCAGATGGCCATGTGTGAGTTGTCCCAAGATATTATTATTATTATTAAGTTTAATGACGTGTTAGTTTAGATTGTTAGGTTAGTAGTCAGCGATAACATGACATCATAAAATTAACCATACATATATTATACGATTATTCAGCAAATCAATATCGCAGATATTTACTTGTCACTGCTATTTTTAGATGGTATAACCACGTTGATAACTTTGGTGTTAACTATGGATTTAGACAGAGCTTTGGACTGGCAATAAGATTGTCTATACACAAAGTTAACTTGACGAATCAAACCCACTTATTATTTTCGTAACTTCCTTAAGAGGTAAACAGATTTCACTTTTTTTTTTTTTTTTTGGTTCTTATTTATTTATTTGGGAGGGGCTCATGGCTAAATGTAAGTCGAACGGTTCGATCGATAATAAAAGGTTAAGCCGCGCTCGCCGCGGTTGGTCCGTGGATGGGTGACCATTTGTAAACATACCGAGACCCCTCCGTGCCTCGGAAAGCACGTTAAGCCGTTGGTCCCGACTGTCAAACAGTGATCTTTGACAGTCGTTAAGTCATTACAATTCTGACAACCAGTCTTACCATGGAATACTGTATTACCTAGCAATAGGTTGTGGAGGTCAGATAGGCAGTCGCTCCATGTAAAATACGGCATTCAGCTAAATCCGGTAAGACTGGAAGCCGACCCCAACATAGCTTGGGAAAAGGCTAGGCAGAAGGTTCTTATTTATTTAGAGGCATTTGTCTTCATGGACATGTGAGCCCCAACGTTGTCTACTCTTAAACGCTATCTACAAAATTAAACTTATCGCCTAAAAGAAGGACCGAATCATTGGTGCAAGATGTTATTAACTAAAAACTTGGCAGCATCAGATGTTGGTTCTGCTAGAATACTTAAGAAGGCTCCCAGCATCAGATGTTGGTTCTGCTAGAATACTTAAGAAGGCTCCTTGATCATACTTGTTTAGGTTCTGCTAGAATACTTAAGAAGGCTCCTTGATCATACTTGTTTATGTTAAATTTTTGCACCAATGCCTCTCTCACTCCTTTATATTTCTTACATTCTACAAGGATGTGCTGCACATCGTGATTTTACTTTAAAAAATATGGAATTATTATTTTACATAATTATACCAAGTAACATTAATGTTGTAATTGTTACGTATTATTACAATTTCTTAAACTGTAACGTCTGATGTAATTACGATATGTAGGCTAAGGCTAAGGACATACGTGTGCATAAGTACATGTTATAAATAATATATTATGGATATTATCCATATCAATTATCGTTAACATTATTGTAGTTTTAAAAAGCTCGTAAATTTACTCGTAAAATAAGGGAGCCTATAACCACGCAGTAGATATAAATAAATTGAAGTACGTAATATGCTTTTTATACGACAATTTGCGTACACCATGAATGGAGTCGAATGGAATGATAATATTATGGGTGTAACATAAAAAATCAATAACTTGTACCCTAGTCCTAATTCTCATATTTAAAATAATATTTTTAAGTTGATCAAAAATATACGCAGCATGAATAAAGAAAGTCTGTTTAACTATTTGCTGTTTATTTCCAAGCCAGCGAACGAGCTATGTTATGCGCAGTAATGCTGCGCAAACATCCTCAGTTTACCAAACTATACATGCCAATTATACGCTAACGATCAACAGACCTGAATTTCGACAAATAGTTGGTAGTGTTTTGTTATTTAATATGTTTGTTTACGCCAACAATGACTTAAGTAGAGTGACATAACATGGTATAGAAATTCGTCGTCCACTGCTTAAGAAGATAAAGATTAATATATTGTTTGTCTCTTTACATCATTTTTAACAGGGACTTCACAGGTAATTTTAAAGTTTACGTGGTGGTTTACAGTGGTCCCCAAGCTAAGCCAAAGCTTATGTCTTGGGAGTCAGTGTGGATGGTAAATTAATTTAGATATAACAGAGAATGTTGCAGTTAAAAAAACTGTAATAATATGTTACTGATTTTTATGCATGTCGAAAGTAAGAAATAATAAGCATAAAAAATTGTAAACAACGCTTACAATTTGTTATGCTGCAGAGCCTGTACTATGGTAACCAGACAACTAATAAACATTCTTATATATTTCTAAATACCTATATATAAATAACACCAAGACTCAGAACAAATAATCGTGCTCATCAAACACAGTTTTGTCTTGGGTGAGAATCGAACCCACGACCTCCGTTTAGCAGGTCACTAACCGCTAGACCAACAAGCCAGTTGATCTTACTGTATTGTTTCAAACAAGGAAAGCCGGAAGCACATAAATTACCTTACCGAATTAGCTGATCGTTTTAAGTTTGTTTTTGATAGAAACAGTTACACAATCGTAATTATTTGGTGCATGTTAAATTTTAATGTTATCGTTGTTACAATTATGTAGTAATCACCGATGAGTCTGATTATAATTGGATATGCTGATAAAGAAATTGATTTTTATAGACCATTCGTTGTTGTTACGCGATTTGTATGTATTTGAGTTGTGTTGTAAATTTCTTTAGAATGATAAAGATGTTTGTTTTTATTTGTAAGATTGAGATATATGCTGACTTTTGAACAAACGCTAAAAATACTGTAATTATAGTACGTAAATATAAATCTGACACAAATTTAAATCTGTGATAGTCAGTCACTGGTGACCGGCGCTGAGAAGTAACTATAACCAACATTTTATAAAAAAATATTACTACTCTTAACAAGATATTCCTTAAGAGTATCCAAAATAAAGTTTGATTAGTTGTTCTTATACCACGCGTTGATGCACACTGCGCCTGCGCATGTAACCCGATCAATCGCGCCCTGCCCGCCGACCGAGACGGACGTGTAACCCACACCGACTCACACACGAAACACGATTTCCTTTGGGGGAAAGAGTTTAGATTGGATTTATAATTAAAGTGTAGAATTACTTCGTTAGTAAGGTTTCTTATTGTGTTGCTATGACAATAATAGATTACTTTGTTAGTTTTGGAAATCTACTTTAATTATGATAGGGTTGTTGACTTTTGGTCCGAATGATGGTAGTTTTTTTTATACTATACAAGCAGTTAAGTTCCTAAATGTCTCACAAATTAGGTTTAGACACTAATTAATAAAATTAAAAATATCGCATGCATATATGCAATCACATCATTCAATTCACACAGTATCGGGTAGATGTATAAAAATATAAATTATTAATGTTGAAATAAAATCTAATATTTTGGCATTCAATCTTGATGTCGTCACCCGCACTTCTAAGGAGTATCAAATATTTCTTTACCTTATACCAACCAATACAATTTTAATTGAACTGACCTATAGCGTGATTGGATTACATTACATAACCGATTCCCACGTGACCACAGTCTTAACAAATCAAGTCTACATTCTCACAGTTAAAATTAACCGTATCCCTCAAATTGGTTTTAAAACTGCCGAAACAATCAATTCGCGACTGAAATATTAATTCAAACTATTCCATACAACGAGAGCGAATACAAGATCAACTTCCATTGCTGGTTTTGTAGAGATGAGAATTCTTAGAACAGTCAGTGATGAAGCAATGGAAGGATTGAAGTCAAAGAACCGTATCGTTAAGGGCGAAGTTCATTGCTCCATAGTTCCGCATTTTTTTTAGAAGTTACGCTTTATTAATTTTAGTTTTATTTTTTTACTGACAGGTTTGCATGTGCCTAATAAGTAAGTGAAATATATTACATGGATATATTGCATGCTTTTGTAACGATTTAAGGTAATATAATATGGCTGCATTGCCATACAACGTGCAATGCAGGGCGACAGCGATACGTTGACGCCTTCTTATCTTAAAAGTTATTAGTTTTTTTTTTGTGTGTAGAAATATGTATTATTACATTTATTTACGTTAAGTTTGAAAATATTTATTATTATGTAATTAAGCACTTTATTCAGGGCAAGAATGTATGTCTGTAACTCTGTACTTCTAAATATGATTTTCTTTTTTGTCATTATAAAGATACTTACGTAGCGAAAAATAAAAGTTTATTTTATAATTGTATAATAATAGGTAAGTTTATCATGACCTTAACTTGTCGGATCTATTTATAATTCTTAGTATTAACTGCTCATATAGGTTTTAATTAAAGAAGGATTCCTAACATACAAACAGTAAAAGTAAGCCACCAGATGGCCAAGTTAACCGCTTTAAATCAGAGCCGAGTTAAAATAAACCCGAGCAATACAACACCGTATATCGAGTCAATGACATCGATATTACATTACAAGCATTGCGAATCGATAAGCTTACTACCACAACTCTAGTTTCTATGTATGTAACACATTGATCACATACTTTCGAAATACAACCTTAAATCCACAAAATTAAGACGAAATTTAAGTGTTTCGAACCTAATTCGAACTGTAAATTAAATTTCAATGGGATTTCTACTCTAAAATGTGACTTTAAAGTTGAAATTGCAGTGTCGGTGTAATATTACCAAAAGTGTTGTAATTTTTTTATAGTGCGAGTTGCTGACCAGTATTTTTATGGCGCCATTAAATGGTAGTTAAAGAAAAAAATGCGTTAAAACAAAGATGTTTTGATGTTGGTAAACACGGTTTTGGTTATATTTTTTTTAGTCTTTTACTTCCTTATCCGGGAATTTGGGTTCAGTGTATGGTGTATTATCAATCTATTTCTTCTATTCGACTCAGAACTTCAGAACTTTCTTACTACCTTCGAATGCTAATCACTAACATTAACATTGTATGTAGAAATTATATGCTGACATAAACTTTTAAAATAAGCATTATTTTATAGGTACCTAGCCACCCAAATACAAATGATGATTTGTGTGTAAATATATAAATATAAATTAATAAATAAAACAGAACTCACAAGTAACGGTTAAGTCCAACGTATTTTTTTATACGTCGCCTATCGTTTCAGTAAGCAACGAAGGCTTGAGTATTGATTCTTTAAACTAATCATAATTTTGTCTCAGCAAATAGAAATACCAACAAATATTTTGGGATCACATTTGTTTGTTCCTACTTTCCGTATAGAAAGCGAAATATATACTATCTTACTTCATCCCTGTAGAAATTCAAGTAAGAAACTAGTGGGCCTAAAATATGTCTTGATTATTAAATATAGGTATCTCCACAACTTTCTATAATTAAGGACAAATAATCTCGTTCTCTTGCAACAATAAGTAATAGCAAATTAAACAATTATATAATTTACTATTCGTTGGGCAAGGGAATTGCTAATGGAAGAGTATGAACACTCGACATATTGAGTAATACTTCCATAGACTATTAATGTTATTTTTTGTGATGCAATGTAATAAGATCGATCTCTTTGCGTGAGAACTTTTTATTTGATGTATATTAAGTAAGAATAATAAATTATTAATATATAACGTTATTAGTATTAGTACATATTTAGGAAATCGCCAACCTTTAATGAGCAAGCGTGGTTATCAATGCTCGTGCCTTCTCATTATGGGAAGAGGCCTTTGCCCAGCAGTGGGACAGTTATAGGCTGGTATTGCTATCTTAGTCGTCACAGTTATACTCTGTTTTAAACTGATGTTTAGTCTGAAGTTATTGCTTTTTAATTATTTAAACTTAGCTAGCTATGTGTTACTTTATTTCCAACAGTTAAAGTGTTTCTTTTTCCCGTGTTGTTGATGTAGTATTAACTAAACGATACTATAGTATCTGACCTCCACAACCCATCTATTTCGTATATCAGTATATTGTTATATTGTTCTAACCTGTAAATGAAATGAAGTTTACCTACATATTCTTAATTTAAGGTTTAACTGAAGAATATAGGCAGTAACTAGATATATACAAATATGATCGCCTATTCGCCTTGATTCCCAACTTTATCCACACCCTCATTCGCTATTTGGAGAGATCATTCTCCACCGAGGTGATTTAAATGTTTGTGAAATTTCCAGCATTATAGGTCTATAGGATTTCAAGTCCCTATCTCTTGCTTTGAGTGTACATACCGTTCCTCCAGCATCTCGTTGAAGGTCTTGGACTTGGCGCGCGGCTGGCTCGGCTCGTGCTCCATGCGACGCACCTCCACGCACCGCTCGATGATGTGCTCCACGCGCTTCCGCCTCGAAGACTTCCAGTTGTCCAAATTCTGGAAACATATCACTAATATTAAAGAATATTCAATTATGATGATAGAAATTGATTAAAGTCATTAGAAGGTACGGTGTTTGGGAAGCATGATTTAATCTGCAGACATAGATTTATTCCGGTAGGATTAGGGTTAAAATATAGGTACAATGTAAACTTTTTCAAGGTGTTTTGAAACGTACACGTCCATGCCCTAATCACAGGTAAATATTTTTTGCGCGACGTCATTTTATACCACACGAATACAAGAAACCACTTTGAATGACTACAAAAAGCAAAGACGTTTATTGTCTAGTTGAATGCAATGGCAAGCAAATGAAACGACAATCAATTAGCTGAACAGTTCATTGATATACGAGCTTTACGAGATCAATCAGAAAAAAAGAGGAACTAATTTATTTTGGCACAATATTCTTATACTTAATATTCCTAACCACTCGGTAAACTTTTCACCTGTTCTTTGTACAATAATAATGGCCTGAAAACTCACGTTCCGTATTTTCTGGCGCAAATTCCGGAATTTTTCCTCCATGTTCAATCAATAGAATTAAAAGTATAATACTCAATACGATAAATAGAATTACATGTAAAATGTATCGGCTTGTTTTCCCGAGCGAGGAATGTTTACTGAAGCGGCTTACGGATGCATTGTTGATCTTTAACCTAATTAGTTTCACAGGGTTTCATCAGATAAATGATGTTTACTTGTTTAGTGATTTAAATAGAGTCACGGCTTTTTCCCAGAAGGTCACGGCTTTCCTTGACTACGGTTCTGACATTTCTGTACAACTTTCGCTGAATTCTCTCTCATGGGATTACTTAACATAGTCGTAAATTTCTGTTTTAAAGTCAGTTTATAAAACTTTTGTGGTACTGATCTACTTTATTTATTGATACTTGTGTGAATTAAATTTAAGCGACGGAAGCCTAATGGCTAAGGCGTCGGACTTGCGATCATGTTGTTGCCGGTTCGAACCCCACCTATTACACTACCGATGTACACCTACTTGTACAACAAGCTTACCTTAGCACGAGGTGTAAACAAGAATACTAGTAATGTAAGACCCAAATTGCTACTAAGTTTAAAACAAAATACTGTGCTACGATCAACAATGAATCTCATTCGACATTTCTTGATCCTGGCACTACGATTTTTTATACCATGAACATGAAACCAGTCCACTAAATCTTTAAAAATCTATGAGTCTAAATTTAGTTAAACGTCATCAAATTGATGCGTAGTTTACATGCAAGTGTGACCTCACGCATAATATTGACATAAGTCTCGACCAAGAAACATGATCCATGCATAAATCTTAGATCATTTATTATAGTATATCGATTGATAATTAATTCTAGAATCGTAAATCTATAAAGAGTTTCTCTGCAATTAATATACAAACGACGTTCAGTCACGCTCTCTTCATCTATGGACGAGTTGGACAATAACGCTTTGTTAATGAGAATAAAGATGATTATCCTACACGATCTGGTGATGTGGAAGTGCTCCGAATCCAAAGTAAGTAGCTAAAGCACTTGTGTTATGGAATCAAAGACAACGGAGGTACCACAAACACCCAGACCCGAAACAATGTAGAGAAGTGTTTTTCTACATTGACTCGTCTGGGGATCGAATCCGGGACCTCAAAGCTGGCGACACTTTGAAAACCGGTGTGTACGCAACTCGACCACGGAGGTCGTCATAAGAGGTAAGGACCCTTATAGATACTGTTTAAGTTAAAACATTGAATTTCGAAACAGAATAAGTCAATGTTTATCAGTCCATCAAATAAAGCCGATGAGAACCTTATCACACACCGAAAAGATGATTTAAGATATAAGGCTTCCATATACCTACCTAAAATTCTTTAGAAAATATACAATTTCTAACAATCATAACCAATTTTTTTGCATGAACAATGCTGAATACTGAAACTTCAATTTGTTTAAAGCCAGTGTTAAGACTTATGCTGTCTCAGTCACTTTAAGGTGTGAACCAGTGACAGATGCACTTCTTCTGCCTAGCCTTTTCCCAAGCTATGTTGGGGTCGGCTTCCAGTCTTACCGGATTTAGCTGAATACTATATTTTACATAGAGCGACTGCCTATTTGACCTCCACAACCTGTGGATATTATATTGCTAGGTACTATAGTACTAAAACTAACTAAAAGTAAGTACCAGCAATCTGACCAATCATATAAAGAATACCAATGTTTATTCTTACAGTCCTGTTATTGTAATCACTGACCAGTTCTCGATACGAGAGAGTGGATCGTTCTCGAAGGCATGTCAAACATCGCGTGCGCCAGTAGCAAAGGTTTTTTTTTACAATTTCGCTTACCGCTGCTAGAGTTAAACGTTGCTATTTTGTGTGGTGCAAATATTAAGTTATGGCGTGGGATTAGATGTAAGCGGTTTGATGCATGAGCCATTAAATAATATGTACTAAACGGAATTACTTGTTACATTGTTTTTGTCGAAAAGTGGGCTAACAATACTAAAACTATTCGTTTGGTGAAGCAGTAACTGCCTAAACCGAAGAAATCTAAAGAGAGATCTTTTAAAAAGCACACTTGTATCATGGAAAATTGAGCAAGGAAAATAGAACTATGTATAAATCTTCAACACAGTATTTTGTCGTCGAAAGATGCGTATCAGATAAATATTATAGACCATAAAATAGAAGCTGCTTTAGTTTATATTCCAACGTCAAGTTGTGAAATGTTTGGTTCCTTGGAACGAATAAATAAATTTAATTAATGACGCAAAATTAATATTCAATGCGTTTGTCGCCATGCCAAAAATAAGATTAGTTTACTTCCGCGACCTATTCAGCTTTTATTTTAAACCAAACAAGGTGACTAGAACTTAATAGACCTATTATTAATAGTGGGTAGGAAATACAGATATTTTTAAATCGCACAGCAGTTGCGCAATCCCGGGCTTGGCAGCTTAACGACGGCTAATCTTGGCTAATCTATATAATGACAGCAATAACAGTGAATGCTAAAAACTAAAATGTAAGAAAATATTCTTGTTTGGAATTCTTACAAAATTAGTTTTATTGGTATGCCGATTGGTTAGTTTATTTTTTAACGCGTTCTTTGGAAATTCTGGAGGAATCCTATCGGACAGGATTTATTTAAACAGTCTGTAGGGAGCAAACATTAATACCTAACATGTAAGTTTAATATCATTGGGAGAGTATTTTGTAGGCACGAAATTAATAAGAAGTATCTTCATGATATCTTAAATATGCAAGGTCATAACTCTTAAAAATCAATGAGTATAAAAACTGAACACATCAAAAACAAAGTTATTATTACTTAAGATTTCTAACTGAATGATCCGGCGAAAATAAAGAAAGGCGAATGTTACTTACAAGGATGATGGTGACGAAACAAATTTTAATGAACTAGAAATTGTTAATATTTCAAACAACATACTAGTTAGACCTCTTTAATTGGCAACAAAAACTTATGTTCCTACAAAAATAAACAAAAGTGAAGATACAGGGCGGCTCATTACTCGCCGGAAGTCGGCTACAGAAGCATGCACGTCACTTCCGGTCACAGTGTGAGCTTTGTTATTGTTTTGTTACGTGCCGATCGAGGTAATTGCCAGCAAAATGGCGACCACATTCTGCGTAATTATGAAACGCTTCGAATGTTGAGAGAGGAATCTGTCATCGAAGTAATTGCATGAAAAACTTGGTAAATGTTAGAAGCGACGTTTTTAAATGATTGGAAATTGTTTGTAATTAGAATTGTAATGGACAAAAGTGGTAGGCGTTCTTTGATAACTAAAGAATCAGAGCACCGTTATCATTTTATCATATTTTCATCATCAACGTGAACTTGGAATCAATTATAAACGAAATTTGTATGTAAATATTGAAACAGACCAAGGTCAGCGTAGCGACATAAATCGAAATAAGAGTTTACCTAATATAGACAAAAATGGTTGTTACGATTAACTATGGCTTACTTGAACGCTAACTGGCATCAGAAATATGGTGTAATTTGCATATACATCTAAATCATGAGTTATAGAAGTTCGTGTCCACAGAAACAAATATATTTTGGGTATAAATGCCAGGAAATACACAAACAAAAACAAGATAGTCACGAGGATTTACGAGACATAAATCAATACCCACACGGCGTTAGCTAAGGATTATGAAACCGCTACACGTGGCGCCGACTTGATTTTTAAACAGCTGCGCACGCGCGCACAATATTCCAGATTCGAATGAATACAGATTTTGATGTAATCTGTTGGGGCGAAACCTTTTCTTTTAAATTTACTTGTTACGAAAACTTTTTCATTTTTAATTGTTGAAACCTTGAAGCTTGTTTAAAAGATTGGCCGTCGTTACCACTTCCTCCAATCATGAGGAATCGACTTGAACATAATGAAATGAGTGCAAGTCCTGATTACTGTCGGTAAAACATTTTTGAGAGACTAAATTCCCGAAACTATGCAATGCACCAGGTTTCCTGCACTTACCGCTTATTCGAGCATCGGAAGCGGAATTAAGAAAAAAGTGAAAATCTTCTCGCCAGGACTACTGAATTATTTTAAGTACATCCAGGATGATTAGGGTTGTCGGGAGAAACAGGTTAAATCATGGTTAAATACAAATCATAATACATATTATAAAGTGATTTTTGCAGTTTAGTAATGAAAAAATATGTTACAACCATAATATTGGATGCATGCAGTAAATACTCCAGGACCTTGATACGTTATGCTAAACTATCCTACTAATCTAGGGAATTAAAATAATACACCCCGTGGATATAATCGTGTAAGTAAATTATAAGTTCTCACCCAAACAACCCCAACGAAAAGAAACATCCGAACTACGAAAATTTGAATTAGAATGAATTTGAATACGTATAATGGTACTTTGGATTTAACACTTCAGAGTAGACCCCTAATTTCATCCATTTTGAATGAGGCTGGTAAGAGACATAGTAAAATATATAACTTTACAAGGCAAAAAATGATTAAGATCTTTGATCTTCTCTGAAAATTACACTAGAGCCCTGAATCATTAAAATAGCCTACAACTATATCTTAAGTTCCAAGTGAAATGTGATGGCTAAAGATAACATAAACAGAAGTTAACGAGTCCTGTGTAAATTGCCACAACGTACTTAACACGAGAGAGTTAGACCACACAAGTGATACTTAACCTGAAAGCTACCATTAAGACTAGGTGAAATACCCAGGTAGGGACCACTCACAGTAAGTACCTACTGGTGTTTGCTCAATTTTTGTAAAAGATTTGTTTTTGCTTTCATGATTGATTCATGATCTAAACAAGCACATAGTATGAAACACAAATAGGGTTCAAAAACAAGGTACTAAAATTGTTTGCAATTTAAAGAAGTATACAAAAGAGCCTGGAGCAAATTGGGGGCGATCTTTGCTCTGAAGTTAGACACGAAAAAAGATTTAATAAAATTATACTGTCAGTATTCTAAATGTGTAGATAAAACTCAACAAAACAATTCCAAAGTACAAATGCAATAGGAATCCTATTAACAAATTCGTTTCTAATACAAATGTTATTTATAATGGGAACGCAATTTGGAAGTATTGCAGTTACATCTTATATGACAGCACTGCAATGAACTGACACCGTGGAATCAATTGATCGAAATTGATAGCTAGCTTTATATACGATCATAAATCACACTGTTCGACATCAGTCCCTTCAAGTGATTCAAGCAAAATTGTCTTTTAGGACTCTTGTTTTACGGTTATTTACCTACTACAGTTCTGCTGTCTAGGATACATCCAAATCATGCCATTAGCTCATTAGTTAAATCACTGGGTTTATATAAATCGCCAATCTAGGTTATTTTGAACAGTCATGTGGCAACCCTGCAGCCTGCTATAGTTAGGAAACTGTTTCCTTATTGGTTCACTAAAAGTGTCGGCAGAAATAAAACTGTAGAATGTATAGTTGTGTATAGATAGGTTGGTGTTCTAGATGTAGATACGGCGGACGAGAGTCGCATACTCAATGCGTTCCCATAGTTTGAATATAAAGGATGCGATGTTACTCATATGTTGAGTTATTTACCTTGTTAACATGTAATTAGAGGAATACAATAATTGCAACGCAAGGATATTTCTAATAAATGAAGCGAATGAATAAAAAAATCTTGCTTGACATAATTTTTGATTAGCTTTGCAAGAATTCAGGCATCAACAGGTGACTGATTAAAACGATATTAGAAATGATTTTGTTTCTTTAAAAACAAGTGAAAAATCTAAGCAACAACAATTTGTAAGTATAAATGTTAATCGGTAACTAATGCCTTTAATTATTGCTGTTATATCATTTCATATTTTATAGATAAGATTAGGATTGTATTGCTACAAACTTAGGCAATAATTTCTTTTAGATTTTCTTTAGTAAGATACTAGCTTTTGCTCGCGACTTCGTCCGCGTGGTTTAATGACTTCCGTCAGAATTTGGGTTTTTCACTTAGTTATCGCCTGTTCCATGGTCTATCGATTACATGTGTAAACAAACATTAAAAAAATCAAATTGTCTCCCGTTACAATTATATTAGAAATATGTCTCTATGAAATCATGGTCTAAAAAATGCCATGTTCACTTATACATATGCTATGCTCACTTGCTTCACTGGTGGAACCTTTTTTTTTTTTTTTTTTTTTTTTTGTTTGCGGGGGGGAAACCTTCAAAAGGCGCCCGGCCTTATGGGGGATTTATAAGACCAGGGAGTGTGGGATTTTTACCTCACTAAAACCACCCCGTTGTTCACCATCTGCACATGATGAGGGGCTTCTGGTACCTCTTAAAAGACCAAACCAGAAACCCCCTGTGCCACGCCTGTTAAAGCACATCTCCGAGAAGATTGTAGAGGGTCTTCCCTGAGCTTCGCTATGCACGGCAGCATTTATTAGTGTTGCCGTCTTCTCTAAGATTACTTTATAGGTGGCAGAGTCCCCTCTCTGAGCACCCGGAACCTTAAAGGCCCACCTACGTGAATATTACTGGTGGGTTTTCGGCGTATTAAGCGCCTCCGAGGCGATCACCTCTTCGGCGTCTTCTTCTCCGCGAAGGATCAGCCCTTTCTCGATTTCGCTCAGCAGCCTCCTTCTGTGTCATCACAGTTTCGCAGAAAGAGGTTACGCCTCGCCAGTTCTCCGGATCTAATAACATAGCCTTCACTACTGCTGGCAGAGAAAGATCTTGCCGATTTTATCGACCAGGATCCGCCTCTCAGAGTCCCATGCAGAGCAATCCTCGAGTGTGTGTTGAGCGGAGTCCTGATCGCTTCCGCAATGGTGGCAGTTCGCCGTGGCCTCTCGCCCAATCCTGTGCAGATATTCACCAAAACAGCCATGTCCGGTGAGTACCTGAGTGAGTCGATAGGTGATGCGCTCCTGTCTTTTCAACCAGGCTTCGAAATTTGGTAGGACAGCTTCAACTACGCGCTTACGCGAGTATTGCGGCTGTTGTAACCTCTCGCGCCACCGCTCGAGTGCCTGTATCCGCTCATACCGCCTCAGTCTAACGAAAGCGCCACTTGGTATATTATGACCGCTTTGACGAATAGAACGAATCTGGTCATAAACCTTCGCATCCATCTGGGCCAGGATGTCTAGTGGTCACTGGTGGAACCTACATACAAAGTTTTAAGTGTATCCATTGAGAAATAAACATTTTCAATTTACCACCCTTTTCTCCCCTTAGGAGGGGAATTTCCAAAAATCCTCTCTTATTGGTAGCCTACTCCTCCCAACAAACATACATGCAAAATTTCAGCTCTTTACGATCAGTAGTTTCGGCTGTGCGTTGTCAGTCAGTCAGTCAGTAACGGAAGAGTTTTATATATATAGATTTTAAAAACGTTTTTTTACACAGAAATTGATATGAATATAAATCAATATCTACGATAAACGAGAACTACAACGATTAAGACAGCGAAAGTATTGTATGTACCTAATGCTGTTGAAGAAGATTTTATACGTTATGAGAACTGACATAAAATACACTTCTCTAATCAAAGAAGAACTCGGAAATAAAGATCACTTACCGACTGCCAATCCTCCTGCCTCTCAATACGAGCAGGATCGGTCCTTTTAGCTAGCTCTGCCCTCCGCAGCTGCTCCCGTGCTCTGCTGCCGAGATCGGCGGGCCCAACGCGCACGAACTGCAAGGGATTGCCCGCCGGCTTGCCAGGGATCACCGCCGCCGTATGCGGCCGCGTCGCCAGGAAGTCCGCACTGTCTGTTGTCTGAAAAAGAAATATTATATCAATCAATACACAAAGAAATTATATTATGAGACTAACTTTTGTAAACAAGGTGAGAAGAGGACAATGTAACAAAACATCCGTGACTTTTAAGCCAACCGTCCACCACCAGCTAAACTAACTGGTAAGTTTAATATAACTCGCATCGTTGTGCCAACTACGTATGATAAAGCAAATATCTCAATAACAAATTGAGAGAAGATAACAACAAAATAATATAAGTCATTAAATTGTCGATGTCATCTATACTAATATTATAAAGAGGAAAGATTTATATTTTTGTGTGTATATTTGTAATGAATCTCAAAAATTCTTTCTCCCTTAGAAAGCTACATTCGCCCTGAGTAACATAGGGTAAATTCTTTACTAAAAAATTAGGTACCGCGGGCGGAGTCGCGGGGAACAGCTAGTTTGAAGAAAACCATCTGAGAATCTTATCTTAAAACCTGATGGCTGATTCAGAAAAAGGGATTTAGATTAACTGAGATTAACTGTATTTCAATACAGATAAAGTTTAACTGTAATTCCAAAACATTTATTTAATTTCATGCTTTTTAAGATTGCAAAACAGATCTTAATACTCGGAATTTTTGAAAGGCGTGGTCTTTTGCCATTAAAATATACACAATCTTTAACTGATTATATACAATAACGTTATTCGTCAAGTTTAAATGTTAATCACATACTGTGACGAATGTTCATAGAAATAAGTGTTAGTATTGTAGAAATTCTAAGCATTTCCGATACAACAGGTGCTGTTGAATCATTGCGTGGATTTACTTAGATTAGGTATTGTGTCATATGTGTCTGTGTGGCGGATTATTGCATCATATTACGTAGTTTTTATATCTTTAACTGGCCGATAGTTGGGGATATATTCTATGTAGAGACAGCAATAATTTTAAGTCCTTAAATTAATGTTGCGATTGGAAAAAAAAATAGCTTTATCGCGTAGAATTAACACTGTTATCTGTATTATACAATTTACGAAATTATATTGCATTTAAGTGTTTGTTTTTTTCGTTTTAATTTAATAGTGTTTGTTAATGTATGTTGCTTACTGTATCTAACCATTTATTTTTGCTACTTGAGATAGAAATACGAAATGAAGTCAATCGTAACAGCGTACCTGAATGACAAATACTTTTTAAAAGATTCTATCGCGGTTTATTTTGAGTTAAGTTCCCGAAATTTCGACGCCATTACTGACTGGCCTTGACCATTATACTTGGTAAATTCGTTTTAAAGTAGTTTTATTTCAAAATCGTCGATAAATTAGATATCTAAAATCTTTTGCCTAAAAATTTAAACTAAATTATTATTGAAATTATCTTTTAAGCATTTTTTATGATTATCTTATTTATGATATTTGCATATATCTACATTTCTAATGTGTCTAATATTAAAATTTGCAAACTCAGTTGCTTTATAAGTTCTAGGTCTAGCTCAGTTTGTAAACCCATGCTTGTGATCTTGCCTTGTAAATTTCACGGCACAAACATTTACACGGCGCGTACGGCACGTTTCCATGAAAATTAGTGTAAAAATCTTAGCAATCGATTCGATTACAGATTCCGAACAAAATAATTTATAATTTTGTATAAAAAGTCGGCCAAGAGCTAGTCTGACTCGCGCACGAGGGATTCTGTATATTTTATAAAAACTGCGAAAGAAAAGCACGTTATTTTGTTGTATGAGATCATTGGAAACCCCCTTAATTATTTATTTTATTCTATTTTGTTCTGTGTTTAAAATTAACACGTTTCTTGAGATACAGCTTGGTGACAGACGGACACCTTAGTCTTTGTAATAGGGTCCCATTTTATCCTTTTTGATAGGAGGGGGGGGGGGGGTAGTGTTAGTGTATACGTTTTAGGCCATTTAACAGATTTATTTAAAAGCATAATATTTCGAAAGAGATAAAGATAAATTTGAACTCTACACGTAATTGCACGTTAACTGCTTGGTCTTACTGAACACCTAAGGCCACTGGTTAAACAAAAACATGTGATAAGAAAATGTTTAAAACATACATAGTACCTTCCGTGTATTACCATATACCACTAAAGAATTAAATTTCATGATGTTAATCAATTCCTTGATTCCGTTATAAAATCAGATTTTATTCATCATCCACGGTCGAGCCGCCGCAAATTGGGGAAATTCACCAAAATCTTTTGATAACATCAAGATATAATTAAGTCGGTCTTAACTTGCGTATTATTAACCGTAAAATGTGTTTTAACTTAACTGTGTTCAATATTAATATGGCCATATACCGTTAAAAATATTATATAATATAGTACAGTTAGCGTACAATAATAACTATTATAAAAAAAAAATCAAACTAAAACCATCTTTTTTTAAAGCAATTAACAACGACCAACATGCTAATTTCTAGCTCAATAATTAATAGAAACTGCGCAGGCGCCGCTAACGCCACTTCCACGGAATATCATTAGATCACAGCGTTATGTCATACAACAGAATGTTAAGATAATTAGATGTATTCATGTTTGAATGTCTTAATTAAGTCGTAAAAGCTGAAACAAAATAATACACACTTCACGATTCGATTGTTTCGATGGACACACCAGAGTTTAATAAAGCCATAATTTATGTTTTCTACATGTAGACATTAAAATCAAATAAGAAAGCGAAGTAGAATATAGTAGACTAGCTAGGTTCATAGGGATTTTATAAGGGTTTTGTACGAAATAAAGAGATTGATAATTTGAAATCTTAACTGTTAAATAAAGCGAAAAAAAAACCTTTTTCATATAAAATTAAGCACATGGGATAGAACGAGAGGTTAGGAATCTCTTTCTGAATTTGTCTCTCACCCCCGGCATGTATTCATTCACCACTTCTTCTTCTTCTTCCTGTCCTTATCCCATTCATATGTGGTCGGCGCAATGGGTATTTTCCTTCCATTCCTCTCTATTACTCGTCATCGCGGCACCCACTCCTTTCTTTCTCATATCATCTTTCACACAACCCATCCATCTCTTTTTCGGTCTCCCTCTGCCTTATATACCCATCCACAGTCATACCTATATATGTATTTAGTCACCACGTTTGTTAGTAATCAATTTGTCTGAAACGTTAACTTAAGTAAGACTGTGATGAATAATAAACCCTTAGCTAAGCTAGTAAAGGCTAGTCTAGGCTTCTGGTATTACACCTTTAACGCATTAGACATGGCGCCATAGTAAATTGCACGTGCATTCGATTGCCTCCGATTATTGGCTATGTTTACTTACATAAAGTAATTACGGCGAGGAACTGAGCCAGTTTATGTAGCGGTAACCATCATCTTCCTTATGGGTAAATAATTTCTTTAAATCATCTTCGTTTTGCGTTCGATTCCTGGATGTGTACGGTTTTATCAAGTCTCATTAGATGAGTAACTTTAATTTTCCATGATTGAGGTTTAAATTGTGTAATGGTAAAATGTTAGAAAGATGTTAGACTGATAAGTATCTTATTTTCTGTCTAAGGTAGGGAGAGGCTATGAATAAACGTAACTAGAACGTATTGGAAGTTTATTTTCTGGTTAATGATGAAATTCTTGGGGTTGATGTTAAAACCCGGTTGCAGTTCCAATAATGAAAAATAAAGGTATATAAAATTGGGGAAAGTATATTTTGGTACAAATCAATACCAACGCACCATTTCCTAAACTTAACATTAACTGTGATAGTTTTTCTTATTACAGTTTCTACAATCCCAAAATTAACAAAAACCCAAAATACCGTTTAGTAAATTAGAGTTCCACTTACAAGATCTTTAACCTCTCACGTCACAAACGTGATCATTGTCGGTTAAAATATTTTAGTTCTAGCTATGACAGCGGTTTTAACGAAACCTGACAATACTAAAAATAGTTTAAATTACACCAAGCAGGAAAGTTGGTTGAAAACTGTAATAAACTACTCTTAAAATTTGTCAGTCAATATCAGCCATTTTAGTTTCTTCATAATGTTAGTTCGAATATAAATTCTGTTTTTAATATTTGAGAATTTTTTAATATGATTAAATATACGATAAGTTATACTACAAAACTGCAAGCAGCAGATAGATATAATATTGATTAAGAAACTAGTCTACTTCACAGTATTGTTTAAAGAACATATCCTTAAACTTCCCTGTTTCTTCTCTTAAATATCATTCAACAAAGAAAAGTCTCATCTTGTAAACTTTACATCTTTACGAAAAAAGTGTATAAATAAACAAAAACATGAATGCCACTGACGATTGAGCATAGACAGACTTTTTCGTTGGATTTACATTTGAACTTTTTTTGTTGGGCATGAGTTTTTTTGTTATGGCAAACTCGGTTTCTCTCAGCAATTTACAACTGAAAATGTTACCAAGAATGTCCAAAATAAAATTGCTTACCTTGTACAAAAAAAAACGTGGAATTTAAGTAGTTTTTTTTTACTGTGTATACAATTACTTATGTATCCATAGTAAAGTGGTTTATTACTGTAAGACGAAATTGGCAATGCGAAAGCTTACCTGCCCAGTGCCCGTCTTAATAGTGTACATCTTGAAATACCCATAAACAACACTAGAATACGAATCAGTTCCCTCAATTTTAAATCAACGCTATTTTATTCAGCTATCACCGCAAACCGACATTTCACCGGATGAGCGCGACTTATTGCATTTTAAGTGATGTTTCGTAACTTACCCTACATAGGAAGAAACAGCGTAATAATATAACACAAACAACTTACACTGCCTTACATAATTTAAAAGTATGCCGCGAAAAAGTGAATAAATATATGTAAGTAGAAAACAAAAGAAGCTGGATTTATTTTTAAATTATACCAGAATATTTTTGTAATTAAATACAAATTGTAGAAGGAAAAACTTAAACCTTAAGTTTTTCCTTCTACAATTTGTATTTAATTACAAATATTCGCTAACACATGCGATAATGTGTATAAATAATTAAAAATAATAAGTATTGGGCCAGCGCCATCTCTCGGACTTCTAATTAACACATTGTTAATAAGAGTCAGTGAGGCCAACCGTAAGGTAGGTTCACTAGATGTCGCATACGTCGCCCTATAAAAGACGTTATAAGTAGAAGGAGAAATTTAAACTTCCAGGCAGTGACCTCGGTAGCTTAGTTGGTAAAGCGACTGGCGCGTCAAGCCAGTGATCGCAGGTTCGAGTCCTGCCTGAGGTTTAAGTTTTTCCTTCTACAATTTGTATTTAATTACAAATATTCGCTAACACATGCGATAATGTGTATAAATAATTAAAAATAATAAGTATTGGGCCAGCGCCATCTCTCGGACTTCTAATTAACACATTGTTAATAAGAGTCAGTGAGGCCAACCGTAAGGTAGGTTCACTAGATGTCGCATACGTCGCCCTATAAAAGACGTTATAAGTAGAAGGAGAAATTTAAACTTCCAGGCAGTGACCTCGGTAGCTTAGTTGGTAAAGCGACTGGCGCGTCAAGCCAGTGATCGCAGGTTCGAGTCCTGCCTGAGGTTTAAGTTTTTCCTTCTACAATTTGTATTTAATTACAAATATTCGCTAACACATGCGATAATGTGTATAAATAATTAAAAATAACCAGAATATTTTGTTTAAATTTCCTCATTGTCATTTGAACATGGAACATGAAATTAAAAATCTAACTAAGAAAATGAGTTATTTGTGTTGTTATTTGTTAATAATTTGTTTGATTTAGAATATTTTACTTTTAAATACCTATAAGAGTGTCGAAATGTAAAAATATTAAACAAAGAGGTTAAATTCGTAAATTTTTATGATGTTGGTATTTGCTTTAATGTTTTCAACGTATTTTATAGTGAGTTTTTATGTGTTGTAAAATTGTCTATGAATTACGGTTTGCACTTTATTTGATAGAAAATAGCGGACGTTACCATTGTTGTAAAGATTTATGTATTTGTTTGCCAGCAAAATCTTTGCTGCTTTATTCGATACTCACATAGCTTTGTAATGTATTGTAGCATTCATGTTAGACTATTTATGGTTTCTAATCACGTCTGTATGTGTATTCGGAACATGACTGGTGTTTGACATAACGGGATTGCTCACAGTTATTATGTCTATTTTAGAGTTATTTGTTTCATTGATACTTGCGAATACATGAGTAAATATAATAAGGTTCACATGCATTACGGTGGGGGCTACCAAGATTTAGAAATGTTGATCGCTGGTCTCGCGTTAGATCATCTGTCAATTCCCACCAATCACAGGCCAGTAGTTTGTCTCTCATTGGTGGAAAAAGACAGATGCACTTTGACTTTTATTCCCGATCGTCATTGAGTAATTATTTCGCGTGAGCCTGTGAAGTTCCCGAGGATTTTAAGGTTTTATTTGTTCATCCAGTAACGTATTATATAAAAGAAGAAGTACGTGTTAAATAAGGCAAAAATACCAAATAGGTACATACTTGAATGCTTTATAGTTCTTACATCAATCAATCGACTCGAACTCCTAACCTCCGCAGTTCTTACATACCCGTATCCTATTTCGCATACCGCACGCTAATGATGTTCTAACCATGAAATATTCCCACAACGGGCAATAACTAACTGCATACAATTGTCTAGCGTGACAGGACAAACAAAACCCTACCTTCTTCAAATGGCATTGACATGGTTGGATTCCCTCATTCATGGATTTTTTATAATGCATTTAACATGCAGATGCGTGCTGTACGTTTATTTGTCATTCTTACTACTGATGTACTGTCGTTTGTTTACGATCATTGACTCTAAATACTGTTAAATTAAACATTTGACATCAGTATTTACGGACCAGTATTTTAAGTTTTTTCGTTGGAAAAAAAAATTGTCATAAGAATCTGTATTTTTTTATAACCTACGTATAATTTCATGAAAATGTATGTATGAAACTTTATATCTATCATAGTCTCTTCTTTCTACATCTCTCTACATATTAAACTATATATATTATTTAAAAACTTCACACGTATTATCAGTTACCTATCATTGATGATTGCATTCTATTTATTAATCATACTATGTTTAATCATCATGACTATTAAAAACTTATCTATTTTCGGAAGGATGCCAGCGTAATAAGGTATTACCCTCAGTCGCCTTTGCCAATTATGTCAAGAAGGTAGGCTAATTATAGCTTACTGTAACCATTGCAATCGCAAGTGTGAATGGCGAGTAACCACGAACATTCATTACGGCTTAATAACATACCCATGTTCACAGACAATAATGATGTTAATCAAGCAGTTCGAATTAGTTCAAGTCATAAAAATCATCAATATTTGACTAGCAGTCATTACATCAGTCATCACGCAACTTATGGCACCCTGATGGCTTCAACCATTCAGATAATAAATATTCGCAGTGCACGCTAACATTGCGTAACTCGACAATTTGTTTAAAATAAAACAGAACCGTTTCAATAGTACGGTTGTTCTACGAACAGTGAAAGTGCATAAATGATAGAAAATATTTACCAACAATCTGACGACAGCCGTCAAACACGACACTTTCACTATCAATGGCAATTACAAAACAATCGATCGTATTCCGCCCTCCGATCACGAACGATCCATACCAGCAGAACTATTAGGCATTTTCATCAATGCGTTAGACTTACTTTAAAAAGAAAGCGGAATCCCGTGACAAAGTTCACTCCGGCAGCTGCATTCGGGATTTTAAATTTAGAACATGCAATCCGTTGGGCGTTCTATATTTCCGTTCGGTATGCGGTTTAAATTTAGAACCAGACTTAGTTCACTGTTCGACACTGTCGTTTGTCACTCGCTCGTTCTATTTTTAAATATCGATCGAAATTTAAAATTGACTTTAAGTTACGTTTAGTTTCATGTATCAAGTGCGATGGCTGCACGTTAACTGCGCTGAGAACTAACTTTCGCAGGTTTTCCAAGCTACTGAGAGAGGGGAAAGTAACGTGTTGTGATAATTAATGCATTATTTTAACAGTGGAAACAAGCGTGGTTAATTGATACGTGGACTTGATCTTGCGTGTTCTCCGATAATTGTTTGTAACGTTTTGTTATTTTTGACAGATACAAGACTGATTTGTTGAAAGAATTAAATGGATTGTGGCAGATATTATTGATATCGCTCGGTTCTTATCAAAATCATAGTTGTCATCATTAGTTGGTTACTGAAGCAGTTAATTTGTTGCGTGCAGTTCTCTATGATGTCTGCTGTCAATCAAATGAGCACCAGTAAAGTATAAATGCATGTGATTAGAAATGAAATCGACTTACTTTCCTATGAAGAGTGGATCATCATAACGATGTTTCTTAGAGAAATAGAAGTTAAAGTCGGCTTACAATTATTTAATATCAATCGTGTTATAGACATCAAATCGTTTTGTGAATGTCTTACATAATATTTACTTTCAAACTGCACTACTAGTAATTAATTACTAATCGGTTATATATCTCCATTTAATAGCCTTTAAAACGGGTTTAATACCTACTATTAATAGACAGAGAACATATCTTATTCGTGGTAGCATTAATATAATTAGTTGTAGAAAACAATTGAATTCCTTCACATTGTAAGATACAGGTTTTCCGAGCTATTGTTTGAGCGACTAGTTTTTATATCTGTCCGACTAGTTTAATAACTGGTTAAGTACACATATTGACAGATTTATAACGTATACAATGTTTGTTTCAAGTTTTTTGATAACTTGAGTAGTAAAAGTTCATGCAGGTGCCAAAGGCGGGTTCGGTTTCCAGTTTAAACAATAGCACCATAGGAAATCACGTCTAACGTGAAAATAACAAATAATTATTATGTGCGTGTTAATTATTTGCAATTGCCACCACGTGCAATGATTATTCATTTGTGACAACAATCCTTTATGCAATAAACCAATAACACCAAAACTTAAAAAAATGGCAATACATACAAAGTGCGCTAACTTATAAAAGAACTAACAGCAGGTTGGGTAGTTGCACACGTCCTACCAAAATGCTGTCTCCAAATACAGAGAAGGTGCGAGTTTTCACAGCGACTTAACTAAGGAGCCGTTCCTCTTATGTACCTACATCACTATCCCATTTTCTATCAAACCATTCTCGATACTACAGTATTATTCAATACAGATTTATAAACTTAAACTAGCAACTGATCCGGCAAAAGATATTCTGCCATATTATAAAAATCTGGAGAGGGCCACCCCTATCACTTAGGGGTACGAAAAATAGATGTTAACCCATTCTCAGACCTGCCCGATATGCAAACAAAATTTCACACAAATCGGTCCAGCCGTTTCGAAGGAGTTTGGTAACAAACATGGCGACACGAGATTATTTATTAGACTGGACGTTACGACATAAAATAATTACAAAAAAAAAACATCACTTACCGGTTGACAAAAAAGCAAATCGTTCGAAAATCACACTTGTCAAATCGAGTACGGAGGTCTGTATAAGCCGTGGTGCACACGAGAACTGCCTACTGGCTGTCCAGCTATACTTGGCTACTTTCACCAAAATCGTGAGCGTTTTGTTAAAACTCACACGTAATCGTGTATGTAAGTATTTTCATGCTTGTGAACGTGGCTTTACTCGCAAATTGGTCTTGTATAAGTCGAGTTTGGTGCACTTTGAGTTGAATTTTAAATGGCATTAATGTGTATTGTAGTTTATAATTGAGGCGCCTTTTTAATATGTATATGACCCAGGATTTATCTGGTATTGGTCACGAATACGGCGCGGGAATATTTATATTAGCCGTTAGGTGTTTATCTATGATGTTTATTTTATTTCACAAGCAATTTTTAATATAGGAGTTACAGACTTGATTCTAATACCTTTAAGTCGAAGTCACATTAAAATTTATACTCTTAAGAGATTGAATACTAAATCACTTTATTACAGAACATTAATCAACTCTAAGTAATCAATAATTACATAACCAAAAAAACTAGATTTATATAATTACATAAAACATAATTACTCTATCCAGAATCTCGAAAATCAATTTCTAAAATTAAATAAGTAGTAATTGTTGTTTAACAAGAAACATCTCTTGCGCAGCTTATTTAACATAAGATCGTGTATTACATGTGAGTTGCGCAGGCGCACCTGCGCGGACAACTCTCACCGTAATTTTTATTATGAAGCACACATATTGATTACAAGGATTGCAGATAAACATTGTTTATTCGCTGTTGGTGTGTAATTATGTGGAAACGTGGGTACATCGTGTTAAATGAATTTAACACCCATCTCCACCCACCGTGTTGATGACAGACGTTTGTAAGGTGTGAAATAATTGTTTATTTAAGTAAATTCAATATTATTCTTTTAGCCAGAAGGCTACAGATTCATTACTTACTAGCTTCTGCCCGCGACTTCGTCAGCGTGGACTTCAGAATTAGGTCCAAAAAGAAATGAAAAAAAAAAAGTTTTGAAAAATTGATTAACATTTTAACCCGTGTTGCGTTGTAATTGTGAAAAATACCAAATTTCAAACAATTTTCAATTTTCCCTCGGGAAATCCTTGAGGAATCGGGATAAAAGGTAGCTTAATATGTTCTTTGTCATCAACAACCAACAAACATCCAAACAAACAATATTAGTAGGATTCATATCATTAATTTTGCGCTAGGAACAATAAGGTATACTCCCGGGGATTGCGGTATATTACAAAATGCGTACCAGTCTGGTACCCAACCAAAGGGAATGTAGATGCACTCAGATGATTTAAGCCGGTAGGAGTCTTACATATATGTCTTACAATGGCGGCGGTAGTCTACGAGGATTTCCACCACGTCAAAAAAAAGGAATTGTATGGTTTCCCAAAAGGTTCCACAAACATTGTAATTAAACACTCAGACAGGAACTTAATTGTATGTGAATTTGGGATTGAACTTACAGCACGTCATGCAGAAGGCGTAGTAAGTGATACCACTCCTCCATACATTCTGTTAATCGAATTACGAAATTCGAAATTTCTAGACCCAAAAATAAAATATGTAGGTATAATATCCTGATTAATAGCTAAGTAATATAGACAAACTTTCTAATTATTTATGGTTCGCGAAAAACTTGAAAAACCCCTGAATTTAAAACACCCGGACGAAGTAGCGGGACAGCTAGTATAAGACAATTCGGTTTTGTTCTTCTTGGTATACTGTAGATCCTATAAAATAAAACAAGCTTGAAGATATTGAATGTCAGGGTCAGTCACACCGACTTGTGACCCCTTTGTTACGCAACTGTGTGGGTGCTGTGATGGCATTTGTGATTGCTTTCTGATATAATATCTGTGATATTGTTTATTGCTTTAGAATTAAGATTACTAGTGGGTTCTCCACCTACCTAAGATCAGACTAAACAGCCGATAATGTTGCAAATAAAAAAGGTTTCTATTGATAAAGCGTAGGTCTAGCAAAATTGATTGCAGGTCAAATTCTGATCACCCCCACACACCCAGGCTGTTTTCGTTTACATAAGATGTCAATAGGGAGACCTAAGTTATAAAAATTAAAGTAATTTAACAAAACAAAACAACAACACGTAACAAAACGTAATTTATGGACTGAATGATAAGAAAAATTAGATATACTTTGATGTGACCTAGGATTGTCATATTATACGCCTAATATTACAAAAAAAAGGCAGACCTATACAATAGGACTCCATGTTTTGTTTGGGGTCAGTAACACGTCGATTGACCCTATTGTTAGTTGCGTAACGTCATCGGTGTCGCACGCGTGGGCCCGGGTTGCGTGCCAGCACGTGTCTCGGGACAAACAGATCATTGATCATCACTGTGGAGATAAGTAGCTAAGGCTGTATGAAGCTCGATTGGGAACTGTTGGATTATTGATAGGAATTATGATAATAACTTTAACTTTTGAAGCAATGGCTGGGGCATCGGACTTGCGATCATGTGGCTGCTGATTCGAATCTAACCCATTACACTCCCGACGTGAACCCACTCGTGACACAAGTATATAGCTTAGTACGCCAATAAGCTTTTAAAAAAATTAAAATTAACTGCCGGTAAGCTTTTAAAAAAAACTTAAATCCACAAGCCGACATCATCCCACATCAGGACATATACCTCTCATTTTAAGTACCATTATCTCCGGTCCTATGCCAGTCACTCCCAGATTTGACCCATAACTTCGATAATGTCATAGACTCATCTAAAATAAACATACTTTTTTTGTACATTTAACAGTCTGTATCTTCAAAGCTAGGGAACAGCTTTTCGTTTCAGTTTCACTGTTGTTTTGTTCTCATTACTTCTCATGTTTTACGTTGAAAGATGCTCCATACATCTCTTATAGAGTTTACTACAATGGTTAAGGAAGAAACGTATACCATTTTTATTTGTCCTTACACAATATTATATGGCAAAATAACATGTAATCGTAGGTAATTATTATCAAACACACTTATTACGTAATAATCGTGACCTTTGGGAGTCAAACTTTGACCCGAGAAATTACAGTCGAGGAACTACGACATTTGATATTGGTGTAAAATTTGATGCAAATGATAATTATGATGTAAACAGATAGCGTCTTTTATTATCTGTTTTACGGAAAAGCGGAATATCATGTTCGTAGGAAGTGATCGTAGCTCATATAATTATAGTTTCTAATAGAGAAAAACATGGCCGGTAATGATTTCTAGGAGACTAGGGGTTAGTTTATCTCCTTCTGTCTAGCCTTTTCCCAAGCTATGTTGTGGTCGGCTTCCAGTCTTACCGGATTGATTGACTGTCTATTTGACCTCCATAACCCATTTTACTGTATCCCATAGTAAGACTGGTTGTCAGACTTATAATGACTTAACGACTGTAGAAGATCACCGTTTGAACTAGTGGTTAGATTAAATGGCATTTAAATTTTTTTTTATTATGTATCAAAGTAAAATTTAGTCATTCCTTCGAGTATATTCGTATTATTGAAGTAACTTAAGTCTATACCGTGTGAAGAGTACCAAAGAAAAAAAGAATAAAAATAAACTTACAATAATTTTGGATAGTTTGTCGTAATACACGAAGAAAATCCAGACGTAACGATTTAGGTTAAAAGGTTTAAAAATCCCTTCTTCTTCTTTGCACATATTATCACATCTAAAATATGATTATTTAAAATTCAGACTCTCATAATCACATTTTATTTTCTACACAACTAACGCTTTGTGTTAGGTGTCTATATCTACAGGACTTATTTATAAGGAGTGCGTATATTCTACGAGGTAATCAGGTGCATGAAACTGAACAACTTTCCCCAAGGAACATAGGTCGAAATCTTAAAATGGAAAATTTACTTTTACAAAGTGACAGGTCACGTGACTAATGTTTGTATGAAAAGATGATTTTCAATTTTAAGATTTCGACCTATATTTATTGGAAATACTTGTTCAGTTTTATGCACCTGATTACCTCGTTGAATAAACGCACTTCTTTTAAATTAATCCTGTATAGTAAAATCTAAATAAATGCTATAAACAGTGCTATAATGTATAGATTATGTAGTGTGGTACAAAAAAGCTGATGACCCTTCCGTAAGCGATCGAGCGGTCACATTTTGCTATGCACGTTACAATAACCGTTTCTGTACAGTACAAAGCTATGCAGTAGATCAACTTGAAACAAATACATTCTGTGGTGCTGTAAATTAGCGATACCTGCATTTCATTAGCTTACATTGTTTTTAACTCGTAATTTCGACTCATTAGGGCGATAAGAACTTTTTTTAAGGTTTCGACTGTACCTATCGAGCTTAAAATTAGTATTATTTGTGAAGGTGATTATAGACATCGCAGTAACAAGCAGGGTATAAAAACAGGTTTTTTTTAACTGAATAAATAAATCGATTTTATTTCATGTTTTTTTCCTGTAAGTACCTCTATTTTCTACCATTTAACCTCATTCCTCGATAAAATTAACTTAATCACTAAATCTTTGACGATCAATTAATAACTTTACAAATAATTACGAATTTATTGCTAGAAGCAATATTTATCCAACGATTAAATCAATTGAGAATGAATAGAAGCTGATTGGATTGTTTACAACTGCCACTTAGAAGCTTATCGCCATATATTTTATTTGCAAGTAATTCTTAATTAAGCAATCAAATCATTATTATTTCTAATGTTTAGGGTTCCGAATCCAAAGTGTGCCAACGGGATCCTATAACTAAGCATCCACTGTCCTTATCCCTTATCTCATCTGACTGTCAGAGGGTTGAATAATTAACACCAGTATATTATGATATATTGCTAAACTGCCTGCCAAGTTAGTTAGTGCCAAGTCCCCGCAGCCCGCAGACCGAGGGAGTGTCATTTACGAATTAGCCAAATATATTAGTAATAATATAATAAATAATAATAAATGTGGACAACATCACATACATTGCTCCGAATCCAAAGTAAGTAGCTAAAGCACTTGTGTTATGGAATCCAGAGACAACGAAGGTACCACAAACACCCAGACCCGAGGCAATGTAGAAAAGTGTTTTTTTCTACATTGACCCGTCCGGGGATCGAACCCGGGACCTCAGAACTGACGACACCTTGAAAACCGGTGTGTACGCCACTCGACCACGGAGGTCGTCATATTTTTTACTTTATTTCAATCAGAAAGCATTATTGCTTAGTGCTATTGTCCGATTTACCATCACAAGATATAGTTAGTCCGACTCGCCACTAACCTGTTTTTATAGTGACTCTCTACTCGTACTTTCTTTACTGGATGTTACTAAAGAGGCGGTGGAATAACAGTTACATAAATTAACTGGACAGCGGTCGGTGTGAAGGTCAACGACCTGCAACTTCTGCCTGATAACAAGTTCATGTGCGATTACTTCAATCAATCAATGTTGTATCTTTGTTATGAGACGAAGGTCTGATGCATTCACATAACTGATACTTTGATAATAATGAATTATAGGGCTTACATGGTTCGCGTAAATTAGTAACGATTCTAGGTGGAAGCCTAAATAAAGGCTAAGGCGTCGGATATGCGATCAAGTGGTTGCCGGTTCGAATCCCACCCATTGCACTACCGATGTGAAGCAGGGTTTAACAAGAATTCTAGTAATGGAACCCACATTGCTAGTAAGTTAATAATAAATAAAAGATTTAAAAATATCTGGATATCTTTTTTACACTCAATATGTCCATGAAACGTTTAGGTACAAGATACAAGAAATTAAGCAAGTAAACAGACAATAATTCGTCGATTCTTTTTGACGTTGGGTTAATGAAAATGGTAGTTTTTTTTCTAGGCTTAACTATAGTTTAAAAATATGTCCAAGTGGTGCTACTGTGCCACCGCCACTGTGGCTACTGCAGTGCGTTACGAGTGGGTCAGCGACCTCACTATCGGTCAGACACTATTTGCTCTGCACCGCGATTGCCGCGATAACTTCCTTCTGAGCTTTATTCTAGATGCATTTACTGATATTGTACGTGTAAATGCACTATTTATGCTCTAATATGGCACTTTGAGAATACATGTTAGCTGGTTGTTACTCAAATAATTACCAAGAAAAACATTGTAGGTTTGTCCGCATGAATGGCATGGCAATTACATGCCACCTACTTCCCAACGTGAGCCGAGGGTTCGAATTCTGCGTGGGGCAAAGTTGTGCATTAAAAGTTTGTCTTATTTGAGTCTTGTTGATATTTGTACCTATGTGTGTGGGATTTGTGTGTCCAATCCATGACGATTTGTGTAAATAAAAGAATACATTTTGGTTCGCACATTACTAAACTTCTTGTTAACCTCTCGTGGTAAGCTAAATGCTTTTGTTACGAGGTCCACGTCGGTAGTGCAATGGGTGGGATTCGAACACACGACCACATAATCGCAATTCCGATGCCCTATGGCTAACTTAATTTTTTTATGACGTCATCCAATGCACTTTTATACAATAAACATACAACTTATTTTCTGTCTAGATGAAACCCACCCCACACTTTAGAAGTGTTGCAGCTAATTACAAGTTTGTCAAGTAAAACCGCAATCAACAGATGCACGATGACATGCAATTGACACGAGGTTTTTCTCGTTCTCAGAACTGCAACCACAATAAGTGTGGGAAACGGACAACGTCACCAGATTATTTGTATGTAGGTACCTACATAATAATTGTAAGTTATACTAATTCGTTGACTAATATACCTACTGCTGCTAAACGTAACTAAGTTATGGGTACTTTTAAAAGGGCTTGGCAAAGAGTTTTAATATTATTCGGTTTGAATTTGTATCCACGAAAGGTTTAGCAGAAGATCTATCAAACTTGCATTTAAACACGGGTTTCTTTGAGTGTGAAAAGTCTATATACTTACTGGTAAAGAAATATGGGAATTGAACACTAAAATTGACGGTAAATAAAAACAAAACTAATAATAAATAAAGCATTTTCTTTTTCTTTAAAAATATTATTGCAGCATTGGTTTTTTAATTACTTAGGTACTTGAACAACTATCAAAATGGTGATTTTAGTTACACCACAGAAAACATTTTCTTACACGACACCTAATCAAATATTTCAAGAATTCTTCTTAAAATCTCAACCTTACATATAATACAATACTCTTCACAAAAATTCCCCACGTGTTCACCATTATATACACCTCACTCGCCATCCTAAACCCTGAGAACAGAGCCGGCAGTCACCAGTTACCGAGCACTTATCGATACATCTGGTGCTATTAATCTCGGCTTATCAAACCTCAGTTATGAACCGGCCACCTATCGAACTGAACGTAATGTGGAATCAAAGGTTGATTTGTTTTGTGATTGTAAAAGGAGTACTTAAAAGAATTATGTCATAATATGAAAGTCGCTTTGTATCAATATATAATCACAGGACAAAGATTAAAATTTCAACGAAAGCGTAAGTCAGTAATGAAAAGTTGTAATATAACGACGGGCCTGTTGGTCTAGTGGTTAGTGACCCTGACTGCTAAGCCGGAGGTCGTGGGTTCGATTCCCACTCAGGACAAATCTTTGTGTGATGAGCACGGTCATTTGTTCTGTGTCTGGGTGTAATTTATGTATAATATGTATGTATTTGTAAATATAAAAGTATGTTTATCAGTTGTCTGGTTGCCATAGTAAGAAAGAAAGAAAGAAAGAAAGAAAGAAACATTTATTTTGGACACAGCACAGAGACAAAAATACAATAATACAATAGTACAGGTTCTACCTAGTTTGGAACCAGATGGCTGTGTGTGAGTTGTCCCAATATTATATTATATATTAGAATTACGTCATGGGAATTAAAGCGCATTTACCTTTTAAGGCTTGACGTTTCGGCCGAGTTACACTGGCCGTGGTCGCAAATAGATTATATAATCATGCATCGCACTATTTAATACTGAATAGTAAAAAAACTGTTCGAAGTGCCAAAATCGGCTATAGTTAATGTTTTAGTTTAAGTTTTACCACGAATATATCTAAAATACTTCAGACGCACATAAAACATACAATGTGACATTTTCCATGACATTAATAAAGCGAAACAATCTATGTGAAAACCACAATACACACATACAGCATAATATACAAAGGAGAATTGACATAAAAATGATAGAAAATCTATTACAATTCAGAGTGCGTCAACAAAATGACAAGTACAAAGTTATTTGTGTAACAGTATCGGCGCACACGCATCGCCCCACTTCCACTACTTTTACTGACAGTTAGTGACAGATAGTAAATACATTAGACACAGAAGTATCATTCTATACAATGGCCGAATAGTAGTCGTAGCTGAAATGTTTTTAAAGATCTAAAACGTAGAGGCAGGATACATGTGTGACGGAATTTGTCTAGCAGCGTCATTTTCGGCTAATATCTACATTAACAAGTTGATAATTTTTTTGAAAGCGCTATGCATTCTTAGTTTATGGCTCACTTACTTATTTATATTAAGTTACTAACATGTATAATGGTCTTTACAGGTATTGAAAGGGAAACGTAACGCCATAGGTACAATATTTGGACTCTCCCCTTTAAATTTGTATGAAGGTACGAGAGTACGTTACTGTCATGTTTACTCTCCCATCATTTATTACTAACTTTCAAACGTAAACCTTTTATTGAAACTGTAACTGAGCATTTTGTCACTTGTCACTCATTCTCATTCGCTTTCGCTCAGGGATTTGAGGGATTGGGCTCGGTTTTAATCCCTGGTCGATCCATTGTATCAAATTTAGTAAACGTGATTAACTTTCTAGTTTATTAAGATTAAAAACTTATTTGGTTTAAGTTTTAATGTCGTGGTGGCCTGACGGGACAATGAACGGATTTTCATACACAAGGTTGCAGGTTCGAACCCACAACAGGCAGTACCTATGTGACTTTTTCAAAGTACTTTCTTCTTGTTTTCTAAGACATGATTGACAATCGGTGAAGGAATATCGTGAGGAAAACTGGATTTCAAAAATTTTATCGCCAACCCGCAGTGAGCCAGCGTGGTGATCAAAGCTCATTCCTTCTCTATATGAGAAGAGGCCTGCGCCCAGCAGTTAATTATGATTAGATAAGACTTATATATAGTAAAATTTAAGTGAAGATTAAAATGTACTTTACAACAGTTTGTAGTATCTGTAGGTTTCTTATGAATTTGAGAGTTTTCTATTGTATTCCACAAAGAAATACATAGAATAATATATTATATGACACATTTTCAAGGTGGGAATTTTGTACTGGATCGAATTTTGGAACCAATCCGCAAAAAACAAACTTGCTATGATTATTGCCTTAGAAAAATTGCACAATATAAAATTTCTATACTTCTGTTTATCCATTGAAGAACCAAAGATGATGCCACACTTTGATATAGTACAAAACAACAATAAATCACAAAAGAGGACAGATCACTATCAACGAACATTTCTCTGAACATTTTCTTGAAGATAACGAAGTGTTTCCATACAAATGGAGCTATCAACCATAAGCGCTAACTTAACGACAGATGGTTCCCATGACAACAATAAACAATAAACAACATGGGAACAACAGTGACACACGGACGACCTTGAGGAGAGAAAGTATGGGATGATATGAACACGCAGGTTGATTATCAGCTATGGTAACTAGTAAATCCAAATTTAAGATTTTTATCGCAGTACTATCTTTCCATATGGATGCAATTGGTAATTGTCTGGCTGTCAGTCGTTTATGATATCTACAGAAATATAAAACAGGTAGGTCTTTGTCCAGTAGTGGGAAAGCACGACCCACAGAAATACTTTTATCTATGGCACGAACTCAACCTAATAACCAGTGTAATATGAGTTTTGACACTTTAATATTATTTTTGAAATGAATCTTAATAATTATTAGGTAGGTATGTGCGGTGTTAGGCAGGGGGGGTTAACATCGCCTGCTTTTTTTAATATATATATTGATCAGTTAATTGATGAGCTCAGTAATGCTGATTTCGGCTGCTCGATAGATGGAAAAATTATAAATAATATCAGTTATGCAGACGATATGGTGTTGCTGAGCCCATCAATTAGTGCTCTCAGGAAGTTAATAGCCATATGCGAGTCCTATGCTGCGTCACATGGGCTCGTGTATAATGTCAAAAAAAGTGCTTTGTTAACATTTAAAAGTGGAAGAAGAGCACCAGATATGATTCCTCTTGTGATGTTGAATGGCTCACCTATTCAAAGAGTCACAGAATTTAAATATTTAGGACATGTCGTCACAGAGGAACTATCTGATGATGCTGATATAGAGAGGGAGCGCAGGGCATTGGCGGTTCGCTGTAATATGTTGGCTCGCAGGTTTTCACGTTGTAGTAGGCAAGTGAAAATTACCCTCTTTAAGGCATATTGCCAAAGCTTATACTCGTGCAGCCTGTGGTTTGACTATACGCAGAGGGCCTACAATGTCCTGCGTATACAATATAATAATGGTTTCAGGATGTTGTTGGGGCTCCCACGTTTCTGCAGTGCATCTCAAATGTTCGCAGAAGCTCGCGTTGATGACTTTTATGCTGTCATAAGAAAAAGAGCTGCGTCAATGTTAAGTAGGTTGCGTGGGAGCACCAATGACATTCTGAAAATATTAGGAAATAAATTTGAAAACCCATTTCTTAGGCATTGGGTAGATTTACACATGTCGACCCGATGCCTAAAACCATCAAAATATGGAAAATAAAATGTAAAGGTACTAACATAGTTTTTAAGTTTTTTATTGTTACTAACACTATGGTTCTTTGGCCGAAATAAACACCAAATAAATAAATATGTAGTTTTTTCTAAGATAAATCTAAATACGCAAGAACCTAATTATATATTTTTTTTAAGATTTCTTAGCAATGTTGACCGCACATTACTAGTATTTTTGTTTACCCTTCGTGCCTGCTAAATGCTTGTGTTACGAGCGGGTTCATGGCGGTAGTGCAATGGGTGGGATTCGAACCTGCAACCACAATACATGATCGCAAATACACCCTAGCCATTAGGCTACCGCCGCGTTATCGGATATCAAACAACAGTATCAAAAATTAAACCAACGTATTATTCGTAAACAATGTAATGAGATAAAAGATTTTTTATTCGAGTAGATTAAATCACAAACACCCAAATAAACGTTCGGTCCATTTATATTACTTATCACAACCTTCAAAATAAAAAATATACCAAGTTATAACCAGCTGATCAAATTAAATAATTATTATGACGGCCCCTTGACCCGATGAACTAATTTCTTTAATCATGCAAATGGATGTTTACGCAGCTGGACGTCAGACGTCACCAACATTTTTATACTTATCAAGTTATTAACGTTATTATCTTACAAAGTGTAAAAGCAATCCTACATTAAGTCATTATAAACACATTATTTGTACAATTACTTAATTATATTATAACAAGACTAATATTGTAACCTAGATTTTTTACATAAATGTTGACACAGTGGTTAAGAGTGATAAATTATCAATCTCTCTGTTTGTGATGTTTTTTTGTTTTGAACACCAGAAAAGCAAATTATAAATAAATTATTATTATACTTTTTCAACTTCTATTTATCATAAATTACCGGGTTTGTTTCCTTTTTTTGTATTTAAGTATATGAGGTCAGTTTTTTTGCTACCGAATTTATCTTTTTGCGTTTCATGCAATAATGTAAATCATTTGTTAAGATTGCTATTACACGTTTTTCAAAAGCCTATTATTTATACATGTATCGAATAAAAATCAAGGTTGTTAACAACTGCATCATTTATCTTAATATGTTATAACAATATAAGTAGATCAATGTAACCACGATCAATCCGTAAATACAAACAATCAATAAGTTATTCATTAATCTTTTAATTAATTTTAAATACAACTGACCTTGCTCGTTTGACCTCCATGACATTTTCTAAGGAATTTAGGTGATTGAAGCTATAAAGATAAGATTTTTTAGTATGATGCAAGATAATCCAACTCATTTGATGTAGTCTAAATCAAGTTACTTATATTTTAATTATGATAGAAGAATTTCAATTTCCTTTTAATGTCCGCATTTTATTGTTAAATTAATTATGTTTGTTCCGCTGTCTTATAATTGGTACAGGATGTAATTATAATTTCTTATATACTTTAGTTTTACTGTGAAACTTTTTTTATTTAGATAGAAATGTGATGTTACAAAGAAACAAAATTTAATCACGTAATGAACTATCAATCGCTGATTGTATTTTGTTTTAGCAAAAAAAAAAAACAAAAATTGTTAGAAAATTAACAACCCACAAATGTTTATTAGAATCGCTCTTTGAGGGAACTCTGAACGTCGGCTACGTTCAGCAATGGACGGCGATATACGATATATAAAATGTTTAGAAGACCAGTTAATAATAATTCCATTGAAAAATAACAAAACAATTCAAAAACTGATTCATCCATCATCATTATGAACGAAAAAACTCGATCAGGTCCCTGATTACGGTACCCTAAACTCGAATTTGATGCAATCTGGGAAAAGTGGAATGCGACCAGCCCGTCGATTCCGAAAATACATTAGACAAAGTCACGGCGAATTCGTCGGTGAAAACTAGATTTCGTATTCCGAAATTAAGGTTTATTTGATGTTACTTTAAAGCTAGACCCGTCTAAGCCCACCTCTAAACTTTTCACCTGAGATTTCGACTTGAGTGCAGTTTCAGAATACGGTGAAAAGTACAAGTGATGTAAGCAGTGAAGTGAGTGTGAGAGGTGAGGTGAGTTTGGTCATTTTCGGAATCGCTCGGCAGTCCCGACGACCTAGGACTCGATATGGCCTGCATTTTGGCCCGACTGGGACCAGTTGTTTCACTCTCGTCGACTGTTACTTTTAACTGCCACTTTTTATTACTTTATCAATTTTGAATGAGAGTTTTAAGAGCGATTGAGTTATACTGATTGATTTTATAATGCTTGTAATTTTAACGGGTGAGTAGTAGTTTAATAAGTACGTCATTATTAATCTAGCTTTATAATAATTCGTACCTTTAGACTTAGGTACATTTCGAGATATTCTATTTAATATTGTAAACTTAATACCAATTAACAACGACCTTTACCCATTGAATCTTAGTCTTACATCATATCTTAATAACCTTAAAAAGAAAGTCAATTGCCTTCGTTTGAAGATGGCCGCTGGAGTCAATTGGATGAATTGCCAGCTTCCTCCGAGGACATCTGCCGGTTGAACCATATCAGGTGATCGCTAATCAGGGGAGGGATGTGGGAATTATTATAAGTATGTTTACTTACGTATTTATTTTTAAAAATAAAGTTATTTTGCTAGGTGAATCAATTTATAAGTGATCAATTCGATTCCAACGAGATTGCGATTTTGAAGGGCGCCGAAGGATTGCGATTTTGAAAGGTGCCGAAGGAGTGGTTTTATGCTAGTCATAATATTTTACTTACAACTTTTTTTTTCTACTATGTTTAGTAATACAAAGAAAACGCAACATCTACAAGATTAACATTATTGTATACCAACAAACTTCAACAGCCTTTAAATAGTTAGTTCAATAAGAATTTAAAAGTTTTTTTTAACTACGTGGTACCTGTCGCCTCTAAGTCTGGTCACCTCAAACAGGTAAATACTAGCTTATAACAATTGCCATAATGGCCGGCCTTCGTCCGTCACGACTGCATTGTTTGTTAATACTGTCGCTGATTGTTACCTCTCGGTAGTGTCTACTTGGTGCGTTTGTCCAACGGTTCCGACATCGACTATTATAATTTAGTAATTAAATATCATATTACTCGTCTACTCGTCTATTAGACAGAAGTTATACCTAGTATGGCTACCATATATATTTTTATAAGAATGGTTTCTTAGCCAAACTAATAAAAAACATGTACAATGTAGTATTTCGGTGTAATTTGTAATATTGTGAATTGTTTGAGTAGACGATTAGCGGTAATTTACGCATTATTACAGTTACGTACAGTCTATTTTAATAATGATTATTATTATGACAAATATAAATTTGTTTAAATCTTCCGAAATTAAACTCAATAGCCTGGAAATCTAAAAGACAATGAATAGTTAAGAATTACTTAACCTCATAACCCCAGCTCCTAAACAACACGGGAAATTAAGCCGTCTGCAGTCGACAACCATACAATAAAATTATTCCCGACACAGTATTTTTGCGGTGGACAAAAGCACCACCTTTTTATTAGTGTCCTTCCATTAGCTAATAGTTTACCTTTATTTGTACGAGTATTCTATGCAAATGTGTTTTGTTTTGTCGTAAATTAAACGTTTTGAAGTAAACCCAAGACTTAGTATTTAAAGAAAGTGAAAACTTGGCTGCTTCGATAGCATTTAGTGTCATACAGTTTTGCGAGTGTTTGCGAGTGTGTCTGTATGTTTGTCACCTCTCATGCTCAAACGGCTGGCCCAATTTCGATAGAATTTGGCATGAAGGTAGCTGACATCCTGGATTAACATAGTCTTTTAAATCCCGAAAATGTTTAAGTTATCTGATAAACCACGGGTAACACTGCGAGTCGCAGCTAGTGTTGTATATAATTTGTTATGTAATCGATTGCCTATACATTTCTTAATAAATATTACTTACACACAAAACATAGGAAATTAACACAAGGCGATTGCACAATTACTTAACTAATAGATAAGTAAGTACTTGTAGGTACATAATAGCTAACACTGTTAAAATTCGTTTTAGAATAACAAAAAACTGTTTTTATCAAACAATAGACCCCGGCAAGGTCCGCGTGGGTAGACCGTCATACTACATAACATTAATAAACCAGTACAAAGAACTGTACACTCAGGTAAATAAATGTTATCGTAAAATGTTAAACTATTTTTTTTTCACTGTACATTCTTATCCCACTGCAGGGCAAAGGCATCCCAGCCATTCTTCCTTACAGAATATTGTATTTTTATACCTACCAAGTTTCAAAACAGTCCTTACCTACCTCCATACTTAAGAAAACTTAGCGTCGGTTTAAATAAAAAAAGGCTGATGGCTATACTATAATCCTTACATCAGTAGGTAAACTGAATTAAGAATAATCAACAGAAATCCGTAACCATGACAACAGCTACTAAAAGTTTGGTAACCGACTGTACAACTAATGACCTTCACTCAATGTCGTCATGATACAGATCTGATCTTAACAATATAAACCTTTGGGAATTCAAACGCAATGTTTCTTACAGATACTATATTCAATGTAATTAAATGTACTTACCTACTTTGACGGGGTTTTTATGAATTGTTGGGCATTTAAATTTGTACTCTGTGGTTTTGTTTTGAAGGTTGAACACAAGATTAATTAGTTTAATGACTGCTTTGCATTTTAGGGACACAATGTTTTTGTGTATTTCAGTATAATAATTTTTGAGACTAAATATGTTTGTTGCTGCATCTGTGTATTTGTGTAGTAATTTGTTAAGAGCAAAAAGAGTTTCATACATTTTATTTAACGCGAATATCTAAGGGGAAAATAAATTGTGGCTTAATAGGCTGAACAAGAAGGTGGAGAAACCAACTTGACTCCTACCGGAAAGCCTGGCCCATCCTAGCTTAAGAAAGAAGTTAGTCTTTGCCCATAGGGACAAGACAGGCTTCTCTTCTTCTTTAAGAGCCAATCCAATCAATGAAGCTTGGCTACCAACTGCTGGAATTAGGCTTAATAGATGAGATTAATAGGTCTTAGTAAATATCAAAGTGTACCCTGCTTACCCTCTATAGAAACTAAAGCTTAATAATAAAACACACATTCCACTTCATTAATACACGAAAAACATTTATTACTTCTCATTAACAAACCAGTTTGAAGTATCAAATATCCAAACCAAATTAAGTATCAAATGATATTTTGTGCTGTCATATTTTTAATTATCATGTGGCCTTCAATTTACATTGACGCACCCATGAACTTACAAGTAAGAAACTAAGAATACCTACAGTGACATCTTCAATATCCAAGACCTTGACATGAAGACAAAACAAAACTGATCGACGGAATATTAATCATTTTCATTTTCATTGGTCACAAAAACAACAATGTACGTACCAGGTACTAATATCCAGGAGGATATATATTATATTTGAGAGAAGCGGTCAGGAGACCGCTTCTCTCAAATGAGATAAGGCATCCGCGAACCGCGCAAGGCATATTTTATTGCACCTATGTGTGCGCGATCAATGAGCCACGGGTTTGTAAGCACCGCCTAACTTCCTGATTTCGGGCTGTATCCTGATTTCGGGCTGTACGGCGTATTCTTGGCCCGAGATTCTAACCCTATACCTCGAGCACGGCAGTCGCGCTTGCGACCACTAGACCAACGATTCAATAAAACATGACGCTCAGTCATATAAGTCTAAAGTCTCTAGTCAATCGAAATTTGTTATACACTTGACATAAAAACATTTATATTATACGTTATTAGCTACTTGACTGACAGCAAGAGCCTTATCTATTCACATTAAAAAAATATTTAAAACTCTTTTGTAATCCCACAAACCTACCAATTATCCACTCAATTGATTAATCATTTTCCTATAAAGGTTAAAAATGAAGCCTTAATTACTTGTCTAAATAGCCATAGCAAGTCAAGCGATGTCTAAGGCAGCCTTGGTATTTCGTTTTGCAATAACTTGTAAATAATAGCAATCGCTTGACATTAAAAGGCCTGGCTTTGTTGTATTTCTAATGACCACACCTTTGCTGTTTGTTTGTTGTTCACTTGTTTCAGATAACTTATACCTATCAGCTATATCTTCAAGTTGAATAATTGTTTTAATATCTTTGTATAATAACCAGTCTTTACTCGTCGAATTCCTCCATAGATGTGCCTAGCACCTATGTGCTATTTATCTATATAAATAACACATAGACATAGATAAAATAATAACAATATAATAAATAAAAAATTGATTTGATAGTTTAATATATGTGACTATGTGTATAGCAAAAACGTAAAAGTTCTTACAATTACCGGAGACAACGAATATCTTTTTATAGATCTTTTTTGGTGGGATTCTCTTATAGTTTGATCAGCACCCCTATACTGGTGTATCCGGTCGAAACCCCACCAAAAAGCCATACAAAAAGGGAAATACACACCAAACTTCAACTTTCACTCCATATGCAAAGCGTTCACCATTACAAGGAACTATCAAAGAAATAACTCCAGCGAAACCTAAAAGAAATAAAAAGTGTATATGTATACTAATTGTAGGTAAACACGCTACTTATAAACCTGTTCCTATTGTAACTAAATAGGATGGTAATTAACTTTAATTACACTAACTTACACCAAAATAACCAGCAGTTAGACTTGATAACTAAAGGTTAACATTCCCAGTAAGGTATAGATAGAAGTTAACCATTGGTTTTGCCACAAAACGGTGATTCCTGTAAGACAACATTAAACTACGTTTTCTGTAATCAACACGAAAATTATGTGAAAATTGTTGGTACCAATACCAACCAAATGTCATCATAAGAAAGAAAGAAAGAAACATTTATTTGGGACAAAGCACAGAGACAACATCACATAAATAAAAAAACGACAAAAGTAACTATAAAATAATTGACAGAAGAAAGAATCATCTGTCTGATTTAGCTGAATTCTATATTTAGATGGAGCGACTGCCTATCTGACCTCCACAACCCATTTTACTGGGTAATACAGTATCCTATGGTAAGACAGGTTTTCAGAATTGTAATGACTTAAAAACTGTCAAAGAGCACCGTATGACAGTCGGGACCGACGGCTTAGAGTGCTTTCCGGGGCACGGAAGGGTCTCGGTATGTTTACACAAATGGTCACCTATCCACGGACCAACCGCGGTGAGTGCAGCTTAACCTTTATTATCGGTCAAGCCGTTACGCTTACACTTAGCTACGAGCCCCTCTTGTGCCCCTCACCAAACAAATGTACAATAGGTACATCATAGCAGTATACTTTTCTAGACTTAACTCTGAATAGGTACCTGAGACGTTAAGTCTGTGTAATTAGTACTACTATTAAACCTTAATGACGCTAGAAAAACGTACACTAGATACGGTTTTTCCAATACAAAGGGAATTAACAAGATGGTAAAGTCAGTAACAATGGTAGGGGTCGCTAATGAATCATTGCGACATGTTCAGTCAGGTCACGTTCTACTATGCGGAATAGTCACGTATTGGAGATGACAGGATGACGTCGGTAAGGTGTAAGATAAATACAAAATGAAATGTTTGCGAGAATTACACAATTAATATCATAGTTACACTGTAACCTAACGTGATCGTGAACATTATTAAGTCATGAGAAATTAAAAATTTGTTACATATTAAAAACAAGAAATTAAAATTATTATGTCACATAATAATTTTATTTTTTTGCGTCACATTCTCCAAGCTCAGTATGGGACAGTGTTACCCAGTAAAATGGGTTGGGAGGCCAGTAGCTCGTTGTAAAATACGGTACACATGCATGGAAAATAGATAGAATTCATCATCTGCTTAGCCTTTGCCCAATCTATGTGGCTGTCGCCTTCCCAAGTCTACAAAATATTTTTTTGCAAAGATTACAAACGAATTTATTTGATAAAAATAACGTTGAATATGAATGAATAATGAATATGTTTTGATTATTCTACATACTTACAAAATATCTAACAAGCATTTTCATCAAGCATCATTTATAGTATATAGTAATGATTATTATTACTATTAGCATTACGAAATAATTTCCATATGAAAATATACTTGCATGTTTATGCATTTTAACGAAACAAGCATGGTAGATTAAATACAAAACGAGAAATTATGCCAAAAATGATGTCACGAAACATTAGCTAATTAATGACGTTTCTAGAAAATGCTATTGTACAATAAAGACAAAGTCAACCGCTATTTATTCTTCTTCGCGTGCTCATTGATTAATTAGCCTTAGATTCAATGTCTGCTCCTTGTAATTATATGACTGTTAATAACAAAAAGTAATAATCCGGTGAATAATGTATTAGTAATGATTTAGATAAGATATGGATAAAGATAATTATGTTCTGGACATGCAAAATATTACTTTCGCGAAGATTCTCTGAGGACTGAGAAAATCTTCTGAATTATAGGTATTGCAAGTGTTTTGTACACCTTGGAACGGAGATTAATACTATTATTTTCTAATTATTCTGATCTAGGATTTATTCGTAAACCAATCTTCAACTTATCTTATTTTTATTCTTCACCTAAAACGGTCAACTACTACAACATCTAAAGGTACATTTTCTTCAAAGAACTGTATTTTTACCATCTTCTGTTGGTAACTTGATAATGATGAGTAGAAACGACAATTCTTCATAAACAATGGATGTTAAGCCCGCTAATTCTGCTTGTGCGAATCTTGCTTTGTCTCCTAATTTACTTAATTTGTCTCAATTATACAAGCCTGGATGGAAATTAGCTTTATTATTCATTTCGCTTTTGTTTTTGTGAAAGACGGCGAACGAATTCTCTTCAAAAGGCCTAACTCAGCTGTATTTTTATTCCGTCATTTACAACAAGAAGAAATGTTTATCAAGATTAGATCGAAGCTAGTGGACTAAATAAGATAAATAATAAATAAAATGTTTATTTCATCAGTTACAAGCTTTTTCATTACAAAATTTTGTAACCACCTTTTAAGCAACGGTTTGCTTGTATTAGGGGGGGGGGGGGGTTCCGCTCTACCACTTTACAGATACTATTTATAAGTGATTTGACAGAAATGATGGAATTTGCGTGGTTTAAAGCGTATAAATATCAGTTCAATAAACAATAAAACCATTCAGACACTAGGACCTCTATCATACACTGAAAAAAAAAAAAACAAGTGCCTGTTTATCTGATATAACAAGAGCATTATACTTGGAACAATGATAACTAAACAACAGGCGTAGTTATTCCGACACCGTTTTCAATAGTAGTCCCAACAACATTCTAGAAAATCAATACATTTTGTTACAAGAATAATGTGGTGACCTCACGATTGCACAATACGGTACGCGTTCTTTGTCTTGATATCTCACTTATCTATACTCCAGTAAATTACGAGCGCCTAGCAGTCTGTCAATAGGAATGTTGACTGGGTAAAGAAAACGTAGGTAATGCTATTTAGACCGTCAGTTAGGTTATAAAAAGAAAAATATTACACCCATATTTTTTGTTTTATCAAATTAACAAATAATGACTTAGTAAAAAGCATTAAAGTTGGGGAGTGGGGGCTCACTACGTCATGGCTCGGTATAAATTTTACCAAGGCGTGACGTCATGTGACATTTCAACTCAATGTATCTCAGTAATTTTTTAATTACGTGAAAAATTAAAAGTTACGTGTCCAATGCTTTATGCTTTTTCAATAATCTACCTGGTAGCCGAAAAAAATAATTTACGTTTTTCACGAAAGTCTATGTCTGTCGCACTCAGTACCTAGTACCTACATCTTTATAGAAAGAAAAAAACACAGTTCATATTAAAAGCGTGATAACTTTTTCCCGTTTAGTAATTTGATATGTATTGTTGAATGATCGCGTTGCATGATAATAATAAAATTACGTCACGGGAATCAACGTGAACTCGCGCATTTAACTTTTAAGGCTGGAAGTTTCAATCGGGTTGCAAAAACCGTGGGCGCAAGAAGACTGTTCATGGTTACGCAAGTATTCTGTCATTATAAATAAATCAACAAAGCGCTATAATAAATACAACTATATTTTTGTATACATTGCTGTGTATAGAGAATATATTGTACAAGTATTTGTCTAGGGATAGCCGTAAGTACCAAAATAAAACACTTAAAATTCCACAATAATCAATCCACTTAACTTATTATCATGTTTGCTATCTTTCAAGAGTAATTAATACCTATATTAGCAAAACGTAAGCTTTAAAGGCACTAGGTACATTAGCTTAACTGTGTCTCAAAAGACCTTGTGTGGCAGGTCCTGGTTACACATTTATTTGCAATGAATCATCGATATAATAAATAATGCAAGTCACATACATACAACAACATATTATAACAGTATGTGAGGACATCAGCACTTTAGCTAAACAATATTAAATGACCATCTTATTTTGTAACTCTTTGAGTAAGTAGTATGTATAGATACAAGCTCACTGGGCAAACATTGTTCTGTCATACTAAAAAAATCTTGAGAGGGCAACCCCTATCATTTAGGGGTATGGAAAGATGTTGGCCGTTTCTCAGACCTACCTTATATGCAAACAAAATTTCATACAAATCGATCGAGCCGTTTCGAAAGAGTTTGGTAACAAACATCGCGAAACGAGATTTGTATAATTATATTAGATATTTTTTTATTGTATGAAGTCGTATCTCAACCAGTCTTACTATGGGATACTGCACTGCCAAGCATTAGGTTGTAGAGGCAGATAGGCAGTCACTTCTTGTAAAATACGGTATTCACCTTAATCCCCCCTACGTACAACCCCAACTTAGCTTGGAAAAAAGGCTTGGGAGTTGATGACAAGGTATGGTTTTAGGTATTACATTTTTTACTGAAATATCTCTATTTCTGTATGCATCCTAAAGTATAGTTTCATGGTCGGTCTCATAATGTAAACGTCTAAAAACAAATGATCGTAATAAAATAATATGTAAATAATAGATACACATAAAGCCAGTCTTGTTTCTATTACTATACAACATGCATCAAATACATCAACGATGTCACAAATGCATAATAACTCACATTATCTGTGGATAATAAAATTTTACGGTTCTGTTGACAACTTTCAGGCATTGCGTTGTAAATTAGATACAGTTGCAAACATTGTCTGAATCGCTTCCTAATTAATTAAGACTGACTAATTAGCATCTTACGTGATAAGAAAATGTGACTTGAAAATTATTGACAGTTACTAAAATAGCAGCTAAATATTTTTTAACTTGAGTTTAATAATTATATCTTTTACTTACTCACACACGGCCATCAGATCCCAAACTAGGCAGAGCCCGTGCTATGGTAACCAGACAACAGCTGATACACACACTTATATATACCTAAAAACATACATATTATAGATAAATTACACGTACACACAGAACAAAATTAAACGACCATGCTCGTCACATTTGTCTTGGGTAGAAATCGAACCCACGACCTCCGGTTCGGTCCACTAGACCAACAAGCCAGTCTTAATGTATTCAACTGACTAGTCTTTATTTACATTATCAAATAAAGGATATTACATTGCATCATAAATTCATTGTTCAAGGAAATTATGTAGGTACAGTCGACAACGGAAGACGCAACATCTACAACATAACTTTACCCATTAATGTCAAAACCGTTCAGTAACTTTCGCTGCAGACTGTATTTCTTTCAAAATAATTGATCAACTATAATCTCATGTCCAATACTAAACGTTTATGGGATAATGTTTTCTATGCTATGTAAGTGAGAGAAAATGATAGCATACATAGCGAAACATTTCACACAAGTTGTAGAGGAAGTGCCGTCGAATACTTGTTGTAAATCACGATATAATAAGAGCTGGTTACGGTCGTAATAATATCAGGGAAACAGATAAATAACGTAAAGACCGACTAGTTACCAAATACGATACTAAATTGATATTAGTTCTGCATCTGAGCGTTTCGCAAGTTGCAGATTGCGATAATAACGAGCTTGTTGTTCTAGTGGTTAGTGACCCTGACTGCTAAGCCGGAGGTCGTGGGTTCGATTCCCATCCAGGACAAATCTTTGTGTTATGAGCACGATTATTTGTTCTGTGTCTGGGTGTAATTTATCTATAATATGTATGTATTTAGAAATATATAAGTATATTTATCAGTGGTCTGGTCGTGTGCGAGTTGTCCCAAGATATTATAAAAATAGTACTTGAAACGTTTTTTTTTTGTGATGAAGGGACAAAAGACTCAAACCTACACATCACCTTAATGTCTTACGCCCATAGATGATACATGCAATTTTACGACGACTTTCACACTTAAAAAGGTGAAATAAAGTACTTACGCATGCCTGTTCAAATACCTAAAACCTTGGGACCTTCGACAGATTTCTCAGATCTTATCTAAAAACGACATCACTAAGCAAGTTAAATCAACAATAAAAGGGAGAAAGTGTAAAGAACCCACTCATGACGCAGCCAACTTGAAACCTCCTAAGACTAAGATTCTCCTTTTGTAAACCACAAGGCTAGAAATAAAAAACGTAATGATTGCAATTGAACCACAATAGACAGATTATCTTGGACAAGGTCACGTAAGAAAAAAGTGTTCAATGTGCGTGAATCTGGTTGCTACAGATTTCAATTTCATTTTGCGGTCATCAACGATATCTGGAGATTTTATGGTCTCATTCAAAAAGAAATTGGATGGAAAAGTAATCTGATTGAAGTTAGATCTAAACTGAAAGAAATAAAAAATAAGCTGAGAAAAATAAACATTACTAACGTTCTTTGGTTAAGAATAAGCCAATCCGTCTGGGTCTCCTCGGATTTGTCCTAGTTTGGAGGGCAGCTGGGGGACGTCCGGGCGGGGTCTCATTGTTTTTTTTTTCACTGACGTAGTCAGTCCGGGTTCTGGCCTCAAAAATCCGGGGTTTTCGCGCGTCTTGTCCTGTTTGACAATTTTTTGAGATGGCAACCCTAGTTAAGAAGATCCACTACCTAACAAATGCAAGGGAACAATAGTAATGAACATCAATCGTTTATTTTAAACATTGCTGTCTCATGAAATACAATACATAGGAGAAAATGTTAAAGAGACCAAAGTCAGTGATGAAAAAGGTAAAAGTGAAAACATATAAACAATCAAAGAAACTGCTAGACAGACCAGAACGGAAGTTTCATCGAGAAATACTTAGCATTCAAATAATGAATGGATGAATTTACTAGAAAATTTGTGAAAGGCAATAGAAAAAATATGGCTGTAAATAATAATAAAGATAAAGTTCTTTGGCAGATGAATCAACATCCATCTTTTTGGTAGTATTTCTAGAATACTTTGCATTCATACTATAAAGATCAACCATGGTATAGAAAAGGACTAACAAGAAAAACATGCTTCAATTCCAAAAATGCCAGCAATATTACTTGACACAGAAACTTCCAAAGCAGGTCCTTATATAAACCACACAAACATAGCTGAGCAACAGAAGCGATACACACTGACCAGTATTTAGCGCGGACAAAAGCAAGTAGGGCACTAGCGCCAGTGCCGTAGGCTAGTGACGTGGTTCAGAGTAGGCCAGGGATTGTCAACATAAGACACATATTTACCGGACCGGGTAAATGGAGTAGAATTTTTGCCCTATTTTTTACGAGCTTCGTAAGCTTGTGACTGGCTGATAATACAAGTAAGGCTGTGTCAATCTACAGCGCAAATTGGCACAAGTTTTAATCCTCGATGCATAAATGGGACAGTTTTTATTAAGCTTAATTTTTTGACACTGGAAAGTACCTATTTGATAAGGATATCAAATTATATGATTTACTTGGATAAGGGTTTTGATACAAGTTTCTCATAAATAAGAAAGGACGATGATAAATCATTTACCGTTGATAACGAAATGAGTGTACAAGTGAGAGGTGTTAATGTAAGAGGAAACGAACAAAATTGAAAAGACACGACAACTTTGCGGAAACACTTTTGCTGTTAAATGATAAATATATGAGTATGTCCGTTCTACCGTGGGGATATGCCATGCAGACAAATCTCACGTCGAATTAAATAATCAGTTGCATGCGAGGATTGGGATCATTGGACTAAGGACTCACGTCAATCAAACTGTTTTATTGATACTAAGCGAATACAAGTAAGTACAAGTTTGTTTCATCTATAAAAACATAATATAATAATCTATTTGACTGCTCTTGAAAATAAATTCCAAATAGATGTTTTGTAAGTATAGCAAACATTGAATGGTTGACTGATTAATACAAACTTCAATTACTGTTCCTTTATACCCCATTGCAAAACTACTACAACAGTTACATAATGCACATTATTAATAAAAACAAAAAATACAATGCAATCATCGATAACATAAAAATATAATTTCAACTTTAGCTGTCCTAATTTAAAACTAATAGTTTAGTTGATAAAGATCAATTTTGCATGTCTCGGAAGACAATATTATTATGAATGCAAAATATTGGATGATAGATAAAGCATTAAGGATTATTTTTGATTGGCAGCGGTTACCGGTTCTTTTAAGGTCAAGTGCGACATTTCATTGTTACTTCCTTATTGATTTGGTATCGGTATCGGTCACCTGGTTTCGGTACCTAGAGAGTGGCACGGAAATGATTGTTGTTGCTTATCTATTCAGCTTGGAAGGCTTTCACAATGGGTAATTAAAATTCTGTTTCTATTTCGATTCTACGAATGTTGGTATTTATTTAAATAAGTTAGCTAGAACAATAGTTGGGGCAGTATTTGTGATAATTCAAGTTTCCAAATGTTAGACTAGCAATAATCCATTTTCCAAATTAACTTTTATCTTAAAGCTTTTACTTTAATAATCACAATAATGTATTAAAACGACCCATTGTTCATACAATTTTCAAACAAGATTTTTTTTACGCATTTGGTACAGTGTTTGTTTTTTCGCTAAACCCCCGAGATGGGACTTCGATGCAAGCAAATTTCGACACTATTAAATTAATATATGTATTAACAGTTGGTCTCGCAATAAGAGACCTATCGTGGCATCTTAATGTTCTTAGGTAGGTACATTAGGTAGGCATTTTGCAACGGTTTAGGAATGATATAGTGGAGCCTAATTTACAATGATTTGTTACGCCTGCAGACAGGTTATAACTTTAAAAGGTCGATTCTCGAGGTCAATTCGTTTGATCGATAATTTGAAAAATATCAAATAGCCGCCGACTTCGTCTGCATTCTGTCTTTATTCTGATGTACAAGTTACAATAATATATAGTGCTTTAGTCAAAGAGTAACAAAGTCTATTTGACTACTGAAATTAACAGAGTCCTGTTCTTTATTTTGACTTCATAATATTTAGTATTAATCAATATTTTTTATACACTAAAACTAAAAACACAAACTAAAACTATTTTTTTTACATCGTTAGCTGTTTGGTGACAACATTTTTTAATTAAGACAAAACTGCTGGTATTCTATTAATTGTAATGTAAACATAAGAACATCAGTGAGTATTAGAGATTGCTATAAGTGAACTCACACAGGAAACATCCTTTGCTCACATCGTATGTAATTATAAACCACCATTAAGTCCATCTTTCCCATATTTTTTCCTATACACGAACAAAACTAAAATAAACATATGTTTGCTTCACAATTTCTTGTATCACAATACTCTCTCACGGATCTTCAATCAAAAGCCTAGTCAGCTGATTATTTTCACCAGATTTAAATTTGCATTGCTAATATACCAAAATATAAACAAATTTGATCATTACAAAATGTCGCGCATCTGACATAACTGGCTACACAACTTTCTTTTCATTAATAAAATTAAAACTACAAGACCATAAAGACCGGTTATTGTATTTTTATAGACTGGTGGTTATATTATTAAGATTGTATTATTAATGCATGCATGTTATGCACAAATCTCAACAAATTATTTCAGTCAAACAATTAGTCGAAGCCATAGGCTCTTTTCGGAGCGGCTCTGCTGGTGGACTGGATGGCCTGACTCCCCAACACCTCAAAGATTTGACGGGCCTTACTGCTGGTGAAGCTGGTGAGTCGCTTTTAAAGGAGCTTACGGCTTTGACTAATTTAATGCTAGCAGGTAAGGTCCATGAGGGGATCATTGATACCCTTTATGGAGCTAACCTCTGCGCTCTTCGAAAAAAGGATGGCGGCATTCGTCCTATTGCCGTTGGATCAACATATAGGCGTACGGCAGCAAAAATTTGTTGTAAGTATTACAACAAATTTTTATCAGATAAGTTCCAGCCCCTTCAATTAGGTTTTGGCTCAAAAGGGGGCTGTGAAGCTGCCGTACACGCACTTTCCACATTTTTGACTTACGGGAAAAGTGAGGTTATCTTAAAAGTTGATGTGAAGAATGCCTTTAACTCCATTAACAGAGACACCTTGTTGGCAGAAGTTAAATCTGAAACTCCCAAAATTTACAGTTTTCTTTGGCAATGTTATAGAAATCCTTCCAAATTAGTTTATAAGGACAATCTTTTGAATTCCGCTGTAGGCTGCCAACAAGGAGATCCACTCGGGCCGGTCATATTTAGTTTGGCCATTCATCCAATCATTAGGCAACTAAAGTCAAAATTTAACGTTTGGTACCTGGATGACGGAACCCTAGGAGGTGATATTAACACAATAGCCGATGATTTCACAACTTTAAAGAATAAATTTCAATCAATAGGTTTAGATTTAAACACAAATAAATGCGAAATTTATATCCCTAATTTGAAACATATTGATTGACAATCTACGCTACAAAAAATCAAATCAATTGCCCCGGAAATAAAAATCGTTGAAAAATCAACTTTACGCCTTCTAGGGTCCCCAATTTTGGATGAATCCTATCAAAATTTCATTGATGACAAAATTCAAAATTTTCAATCGGTTTCGGATAGACTTTTTAAAATTTCACTGCATTCTGCTATCACTTTAATTCGGTTTTGTTGTTTCGGCCCAAAATTTACATATTTCCTTCGTTCTTCTAGATTATGGAAACATTTACCTCTTTTGGAAAAAGTGGATAAAATTATCCGGTCCACCATAACGTCGATTTTCAATGTGATTCTGGATGACCGTGCTTGGTCCCAAGCCACATTGCCGATCCGTTTTGGAGGGCTGGGTGTTCGTAAAGTTTCTAGTTTAGGCCTACCAGCATTTCTGTCTTCGGTCCACAGTACTGAAAGGTTGACCAGGGAAATCTTAGGGTCTTCTCTGGTTGACTGTCAGATTCTGTGCATGACTGAAGCAGTAAATAGCTGGAAATTGTCCTGCCCGGGCACGGATCTACCCAAACAACTTTCTTCTCAGAGGCAGTGGGATGAGCCGCTTTGTAGTTTGATACGGAAGGAACTAATTGAAACGTCAATCAATACTGCAGAGCGTGCTCGTCTCCTGGCTGTGGGAGAATGGGAATCGGGCCTCTGGTTACAGGCTCTTCCGTCAGCTAATCTGGGAACGATGTTGGACAACAATGCTTTCCGGCTCGCCATGAGCTTGCGCTTAGGTATTGCTTGTGTCGCATCTCATCTTTGTCAATGCGGTGAAACTGTCGACTGCCTTGGTCACCATGGCCTGTCCTGCAGCAGGAGCGCCGGTCGGATATCCCGTCACAGTAACTTAAATGGCATTATACGTCGCGCTCTTGTCACTGCCGGCGTACCAGCTGTTTTAGAACCCAATGGTTTGGTACGCAGCGATGGTAAGAGACCTGACGGTATGTCATTGTTGCCTTGGAAACTGGGTCGGCCTTTGGTGTGGGACGCAACATGCGTCGACACCCTTGCGCCATCCCACGTTCTAAGTTCAGCGGCCTCACCCGGCGCTGCTGCTGGAGCCGCGGAAACCCTTAAACGGCGGAAATATAACAACCTGATGGGTAATTATATTTTTGAGCCGTTTGGGGTTGAGACGCTCGGGACATGGGGACCAGGTGCACGAGTTCTTTTTAAGGAACTCGCAAAACGTTTGGTCGACGCTACCCGTGACCAAAGGGCTGGCATGTTTTTGGCACAGCGAATCAGCATTGCTATTCAACGTGGCAATGCTGCCAGCCTTTTGGGCACGTTTCCCGTCATAGACAAAGATGACGATGAATTTTTTGATGCTTGTTAGCCTTTATTTTGTAATCCATATTACTTAATATTGGTTAGCAAGTTTTCTTTTTATAGATAGTTTTTGTATCTTATAAGTTTTTTAGTTTAGTTTAGTATAATTAATATAGTTTAGTATAAGTTGTGTATAATATAAAAATTATGTATATTGACACTTAATGGTAATTGGGTAAATTTTAATGTGAAAGTTATGGCTGGCCAGCGAACTAATTTAGTATGGAGATAGCTTCTATTTATAAAACATTCATTATAATTAGCCTGAATCGATCGATTTTGACTAACTTGGGGATCATTTTAAGTCCAAACAAAATCGCCAAATTGTTTTTTGTGTAAGTACTGACAGCTGACATTCACCGGGTAGTGTTAGTATGTACGTTTTAGATCAACAGATTTTTTTCTTAAAAGTAAAGTAAGTCGACAGAGTTATCGCCTTTCTTAACCCTGCACATAACAGCACGTTAACTTCTTGGACTTAGTGAATAAAACCCCTTGCTGTACGCTGAAACGTTTCTTGCTTTCGGTTCTACAAAGGTATCTCAACTTAAAATTTGTTAATCACCTGGTCAATTTATGTCAAGTCCTATGGTTGGTTGTTGGTCTTCTGGTCAAACAGCAGTTGTGATCAGTTGATTTGACAGTTCAGATTAAATTGATCAACATTTCAAAAACCTGTAAGTTTTTGGGCGTTAAAATATACAAGATAAAGGAATAAACAAGATTTTATTGAGGGCAGTTAAAACAGTACAACACTCAGCGGCCATGACCAAAGAGAGCGAGAGAAACGTCAAACTCAGAATGACATAAGATTGACAGGTAACCTATATATTTTTTAAAGTTGGCAGTATTGTATTTGTTTATAGAACACTCCACTCCAATCAAACCGGGGCTTCGTAGTGTGTTCAAATTTTAGAGATTTAAGTACGATATACCAACCTTTTAGTCTAGGAATGACTCATTCGCGTAATGACTACAGAGTCCATAATTGACTAATTCTTTGCGAGTCCTATTAATTACTGATTCCACAAATGACCGATCCCTACAAATGACGTTTTAATTGTATGTACGTCATTTATTCATGATAATGAAAGCTGTTGGACTTAAATAATTTGCCATATCTTATATTGCATTTTATTAACTACATTCCCAGTCGAAATACTACTGATCGAACAGTGTAATTTATAGAATCGGTAATTTATGGAATTGTACATTCAAAGAATTGAATACACTAGTCATTTGGCGAATGAGTCGTTCCTAGACAAAACCAAACCAACGGTTAGAAATAGCGTAACTCATGAATTAATAATAACTATGAAATAAATAAGGAACAATCTAAAACATTACTCCGCTTTCTGCTTCTCAAACAAAAAGTTATCCTAATACGGTGAGCGGTTGTAGAAACACTATCTATTGTTGGTATAACTACTAAACGATGCCAACAATAACGATATTTTTAGCCCACGTCAGACTTTGTAGGATCGATAATCAGGCCGATTGGGATCGGTTGGGAAGCACCCGATTTTTCTTTAGACCAACTACACCTTTTCTAGGACGTGTTGATTTAACTATACATATAATTCCAATCAATAAGTTATATTATTCTCCTACATAGAATCGGTCACCGATAATTGGAAGTTGATTGATTAGGCTTAATATTGTTGCTATCACTTTTACTTTCAAATTGCAGATAACAAGCGAATTTGAACACTATTTACTTCTAGCCTGTTCTGTGGTAACCGCAAGAATGTTTTTTTTAATAATTATGTTTCGCGTGTAGGCGGTCTATACGTGTTTAATACGAACGACATATAATTAAAATAATGAGGAATATGATTGGCAGTACTAATTTTATTGTCACGGAAGTTAAAAGCAGTGCGTTTTATTTTAACAAAAATGTCCGTCATAAATCTTACGAAATTGGCATTCACTTTTATTTGGTGCATGGACTATTGAATTCGCAGATACTTAAAACATTTTGCAATGTTCTTAAAATGCATATTTTCAAACTATGTTGCGATCGGCTTCCAGTCTTACCTTATTCAGTTATTTATTTCAGATAAAACTGCTTGTATTCTAGTTAAGTTCTACAGGCTTTAGAATTAATAAAACATTTTAGATAAGTACTTACTTATTAATTTATCAGAAGATAAACCAACAGGTATACAAAATATGAAAAAATTAAGAATAGCAAACATAGAGACAAATACTGGTTTCCTCGGATAGCTACAGGAAAGCATGAGTTAGACGTAACAAAAATTGCATAAAAGTGACAAATTATTTCAATACAATACATTAAGTAAGAATAATTAAGGTTTAGCTTCTAACGTGGCACTGAGCTCTTAGTATGTTTACAATTTGGGCAATGTTTATAATTATCACCCTGCACCATGTAGGAGTTAATCACGGCTGTTGCAAGCATCCTGACACATCTGCTAATTACACTTCAAACATGAAACTAGACATTGCCGATTTATGTAGGTAGGAAGGCCTTTCGAAAACATTCAATCAGCACATCAATAACACTTTGATGTTAACGGGGCTTTTATTTCAAGGCAGTAAAGTCCAAAATCCTAGTCTCGTTACTACAGCCTATACTATAAGCTTAAGATCAATATCGTGATAATCTTAAGCATTTCATACTTTTGGTACAAACGTGGCTTCGGGCTATACCAGATGGTTCCCAAGTCATGACCCTTAGCATTTCAGAACGTATCGACAGAACGATACGTTCGAAGGCCGACCGGTGCGCGGGCGCAACGAAATGTCAGTCGATGTAGGGTTGACTCAACTCAAATAGTAAAAAAGAACAAATATGTACCCACTTAGTTCCTTAAGAGTCTGATATGTTAACCAATTTAAAATAAGGAAGCTTTTCAGTTTCACTTCGAATTAATTATTTTGTTTTGAAATACCTTATCAGTTGCGCATTGCATTAGGTCAGGCGGTCAGATAACAATAATACAGAAATCTTAGCAATTTATGTTACATTGGCGATGACTAATATTATGACGACGTAAATAAATAAAGTAAGAAAACATAAGAAACAGGATATATAACTAAAGGTCGATCGATCGCATATTATGTGAGACACTTCAGAATTAATGTAATTATTTACATTGTTAAATATACCACCTACATGGGAATACATTAAGTGGTTAATGTTTGTATCTCTGCAAGAACTGTAGGTACGTTATAGAGCTAGTCCATATCACATAGAACTTGAGAAATTATGGAAACAAAACGAACGTGTATTCTTTATTGTGTGAGGGTTTTATGAGTGCCAGCCCTACAGTATCCGGGCGACAGGTGCACAAAAATAACAGATGCGCTTCCACATTGTGCTCCGCGGCCGAGATTGTCCGTGGAGGGCAATCGAACCGGCACTGTAGTATCTACCTGCTCCATGAATGGGGATGCTGGCTTAAGGAAAAAGGAACCTGTTGGCCAGAGATTTGCAACTTTCTGAGAACTGTGCGGATTCAAGCGTGAAGGACGAACCTTGAGACGAGTAGCTGTGTAGTTTTTATAAAGTTGAGTGAATTTGTTTGATGATAAAGAAAGAGCATAGGCAAGAGAATGAATGTGATATTGTTGGTTTTTGCTTTGAGTATAGAGATTGCGATAAATTGGATGATCTGAGGCTTCAAAACTGCCTTATATTGATGCAAAGAACTATCCTTAATGGTAACCGATTGTTTTAAGAGGAAAAACCACACTGTTTCAAAGGAAGATTCAGGCCCAGTTTTTTGATCCCGAGTTAACTCAACCAATGGTTAAATATGCTAACTAATGGTTTCAAAACGCGTTCTTTCATCAATTGTTAGTCCGATGCTATTAAGCTTAATTAACAATTTATTGGAATAAAAATGAATGAATTAACGTATTTAGCATATTTAACTATTGGTTGAGTTAACTAGGGATCAAAAAACTGGACCTCTGTCGCAGATTTTGGCTGCCTATACCTTTGATAGCAATTCACATTAGTTCTGGAGTATTATATGGAATCAGCCATGATTCCATTATAATTTGCGTGAATTCTCACAGTAACTAGGCATATCTATGTACAAAACAGGAGTGGCAGTGGCATTAAATGTTTCACAGCGGTCGGCCCGAAATCAGTCACGACTGTCTGGGCATTTAGTAACTACAATTTTCATGTCTTTTTAGTATTTTGAAGGTAATTTTTACGTCGTTAGGAGCAGCCTGAGTGATTAGATTTTGTCAATGGACGTTTAGAGGCTCACGGGACAAATATATTTGCTCTTAGTATGAATTTTAATTTTGTTACGATTAAGTCTCAAGATATCTCCGAAACTTGGTAGAGTGAAGCGTCAGGCTCACGGTTAGGGAATGTTAAGATTCATTTAAAACATGGGGATTAGAATGACACATTAGTTTAACCTCTTTTTTCAGAACCTTGATGATATCAGTCTATATTTTGTTTTATGTTTATTTGAGTCTAGCTTTTACAGAGGCTTGGTTGACAGCCTACTTTATCTAATCACATACTTCGCCCTTGTTTATATAATACTTTGCCTTGTATCAGTGTGATCAGTGATAATGCGTTAGGACCGGTCGCTTGCCCTTGTGTAGAGAAAGGACCTGCGTGACCTCAAGACTTAAAGATCTTGTTTTGGCGCGATTTAGAGAATCTGTGATGATGTCAGACTTGGAATCAGATTTGTATGTTAAGGTTATACATCCAGCGACAAATGTCACAAGGTTTTTTAGGTAATAAGAGATGGGACCTGTTTGATATGCGGTAATACATTTCGGTTCTTTTCCATAAAAGAACCGAAATGTTTCAAATCAAAACCCCATGGTTTTGATGGAGTATTTTTCTTTAAGAAATAATAGTAAGTCTAATTGGAGTAGTAAAGAGCGAAACAAAATAAAACTTAAGTAATCTGTGATTATGGTCCTTGATTTCTTTGCGAGCTTGTTTTACCTTTTTTTTATAGGTACTTATACTTTATGGAGCAATAAATCTACGGACGACGTAGCAATGATAACCGCTCTAAGAGGAACATCTTAAGTACCAATTATTAACCCTATAAATTACACCATTCATACATAATTTCAATACAAATTATTTCCCAGTAATAATAATTTGCCGATCATGAATACGTGGCCATTCAATTTCGAACCCAATTACATAAGTCATAAGAGTAATTACGACTTGTGTTTACATACCGTGGGAAATGTAGGGGAGAGTGGAAGGCTAATTGTGATTGATCGAGTACATCCTCGATACTCGATATAATTCGATGCGATGATACTACGATTATGAGCGATTATCGATGTCACTCGATTCCTGTATCGAGAACCGGAGTAGTATTTTTGCAAGTAAATTAAGGCGGGTTACACGATAAGCGACACCATGGCGCGACTTTGTCGTGTCGAGTGCATAATTTTGTAATTGTGTAAATTGAATGTAATCTGTTAGGATCTTACACATTGTAATTATGTACCTACTGTATTGAGTACAAGCTGGGCTCATGAATCACATTATTCACGCTTGCAAAATTATAATATTGGAATCTCATTTAAAGTATTTAAAACTTTTGAAATCAAAGAAAGTCCTTGTTAAGTTTAAATTAATATTAAATTGTTTGATAAGGAAACACCTATGAATTATTTAAGCCACCTTTTACGTTCATTATTCGTATTCCTGATATTTTATTTCCAAAGATTCAATCGCGCATGTGTAACTAGCCTAACTTATTCCGGGCGGTTATTCGAGAATCGTTAACCTACGATTACATTGGCGTTAATTCTGGTTGTTATATGTGTCTAACGAGCTATATCGCTATGTGGTCAATTGCCTCATTTGTTAAACAGAATTTTAAGTTTTAATTAAATACCAGTACTTACCTATTTAGTTCTAAAATTCGTATTCCTTAAACTTTAAAAAAAAAATATATATAGAACCGATTAAGTATTAATAAGAAATTGAACATATCTTTACCAAATTACCACTGATTGTTACTGTCAATAAAAATTAAAAATACTCGATTAACTACATGGTATTGTTATTACTAAAGCTGACAGCCTCGTAGGTCCAGTGGTCGCAAGAGCGACTGCCGTGCACGAGATCTCGGGTTCGATTCGGTCGGGCTAAAAAATATGTACCGAGTTTAGAAATTTTCAGTTACGCTTGGAGTCAGGAAGTGTGGCGGCGTTTACACCCGCGTGCTTCGGGAAGCACGTAAAGCTGTTTGTCTATCTCTCCGGTTCTATCGGACTATGAGAGTGAAGGAACAGAGAGTACACCTGTGTTTGTGCACACACTTGTGCACTCTTATCTCCTGCGTACATGGCTGGTATTGAGATTGGCCGCCGAGGCCGAAATTCGGTCTGGAGATTATGATTACTAAAGTTGATAATTTTTGATCCACTAAGTGAATTTCAGATTGCCATAGTATTGATACTAAAATCAGAGATAATTATAAACCTACACTTATACTGACTATAGACAATTTTTCAGACACTTTCGCAATATCAATTTAAAATCTATTGAAAGAAAGAAATATTCGTGATAATATGACAAAACAATAAATAGTTAACAGTGGATGTATCACGTAATTATCATGATTCAAATCAACATTCTTTCTCAACTTGTTTCCTGCGATAATAGTATTGCTAGCTTTATTTGTAAATATAAAAGAATGGATAAACGGACGATATACCGTCATTCGTGTTATTAAATTTAACTCGTTGTTATTGTTTTTGAGTGGATATAAGATGAAACATGCTAGTAAGAAATACTTCGGATTTTTCATTAAATAAATATTTCATCATCAATAATGAGATAAAATTGTTTCTGATGTCTTTAAACTTTTCATTGCCTGCATATAAAAATAATCAATTACCTTTTTTTTTAAGCTTTCTTGCAATATGGATCGCATATTAGGTACATACTAGTATTCTTGTGAACCACTCGTACTAAGCTAAATTGCTTGTGTTACGAGTGGTTTCACGACGGTAGTGCAATAGGTGGGATTCGAACCAGCAACCACATGATCACAACCATGCCCTAACGATTAGGCTACCCCCGCGCTGCTTTGAATCAATTTGAGATCTCAATGACTCCTACACGAAATCTATTAAAAAATCAGAGAAACTAAAACTAAGCGACCATAATTAATTAAGAATGACTTTCTTAACCTGTGAATACTAATTAGTTACGAAATATTCCATCGACACTTGACGCGTTCGCAGATTTCGTAATCGGAATTTCACTTAGTCAAGTTTTTTCAAGGCTAACACCAACTTAGGTTTTATTTAGGATTTTATACACGTAAAGCGTAAGATGGCCTTTTAAAATGACTCATTTTATATCCCTCTAGAATAACAATAAAATACCTATATTTTAAAGTAAATTAAATTTTAAAATCAGTTGGTGACATTATTGATATTACATAAAAAACCGATACCTACACGAATTCACAACAGGTTTTTCTTCTGTTTTATACCTAAAACAGTAAAATAAATAAAAAGGCTCATTCAAATTATTATAAAAAATCTGCATAACCAAAGAAATTTTTATTTTACCGAATAGTGCGTAACAATAGAGCGGATAACGGATTATTTTTCAATAAATAAAAACATAAAATATAACTAGTTATTCACGGCAAATAACGACAGTGAAAGTTATTTTTAACGCATCACTGCTCGCTTATATACCTTCAACTAAACGTTATTTTTAAATTAAATATTGGCTTAGTTGGTCAACCGTTACTAATCAATTGCAGGTTAACAAAAAACTGTTATTTTATAAGAGAATGTGATAACATGATTTTGTGAAAGATACCATTTTATCGCGAAACTTAAGTGATGCAAATGAAAGCAATCAGCGCTGGCAAACCGGTTGCTTGAGTAATAGTTCATTGGTTATGGACGGTAATTAAGTAATTTTCGAAAACATGAATAGATCACCTGATAGAAACACTTTCGGTGGCTACTGACTCGCTGTTCAGAAGTCAAGTAAATTCAACTTTTGATTTATCCAAAAGAAATGCATAAAAGGCATAAAATAACTCTAGGGATTTTTCTATTAATTCAATATCTCATATGAAATTGATTAGACAAACTGATACAACACTATGCGTTTGATAAAACCTAACATTGAGATTTAAACTTTAAAAAGGAAGTCTATAAGTACGGTGAGGGCAAAGTAATAATTACACTGAATTAACAAAAAACAAAGGGAATGTTATCGCATAATAACCGGCATCCGCACTTGTTTGATGTTCAAGGTGAAACTTACGAGTAATTAGTACATGGCTACGTTTATAGCATTAGAAGTTTCCATTAAAAATAACCTCTGTTTGATTATACGGATGTTTACGACTTTTATCAGCAAGAATGCAGTCTTATCAGTCAACTACGTGTAGAATAGGTGCTAAATACATAACATTAAGGCAAGTGAGTGCCGCAAACACTTCAGTTTCCTTTTCAGACATTTTTGTTCCTTCGAAGTAGGGCAGAACAGAAGTTATGGTTGTTAACATTCAGAGACTCGGAGGAACCTCATTTTATAACAAAACGAGTACGAGTGTAGACTATTATACAAAAGTATTGCACAAACGAGACTTTTGAAAGTCATTAAGTAACAACACGTGAGCAAAGCAAACATCTTAGTATAATAAAAACTTACAGCTTTAGAATATCCGCTGCCGGCGCTGCCATCGGAGGAGTTGCTCAACCTTCTTTCGCTGTTGGAGGCTGGCGGCGACCACGCCGATCCACTGTCTGACGGCATCTTGACAACCACAACTGTCTCACATCATAGCTATCAACCACTATTAACTCGTTATTAACCGTTATTCACAACACTAACACATCACTATCGGTGTTCCGCGGTCCATTTTACTTGTCCCGTTTTACCTGCGGAAGAAAAAAAAAAGTTGTTATTTTTTATGATACAATGTTGTAAACGTTATTCACTATCCATCGGTAGAGAATGTACTAGATACAACATAAAATCTGACAAGCGATAACACAAAACATGTGTTAGATAATCTCGAAGATAAATTGGTAAAAGTAAAAATAATGACTACTTGACACAAAAAGAAACTCACACAATGACTGAGAGAATATTTAACACAAATATCGTATAACAATAACAGCAGTAAGTTAACAATCGCTCGGTTATTTCGAAAATAACCGTTATTGTAAACAGACGTCCGTTCGGTCGCGCGCGCGGCGGAGCACTGACGGCGCGCGCCCGCTTACACCACAACACAGATACAAACTATTATTTCTTAATCCATATCCTCTTAATATTAAAACAATTATAGTTTGCACAAACTTTGGTTGTATTTAGTGCTTTTGTAGCGTTAATGCATTAGTGTTATTAGGTAGGTACCTAATATCCATAAAAAGATGTAACTCTTTTATCTCGATGTAACAATGCGGGTGTTACCAAATAATCAATTTGCCATTGACCAATATTCCGTTCGAGTTTTTGTGTTACTGTTACACTGAAATAACAATTTTTATTTCTGAATCAGTTTTCAATAGTCAAACTACCGTTTTGACAGTCGTAAGATACTTTCTCGTGTCACGAAAGAAATACATCACGAATGTCCATCGAAACTTGAACTACATTTAAATATGGCCGTACAATATGGCCCAAATACCTCGTATATCAGATCAAGATTTGTTAACATGCGATCAAGTATTCGAATGACACCGTGCATGCACACATGATGCGATCTATTGCGGCGCGGGCGCAGCGAAATAGGAGGCATTGTACTTTGTGTGTCGCCGCGATGTTTGAGGGATTTACGGGGACAGTCCCTTAGTACTTTGAATGAAAGGGGATTTTAAAGATGAGCCGGCGGCCAACTTAAACCTTTATAAAGAGTTTGAAATAATTGGTTTTTATATGAGTTATTGGATCGCAATGTCCCCAGGCAGATAAATAAAATTAGTAAAATTATTTTCTACATGTAACAAGATTTTCTAAATCTTTACTTTTAATTTATGCAACTATTAGCATATCTCTAAATATCGTAATCTATGAAGTAAGTAATTTTATTATACAATACAAAAAGCCAAATAATTATTATAAATAGGTACGAAACCAAATCATGAATTTAATTTATTTTACTGCCTTAGTAATAAAGTTGAAACGTTAAGATATTAAGGATATGCGTTTAAGTTCAAATGCCAAGGCATAATTTTTTATATAAAAAGTATAAAAACAGCGGCTACCCACAAAATATAATGATCAATGCATTTATATAAGAAAAAAAAAGCGATTTATGCAAAGAGATTTCTAGGTATATTTTAAAGTCTAAGTGGAACTGGTGATCAGGTAACTTTTTTCATCAGCCGGAGTTGAGCGAAGAATGCGCGAGTGATCCCACGACTCCTGCCAAGGCAGAGACGGGACCGGGGTGTTTTTGGTCGGTGAAAGTCCGACATATCCCCACGGCGTACCCTCGGCGTGGGTCGAAAGCCTTAAAATTTCACCCCGAAAAAAAAATAACCTTTTTCACATTGTGAAGAAAATTTCCAATATGTTAGGTACTTGCTAATTTTACAATAATTATTGGGAAAATAATTCAGGAGTTTTTCTTATGTATACACTAGACTATTACTTTTGCGTCTGCAATAAATGAATTAGGCATTACTGTGTTTCCTGAGGTTCATAAAAACATTAGTTGTGAAGTGGTATGAAGTAAATTATGATTATTGAACAATGGAGTCGCACGTGATTCAGGAGTTGGTTTGGTTTTTATGGCCAAGTAATCTTTAAGGTGTCTTTATTAATGACTGGTAATTACACTTAATGACGACTCATTTAATTACTTCGTCCTTTTAATGTCACGTCTCAAATATGTTAGCAATGCGTGCAGTCATTACTTTTTAATTTCTGTTCTGAGATTTAATACATAAAACTTTTTATGAGTTTTAACGATAATTCATAATATACGTATTTATATTAAATATTAACTTACCTAGGTTTCTTATTTATATTTATTAGATAGATTTAGATGATACGTAATTATTTTAGTTTTTTTTTTATGAAAAAAGACCTTGGCACATTTTTTTGTGCCAAATTACAATAAGTCACCAAAAATATAAGCTACACATATATCTGCATATTTAAAGACCGACAATCAATATTATATGTAAGTAATTACAAAAGAAATAAGTTCTCGGCTTCAAGTTAGTAGGTACTTCTCATATATATATTGACGACCGAACGCCAGTACAGTAAGAAGGTCGAAATGATTGCTCTCAGCAAAAAGTGTAGGCTCGAGCAGTAAATATGCCCAAAACCGTTGCAACCGAACCGTACAGTAGGCCCAGTTTTTTAATCCCTAGTTAACTCAACCAATGGTTAAATATGCTAACTAAAGGTTTCAAATTTCGGTAAAACACTTGTTGTCTATAAAAGGGTCAGGGCCGTGAGGTTTATAGTAAAGAAAATTAAAAAAATACATACCGCGGGCGGAGTCGCGGGAAACAGCTAGTTACCTATATAACCATTAGTTATAATAAAAAAATATGAATTATAACATGTTTTACCGAAGTCTGAAACCATTAGTTAGAATATTTAACCATTGGTTGAGTTAACTAGGGATAAAAAAACTGGGCCTAAGATTAACAGGAGATTAACCCGAGAATACCAGACGTGCGCAATAAAGATTGTATTTTAATATTATTGAATACACTTAGCTACTTGAATGTTTTTGTATCTTGTTTACATATTTAATCAATCTTATATTTTTAACCCGGCTGCGACGTATCAAAAGGGAAAAGATTTCTCAGAAAATAAATGCCATAGACTTAAGAAACAGTCATGCTAGTACCTAATTAATTGTATGGGTCCTCTTACTTTGGTACTGGGCTCAATATATACAAGACGAGGAAAAAAAAATGGGAAGCTAAATTCGGTGTGACTAGAAGCAGGACCCAACTATTATGAAATTCTATGAGACAGCAAATTGTGGTAAAATGATAAAAAAATATAAATAGCTTAAGAAACGACTAGACAGAAGAATACTTAAAAGTGTTTTAAGCTAATTCATTCTAATACAAAAAAGATAAAAAGCGAATAAAAATATTAGTTTAACACAAATTTTAATGCAAAATACAGTTCTAGTATCCAAATATGGTATGTTGAAAATCATTAATCTTGCCAAAAATGGTGTTTACAGAAGCACAGGTTGTCTTGCGTCATTGAAGAAGTATTCTAGAGGTTTGTCCAGTGATTCATTGTAGGTACAAATGTTGACCTTGACCTCTGACTGAAGAACAGCGGAATAAAAACAGGCGGAACTGGTTATTTATTGATGTGTTTGACATTAATAATGAACATTATTATCAGAATGCAAATAATTTGCTTTTTTTTTTCAGAATTCTCATTTTAGTTGGTGTTAGTAAAACGAACTGAATTACCTACGAAATAGTTTTATTGAACTTATTTATTTGCTGTTTTTTTATTCGTAAAGAATGGCTATTTTGGTATTTTTACTAAATGTCAAAGAAACAAGTAAAAGTTTAATTGCATTGCAACATGACTGAATTAATTCTCTGTATGGAGCAGTTAAAATGCGCTTTGATAGTCATGATTTTCTAATAATCTACATGTTTTTTATATCGTTTAAACGTGTAGCCTCATGCCGTGAAAAGGAGATTAGTTAGTCAGCAAGTTTGCAACAAGAATAATTGTACACGATTATTTGCATATCATTGTTCTTGAATATCGCCTCTAATGTTACTATCCTAATATTAATGCAAATGTATTGGATATCAGTTTAGGCTATACCAAATTGGTTGTTTAGTTGTAAATAAACAATTTTCCTTACAAACTCGTCACATTTTGGAACAGATCCTAATATGCGTAAAACCATTGTCACCTTACGAATGGGACACTTTCTACGGTTACACACCGTGCTGAGATAACGGCGAAATTGTCTCGCTGAATACAATAGTCGGACAAACCCTTATTACTAGAAGGATAAGGTTCAAGTTCGCTTTGAAAGGGCACTTTAGGTCATTGTAAGACAAAGGGCTAACAAGAGAAATCGGCCGGTTTGGCCTTATTCGTAGATTTATGTAATAGAGTTTATTAGTAGGGAGTTATGGTACCGGATTGGTTTATGAAATACTAACAACCCACCCCGGCGCGGGCAAGTGCTGACCGATACGACCGATTTACACAGATACACTACGCAAACACTCTTAGGGTATTGATTGTAACTAGTGGTAGTTTAATGTCTTTATTTGTTGTATTTTCTAGAATGCATGGCAAACAGACCACCACAGATACGAATTCGCGAGTCCAATAGTGTCTGTGCAAGATCTTTTTCCATTTGTATAATAATACCTATAAACGTCCCACTGCTGGGCACAGGCCTCTTCCCATATAGAGAAGGAATGAGCATTGATCACCACGCTTGCTCATTGCGGGTTGGCGGTTTCAGATTCCAATTTTTGGAATCCAGATTTCCTCACGATGTTTTCCTTCACCGTTTGTCAATAATGTGAAATTAAGAAAGTACATATACCTATAACTTTGAAAAAGTCACATTGGTAGGTACTTGCCTATGTTCGAACCTGCAACCATGTGCATGCGAATCCGTTCATTGAACCGCTAGGCCACCACGTCACGTGAGTTGCCTGCCATAAAAATTGGAATATTTTCTCTATCTTAAATATTTTTAGTGATATTTTTATCGTCATAGGTTTACCGAATTACATAGCGCACTTCAGGACTTCTAAGGTAGAATCCCAGCCAGGCAAGATTTAAACAATAGGACGCAATACGCTTAGCCATGGATCTTCCAGTACAAGATACTGAGATGAGATATCATTCATCGATGGTTGATAACAGCGCTATCGGTGATAAGGATGAGAGGAGTGATAAACAACTGACAAGTTCTAGACAATGGGACGCGAGATATAAATACTTTAGGTATAAACGTGTCTTGTTTTATTAAAAGATTGTTTTTTTACCAGAGTGATAGTTATTGTTAGATAGCATAATTGACGGGCCTGTTGGAATAGTGGTAAACGCCAATATATTTTGGAAAAGAGCTAGACGGAATGATAAAATATTGTATCGATTGAGGTTTTAATTGACAAATCTAATAAGGAAGTAGTAAATACAAAGTCTTGCCACACAGTAAGGGGCGCAATTTACAAAACAAAAATAAGAAAGGAATATATTATTATAACAATTACAATAACTAATATATTATACGTTGGCGAGAAGATCTGGACAATTTCCTCGCCGATTGGCCACAGCACGTTTCCGACAGGGAAGGATGGAAGAATATGGGGGAGGCCTTTGCCCAGCAGTGGGACAGCACGGGATAACAAAAGGACGTTAATTCCGACGTTTCTAAATTTGGTAATTTGTAATCGCATTTTTCCGCAATGCCAAATGTTTTGACAGACGAAGAAGACGAAGAAAATTAGAATCATGTTTGCGCCTACGGAACTACTGGGTTATAAAATGACAATGAATACCTTATTGTATAGTTGATATAGACAGAAAACATATTTATTTTCGTTTTCTGCTACCAATGCTTTTAGTAATTAACCGGACGGTAAAGTCGATCGTAGGTACAAGATAAAAATGTAAAAATAAACAGAAAGAACGTTCGGTTCTGTGATTAAAACCAATAAAATGCGACAGACATTACTACTTTATTCGCTATTATCCAGATCGTCATCGTATAACCTGGTATCAAGTACTTTGACTTTATCATTCTGATTGGCTATTATAAATATTTCAACAGTAGACTTTTAAAATCTTGATGAGTATTATTATAGTAGTATGTATAATGCTTGTTCAGCTTGTTCCAAGTCTGGATGTTCTTTGTGCATGTGATTTGAATGTTTGTGAAACCCCCACGACACAAGGGTTAAATTCCTTAGTGCGGGCGTCGTTTTCAAAAGAAAAAATAAAAATATGATACAATTTATGAGTTTACTTCTTATATTGTTATATTTTAAAAAAGCTGATTATCTGTAAAGGGACAAAATAGGCTTGTATTAAAAACACAATATTATTATTGTGTTATTTCATGTAATGTCACAATACGACATTTAATTTTACGCACAACCAACATTACTTTACTCCACCCCGTTCATGAGTAGGGTTGTCAGAATCTGAACACAATTTTCTTGTAGGTAATAAAGCTGAGTATTCTTTGCAACATAAAATTATACAGCTACTGAAACAGATATGTCGAAACTTTTTATTTAACGATCACATTTTGTTTTTTCAATGATTGGATACCTAATCAGCGCTGTGAGGGTTCGTGCTCGTCCCGGTACAGCATTAGCTGAACCATCTCCTTGTGCTACTGTTTAACTTTCTTTTTTTAAGACTGCTGTTATTGTGTACTGTTATTTTTTGGTAGCAATAGATGTTTTTTTATTATTTTTTTTAGAGGATAGTTATAGCAAAAAAAGTTTCATGAGAGTCTTACAGCTGTTAGATTATGTATTATTTAACGCATTGTGACTATGATTTCTGACTATCTTTTTTGTAAAAAGGACAACAAATGTCTGAATGAAAATGCTTCTCAAAGCGCCTTTTAACAGCATGATACAAAACAAGACTACAAAAAAAAAATCAAATAGAAGGCCCAGTTAATTTGCTACTGTGCCAGCCCTGTACGCAGTGATTACTGTGCGTTGCAATTCGCTGATCAATTAATAATGGTTGGCATTTAAAAGAATCTCGGCGTTGCAGGAAGCAGCGAGGCCGACTGCTGGCATTCAGGTATCCCTTCGCTAGGGATACGGAACTTGTAGCTTCCATAAGGGATGGATAGTTAACTTTACGATTATTTCACATTGTTGGCACTTTCCATAAGGCAATATCCAGTATTTAGGACATTGGTGAACTCCTAAAGGGTTTCTTAATAGAATTTAGAAGCTGTTTGAAAACATTTAAGATTTTTATGAGGTTTTCCAGTCTCTCCAATGGTGCATTACCGAGTTGATGGGTGGCGCAGGTCAAGTAGTCAGTTGTACCGTGTTTAAATATGGTATTCAGCTGAAAGCGGTGTGACTGGAATCCAACCCTAACATAGCTCAAATATGGGCTAGACTGAAAAAGTTTTCGCGATGGTATTTAAATGACCCATTCTCCAAATTTAGTGGTTAAAATGCTTAGTACCGCTGCTAGAACTAAGATTTAGTTACGAATTAAACCAAACTATTAACTAATTTGTGCAGAACTGTATTTACCAATCGCAAGTACAAAAACTAGTTAATAAGAAAAGTTAAGTGTTCAATTTAAAGCAACAATACCATGGTTAATCGATCTCCAAACATTATGTAAAGTTAGAGCGAGACAGGATAGCTGTACGTGTGGCCGTCGCAAAAAATGCGGTAACGGTGCGCTTGCGCATCCGACCGATAAAGCGACGTGATTGTAGACTGTGGTCAGTGACGGTAAGTAGGCAGTTTTGGGGTATCGACAAGGTTTTTAGGTTGTACTATAATGTACTAAGTATTCAATATTTTTTTTTATCATATTTTATAACTAGCTTCTGCCCGCGACTTCGTACGCGGATCCTGTTGCTTATGCCAGCGACAACAGGGTCGTCAAAATAAAAGATCTGAAACGTCTGATGTCAAATTCTAAGAGCCCGGGGACGGGAAAACAACGTGATGCGCGAGACGATTCGAGACCCTCCAGATCTTTCATTTTTGTAAGATAGCAGGAAATGCCCATCAGATCTTTTGCTCACGATCAGCTGTCAGTCGCGCATCATATTCTTCACTGGTCTCTAGAGACCTGGATGTAGATGCGTAAATGCGATGAGAATGCAGGCGTGCTTCGCGATCCGAAGAGATTTCCACGGAGCGAGTTGCAGCCTGATCTTCCCGAACAGCATCAAGTCTCTCTCGACGCCCTTCGTTAGATTCTTGGGATCTTATGATCCTCAATCTTTTAGCTCCTTTGGAACAGAGGGAAAGATTTGACCTCTTTCATCATGGTTATAGTTTTATTGTGAAGATACCTGATTTATTAAAATCTAAGTGACTGCAAAGTAAATTAAACGCTCAAATAACATAAGCCCGAAGGCATATATATTCGATAAAAAAAATGAAAAAAAAAATTGGGAGTTTTGGCCAGTTGAGTCGAATTATAAATGATATACCATCGTCATCGAAAATCAGTCCTAAAGGTTATGTTATTTTATAATTATACAGTGAAATTAATGATAGCTTTGATTTCCAAGTCAGATGTTTCAAATCTTCGATTTTTATAAGTCAACAGGGAATGCCCATCAGACCGAACCACTTTTGCTAAGACGTCATTTCTATATGTGTTATGGTGTAGCCGGGCTCTTGGAGTTCCACAACAGGTGTTCCAGATATTCAATTTTTATACGTCAACAGAGAGTGCTCATCAGGCTGAACAACTCTTGCTAAGACGTCATTCCTATATGTGCTATGGTGTAGCCGGGCTCTTGGAGTTCCACAACAGGTGTTCCAGATATTCAATTTTTATACGTCAACAGAGAGTGCTCATCAGACCGAACCACTTTTGCTAAGACGTCATTTCTATATGTGTTATGGTGTAGCCGGGCTCTTAGAGTTCCACAACAGGTGTTCCAGATATTCAATTTTTATACGTCAACAGAGAGTGCTCATCAGGCTGAACAACTCTTGCTAAGACGTCTTTCCTATATGTGCTATGGTGTAGCCGGGCTCTTGGAGTTCCACAACAGGTGTTCCAGATATTCAATTTTTATACGTCAACAGAGAGTGCTCATCAGGCTGAACAACTCTTGCTAAGACGTCATTCCTATATGTGCTATGGTGTAGCCGGGCTCTTGGAGTTCCACAACAGGTGTTCCAGATCTTCAATTTTTATACGTCAACAGAGAGTGCTCATCAAGCTGAACAACTCTTGCTAAGACGTCATTCCTAAATGTGTTATGGTGTAGCCGGGCTCTTGGAGTTCCTCAACAGGTGTTCCAGATCTTCAATTTTTATACGTCAACAGAGAGTGCTCATCAAGCTGAACAACTCTTGCTAAGACGTCATTCCTATATGTGCTATGGTGTAGCCGGGCTCTTGGAGTTCCACAACAGGTGTTCCAGATCTTCAATTTTTATACGTCAACAGAGAGTGCTCATCAAGCTGAACAACTCTTGCTAAGACGTCATTCCTAAATGTGTTATGGTGTAGCCGGGCTCTTGGAGTTCCTCAACAGGTGTTCCAGATCTTCAATTTTTATACGTCAACAGAGAGTGCTCATCAAGCTGAACAACTCTTGCTAAGACGTCATTCCTAAATGTGTTATGGTGTAGCCGGGCTCTTGGAGTTCCTCAACAGGTGTTCCAGATCTTCAATTTTTATACGTCAACAGAGAGTGCTCATCAGGCTGAACAACTCTGCTGAGACGTCATTCCTATATGTGTTATGGTGTAGCCGGGCTCTTGGAGTTCCACAACAGGTGTTCCAGATCTTCAATTTTTATACGTCAACTGAGAGTGCGCATCAGGCTGAACAACTCTGCTGAGACGTCATTCCTATATGTGTTATGGTGTAGCTGGGCTCTTGGAGTTCCACATTAGGTGTTCCAGATCTTCAAATTTATTCTCTCAGCAGAAAATGCTCATCACGTGGAACAATTTTTGCTATGGTACCATTTTTGTATCTCTTATAGTTTAGCTGGTCTGTTGCGGTTCTGCATCAGGTGTTCAAATTTCCAAGATAAATTATAGCCTATATGTTGCCCAGACTTAATACCTATACAACAAAAAAATAATCATTCAAATCCGTCCAGTAGTTCCGAAGATTAGCGTGTACAAACAAACAGACAAACAGACAAACAGACAAACAGACATACAGACAAACAGACAAACAGACAGATTTTTTTTTTTGGATTCGTGCTCCATAACTGTTTGTAAACCCCCCTCAATTATTTTTTTTTTAATATATTCAATGTACAGACACAGTTTTCTTACTGTTTTATTATATGTATATAGATAGATAATCAAGGAGTTATGTTGCGATGAATGGGCTTAGAATGTCAGGTTCTGCTTTATGTATTTAATAATGTTTAAGTAACCATGAAATACAAAAATTAACTGTCGTTTGAAATAAAGGTTAAAAGTAGTATCACTAAAGTGCGTATAAACCTTAATCTTTTGGCTTTATTCTAAACAATTATTTAACTTAAGAAATTGTGGGCAAAGAATGCTTACATTCTTTGTCCACGTGCTTGTGAACGTTTGCATAACTAATTAGCCGTCTAATGTAATGGCAGAACACACATTCTAGTTAAACAAAAAGGAAAAATTTACACATTCATCTTAAGACTTCATAAAATTCCTAATAATTAAAAAAAATCCTTCTACTAAAGCCAATTCTCATACCTCATAATGCATGTCAAGTTTAAAAGCGTGTATTCATTAAAACTTAACATTAAATTAAGGATTTTTGAACCTTCATATAAAGTTAAAACGACGGAAATGTTCCCTCAATTTATGCGATCGTAATTATGGTAATATCCAAAAGTATTTGGGGCCGGAGTTAAAATTCATAGCACTCGCTTCTTCACTTCATCATGCGAGTGGCCGCGGAATTGTGTAATGGTGAAAAACGAGTCGGGAACAAATTTTTCAGACTATAAAGTACATATGTCAAAATAATGGGATGGGAATGTCTGACGCTAAATTGAAATTATTTAGTTATATTTAAGTATACAATAGCCTTATTTATATGTGTAATTTCTGAGTCTACAGAATTTTAGCCCATCTTTACAGATGGTAAAACTGAGTATACCATTTAAGCCGGTCTAATATTTTCATATTAAAAAAAATTACTAATATTTTCTGCTAAAGAGCTGATGTATTTATTTGATGTTAATGTAATAAAAATTACACTTCGCTTGATATCACAGCAGCAGATGCAGGATTGAAAAGCTATCACGCACCAAGTAGGTAAAATTCGATAACTGTTTAAAAACAAATGAACGATTTAGGTAAACTACAAACTAACAATTCAGACATTCAAGGTATTTTCTGTACGTGCGATAATTTGCAAATTTGTACACGTAACGAGTGGGAATGTGCGTAATTTTATTAATTAATTGTTAAATAATACAGTGAGAGTGATACGCATGGTAATTTCACTACCTGATTGCGTAACTTACGCTCGATTACATGTATTGTATACGTTACCGTCAGTTGAGATAATAAGGATTTGTTTATAATTACTAACACAATTAAAATAATAATTTATTGATTCCTTTGTTTTGGTATAACAATAGCATAGTGGGTACTGTAGTTCATTGTTTAAAGCTGAGTTTTATTTAATTTTGTGTAGTTTTGTGCTATCTTATACCCATATATTTCTATTAATTACACTAGATAGAGAAGCAATCTCAAGTTATTTAGTGAAAGTGCTGAATAACAAAAAATACTTATAAAGTAGATACATTAAAATATGTCGGAAGAAAGTTTCATAGTACGGTTTTTTTTTTATACAGCGTGTAACAAAAACCCTGTCCGATCCCTGAGGGTATTATTCGGTATCGTACTACGAACACATATATGTAACTATTAAATGGATTGGAGATTATAATTTTTCCCCAGTCAAAATATTTAAATACAAATAAAAACTGATCCAAGCCAACAGCTGAACAACTGACCGCTCCTCAAAGGTCACGTACTTAATACCTACAGTTTGGTGTCAAAGAAGCCGGCTATGCGAGACGGTTCATGAACTACCACGAATACGCCTTTATTGAATCTGACAGGGGTTTTGTTACATGTTGTATAGACATGTATTAAGGAAATGAGAATGTATCTGTCTGTATATCAAAGTGCCTATGAAGTATGTTACGTAGTTAACATCATCCGCAATTATTTTACAACTTACCCTGATTGTTTGTGGTAGGCACATAATCACGCCAACGTTTCAAGATACATAAAACAGAATAAACTATTTATTAAAAAAAAACTATTTTTCGCGTAGAAATAACAATTTGCATATGCAACGTGTTACCAAATACCCCATCAAATATATAGAATAGATCAATAGAATATACTTTATTGTACACCAACATTTTAGACAAATTAATTAAACAAAGAAAAAAACAAATCTCATAAATAGAATTAAATTATCAAAGCCAAAAAAAATGTCAACCCTAGTAAGCTGTCATGTCAGTGAACCAGATAATTTAACAGAAAGGCCTACGTGCTTATTTTACCTAATAATTGACTACTTTAATAGGTTTTTCTATTTTTAATTCATAAATGAATTTTCGGTTTTACGGGCAGTATTGTAACACCATGTACAGAAGAGGAACAAATGGAAAAAAGATTAGGCGATGAACGGACACTATTAGACAAATTCGAAACACACCATAGAAATAAATCTTACTGCCGAAACCGAGCCATCATTATGCAAATAAAATGTATTTAATTAATACAAAGCATTAGTTAATTTATTCAGCTGTAACGATAAGTTCGCTTGAACCTAATAAAGTGGATTTTTATGTGTCTAATAAAGATTCTCTTTCAATGCTTTATTAGCATACCTTCACAATAATATTGTTCAGAAACAAATAGGTAATCAACTTTACAATAGCTTTAGATGTCAAGAAATAGAATCAAGATTTATGATTGGTCAACACTAAATACAAGTTTAATTACAAATGAGCTGGCAACACAAACATCCATCTCATTACCACCAGCCACCGCCCTACCAACATTCCTTGCAAAACAAACAAGTCGAGTATCCACCTTAAATGGTGTTGCCACATGTCCTCTCGTCCGGTGTAATACTTGATCTATTCTGGAACAATTTTGTTGAACGATATTGACAAGTAATTGGTGTTTCTTTTTTGTTTTAAATCTAGATTGCAGGTGGAGTGGATTCCTGGTAAGATGGAGGCATGAAGTATTTTTAGACGCATTGTTATACCTGGAGTAGTTTAAAAAAAATCCGATAAAGGAAAAGTTCAAAAGGATGATAATATGGAACTCTTTGGACTGTATTCAGAGATAGTTTTAGATACCTAAACGTGTAAAGATGTTCTGCAAATCTCACATAGCACCTACAGTTGTACCTATTGCTAAAAGAGATCAGCATAGAATTACATACACATTACATCCTTCATTTCTAACTAGTATCTGTATACTAGTTAGAGACAGCAGGATTATGCTCAAGAATCCTAATATTCCAGTTTCCATATTAACTCAACGTCGTCTATCTCACGTATTGATCGAGTAAATGCAATCTGAAGGCACCATAAGACACATGTCTGTCGAAACTAGAGCCTCGACAGATGGCCGAGGTTGTATAACCAGTGAGATTGTAAAACTGTAACTTTACGCGAACAAGCCGACCGTGGAGGAATGAGGAAAGATTACTGATTTTTAGGTGTCAAGTTACCTTTGTGATAGTTGCTAGTTTACTTCAAGGAGGCGGGAATTCACAGGCCAAGTATTTATACGAACGCAAGATTAAAGCGACTTGTAGAAGTTATTAATTTCGCCACAAGACATAATTATGAAACATAGGCATAAGATGTTGTGTTATCCAGCACTCATTATTTAGGATAGAATAATTACTATTACATTAAGATTCTAATTTTGGTATCAAAGTGAGCCAACACGAGTGTATGTTGTCATTTAGCAAACCTATTGCTACTAATTGACTCTCTCTCTCTCTCTCTCTATCTATTACATCTTCGTCACCAAGCTCGCACTCTTTTATTTCCCTAAGCAAAACAGCTCATTAATAATTGACAACACAAATAAAATGAAAATAACCTTAACTTTTAATCGAATATTCAAACTATGTCCAACTAAGTACGTAATTTCAACTTTTGCATGTATTAATATATTTTGTTCCAGTCTAGATATTTTAGCGGAAGAAATGAGATTCGTTTCAATGATGAAACTAACGGACATGAAAAGCCAAAGTTTGCAAAGTGAAATTAACAAACACAAATTACAATAATAATAAAAGCATTACTAAGACTGAGACATGTTGTCTCGATCTTAAAACTTAAGAAGTAAATAACAGTACAATGTATTAAAAAGTTATAGAGATACGATCAAACAGATAGCAATCGAAACAGAATCAAATACAGCAGAGTTGTTGGGACCAGACATCAAACCTATCATTTGGTGAGTCCAAACGAAAAAACGTTTGCAAAAACGAACACAACACATGGCCTGAACGACCTTTGAAATTCCATCGATGTTGTAGCTTCAAAGGAAAGTGCACTCCAAAGTACTATTGATAAAGTTGAAGTTAGTGTGAAAGATGGATTGTGTAATGACGTTATGGGTGTGGTAAGGAAGAAAGGTAATACAAAAAGAGGAACAGAATTGTGAAGCGGTACCCCAACGACCTTGGGTTACTGTAGGCCGTGTATCGGCTGTTGCTCTGCCGGGTTCAGAGCCGGTTGTGTTTTTGTGGAACCACTTTTGGGTCGTTGATGGATGGGGTTTTGGGGCTCCGTTTGAAGTGGCATTATGTTTTATGTTAGGATACGTTTCGTCTATACTATAGCGAATGTGGAATTTCTTCGCATGCTTTTTATGACCATTTAATATTTTTTCCTTATATGTTTGTATATCTCTTTTTATGGGCTTTATGGATATTATATTTTCTTAGAAACTTTATTAAGTAAAAGCGCGGAACGAAACGATACTACAAAGAAGCCGAGTCTTTAAACTGCTTAAAATATACTAGGAAACATGTTTAAGGTTTTTTATACTATCTCAGAGATTCATAGGCATCATTACATACATCGTTCTGTATATTAAAGGTGTAAGCTTACACCTATAAAATTTTATATTCATCAACTGTCCAGATAATCTATGCTGGAACCTTACGGTATGATAAAACTATTTGTATCGCTCGAAGCTTGGCTTCAGCTTACGGTGCATATTCAGACCGTTGTACAATTTATGTTAGCACTACTCATGCTGTTACCGTTTGGAGGTCTACTTACCTTCTTAGTGATAATGCATGAGCTTATATGCATCTGCTTTCTTTTAAACTGTTTCTACTGATTTACATTGATGACTAGGTTTTAAGCTAATGGCTTCGTAGGGGCATGTTGAAAGTGAAGCTATTAAATATCATAAGGTAGCTTATGCTTACAAAGTATGTAATCTTTGTGCATACATTAATGATTTGACATTACATCTTATTTTTATCGTGTGGTATGATTTTATTGTATGGTTCTCCATCTGTTATATCGTATTAAAAATATGTTGTCAATCAATAAACTACATATCTATTTACTAATCATTTTGAAGTACTCAGAACTCTGAGTAGAGAACTACTAAAAACTCTCCTGATGTCTTAAAAGTACCTTTTTATTATATTATAATATATTTTGTTTTCTTTAAAATCAGATAAAAGTTAAGAAATCAATCGATAAGTTTAACTCAAAACTTTCGTTTTTCACCAGTTCGAGTCGACATACTTACGCGCCGCCCTGTACCACACCTCGTGTGTCCGTCGCATCTATGCAATTATTAACTTTTACTTTCTTCGGAGATTTTTGAGACTGATGCAAATGTTGTAGAAAGTTCCGGGACGGTAGGCGGAGAAATTTTGTTCTTAACTTAATAAAAATGTCTAATGTTACTCTTGAGTGTTTTCTTATTTTATGCGTGTCATAACTATCCGGATTTAAACCACAGCAACCATGTTCACGAAATTTCCATCTTTTGAGGAAATGAGGGATATTTAAGGATTTCGTTCTTGTGATTTACATTGTTACAAGCTTAAGTTTATCTTGAACAATAATAAATTATATCGACTAAACTACAGACCTTGACCTAAGATCTGAGAAAGTTAAGGTCACAAGATATTTATTGGATGCGCCGGTGTCAAATTTGACACGACACTTCGTGAACACTGACAAATACATTTTTTAATTTTGAATGGCGGCTAATACGTCTTTTATGGCTTTAAATTACATATCATCATAATAATATTATGTACATCATATAATGTACATAATATTATTATAATTTATGACTGCAACATAAAAGGCTTGCAAACTGCACTAAGCAGAGAATAAAATACGGAATTGATCTTTCATAAGCGTTTGATGAAGGTCAAATCAATTCAAAATTAATTATTACTACACGTGCACCACTGTCCATTATTTTACTCCCTACCGAATACATAATCTTGAATAATGATTGTTCTAAATCCCCTCTTAGTACAGTTATTTCTTCAGGTCAATATCATAGCGATCGTTCACCAAATTTATATAATTACACAATTAGAGCGCAAACGCTGCCGCTGTAATGTAACTGTTGTAATTCTGATCGCGGCTTCTGTATAATTTAGAATTAAATTACATTAAAACATGCATCACAATCATGTGCGAGGTTAATGACTGAGTTTAGATTATAACGTAATTGGTTGAAAGATTGATTACCTACCGATTGTAATAATTGTCTTAAAAACTGACTTTCAAATCTAGTGCGATTTAGGTTAAATTTTAAGTGATTCCTAGTCAATAGAACATAAGTTAAATCTGTTGAAACTACAGATTCCAATAAAGATGGGAAGAACAAGTGATGACAAAAAGTGAAAAAGGCCGGTAAAGTAAGGCATTTGAAGTGGATAGTCAAAAGGATAAAACAAGTGTTACCACATGCTCCCCTTAAGCAAGATGTGTCTCATTCTATGTGACAAGCGTTTTTCATTCGTAATTTTGGAAGTTCTTAGTCCCTGAATTCCAAAACTGTGCCTGATAAAGGTTAATAATGTTGACCTTTTATCCATTGTACTAAGACAATATGGTGCAATGTGGGTGTGAAATCAAGACTCATACACCAATCTGCTCTTAAACCAAAAGCCATATATTTCCAACTTCAACAAAACCATTATTCGTCAATCTACAACAGATCAGAAAGTCACAGTAGTGGCAAACAAACGCTTAATAGTTGATAATTTAATAGAAATTCAACAAACAACGATAAGGCACGCTAACATTTTTACTGCATTCGCAGAAACGATGGACGTGATAACTGAGACCTTTAACATTACGCTGTAGGGACAGACTAGAAGGTACACTTGATATTAAAAAAAAAAAACGATGATACACCTGCTGTATTAGACAGCACAAGGTTGGTAAATACTTTTATTTATACCTAATATTTGATCATTGAACATTAGCGAAAAGATCTTGTTAAGTTGATCAGCATGCCATAGAGATATTGGATTTTGATTATTGTTGAATTATAATCCGACCAAATGTTCCTTGTTGTTTAATTAAAGTGTGATCTACTTTAAAACTATATGATAAGTATTTCCAGCAATCTAACGCTCCTAGGATTGAGTAACTGTATTTCTGTATGTACTCGTATCAAAATGAACCTTTTGTTACCTCGTACAACAGGTCCCAATTTAGACCCAACCAGTAGCAGTATCTCACACCATACGAGCAGTAAATATCAACAGACAATGCTCTTTAATGAAGTGAAATGTCTTAAACATGTCACATTAGCCGTATCGGTAGTTTGAGTGAAACCTATGGCCCGTGTAACGTTTAAGAAAGCGGCCCAACCTAAGAAATACTGCTAAAGCACTAAAAAGGTCTATCTAAGTTTACGATTGATAAGTTCAAAGAACAATAGCTCGGCTGAAAAGGTAAATTACACTGCAGACTTCCGCTTAGAGGCGAAGTAACTCAAGAAGATAAATGTGTTAAATAGAACTTCAACATTTCACCAACATAAATATTCCACACATACAAAGATAAATATTCCTTCAGAGAAATCCTTGCAGATTGACTCAATAAAACCCAATGTGGTTTTAGAGGTCATAAAGAAATTAATTTTATTTGTATAATAACAAATACAGGTAATACGTAGGCGGATATTCGTCACAGTCAATTCTTATGGAAGTAAGCAGTCCCACAAATGGAACAAGGCGTTTATACAAATTACCTTTACCAGGAAATTGAAAGCGTTGCGCTCCATATCTTAATAAAATACAAAGCAAAGATATCTTTTTCTAGAAATCGGACATTGTTTTGAATAGAATAAATTTTATTTTCCAATTTAGGCGATAGAAAACCATGCATCGATCAAAATGCACAACATTTACTATATTAACTTAAGGTTGAAAGATTGCAAAATCCTAAGGCTGATACGCCAGGTTATCGGAGTCACCAGACTTATCCGTCCCATCTAATCGCGGAACCCGCACAGAATGATAAACAGTTGACACACAACCCACAAAACATGTCTCGTTACATTTTAAATTGACAAAACACGAGAATTTCAAAAAAATCTAGTTTCTATTTCATGACCAAGATATTATCGTTGTATAAAGGGTTTGAGACCATTTTGTAACTGCTTGTCTCCTGGCATCTTATGTTGCGTCAGTTTGTACAGAATCGTAGCCTGAATACTAAGCGAAGCCTCTGCTATTGTTGAATATTTCATACGGAGCTTTTGTAAGTGATGAGAATTATGCAACAGAATTAAAGAGATCATTTCGTTGTATCAAAATAATAATCGCTTCTATGACGCCAATCGTAATTAGAAACGATGTAATTATCAAGGTTTCTCAATGCTCAATTCTAGTAGCAATTAGATTTGAAATAAAACAAATATTACTTAATGATTAAATGGTAATTAGAAATAGATTGATTTTTAACAATCTTATATAATTGAAGACACAATAACCGCGAGGTTATCGGTGCTACAAAGAAACAAATTACTCTTCATCAGACAGAAATATAATTTATGTCAATTTTATCGGTTTTGAACTGACACGTTTTTTTTATATCTAATGTTTGACGCTCATCCCAAAACAACAAGGAAAGTGACGAATTTTAATATTGAAAAACGTAATTAAAGAACGCCAATCAAGATTGCAAAATAGTCAATTAACTATGAAATTGCGAAGTTGAAATACCGGATGAAGGCTGAACACCGTCAGAAGCAATGGTGTGAAATAATCATATCGTCGACGGAGCCATGGAATCGTAACTGGCACAGTTTTACCATTATGGCAGCATTTTGTAACGGACCGTCCGATTTTTTTGTCAGATTAGAATAGTATACACAAAGTATCGCTATCTTGGCCCGTCAGCTGCAAAACGATGCTAGATACAGCAAAAACCGGTTTCAAGGAAAATTACTGTTGCTCAAAACCTGATGAAAAGTTGCTACCATCATTAAACATTCGTATCGGAAGGCATAATGTAATTCAATTCAACTCGCTTACGTAAATGCAGCCGATGGACAATACATCAAATGAAATCAATAGAATAGATCGAATATTTGACAATACGAATCTATCAATGATAGTAGACAAAAAACTTGTTTAGAATAGAAATGAGTGCGTAAGAAGCCATGTTACAGAGATAATAGCACTTAATAAGATCAATGAATCAACAAAAGCTACAGTAATACAGCTTCTAACGGTCAACAGTACATTTTACTAACGAAAATGTTCGGTAATTTTAAATTCATATTTGATCTACGCTAATGACGTTAAAATAACTATAGTGAATGTTAATTTTCGCCGTGTACGGTTGTATGGGTTCGTTGCCCTTTGTCGGCCATATTTGACCATAGACTATGGAGTAGTGTTGTCGGTTAACAGAGCATGACCATAAATTACAAAAGCCTCCTATTTGCTTGTTAGTCAGTTTTGTGACGCATCACCGAGTTTTTTTGCATTCATTGATTTAGTTTTTAGACATTAAAGATTGTTTGGTCGAATTTCTTTGCGCAGAAAAAAATGGAAAAAGTTGCGAATTTCAGATGTCGAAAAAAACCTTTTATCTTCATTTTATAGCCAATATAAAAGCTTTTGAATATAATGGAGATTTTGCAAACTTAGTATAAAGTCAACATGTCTACGTCATAAATCAGCTACCATGTCTTACGTATTTCTAAATAACTATTATTAGGTACAAATTATAGTAACTACCTCATTTCTTTTAGCCACACACCATAATGTAGGGGTAATGCAAAATCTACTTGTGCAGCAAACGAGAGTTGCAACCGCAGTATAGTTTTTTTTTACTTTTACTATAACTTAAGAATCAAGATCATATCTTCCTGCAATCATTTTGATTTCAATCTGACTGATAAGCAACTCACCATTTGATTATGAAATGCTGTAGCAGTTAGAGAAACCTTAGACAAATAACATAATTATAAAAATGTGTTAACTTAATGAACTTAATCGCGCTGTCAAGAAACAATAATCTCGATGATGTAACATAACGACCAAGCTAATTCGTTTTCTTTGTATTATAATTGGAAACTATTGCGAAATCATACAAATATTAGTCAATAAATATTTACCAATGTAAAGAATTCGTCTAACAACATTAAAAAACAAAAAAGTTCAAAGTCAATATGAATTAACAATGTTGTTTAAATATTGATATAAAACGATGGAGGTGATTATAAACAAGAATTCTGACATTCGACCTCCAGATAACCCAGGACGATAATGTCAAAGCAATTTCTCTGGAATTGTAACCATAGCGCATGATTAGAACCGGTCCTAAGATGAAGCCTTGGAGGACGCCCGAGGCCAATTTTATCATATCCAATAGAATTTTATGCGACTTTGATAGACAGCTTTATAGTGTTTTGAATTGTTGGTATACGATTGTTCGCGGAGTGCTTGCTTTTTTAATCCTAATGAAATCCGCTACGTCTTATTAATGCGTATTGAAATTAGATTATATTTAAAACCACTATCAACATAGTTAATTTTAGCATCTTTTGGAATTTGAAAAATAAGAACATAAGTCAATAGATTAAGTTAAAATTCTGAATTTAAATAAAATTTTGTTTTAGACACAAAAAATGTGGCGTGAATGACTGACTACATGCAAACTGTGGTTTCAGAACACTTGCAAATTGCTAATAATTCTTAATTTTACTACTACTATCAAGAACGCATTTCCCAGCAGTGTAAGCTGACAAACTGAAACAATGCGATAGTTAACGATGATGACATAATCGCAAATCACAGTTAGTCGAAGATGTTTTGATCTAAACCTCGCCCGTTGTCCTTTACGACGCGAGATGCTGTGCCAACAATAATTGCGTTAACATGACCGAATGCTATATTTAGGATCGATTAGGAACACGACCACGTATTAAGATCACGATCTAAACATTGCATCGCGTTGATAAGATCCGTTTCTATTTCTTAGTGTCTGTTTCAGCTTTACCTTTTTGATTTGTATGGGATTATAGATATTACCAATTACCATATCAAATGATTCCACTAGGTCACCGTCTGCATTGGCAACTATAAATCAAATTTAATACGTCATTGCGATACGGTCCACTTCTCTTTGATGCCATTACTGCGGTAATTCTATGAGTATTAATTTAAGATTACGAATGAACATGTTAAGTTTTGATGTACCTAGTTTATTTGTTGATTTGACTTTAACTGTAATGAATAAGAAATGTTGTAGCAACAATCTCTTAAAAAGCCAATGTATTTATTATTTTGAACTCTATTACATGTATCATTGGGTTGGAAATGTTTAGTTGTATTCTATAGCTCTTAGAATTAGCGCCTGTAGTGTTTTTATTATAATTAGCATAGGTTTAGTAAGAATAATGCAAGACCTCACCATCATAGTTTTTTGCAACAACCTTGTCAAGCTACATACGTATCCTTTCTAGTTCTCAATTTGCATACTATCTGGTATCTCACATACCTACAGTAATTACGTAGAAGAGTTGCCATACCCAAGATACCTTTAAGTCCACAAAACCTATTCTGAGATGGTAGGAAGAAATCTAAAGCCCGTCTTTACATTAACATCCTTAGATACCACTGTGTACTTCAGATACATTCATTTTAAAATTATAAGGCATATGGCAATCTTCATAAACATAGAAACACAATTTACTTGAGAATGAGCCCATACGGTTGGAATTCTGTGTTATGTATTTATTAGGAATCCACAGACATTTAATTTGCATAGACAACAAAATTCAAAAGGTCGCATTCATACAAGTCTAATGGCTTTCATATATTATAGTTCTGTATGTGTGGTGGTCGATGTATGACATATTGTTAAGTGGGCACTCGGTTCTTAAAGTACCAATATAACAGATTTATTGCCTGGTCTAGACGAAATAAAAGTATTGGCTGTATATTTTTTATTGAATGCTATGTAGTATTCTGGTTACTGGTTATTCTCAACATTTTACCTATGATGATCATGATTCATGATATACATTCCGCAGTATTACGGATGGACAACGGAGGCTTAGTCATAGGGTGCTGTTGGTATTCTTCGGGTACGGTACATACTCAACCAAATAAATGACTCTATTTAAACAATTTTGACCTATCTGCCACGACTTAGTACTTTATAAATATTTACAAGATCCAAAGATTAAGGATCCCTATAAACGTATCCAAGGTTTTATAGTCCAATCGTCCTTAAACATTGAGAACCACACAATTAATCGGCAACAAAATCATAAATGCGTTCCATTACTCGGCATACACTAAGGCTTATTACCAAGGATGTATTATGAAAGGCAGTGGGCGTTGCATTTGCTTATCTGCCCATGTACGGACCTAATACAACACCCACGGTTTATGAAATATTGCAAGTTGTTTTTCATCGGTTGAGCTAAAATTTAATGTTTGTTTGGCTCTTGTTATGTTTGAGTAATTACAAGGAATTTATTTATTAAAATTGGTTAGATTGATGGTGTATTTTAATGATTTTGAATTCCCGGATGTTATGAATTTGTTTAAAATGCATAGGTATAAAATTATATCAATAAGGAATATTTTTACTGCGAATCATGTCTTTAAAAATTTACCGAAGTCTGCGACCTAAAAATAATTATGATCTATCTATTTACATAAATTATAAAACAAAGCCCCCCCCTCCGCCGCGTCTGTCTGAACGCGATAAACTTAAAAACTACCAATCGGAGTTTTACATAAGATTTTCACTAATGGATGGAGTGAAGTCAATGCTAGAGGAAGATTTTTGTACTTATACTACTTAAGTAGTATATAATAATTTTAAATATATATTTTAGATTTAAATATTTTATATTTTTACTAGTTTTAAGTTTATTGTTATTATTATTGTGTCATTGTACCTATGGGTTTAATAATTGCCTGAAATAAACGATATTTAATTTAATTTTAATTTAATATAATAGTGTAATATAATACAAAATTAATTTTCATCTGCTGTTTCAGTACATTCTGAGTCACTACAACAAAACCGTTACATCGATACAAAAACAAAGATAGCATGCGTAGGAAGTGAAACTTATCCTATATGGAGATATGCGAGATAAATAATCATAAAACACACGACTCAAAATACACTAACATACTAATACAGCAATTTGGCTTAAATGCTGGTGGAAGCTTAAGTATAGTTACAACTGGACATGTGTTTATAGAATTCTGTTTTATCCATACAATAAGAGGAATATTTTGTGGATTAGGCACGAGTATTATGTGAAAACGGTAATCAATCAAAATATTTTTATTGCGAGTAGACCCTTTCAGGTAATTTCAAAACGTTCAATGAATCTAGTTGCTCGGTTCCAAATTGTCATTCCTTTGGAGAAGAATCCGGCAAGAAACTCCATAGGTTACTCTTTTAAAAATGGTAATATACAATGATTTAAAATACATTACTTATAAAACATGCAATAACAACGTAAGATAGCAAAAGCATAAGATTAATGCATTAGATGACCTCAAAAGAGGAAAAAAAAAAAGAAAATACATGCATTTCACTAAACAACACAAATATAATATTATGATCACGTGGCTAGGTTATTACAAGCCTTATGGCGCTTTACTCTCTATTAAAATATTTGTCCACTTTATTTATCATCGAGCTTAACTGTTATTTTGAAATCATATGAGGATCGACAATCAACTCGACGTATCGCGGTCTGCTGGACATAGGACTCTCTCAAGTGGCAATGACGTCAGCAAATGACATCTTTTGTTTTCTCAAGGATACGCGTGAAATATGCGAATCCCAAGTCAATACTTGCGCCACAACACGTGCTCCGCCTTCTAGCTTCCTTTTTCAGGGCTTCGTGGACTACCTTTACGAAATAGTATTAAAATACAGAAAACATATACCCTTAAACAGTTTGACTTAATACTAAGCTATGACCAAATGAAACTGGAAATACCTAGACTCGTTTCGAAACGAATGCCTGCATATGTTATCAGATTGTGTAAGTTTTTTAATATTCTTTATGTTTTAATTAACGTTCGCTTAAGGATCAGAGGTTGAATATATTTGTTTAATTTGTCTATATTAAATAATGATTTGTGATAGTTAATATTTGTTGACTCAATTTTATAGTATTGTAGAAAGTGACAACGAAATATGAAACGTCATGCGCAAAAAAGATGACTTCAAACTGTTCAATCATCTAAGTGATTGTTATCACGACCTGCTCGAACTCCTAAACCTATACCAATTTTTGAGGTTGCATATAATACCAGCCTATAAATTTCCCACTGCTGGGCACAGGCCTCTTCCCATATAGGGCAGGATAAGTTTTGATCACAACGTGTGCTCATTGCGGGTTGATGTTTCCAGATTCCAATTTTAGGAATCCAGGTTTCCTCCCGTAATTTTCCTTCACGATTTGTCACTGTCTTAGAATTACAAAAGTACATATAAGTTTAGAGAACCCACATTTGGTACTTTTTGGGGTTCGAAACTGCAACCATGTGCATACGAATCCGATCATTGAACCGCTAGGCCACCACGAGCACCCGACAGACATAATATAGACAGAGGTTGCTTGAAGTTTATATACCTACTGGTTTGTAGATGATAGCGTATGTGGCCAGCGCGCTTACTCTTGACTGTTTTTGTGGAAGCGAGATGCTGCTATGTGACGTTTATTGCGCTGTCTTGCTTACACAATGGCAATAGTCCTGCTTTAAGAGTAAATGGCACAGGTCAAGGGTCATAAGCACCTCAATTTTTCTTTTCATCTACTTTCGGGCATCTACTGTCAACAATTTCTCCTAGTTATCCTGTCGTACTGTAAAATGTTATTGCTTGAGTTTTATACACAAAAAACGTTCATGCACAGCATTGCGACTGCCAACAAACATACTAAGGTTCTACTGCACACTGCTCTTGACTGTAGAAGAATTGAGTAAGATTACGGAACCTAATAATCCAGTGCCAATAGTAAACTTTCGCTTAAGTACCTATTTTCTGGCAAAATAACCTTGTACAACGGATTGCAAAAATAGGTATTTCAATAAAATTTACATACCTATGTATATTGCAAAACTGTCGCTAAAAGTTACACCATTGTCCCTCAATTAATTACGACTATTAAGTTCTACTCGCATTTAACTTTTTATGGTGTAAATTATTAATTAACCTGATATGATGACACTTCGTTCGTAACACCAATCAAAGACCCCGGAGCTTGAGAACAATAGTGATGTCATACCGGTGTAACGGCTGGTACCAGTTGAGGATGTAAGGATCCCACTGTCAGGCACCATGAAGTACCTCGAACTGGTCCTCGTTTATATTTTGAATATTCTTGAGTTTAAAATGTATAAAATGATCATTATTATACGACAATTTATGATACTCACAGGCCACAGCATGTAATTGATTGCTTATACATATGAGCTTTTTATAATCATTTATTAAATTAATTTTGTCACTTCGCTTCACTGACAGAAACATGGAAATGCTAGCTTGTTGACACGTATATATTGCAAGCTTACTTTTTCCTGTGACCTGGTTTGTGTAAGAGGTTAGTGTACTTACAATTGATATTTGTTTCATTCTCTTTAAATGTTCGGAAGCGATTCTATAAATAGTTCTACTACTCGTTGGTCCGTGTATTCGCTTAGTATACAATTTTAGACTATAGGGCATTATTATAGGGTGTTATTCAGAAAGCGAGATTTTGTTGAAACTGATTTTCGTTAAAGTATTGTTATTTGCAAGTAGGTTAAGTCGTAGTTACTAAATATCAACACTACAAAATGTTTACTTTGAGATCAAGATTAGATGTTTTTTTTTCTTTCGTTATAGTAAATTTGTCTTCGTTATGTTTAAAGCGATCGACACGTTTTTTCAGTTCGGCACTTATATTGGCCCGCTCCAAGCTCTCGACCAATCTCGTTAATTAATTAAGAAAGTATATATAACTTTGAAAAACTCCCATTGGTACTTGATTGGATTCGAACCTGCAACAAAATCCAGTCATGCAACTGCTTATTTACACCATATGGGGTGTAAATAAAATCCGACACAATTTCGTTCCTTTTCTATAGCCGGATGCGGATTCTAAAGTCCGAACAGTACATTGAAAATTAGCAATGGAACCATCCATTAAATATGCATTAGCTTGTCACACCACAAATTGATAATTCAACAAAATGTCAAGTTACACTTACGACTAGTTACGACACATCAACTCCAAGATGGACGTCGTGACCAACATGCAGAAAGTTATTTTGTAAGTGGAGACGAGAATCTGCTGAATTGTACCTTGCATGAGAGCTGCTGTTTCATACGTACATTTAACTGGAAAGAGAACTACCGGGGAAATAAATTCCAATAATTCGATATTGATTTTGTTTCAGAGAACTGTACATGGAAGAAAGGCAGTAAATAAAATGAATTCGAACAAGAAATTTAATTATTCAAAATCACACAAAAAGAAATAGTTGGCCCATGCGGGGATCGAACCTGCAATACTTGGTGGCATTGGAGCACAATGCTTATTGCAATGGTTATTAAATTTTTGGTGGTCAATTTTTTTTCTCTACGAATTTGAGAATGATATTACCAGATTCCATGACAGTTACTGATCTTTGGATAACGAGTTAATTTAATAAAAAAAATTGAAAATCAACAGTCATTTTGGCACCAGACAAATTGAATAAAATAAACACTTAAGTTTTTAAGACATATTTAGGAAATATAACTAATAAAGGAATATCAGTTTAATCTAATCTGTGAAAACATAAAGTCGTTTTTTATATTTATTAATGATCATACAATTAAAATTTATTAATTAGATTTTATACACTCTTAATACTAAACTATATTAATTAAACAAAACTAAAAAATAGCATTAAAAAACACTTCCACATCGCTGTCGACTGGAAGTGTGCCCATAAGGCTGGCAGCATTGCCAAGTTGATTGGCAATGCTTAACCGCTGACCAAGGTAAAAACCAGCCCTTGGGTCACATGAGGTGTCAACAACACGCTTGGATAAATCTTTGAAAAGAATCTGTGACATATTTTAAATCTAATTGCACTCGTAAATAAATATCAAATGTACCTATTGAGGTAGAACATGAGAGCTACATTCATGTTTACATGTAACACAGTTTCGCCGTGTGATGTAAGGATCGTGCGCTTTAAAAGAACAGTCTTATTACTCCATGTGACATAATGCAGGCGATGTTTGGCACGACGTACAAGTGAATAGCGGTTAGGAAAGAAATACTTATCATCTTAGCTTATATGCAATAATTCGTGACTGAAATTTTTTTAAAGTACGAAATAATGGTCTATTAAGATAAAGACATGATAATCTTGATATTAATATATAAACAAAAAGTTTTGAGGATGCTGTTGCATTAAGAAAAGCGACAAAATTAAACAAATCTATTGTCGTTTACAATACATGTCTCCTTAGACAAGAAACATTTCTACAATCGTAATCGCTGATCGAATCGCTCCAATGTATGAAAGTGACGACAAGTCTTAAGTCACGTGACTTATCGAAGAGAAATGTCATTTCCATACATGTTATTTCTATCATCGTTAACGTTTGTAGAAATGTACCTCGTCTAAGGGGGAAGATATGATAAATATTAGACATAATATGCAAATATATAACAAATACAAATTATATCGCTTGATTTCAAGACTTGTCCCAACAAAAACACTTCAACACAAAGTGTGAGTGAAACGTTACCTTTTGTACATGTAGCACACATACACACATCAATTGTTAATGCACGTATATAACACATATTTGTCTGTATGTGTGTCAATTACACTAAGACGTGACGAAACGTTCAGAAATAATTGAGATATCAAGATTGATGGAATCTGTTCACAAATGTCGATGTTGTGCAATCAATTTCGTTAACCGTCTGTAACTTACAGTTTAACTATCAATTTAGGCTAACGAGTATCTAACAGGGGCTTTAGAGTTCAAGTATTTAGTATCAATTATATTACTTGCACTAGAAATTTATGGTATCACCTAGTAAATGGGTCGTGGAGGTCAGAGAGGCAGTCGTATTGAAAGCCAGCTAGATACCGTTAGGTACCTACTGGAGCTGCGATGAGACTGCACAAGTTATCCCGCGACTCCAGCAAAGGCAATGATGGGACCGGGGTGTTCTTAGTCGGTGTATGTCCGACATATCCCCACGCCGTGCCCTTGGCGTAGGTCGAAGTCATAAGCTTTTCAACCCGACAAAAAAAAAATACCGTTAGGTAGACTCTCGCGTATTTTTCGGGATTGCCCTAACCCAATAGCAGTCCATTATGAGGTGACTCGAAACTCGAAAGTCTTCTGTTGTTGAGAATTTAGCCGATTTCCAATAAGTTTACGAAAAATGTAGGCAGAAAGGACCAGAGGGTCCTTTCATCAAAGGTGAATGCACCTTAAGGTATATTGCTAAATACAATAGCTACATTTAGTACACATATAGTAACCATACCTATATCAGTACTATTCAAGTACAACATAATAAAAAAGATAAAAGAAACACAACTTTTATTGTTCCCATTAAAATTTCTCAACGTTTATCAATAACCTAGTATCCAAACAATTACGTGTTTAATGTGGAACACTCGAAAACTGTTGATATTGAAAATATTTTCGTTGTTTACGCAACCGACAAGATAAGTTATCAAACAACTCGTTGTGACGTCATTGATCACCTGTCAAAGCTAGTTACTGTTGGCTATTATTCATATGGTTCATGTATCAACAATAGCTTTCTTCAAATATTTCTTAAGAAATTCACTCTATTCTTTTTTAGTAGTCTTTGCCTCCACATATAATACGGTTATATATGTTATACAAGCCTAGCTGTTACTGACCCACTGTAGGGCAAGTTGCATAAGCAAGTATTAGTAGTTATAGATTATTGACACACAATGGCTGAACGAAATCTAAAACAGCGGTAGGATAATGGCTAGAGCGTCGAACTTGCGATCATGGTGTCGGTGACTGCCGGTTCGAATCCCAACCATTGCAGTACCGATGTAAACCCACTCGTAGTACAAAGATTTAGCCAGGCCCAAGGGTTTATAAGAATGCTAGTAATTTCCACTTTTCTAGTTTTACCTACCTTTCCAGTTGTACCTAATGCAAAAATTTTCCAAACAGTTATTGGTAATGTGCACACACTTATGCCTATCTGCCTTTAGTAAATTTTAGCTCGATGATACATAACACGCTTTAAGTATAACAAATATGCACAGTGCATTCTATCTAGTGCTAAACAAAGGAAAATTATCATAAAGCTAATTAGGCACATCACAAGATCTAGATTAACTATATTTAATTAGAGTGAGTTTGTTTTGTCTGTACAAGTTAAAGATAAGATACACTGCGATTTGTCATAAGTAGGTCGGTCGTTGGTACCGGGGGTGTATGACGTGACTTATAATAAATGAGGTAAAGTTACATTTGAATTACACAATTTTCCCGTTTAATACAATTCATACAAAAATCTGTATTTTCCGCAATTCGAAAAATCATCGACATTAGCTTGCCCTACCACTTATGCATGCCTTACGTATAATGCCATCTTTATCATCATCTTCCTGCCTTTATCCCAATTTAATTTGGAGTCGGCGCAGCATGTCTCTATCTGAAGACTCTTCCGTTCTTCTCTATCTTAAGTCATCTCACAAGTAACATCCTTTTTGACCATATCATCTTTCACACAATCCATCCAACGTCACTTTGGTGCCAATGGCATATACCTCAATTTAACCATATCATCTTTTACACAATCCATCTATCGTTTCTTTGGTATAGTAATGTAACTCAATTCAAGAAAAAACAATTGTTAGTTAAAGACGATTTTGACGATCAATCACTACTTCCGAGCACGAATCGGATGCATAAAGCCCAAACCTTATGCGATTTCTGACCGAAGCAGCTCCAATTACACGTGTTATATGGAAATCGATATGTAACCGCAGTTCACTGCACCAATAAAGCAACTTTCTTCCGAGTATTGGTTAGTTGTTTCACTTAAAGGTGAAAGGACTCTTTGCATACATAAAGGACCGAGTATTGGTTGCTTAAAATTATTCTGTAGATATTTTGACTGTACCATACCGGACCCCTCGATGCCTCAGAAGGCAACTTAAACCGTTGGTCCCAACTGTCATACGTTGATCTTTGGCAGTCGTTTAATCATTACAATCCTGTCAATCAGTCTTATTATAGGACACTGTGTTTCTCAGTGAAGTGGGTTGTGGAGTTTCAGATAGGCAGTCGCTAAATCTGGTAAGACTGAAAGCCAACCCTAACATAGCTTAGGAAATAGCTTGGCAGACGAAGGTTGCCAGTAGGTACCTAAATATCATAAAAGGCGTGCTGTGTGTTCAACCTACATGAAACAAAAAATAAATATATTTCTCACAGGTATTAGAAAAAAAATTGTGTAAGAAATAGTATGCATGAAAACTAATCTAGTGATTATAAAAGTTATGTAAAACTTTGTTCCACAGATTTCTAAATCTAATTCTAATCTCCTTTATACAGTCGTAAACGCCAAGGAAAGCCACGTCTACAAGGGTATCTATAAATAATATTAGACGGATTACATAACGTCAAACAACACTAACAAACAACAATCGCTCTGATTAACTATCTAATTAATATTTGTCTCATATTTTAGATCACTACCACTAAATAATAGTTTAGCTTATTTATAATGAATTGCAACGCAATTATTTAGGGCGTAGCAATTTGTTCTGACATTTGTCTTGTTACGCTGACTGTTAATACGACTTCGTGACAATTATTTTATTGTGTACCACGCCCCTAATTAGGTTAGTTTTGTAGTACAACTTAATTTTTAGGTTGGTCCTTCGAGGCGGTAATAAGGACTAAGATTAATAGACAACATATAATTTAGTATTTTGTTAGCGAGGGTTAAACTTGTTTTCGTAAAAGGATAATTAGCTATTGCTTTACATTTTTATGTTTACCGATTCACAGATAGCTGTGTAACAAGTAAGTTAATTCAGTATCATCAACAAATACTATCACCTCATAAAAACAAACAGCCAACATCAAAGCACACAAAAAAGAAAACTAAAAATTCAAAATAAAAAACAGAACGTTCGAAAACCAAAACAAATGTTCGGTGATTAGTAACGGTTGCACAAGATGTCTGACCTACGACATTTCTCGACATTTCCCGCCACAATATATTGTGTCTTTTATGGCTACTCTTTCGTAACTTGAGTTATGTCTTTCAGCTACTGTTGGTCAAATCCTTTTATTTTCGGCTAAATTAGCCTCGTTAGCGCTTTGTTTAATGGCTGAATACTTAAACACGAATTAATTATAAGTCACTGCTAAGCCTGATGCTGTCTCTATCTCCTTAAGTTGTATAGTAGCAATAGGTGATCGCCGTACAATTGCCATCGCTCGTGCGATGATGCGTGCGTCCAACGAAATTGACCACGCGTCCGTGCGTTACAACAGTCAGTGATCAACTGAATGTTCTATTGAGGGTCATGCGATATATGCGATACGATATGATTATATATTTTTTTCATTGCACGATGAAATCGCATCGCATTGTCGCACGAGTGATGCCAGTAGTGCGGCACTTAAGGCCGTCGCCCCTTTTGATTAATTTCATACAAAATGTAGAGAAGCGTCGCGACGAAAACAGAGATGGGACGTAGCCCTGTCCTCGACTTACGTCTTTTTAGAAAGAATGAATGAATATTTATTTTTGCAAGCACAAGGCAAGTAGTAAAAATAAACAATATGTAAAAGCAAAAAAAGGTCTCCAACAAAGCAGCAGTGCTGATTTTCAGTTAAAACCTGAACTAAAACTTAAAAACCAGTTGTGTTTTTTGACATTCTGGCTACAGATGACACAGGATGACAGGTTTGATCAATGCTCGTTCCTTCTGTATATGAGAAGATTCCTTTGCCCAGCAGTGGGATATTTATTGGCCCGTATTACTATTATTATATCGCTACTGGGAGCCGAAAAAACGTCTTGAAAGATGATTTGTACCGAATTATACCCTAGTTAGTGTTTCGCAATTAAAGTTATTATGTCACAGCGTTGCCACCGAATTTGCAAGATGTTAATCAGTCAGTAAAACTGTTATTATCGTTTTATATGCCTAGAGGCGGTTAAACGAGCTTTTAACTTGTGGCGATATGCGGGTTGCAGTTTTATCGATGTCTCGCGGCAAATAATAGCTGATACTGAGGTTTAGGTGCGTGTTAATAATATGATTTTAATTAATTAATAGTAGATAAGTGAAGTGCTGAAGTGGGATTGGGCGGGTCACATCTGCAGAATGCACCCGGATAAGTGGACGAAGATCACCACTCAATGGATCCCTGAGGATGGAAGACGACCTAGAGGCAGACCAAGAAAGCGTTGGCGAGAAGATCTGGACAATTTTCTCGCCGATTGGCCACAGCACGCTTCCGACAGGGAAGGATGGAAGAGTATGGGGGAGGCCTTTGCCCAGCAGTGGGACAGCACGGGCTAACAAAAAAAAAAGTAGATAAAATGGTTGAATAATAAACTGTATTAACATAGTTATGATAAGCATATTGATTACAATAGATTACTGTTAACAAGGTTTATAATTTTTAACAAGCTATTAAAAAACATTCCTCTTGTTCACTCTATCTATTGGTGAAAACTTTAAATAAAAAATCAGTTTTGTATGCATTCAGACAGACAGACACAACGGAAGACTTTTTTTTATAATATTTATAGATTAATTTTGATTCCTTTCCTTAGGGCCTATTTCACCATCGTGACATAACTTTATTCGAGGAATAATTACGAAATTTTGACATTTGTTCCATACAAAAACTGTCAAAGGTAAATTTTATTCGTCGAATAAAAGTTATCTGACGGATAAAATAGACCCTTAATACGTCAAAGTAAATTATTTAAAGTAGTACCAGCAATTGAACGGTGCTTTCCAGAAATATATTTATGAAACTCGTAAGTACCTAAGTTTCCAACAATATCTCATTATCCAACACAATTTCTCCTAACAGATGGTTATCTTTACAAGTAAACAGATAACCGACTTCCTTCAGGTACTAAAGGTTATGTTACTTATGGTATCACAGACAAAGCCGCAGGGCGTGGTAGTCGACGATTGCACCATAACTATCTGTGTATCTATGATTAATTGTGTTGACTTTAACTAATCTCTCCTTATGGCTACGACATCGAGAGATTTTATTACTAACATAAAATATTGGAGACTGTTTTGTGATATGAGACGTTAAGATCGAATCTTAAGGTGAAAGGGGATTTAAATATTTTGTCTATAAATATAATTATTAATACATTGCGAATTTTGACGGGCTTGTTGGTCTAGTGGTTAGAGACCCTGACTGCTAAGCCGGAGGTCGTGAGTTCGATTCCCACCCAGGACAAATCTTTGTGTAATGAGCACGATCATATGTTGTTCTGTGTCTGGGTGTTATTTATGTATAGTATGTATATTGTATGTATTTTAAAATATTTAAGTATGTTTATCAGTTATCTGGTTACCATAGTAAAGGGTCTGCCTAGTTTGGGATCAGATGGCCGTGTGTGAGCTGTCCCATGATATTTGTTTAATATACCACTCCATTAAAAATAAAATGAAATTTTACGCCAATTAATTTTCTTTGATTTTTTGGCACGAAGGAATTCTCTAGTAAATACAATAATTGGTACTAAACCATAAACGCCGCAAGTCGTAATGTTAAAATCAACAAAGTAATGAAATTTCTCTATTTCATACTATGCAAGAGAAACCAACACAAAAAAATACGTAGGAAATTAGAAGCAAAAGCGATGAAAAGCAAATGCTATTACGTTGACAAAAACTGATTTTATCAACAAAAAGTTATTTACTATTTAAAATATTTTGTCACCAGTCAACATGCGAAACGAGACAAAAACTTGAGACCTCCACAACATGCAACAATAGCATATCAAATTCACGTCACAGTTGCTAGTTAAAGCGGCAACCGTGACCATTGACAATGGTTGGGCACCTCTGACCGTTTGTACTTTCGCTGTACCGCGCACGCGTCACCCAATCAGAGGACGCCGTAAAGGCAAACGACCAGACAATGTCAACATTTTTAATATCACACAAAACATATATCTAATATTTGGACAATTATGCAAAAAATCATTCAATTTAATTTCTATAAATATGATCGTTTATTCATATATTCGCATTGATTATCTTTATAGCTCTGTTTTAAATATATTTCGAGGTATTTCAAAGTACATTACCATATTAAACGACGGCAATTAACGTCAGCTGATTTTTGGCCCTAAGCTGAGGAATTTGTGGTTTGTAACTATAGATATTTCGCGTCAGTACCACCGGAAGCCTTATAAAACCTTGACACGTGGGATTAGTGTCAATTTGTGCTAATTAACAAACGCGTCGTGAAATAATTAGCATATTGCTACTTGTTTAACGTTGTTTATCAAAGTGTTCGCGACGGGCCCTTACAGTGAATAAACAGTGTAGTTGTGACAATCGTTAAAGTGTTCATATAGTGTTAATAGATAAAGACTATAGTTTAAAAATCGTGTGTGATGCCAGCGGGACAATAGAAAACGCCAATAACAGCCCTTAAAGGGTCTATATAGTAAGTAAATCATGTTTTAAATTGATGTTGTTTAATAGTTAAAGTCGTGTTTAGTGCCGGTAGTTTGATTTATAAAATGTTAAAATTATCACAGTTTCGGTGGGTAGTTTTATATTCACACAATGTACAACAATTTCGATTTTTGGTGTTTATAGTGCTTAAATTATATTAAGGTTGGCCGAAATATACTTAGAAATGTATTTAAACATATAGTAAACTCATATATAGTTATTTCTTTAATATTTGTAATTAGTAAACAAAGCAACATTGTAAGTTTTTTGTGTTTACATTTTTGTAACATAGTGTATCTCATTTGTTTTTAATAAAATTTAAATAACTTGGGTTTTATTGTATAGCCAAGACTGTAGCCTATCAGTTCCCAAAATAGTTATAGACCTAGGTCTTATAGTTTAATAGTTATGCAGTGTCAAAGTGGAGGGAACCGACTGAGGCGACAGTTTTGGTCTAGATTTCGTATAGGTGCCTAACGGCGATGGGTAGGTTGTTGAGACGTATATCAATGGATAGGTAATTTAATTGCCTATCCGGAGATGTATGTCTCATCAACCTTAACCCTATAGGTTAATAGAAAAACACAGTTTTATATAAAATTTCTAGTTCCTAGGTCTTAGTCATAATTTAGGTACACTGTAAATAATAAAATATAGTTCCTTTGTTTTTTATTTATAGCCAACACAGTCACCTATCGACCCCCACAATAGTTGTAGACCTAGGTCTTATAGTTTAGAAAATATTAGATATGAAAGTGGCGGGAACAGGAAAAAGTGACTGTGTTGGCCCAGTTTTTTATATAAAGGTGCCCTAAGGGCGAGGGTAAGGTTGATGAGGCATATAGCAATGGATAGGTGATCTAATTACCTATCCTGCGAGGTATGTCCCATCAACCTAACCCTAATAGTTTTAAAGTTACAGACAAAAATGTATGTAATTTATAGTGAAAAATAAACACGAAAAGTGCGAGGTTTCTGCGGCTCTCGTTTCGGTAAAGTTTGGAGGTACCTGACCGAGGCCGAAACAAGGCATAGTTGTAGCTAGCAGATAGCGGTCTACCAGCCTCTTCAAGCCTAGGGAACAATGGAGTGAGCAGAAACCTCAAGCCTTCGGGTACCGGAAGTAGTGTGTTTTATTTAATCTCCCGATGTGAGGAATCGGCCCCACGGTCGCCATATAAGAAGTGGCCCTGCCGTCGTCGTGCGCAGTATGATAGGGTACCTGTAACGGACCACACGCATAGCAAGTATGCACGCCGCATAACTCTTCGGGATCCACCGTCGTCATCATCATCACCTACCCACATAGAAGAATTCTTCAGCAACCTACGTGTACGCGAACCTACAGGTGCAGGGGCGTGAACGGCTCGTCGACGCCTATAGTATAGTGCTGTCTCTCTCTCGGAACATGGTAGTCGACGATAGACCGTCCGTCCGGTACACAAAGGATGTGTAAATAATGGGTATATTCTAACCCCATGTGGTCATATATTTGCAAATTAGGTAGCTTCTATAGATTGTTATCAGTTATGAAATCGATTTAAAAAATAAATTAATATTCGGCGTATTTGGACTACACCATAAATTGATTGCGTGTTTTGTTGGTATTTTCCAGCGATTATACTTATGTAATCGTAGGGCTGCAGAAATTATGGAGATTGCTTCTTTAACAATGAATACTGGAGCAGAAATGAATTTCCGTGTTGTGTAATGCTTTGGCTGATTAGCAAAACAATAAATATGTATCAGTTAAGATTTTACTTTCCAGACCCTTCTATTAACAATCACAATTGTATACTTAATGACAATCATTAGCTCACACGTGACATTAAGTGATAAAACTTATTGTTTATATTTTGCCCAAACATTGAAAAATCATCATATTTACCATTGATATTTATTACATCGTTTTTTTTATGATTATGACAATAATACCGGCATATAAATGTCCTCCTGCACGGCACAGGCTTCTTCTCATAGAGAAGGATGAGCATTGATCACCACGCTTGCTCATTGCGATTTAGCCATTACAGATTCCAAAATTTTAAAATACAGCTTTCCTCACGATGTTTTCCTTCAGCTATGCTTATTAATGGTTTTTTAGAATAATTGAGAAATTACAAACTTTCAAAAGAAAACAATGTGAGATCCTGAAACCATGTGCGTAAGAATCTGTTCATTGAGCCGCTAGGCCATCATGACATAACAATCTATACTAATATTATAAAGCTAAAGAGTTTGTTTGTTTGAACGCGCTAATCTCAGAAGCTTCTGGACCGATTTGATAAAATCTTTCACTGTTAGATAGCCCACTTATTGAGGAAGGCTAAAGACTATTATTTGTCATGATAACCGAAGCCCACGCGGGCGGAGCCGCGAGAAAAAGCTAGTAACCGATATAAGATTGTGTTTCTATTTGGTAGTTTTTCAATAATTTTCTATGATCAGAAAATGTAATAGCAATATGAAGAGTTTTCCTACAAAAGATGGCATCATAATTAAATAAACATAAGTTTATTTACACACAAGTGATGCAGGAAAGATAAATATAATTCCGTTACATCTAATCATACTTAATTCAAGTAATTAAAGTAATTCTCTTAATACGAGACATTATTTATAATATGGTGGATAAATCAGTTTGAAATGTGTTTATTAATTTCCTTTAACTGTGTATTAAATCAGTTAATGATGTAAGGTTACTTCCTATGTACCTAATTACGGTTATCGTTAAACCAGAGTTATTTAATCTTATTATGGATTGTCGGTCCTGTCTTCATAAACCAGATGCCAGTATGTCACACTGGCAGTGGCATCTATTAATGATAGCAATATAGCAATACTGTCGTACTCATTACGATATAATATACTTATATAACACTTTCAGAGTATTACGTTGTAATATTAAATTATATGTTTGAGAACCTCTGTGGTAGAGGCGTATACACCGGGTTTAGCTCTGAGGTTCGATCCCCGGACGGGTCAATGTAGAAAAACACTTTTCTACATTGTCTCGGCTCTGGGTGTTTGTGGTACCTTCTTTGTCCCTGTTTCCAAAACACAAGTGCCTTAGCTACTTACTTTGGATTCTGAGCAATGTATGTGATGTTGTCCACATTTATTTATTTATTCACTTATATATGCTTTATACTGGATTGAAAAGGGTTTTTATGTACTGGGATAAATAGCAAGCTCAGTGTGTAAACCAACAAGTTACCTATTTCGATCGAATACATTTTACGACTTTAAGAATTTTATAGACCTAATATTTAATACAATTATTTGTTAGCACCTACAATAACGAATTTTGTACTCAATTATATTGAAAATAGACTACTATTATCTAGATATATTCTACGCCACATTGTAAAACCTAGCCATAAACTGGAAATAGTAAAGGAAGGCAATGCAATGTAGTAAAACAGTTCAAGCTTAATATTATATATAACCTATATAACATTCTAAAGACTAACACAAGACAAACAATTAAAAAAACACACCTAATACGACGAGCCTGTCCAGAAATAACGCATTACTAGGAAGCCAATGTGAAGACATTATATATAATCAGATTACCAATAGACATTCCTCTAATGTCCTTGCATACCAAGACTTCGGTATCGACATAAATTAGATTAATTTAACGTTCGACTTTAGTTTCATTAAAGAAATAATGTAGTCGTGACTATTCGGGTATACGATTTAGCATCATTATAACAACCTTATTAGGTTTTTTATTGATTTCATTTTTTTTTTTTTTTTTTTTTTTTAAAAACGACGCCCGCACTAAGGAATTTAATCCTTGTGTCGCGGGGGTTTCACAAACATTCAAATCACATGCACAAAGAACACCCAGACTTGGAACAAGCATTTGTGGATCACACAAATGCTTGTCTCATGCGGGGATCGAACCCGCAGCACGTCGCGCACAGTGGTAATCAGCGTGGTGACCTATATACTATATTAAAGTAACATTAAAGCTTCTGTTACCACTGACTCTTGAACGTTACCGATTGCAAATTCGAGGCAAACCAGTCAAAATGTTTTATTCAAAATAGGATACCAAAGGGCGAACTTCGAAAAAGGCGGTTTAGTAGCCGATATTAAGTACAATAACAAGGAATTAACGCGAACTCATGCATTTACCGTTCAAGGCTTGACGTTTCAGCCGGGTTACATAGGCCGTGGTCGCAAGCATACTCGGTAAATAATCATGCACCGCGATAATTTAAAAATTGATATTACGCAGCTGTAGCCTATGTTAGGGCTTCAGACTTGCATTCATGTGGTTTGAAACCCACCCAAAACAAAATATTTGTGATTTTTTATGGTCGAAAGAACGCCGGCAGCACGTACGAAAAATCGTCACATTGCGCCTGAGCCGAGTGTGCAAGCGAGAGCGCGGTACAAGCGATAGAGAGGCACGATCGGCCTAAGCGTTCGGCTTGTGACACATTTATCTCTCTTCTAATCCATCGGCCGAAGCATCAAGAAGAGACAAGAAGTGAGACAGTATAAAATTTTCATCAATGTTTTATCATGAGGTAATAACCTAAAATTAGCGTCCGTAAGCCGACTTCAGACACAGAATTTTTACTTTAAAACTAACTCACCTTATCGTGTCGGCTTTTGAACATATACCAAGACAGTTTTGTCTCAGAATATCTCCCTAAATATTCATCAAACAATGATTGTTTAAACTGTCTTATCTCAACCCAAATAGTCGGGGTCAACGTACCTGTAACAAAAAGAAAACATTATAGATAGTGCATGAGAAGTTTGAACATGAATTACTAATTGTTTATGTAATTACTGTCATATGTAGGTCATTTTGTTAGTGGCATTTCATTTGTATTGCAGTTAATTTTACAAAGCTTTATTTCAATGTGTATCTACATCAGGAGGGGTAGAAAAAAAGACTAAATAATTGCCCAATTAATAAATCAGGATATTTTTTTAACATCGTCTATTAAATGTCCCTTTTCTGGGCTTATTCATTACTAGCAATGTGGGTCGTACATTACTAGTAATCTCGTTAACCCCTCGTGCTAAGCTAAGATGCTTGTGTTACGAGTGGGTTCACGTCGGTAGTGTAAAGGGTGGGATTCGAACCCGCAACCACACGACCGCAAGTTCGACGCCCTAGCCATTAGGCTACCGCCTCTTCAAAACCAAATGATATAGGCCGCAAAAACCAGCGAAACCAGACGATATCGGTGGAACACACACTTGGTGAGAAAAAAAACCATCTGTAATCCCGATTATGTACTGAATAACCAGGTAGTCATATTTTACTTAAAAAAATAAACAAGAATGTTTACTAATTAATAACAGGAACAATCGTTTTATCAGTTTGTTTGTACATAATATACATGAGTGTGGAAACTATGCTATGTCAACATTATCTATGACTGGTGAGCTATCGATTGGTTGGCATAGTTTCATTTTGAGTCACTGATTCAATAAACAATGTTTGTATTACCACGAATATGTTTGCAGAGATGCACAGAAGATGAATAATTTACCGACTGCAATGAGGTTCTCAATTCGTCAAAATCTTTGAGCTGAGCATAGGTATCTTCTCATATAGAGAATTAACAATCTTGTAAAAAAAAAATAACTTTTAGGTGTCCCAGTCCTGGGAAAAGGTCTCCACCAACTTACTTCAGACCCTTAGGTCTTGAGCCAATTCCTACCAATCCGGAAAAAAGCTATTGATGTCATCTCGCCAGCACCTTTTCGGCCTACCCCGTTTACCAGCTCCAGTTTTAGGTACCCATAAAGATAAAGATAAATTTATTTTGCAAATATGGGTACCTACATATACAAGATGTCAAGAAATATATTAAGTTCTGCCATAGTTTACTTTCGAGGCATGCAAAAATAAAATATGTTATATGCATGCATATGTTTTAATTTAATTCATATTATTATCAAAAACGGCAGCACTAGCGCTTGGTGGTGCTTTAGGATGATTCTTATAAAGCTTAAATATTGGTCTTAGGATTAAGCTCTGTCTATTATTGCATGACCGAACGAATATAAGGATCTTTATATACGGCATTATTAGACAGTTCTTATCTCCTCGAACTGACGATAGACAACTGGTCTTATGATTTACAAAGATATAATACCATCACCGTTTTGCAATACAGTTATCTTTATAATATGTCTAAACCACAATTAACAGTTTTCTTGCAGCTTTTCACAACATAATAATAAGAATGCAACTATGCAATGATTAAGTTATTCTTATTTATTCTTCACCAAGACACAAACCGTGGGAAGAACTCATGATTCACCATTAATCACGTTATTACGCCAGCCGTACTGTTAACCGACGTTATAAAAGGTGGGTAATGATATTACCACACTTCGTAAACTCCTAATAAGCGTAATAACTACTTCTTAATGACTTGGTCAAGCTTTATTACACAAAATCTTTTGTTGACATTAACCTTTCATTCGCGTTAGCGGTGGGGTTAATAATTGCATGTAAAATACAGATAAACTTTATAGTGATTCTCTATTTAATTGTAGAAATACAAAGTGAATTTTCTTGAAGGAATTATTTCTAATTCAGTATTTCTAAGTACCATGTTTAAATGAATAAATATTGAATGCGTTAGTGCCTTCATGGGATTTTTTTAATAGAGATTTATCCACAATAGTAAGCTCATAGTACCTTTTAAAAAAGTCTAATAAACAAAATGATGTATAGATGGACACTGAAGGTTAGTCATATGAACTAATAAGTTTATGGTTTCGTAGGTATCCTGCTAATACATACTTACAAACAAATCGAGCAAAATCATATTTATTTGTCTTAATTTTAATCATAAGAGTTCTATTAGGACTTCTGCGATAGAAATATTGAGGTAAGTCAACACACGTTTTTTTTTTATTTACATATATTTTTCATTATTTATCATATTTATATCTACTTCAAATGGGAATTTCTTTCTCTAAATGGGAAGAGGCCTGTGCTTACCAGTGGGACATTTATGGGACATTTACAGGCCAGTATTATATCTACTTCATGCATTTAGGAGGAAAATCCTAATGAATAAAAAGGTAGTAGAAGAACATTATATTGCTATATACAACTATAGGAATGACCTCAGAATCAGCATGAATGGTAGGTACGTTCTTTCATACATTACATAATTACATACATTTACCTCCTAAAATAAACACGTAATACCAGAAACTTGAAAAAAGTAAAAAATATAGCAGTTATATCGACACTCGATCCCCGTATCTCTAAGCGTATCAGATAGCGATATACTTTCATCTATAACTTTCCATAGCCGCAGGGTTGCCAGGTAACATGATAGAGAAAACAGCTGATTTCCCGGAAAATGTGGCAAAATATTTCATGAATTAAATAAGGTATTAACTTTAACGAACTCCGTGGTCTGAGAAATGTAGAAAAAAACACTTTTCTACATTGTCTCGGGTCTGGGTTTTTGTGGTGCCTTCGTTGTCTCTGATTCATAACACACGTGCTTTAGCTACTTTGGATTCGGAGCAATGTATGTGATATTGCCCACATTTATAATGAATTATGTACCTGTGTGTGACGTCACGCGAATTATCCATTCACTGTATCTTCGTACCTAATTAATTGTTTGCGAGACACGTACGAGTCAAATATTTTTTCGTTTTCTATTTATTTTATTTATTTCAAAAACAATACAATTATCACATTATTTACACTCTATTAAAAAACCTAACAAGCATTTGTTGTTGATGCGTTATTCCTCTTAAATGATACACAAATACATATTAGGTATTCAAAACCATAAAACCCTACTACTCGTATCATTACTAATAATTAAGAAGTATTTATTATAATTGACAAAAATCGGATATTTAGGAAAATTGTAATGGATGACACCATAAGGAAATCTAGATAAATGGTCTGGAAATATGGTGTGATTAGAATTATATAAGATGGTTTCTTGTACTTTGAGATAAACGTCAGTATTCTCATGTCAAGAGCCACCAACCCTATATTTCCCCCTATTTGCTGGAGGGGTAAAGACAGCCAGACAGGCGACAGACAGGGGTGGCGCGGATCAATACTACCTACTCCTGCAGCATCGCTCATTTTTTATTACTCTTAGGTGCATAGTCTACTATTAGTTACTTTGAAGTAGAAGCATGAAAGCCCTTTTATAAATTATTAAGTAGGTATACATACGGATTACACAACTAAAAAATAGGGATTGAGGAATTGATTGCGGAAGGCGGAGGACCGGGTGTTTCGGTGTAACTTGGAAGAGGCCTATGTCCAGCAGTGGACCGCGATATGCTGAGTTGATTGATAGAAACCTCATTTATTTTAATTGTACAATCAGTAAACTGCATTAGATTGACTTAAGAATTGACTGCTGTAGGATTACTTATACGCATATTTTGTTTCTTCGAAAGGTGAGGAATCTTCAGAAACATCTACTTACACAAACCATGCTCGTGAATATAAAGTTAAATACTCACAATCAAAAATTTATTTTACGAAAATTACCAATGAAAACTCAATGTTTCACTCACATTTTAACAAATATTGAAGTTAATATTGGCAAGTCATTTTTAATAAATACTTGTTTCTTAAACACATATGGTACTCAGGTACTGCCATTAAGCTTTTGTCTAATTCTATAAGCGATGTGAACAATGGACAATACGCTAGGAAAATTGCAACCGCAGCTGTACAGGATGCAAGCTTTTAACAAAGTCATTTCCTTTAAATGACTACTGAATAAACGGAAAATAGTATGTACTAACTAGCCCATAAACTTAGGCTATTAACTATGTAGTTATCTTCCAGTCAACAGTAAGCCAAGTAAGATTAAGTTTAAGATAAAGCGTCCTTCTGACTGGCCTGTTGGTCTAGTGTTTAGTGACCCTGACTGCTAGGCCGGAGGTTCGAATCCCACCCAGGACAAATCTTAGTGTGCTGAACATGATCTGCGTATGGGTGTAATTTATCTGTATTATACAGTATGTATTTAGAAATGTATAAGTTTATCACTTATCTGGTTGCCATAGTACAGGCTCTGCCTAGTTTGGGATCAGGTGACCGTGTGAGGTGTCCCGAAATATTATTAAAATTATAAGATTGTGAAGCTCTGATAAAACATAAAACAAAATCTGAAAAGTTTTAATTTTTTCTTTGGTTTAAATGGACTTAATTCTGACTTGTAAGGCCTATCTACTTACCTCATTAAAATCAAGAGTAACTTTTAGGATAATTTCAAATGTTTGTCTATCAAGAAAACAATGGCGTGATGATAAACAAACGTTATTCAAACTAATTTATTTAGGGTAATTAAACTCTTAATTTAGCAACAAACCACAATTTGTGTAGGGCAACCCTGCAAGCATGTGAAGCCAGACAAACCAAGGTCGTAATATAATGCTTTTACGTAAACCAAATCCGCTTAAGTAACGCACTCATTATCGCCAATGGAAACTGGGACGAACTAGCTCAGGCTTGGATATGTAAAGAGTGTTTAGTAATTTAGCCCTATTTATTTAACCAAACATATTGATATTACCACTAGCTGTTTCTGGCTGTTGTGCTGGTCTCTAATCTTTTCTGGTAAGAAACAGCCAACTCAGGAATAATGTAGAAATCATCTGGTGAAAGATTTTTCGTAATTGGTACAGTAGTTTTTGAGATTATTTGTTACAAACGGTGTGTCAGATGAGTGCAACAGAAAATAATAAAATATATGATTTAAAATATTACCTTTGTTACTAACATAGTTTTTTAAGTGCTGTCTACTGTGTACTAACATCATATGGATCAAGGTCTGAATTAAAATATTTTTATTTATTTATTTATAACAGAATACTAAAGAAAATCAACATTAAATTAAGTAAATTATAACTTTGACTCTTAGTGCATTTCGGAACATAAATAGTGTCGGCCATTCATGGACCACTAGCTACAGGCGCCCATGCTGTCGGTGACAAAAAAATTTCGTGTCATTTTGACATATTATATTAGCTACTATGGACGAAGTTCGTGTTTTTTAGTAAAAAAAATAATGCAGGAGAGGTATTATTCTTCCATAGCATGTTATGGGATCCCACAGCTGGGCAAAGGCCTCCCCTTTAGTTTTCCAAACCTCTGTCTTTGGCGATATCTGGCCACGTGCGCTTCGCATACCTGTCAAGATCATCACACTACCTGCGTCTGGGTAGGTCATTGGTTAAAAAATATATCTTAAGAAAATTATACAGAAACTTATGTTAGATAAATCTACAATAAATTACTACTATAGTAGCTACTGACTATATTAACGTTATTTAAAACGTCGCGTGGGCTAAACTATCTCTCCTACATTTGGCAGTATGTTAATACCCCACGAGTGGGCGTCTGAGGATAATCTTAACAGCCACACATTTGAATAATCAAATGATCGGGAATATTGAACACGCAACAAATAATGACTATTAATGTATATTGAAAAATAGTGCATTGACATTTGATCTTTTTATTTAGGCCGAAAAAATCAATACAGATAAATAAAATTGGATTGTCTGTTTACATATGTTTATGCAAATAAAATTATACTATTCCATTCTGCATATTTGTTAAAATCTCTTTTTGCTCAGCATCCCGAATTGAGTATAAGACCTGTACACTCAACGAATCTTAAATGTGACGATCGGCCGAATACAGAAACGTTACTTAGTTTTAAGTGTCCTTTAGTCTCATGTTGTCTCCGTCACTTTAATGGATAAAATAGCGACAGATAAATACAAAGAACGTCTTAAAGTTAATTTGCAGGCAATCCGCGATTCACCGCTACTTAAATTTGAGTACTCGGGTAGTAGTCTCCGAGACCAACCCCCGAATACTCAAACGCAAATTATCTTTGAGATATTCTTAAACATCTAACTGTCGCTATCTCACCTTAAAGTGACAGAGACAGCACGAGACTAAACTACTCACTTGACTTAACGGCGGCCTCAAATTGATTGACGTTTCAGTATTCCACAATAACCTGTATTCTTTCTTTGCTGCTAATTGTTCAATTGCTCGATGCATCTTTAATCCTCCGTACCACAGCAAATTATTGAAATTAAGTAGACACGCTTCGTAATTACCATTTAGTTAGTGAAAGTTAAAAAGATATTTTATTTGTTGCGACACTGAGGATAATTAGAATCAGTTCCGGCAAGTTCTTCATTATTATAGTTTTAATTTTAATTGTACAGAGTATTATGTCCTCAACTTTAATTTGTCTTATTGAAGTAATTTACAGGTTTCAACGACACTGTCTTATTGCTGGCTCACTACAAACCTAGACTGTATAAACTCATTTAATTTGAAGGTATATCTTTCTAACTTAATTTTAATAATGTATCCCAAGTATAAATAGTTAAATAATTCTCATAATAAAAAAAGACAAATCGATGTTTTTTAAACTTAACGTTAGAATTAATAAAAAAATGTTTTTACAAATGTTTACACATCGTGACTACGTAACACTTTTGAATCAAATCGGGATACAAAAAAAAAACAGACTTCAAACTTAGTAATCTAAAGATCTTAACAATTTAATAAAATTTCAAGCTAAAATCCCCACACAGTACAAATGTAAGTAGAGCTACAGATTCTTAAAAAAAAAAACTAAAATGTATTCGGATCGCCTAATATCTTAGCCTAGAATCGATAGTAACGCTTACAAATTCACCTACCTTAATACAGGTACGTTCCTCTGAACTCTAATATTAGAGAAACAGACCACAAACATCTTCTCCAATACAGCGTCGGCAGTCATTAAAGTATCAGGTTTATCGTTCACCGAACTATAATATTGTAAGGTCTGTTCATCTATACTTGTCACAAATTGTAAACAAACCGACGTCAATTACAAATCACGATTTTTCTCAAAAATCACACAATGTATGTTACCACAATTAGTTTACAATTCTGAATAGATCACACAAAGTTTCCCATCACTAATTTTATTGACATTTCTTACATACGCCATATTTGTTTACATGTTTGGACAAGTATAGATGAACAGACTATACAGACGAAATAACTCAAGGGCAACGCACTGAAAGCTAAATATATGTACTACTACGAATGGTGCGGATTTCGTCGTGTTATGGAGAGAGTTCTACGGTTAAAGTTCTAGATCGTTTCGTGGTGAGTAGGCTGGGTTGTTACGAGTTCTGGGTTGTTCTTGATATTTCCGTTTCCGTTTTTCCGTATGTTTGACGAAACCACAAAAAATTAGGAAGCAGAATTAGAACATTTTAAAAATATAAAATCTAGTTCTAGCGGTTTCATTCGAGGGTTTAATTAAAATAAGTCAATCAATGAAAAACGAAGGCGTACCTACGGTCTACACTTAAAATATGGTTTTGGAAACCCTTGCCCTGAAATTAAATTAGGGTTACCGCTAGTAAAAAATCCAGTAGGGTCGCTAATCTCTCATAAGGTGGAATTGTCAATTTCCACCAATCACAGGCCAGTAGCATGTCTCAGTTGGTAGAGAACGACAGATGCACCTGATGCAACCCTAGTGACCTCAACGGATTTTGTAATAGCGGTACGCAACTCGTACTCTCCAGGACGCAATGGAAGGTATCGACTGCGCCATTCGGGTGGCAACTTTTTGGTCAGACAGAATTTGTGGATCATTGAAACGAAAATAAGAAGAAGATGCATTTCATCTTCTATCTCCCAAGCTTTTGTGGTCGGCTTCCAGTCTTTACACATTCAACTAAATACCAGCATTAGCCGAAGCGACAGCTATAAAAAGCAAATGATAGACACGATATCATTCTAATTGTAAGTCAGTGAATACACTTAATGACAAGTGAAACTAAACGCTGGAGACACGCGCCGGCGCATCCATGAAAAATGTATGTGTTCTTGAGTATCGCGTGAGTTAAAATCGACTTCCATACTTAGAAGACATGTTTAGAACTTTCGGGTAAGTTGGCAGTCGATTCAGAAACCAGTCTTTCCATGGGATTTTGTCTTACTCAATAAAATTGGTTGAGGCAGTCGCAAGTAAAATATAGTATTCAGCAGAATACGGTAAGAGTGGAAGACGACCCCGACATAGCGACTGGCTAGGCAGAAGTAATATAGTGTAGTACAAAACTAATATTTTAAACAACTTTTTGGCTTCATGCTCATTGATGTTCCCATATGGTAGGAAATTTTAAGGTTATGATGTATAAGTGGCCATAGTTTACGTTCTAAACACCCAATATTACTACCATGTTTTACGATTACCCACCAGCTGTATGATTGTAAATAAGCTTATTAAGATACGCTTCTTTATATAATATAAATAACTATTTTTCTGGATCTGCTCAATACATTAGGTACCAGATACTAATGGATTTATGTAGAAGCGATTTTGTACGAACACTCGTTGACCCCCTAAAGAAATCATGTTCACCTGAACATCTCAATCGATCTAATAATTATAAAACTCCGGATACACTAACTACTTCACCTCAATACACCAAAACTGTACTAGAAGGTGGGAGTTCAGTAAACTTTAGCACATTAACACCACCCACTTGTGCTAATGCTAGCACAGTGAGCTCCTGTGTGCGCTAAACATTGTGTTTGAGAGTGTTATTAATATCGATTCATTAACCTAGTCGGAATAGGGAAGTTGTGTCGCAAAGCTTTTAAACAATAGCTTTTACGGTCACAGTCCAGTTAAACAATCTAATTGTAGGTATTAATTGTGACATATTTTCCAATTTATTTTTACTGTTTTAAAAAAAGCCGCATTGCTGAAGTGGGACTGGATAGGGTTTGCCGAATGTCAACTGACCGCTGGGACGAAATAACATCGGAATGGATACCACAAACCACAGACGGTCTAGTGGTCCTAGGCGGAGATGGCGAGATGAGCTTGATTACTTTATGAAGGATTGGTCCACGTGAGCACTTAATAGAGAAGAATGGAAAGAAGAGGGGGAGGCTTTTGCCCAGCTGTGGGATAGCATGGGCTGATAATAATAATTACTGTTTTAGGCTACACTCTGGATCGGTCAACAAATAAATAAATGGATGAAAATTATTTGCCTTTATTGACGCTTACAAAATTAAGAAATTTCATTGCGGGTTGGAAAACAGTCAATCGTTTCTTGGGGCAAACCGACCTTAAGTGTTTTGGAGGTTTATATATCCTGGGCTTCTGGCATAATGGAGTTGAAATTATGGGCATGTGAGCGACGTGGCGGGCTTGTCCCAATTTAAAAAAAAACAAGGTATCCTATGAGTAAGTAAGTAAGTACGTGGTTCTGCTTGCCAAATATCTTCAGCATCAATTGGAATGAAAATCTTAGTGTATGCGACTGGTGAAACCAGAGAAACCGATACTGTGTTTACCAGCACTGAATGATTTATTTCAGGAGATCGAACTCAATGTTCATAAGTACTATTTAAACGATTTAATATCTGACCGGACCATCCAACTATATTTTATGCAGTAAATTGAACAATTGCAATACTGCACATAGTGACATATTAATTGCATATCGCCTACAAGATCGCATTCTTTCAATTGACTCCCACAACTAAGTCACTCAATAATCATAAATAACATACAATTCTCTTTTAAAATATAGATAGTAATTACGGATTTCAATTATTTTCAATTGTGTTAATTATGACAGTTTTGGTTTTTTCATTTGCTCAAAACTTAAATATATTTTATCAAAAATTGGTATGTAAAAAAGTAAGTATATAAGTAAGTTTTTAAGAGCTATTTTCGATTACTATTATTTTGAAAATAGGTTTAACTATATGCAAGAGTTTCTTTTTATTTTTTCTATCGTTTTAAGAGTCAGAAATTTCACATGAATGATGCCAATAAGACTGCAAAAGATCCTGTTAAACTGAATGCCGTTTTTTTATTAGTTGAAGTAACCTTTTTATTTTTTATCTATCATAGAACGGAAAGGCGTCATAAGCAGAGAAATGTTACTTCCTCACCTTTCACTATCGACAGACACGATCATTAGGCTTACACATTTATTTAAACAAACTAATCCAAGTCTTAGCTCTAAATGTTAGTCTCCATCAATCTCAGCCTACATTAGAGCAATCAATCATGGACCACTGATTAAGTTGGCAACATAACGAATGTGTTCGCAGTAGCTACGCCCCTGGTTTCGCTCGTGAAAACTTTATAGGACCTAATTAGCTAGATAGATAGCTCATGATTCATTATGTAGCTTGGAAGATATTTACCAGCTGCGAAAAAACACAAAACTTCAAAATCGCAAAGTTAATAGATTTCAGAGGTCATTTTTAATTTCGTTCTACTAATATTGATGACAAAAATGAAATCATCATCTGGCTATGCCTAATAAACTATGTTGGGGTCGGCTTCCAGTCTTAATGGTGTCCGCTGGGTACCCTATTTTACATGGAGCGACTGCCTATCTGGCCTCCACTACCGCAACTGGGTAACGCAGTATCCCATATTAACACTGGTTGCCAGAATTCTGACTGGTTGTCAAAGATCACTATTTGACAGTCCGGACCAACGGCTTAAATTGCTTTCCGTACGGTGACAAAAATGAAAATGCAATATGAATTCAATCGATGTACTGTCGGACGTTAAATGATAGTTCTAAAATACCAAATTACAATTTAGAGAGAATATGATGAATATCCAACGAACATCCAAACATACACATAAGCTGTAATGGGATAATGAGGTGTTTGGTACCTTGTTACAAAATCAATCATTTGTGGCAAGCACTAGGGTAATTAGAGTTTACGTAAGTCTTCATTTCGCAATGTGGAAATAGGTGACATCTTGACAAATGTTTTTAACGCTCATAACAATCTTTGGACTAAAATGTCATACTCTTTAAGTGTTTCTTCAGAATCCTGAAAGTTATGGCCTTAAGAAAATCTCTTATTTAAATAAACAAGGATATATTACAATATATTTATTTATTTAATATTTTTTGTACACACACAATAGTTAAACAATACATAAGACAACAATTGAACTAAGGGTCTGCCAGCAGGCTCGCGATAAGAGAAGTGGCAAGGAAAGACAGTCAACAGAGTGCAATCTTAATAAAAAAATAAATAAAAAATGAGTAATCAAAAGAAATACAATATTTTTCAATATTACACGCTCAGAATTTATATAACGACCGTAGGGCCTGTAGTCGTTTAGAGTTTTACAATAAAAATACCATCGTCAGAAAAGAGGATGATAATATTAGTTTAAAAACAAAAACCTATAGATCAGCATGCAGATTCCCATCTCCAATATTCTTGTGTTAAAAGAAGAATCGATTTTCTCTCAAATACTTCACAAGAACACACAAAAATTATTCATTCTAAACTATAAATTGTACACACAGTACCTACAAGAGGTGGTATCAGTAGCATAATGAACTTGAACGGACACAATCTGTACCGGGAGCCTAATGATTTAAGTCAACAATAAATCTTCATTAATCAGGCCTAGTTTAACCCAGATTGTGGAAACTGTAATCTCGGTGTTAGTGCACAGAGCTCGTATATCACTGATGTCGGGCCCAGAAACCAGCGGTTGCTGGAAAGCTTTCTGAGTGTTAAGTAAAAAAAAACCACGAACACAAAACTGCTGCGGAAAAATATCTTCAACATTATTCGAGTGAGCATTTGGTAGGTAATTTTTATTTTATTTTTAGATATTGTATAATAACGTGTAATTATAAATATCTAAAATTATTATTTAGTGACCGTAGTGCTGCCAACATAAAATATGTTGTTTTAGTTTCAGTGTATTGCTTCGTTCGTTTTTTTAATTTATATTTTTCTTGTGTGCGGCTCTGTCTACTGTTTAAAATAAATTTATTTTTTTCTCGCTTATTTACAGAAGGTAAACCATATTAAAATAAAACTAAGTTTAAGAGAGCTGATTTGAGGCAGAGAAGAATAATATTCTTATATGTTATTTAGAACATGGATAAGTCAGAGTATCCGGTCAATTAATAAATAAAATTGATCTGGTAATTTCAAAAGCATATATTCTAGGTTCATTTTTATATTGGAAGTAATAAACTTTTTTTTTCGGCTCGCTCGAAACTCGCTTGCTCTATGGCCTTAAGCGTAACTGCGGTTGCATTACACAAATCATTGGATCTCAACGAATGACTGTGTATCGAACGGCGGGACAGTTTTAATTCGAGCATTAGACGGCCCGGGGGTATGTGTCGAACGTAACGTGACTACAGCCAGACGGCTTAGATTTATATGGAAATTGATTCGTTGTGCTATAGCTGCTTTATTCTGATTGGTGGAGAATGTAAGTGTTTAAATGATTTCAGATTGAGGTGGAGAAGCAAATATTGGGATGTTATAAGTTCGAGGAGTTTAGAAAAACCAGTAGTTGAGTATTAAGTATACTGAAAATCACAAGATCTGAGAAATACCAAAAGGTGATATGACACCGGCATTCTCGCAGGAGTAGATAACTATCGTCATAAGTCAGCCACATTTAATTTTATAATATAATTCGTTAGTTTTTTTTTTGTCATCAAACGTTAGAGTTATTTGTGTATGAAGTATGAAAAAAGCACTTAGTTGCTTATGAAGATAGTTATTTACTCCTGCGACGATCCCGGTGTTTTTCAAATAACAATGATTATTAATTAACTTTTTATTTAAGCCGCATCACTTCTAGAATAAACACAGAAAGTAACAAGAAAATCAATTGAAATGACTAACAGCCTTTCCCAGCACTAAACTAGTTTATTCTTCGTACACAATATTAACACCGTTTTCGCTTGCAACAAAAGTGTTTTTCAATGTCCTCAACGAGATATTAATTCACGCGCTAGGCCATAACTCTGGACTCAATTAGGGCCACAAGAGACAGTTATTGAGGAAATGGCCCTACTGGACACATCTGGTGCATTGTTCAGATCGGACGAACACACGGACAAATGTTAAATGTTTATATGTAATGCACGGTGTTTAGAAATGATCGTTTTATGGCGTCAGATCTTTTATGGACTGGTGTCGAAAATATCAAAGAAAATAGTGAGGATTTATAGTAAGGGTTTTTGAGACAGTTCTTGTTTCTAGTTTTTTATATTATATGGTATATTTACTGTTATTCAAGGTAAGCCACATTGATACGAACAAATACTACTTGTAATATTTGCGGCTTACAGTTTATTGATGACAAGTAAAAGTAAAAGAAAGTCGTGTTAGTTACACTATTTTTAACTCAAGAATGCCTGAACTGATTTGGCTGAAAATTGGTAGGGAGGTAGCTAAGAACCAGGAGAAGGACATAGGATACTTTTTTATCCCGTTCCCTTCGTTCCCGTGGGACGGGACATAAGAGAGGCGGAGGCGGAACAAAGTTCGCCGGGTCAGCTAGTAATGATATAAAAGCTGTTTTCTTCTTTAAATATCTATATCTATAATAACTTCACAGATTTTTAAGTTTTTGAAGTTAGGTATACACGATAAAAATAATCTGCTTCGAATAGCTACCATAGATTAATAAAATTATCTATTGTTCCTTATTATAAGGCTAACCAATAGCAAAAGCTAGGCTTAAGATATGGCGACACCTGGTTTATAGAGATTTCTGTTAGATTTAGTAGTATTGTGGATTATAAAAGGCATTGTGGACAATTAAACGTAAAAAATCCTTCAACAAGGTCCTACACGACAATTCTAAACTTTTTTTAATACCTTTCAAATATTTTACGTCAATTAGGTAGCGGCTACAGTACCTACTATGTGATAATGCTACCTAATTCCATAGCTTTTGGTATTTTGCTATCACCTTAGGACTGTGCTATAGTACCTACATACAACGGTATATGTTGCACGTATGTGTTATATTTCACTCGCAAGGTCGCAGTGTGCGTCCGTCACGCGTTCCTTACTTTTTCTAACGGTAAAAGACATAAGTGGCAGCGATTATGGAGGGATATAAATGTTAGACAAATTTTCACTTATATGTCATGGATTGATTAAATATTATTTGATAAACAAATATGTTTACAATAGCAAAAAAGAAATGTTTGGATGCTTATAACACAAACTATGACAAATCCAAACGCTTTTGCTGACAAAAATGGTATGAGTACTTACGTACTTGGAATTTCTTTTATTCATAAACATATAACAGCAAACGTCGGGAACTAAAATCAAAATAAACCGCGATAGAATCCGATTAAAGTAGTTTTATTTCAATGTCTAATATTCGCGTAAACCTCAGAAAACAATAACAGCAAAATCAGCATAAAAAAACGTCAGATAACATACAAATAGAAAGACTAGTGGTCAATACTGTACTGTGTTGAAGGTACTTTACTAACATTTTAAAAGTATGTTTATAAATATTGCAAAAATAGTCTATCGCTTGACACTTAACCCACGCGTTCCACTACGTTATAACCGTGATAAATATCTAAGAATAATGAATCGCAAATACGCTTTGTATGTATGTTTGTAGTAAAGGCTTGACCAATGGTGTTCTAGATATCGGTCCTCTGCTCCATGGTTTTTATAGCCTTTTGATCGCAATAAACAACTTTGATAAGAACTAAATTGTATTTTTTATGGTTAAGTTTAAGGATTATAGGCGAGTTGATTTTAAAATTAACCAAAGAATATGAAGTCAAGTGTATGTTTATAGATAGACAAGCTGTAGCTCGCGGTTTCTCCCGCATAAGGAGAACCCTTGCTCGTAAAACACGTGATCTATCACAGTCTCCTGTCCCATCTCACTCACTTTTAATATAACGAGATTAAAAAAAAAACCTCTTAAACAAAACTAGTCCTGACAAGAACAAAAAAAAATATTTATTCGATTTGGTATAATCGATCCGAAGATATACCCGTACATACATACTTACATGTTGGCGATGTTTCTTTACATACTTAGGTACATTTTGTAATAAATGGCCTAGACTTACGAACATAGGGATTAGGTGACCAACGGACGGACGGAGGTACTTACGCTACATATAGGAGGAACAGTTCTAGGGTGTAATAAATATCACAAAAATGTGACAAAGATAATTAGGGTCGCGGTTTGGAATGCTAGTAGGAAAACCTACGACACACAGACGTAGAATGTAGAATACAAATATAATGGTTTACGCCGCGTTTGTAAGGATTCAAGGAATTTACGTGTCTAATGGAAGTGAAATACAGTTAGAAAACTGTACTTCTAGTTATGGTATTCAGTGTGTGATCAAAATTAGTATGGTAACCCTGGTATCACCAGCCAGATGGACCGATTACTTACCTGAAAAAGGTAGCTGGGTCGGATTGGATGCGGAAGGCGGATGGTTGGGTGTTGTGGCGCAACTTGGGAGAGGCCTATGTCCAGCAGTGGACCGCGATAGGCCGAGTTGATTGAATTATCCGAAATTCGAACCTTAAATTGGTTGAACAGCTATCAAGTCTGTGTTGCTGTGTTTTGGCCAATCAATAAGGGAAGCCAGTTTCTGAGCAGACTGATCATATACGTGGAAAGGGTGAAGGTTCCTAATGAGCAAAAATTTTAAGCGGTGCGCGGCGGTAGCTAGGAAGATAGACTTGCAATCATATGGACGCTATTTCGAATCATCACAAGTCATTTAGTTCGACATAAGTCATTTAGCTTAGGACGAGGGGTTAACAAGAATACTAGTAATAAGCGAAACACATTGATAGTAAGCTTTAAAAAAAATGTGTATTATTTACGTATATTTTTACTCTGAGTATGTCAAGTGTTGGTTTAAAAACATTTATATGCGAGCGCGTGCAAGCCATTTTATTTTTCAATTATTTCCCAATCATCAAATCATCAGCTTCAAGCACTGAATTTCAATAAATTGGTTATTGCGTAACCATTTCATAGCATCTACAAGGTCATCAGCCCTTGAACTGTACTGTACTCAAAAGTAACAGCCCATCAATCTTACAAAAAACACTTACTCTCTAAGCCACGTAAAGGTACCGGTGCTACACTGCTACCTGACCTTATGGCCCACAATATCAATTCAGTTACACCCATTACCCATAGAGTTAATTCCACAAAATTATCGGGTGGTTAATTACGCACACTTGGCCGATTGTCGACCGTTATGGAAGCGGTGAGACGGCGACTGAAGTTCATTGTCACACTTCGGACAATTGTGTATGCTTCGGTGGTTATTTCGTTACTTGTGCTCTAGTGGACTATTTGGTCTATTAATTGGAGATAGTAGTTTAGAATGTGATGGTGCGGTTAGGTTGTTTTGTTTGGATATAGACTTGCACTTGCACACATCAGAATTACGATATTAAAGTTAACGTAACTTACGCGAGATTCTCATGATACCTACCTGCTTAATTTATGATTTGAAGGAATCGATAGACTTGCAGATCATATTTCAAAATAAGGATTTAATGATATTAGAGCCTACTGTTAATTTTATTTAAAATTAATCTTCAATAGACTTTTCTAGGTTAGGAATTTAAGGCCAAGAAACTCTTTCTTCTGAAGTACATCAAAATCGTTTCCTTCTTCTACCTAGCCTTTTCCCAAGTTATATTGGGGCTTTAAGATTCTCAGATTCAGCTGAATACTGTATTTTACATTGTACGACTGATATAATCCCATAACCATCTGATTTCCATTCCAAGTGGTGAAATTCCATAACATTTCGGTCTGACTGCAAATGTATACAATCATTGAAATTATTTACTGCGCAGTAATCGGCGCGACCTAAGTCACGCTTTAGAATTAACAGACATTGTTTATAGTGTTTGTTATTCTAGAATGTTATTAGAAATTCTAAGTACCTACCTAAATAATTAATTATCGTTTCCTTTAGTAGCAAGAGAGATCGGGGTTATTCGGAATTTTGAGATGTCTGTGAGACCTTGTTTTTGCATTGTCACTGGTTTTAGCTTCGGCCAAAACAGTTTTAGACGATTTTTACTTTTGAAATAAGTAAATTCTGATTCGATTCTATTCTAAATTATAGTATAATCAATATAAATATCAACGGTTTGATCAATGGAATTAAAATTTCATTTTTTCGAACCAGTAGACATAGACAATAATAGCAATGTACAGGTCTTCGCGTGCACAGATGGTGAGACATGCTGGGCAGCTCATCACAGAGAGATATCACACTCAAGAGGCTCGTATGCTTCAACTTTAGCGATTTTTTTACATCATCCGTTGAATAATAAAAGGCCAGTGTGCGCAATTGGAACCAACAGAAAAAAATGTATTTGTTCTATACAAAGCCTTGCAGATCGACGCAGTGCTCTTTCCGTATGATTACGTTGTCCTAAGGTACTCTAAACAGGTAGGCACAAAATATTTTTTTATATAATATCTTCTACGAACTTGGTCAACGAGCATACGATCCGCCTGATGGTATGCGGTTATCGTAACCCATGTGCGCTTATAATACCAAGGGAACTACAAACGTGTTCTCTGCTATCTCTAGACGAACCTGGATACCTTAATCATCGCAGGAACAGAAAGGAAGGTTGCTTGGTTATCTTCTGTAGGGCGAATGAGATCGAATATTATCGAATGAATTATCACACAGCCGGGATGCTCCAATTAGAGAAGAATCAATGATTCTTCTGTGTCCTGTCTCTCTTGACTATACAACCTATTGCGATGTAACTGTATGTAAGCTATTGTAGATATATGAACAGTTCCTTGTTCCCGTGACGTAGTTAGAAATTCGCATGACGTGTAGATCCGCGCTAAAAAGGTCGTCGCGCAGTGGCCGCACGCACCGTTAGAGGCGAGTATTTAGGTCGCCGCACGCGCCCGCTACAGTATGCCACGTTGGTCGAGGTACTAGGCCATAAGCGGTAGCGGGAGCAGTATTGGTATTGTTATTAATTAGGAGAATATTTATAATAGGCTACAAGTCGGCTTAATGACCTGGCCTTAAGACTGAATAAATGTGAAGAACTTCATCACACCAATATGTACGATATGTCTTCACGCACAAACGGCTGGACTAATTTTGATAAAATTTGGTGTAGAGATAGCTGACACCCTGGATTATACTATATTATAGACATGATATATATGTATAATAATATCATGTATTTATAAGCATGCTGAATGAGATTTCCGAGTAAATAATAATTAAAGCATACATATGACATAATAATTAAACCCACCATATTATGAGTATCAGTATCCATCATCCTCATCCAGATGGATATGGACATATTTATTAATTTATTGAATAGGTACAGCACTCACCAATCTTTATGGCCGCTCTAAATTTAGTCGTTGGTACGAACTTGCGCATGGTACAGTCATACCATACTCTCATACACTCGCACTACACGCGTGAGGCGAGGACGCTTGCGGGTGACAGCGCGCGCGGGCGTGCCCTGCCTCCCCGCCCCGAGTACGTCCTGCTGATACCTGATTTTGTGTTCTGCGCAGCGTATTGTGGGTAAGTTCGGAGCGGCCATAAAGCTTGGCAAGTGCTCTACTAACAGTAATGTATTAATCATACTTAATTGAAACCAAACTGTTTTTAGACTTGAATTTTAATTAAATTAGCAGACAATAAATTATAGATTGATTTTAATAGCACGTTGATCTAATAAATTATAAATCTAATTTAAATTCCTTACTTTATTACGACAGTAATTACATCTCATAAGTCAAGGTTAGTTTTAAGAGGAGAATAAAATTATTACAAAATTTCGATACAAAATAATATTTATCAACTAAATTAATTTTTATCAATATTTGTTTCTGCATTCGAATTTTAATTGGAAATATTGCATAAAATAATAATATTAATTGATTCAGTAATAATTGTTTTGAATAAAGAATCAAGTTAACGGCCTCTTTCAATTTTAGAACTATGTAAAACAATCCCCTATCACGGTTAACGAAAATGACCGACAAGAGCCGATTTATTTTTAATCAATGATTTTTATATTAAAATCATGTATAATAACAGTTTTTTTTTTCACAAATTAGGTACATTGATATAAATAATATACTACGTCTCATACTTAATGTCATCGCTATAATGTCATGCCTTAACACGCATGCGCAGAAACAGTAATCTAGGATGTTATGTGTTATATACGTGACATGTCAACGTTTGTGACGGAATGTTACCGATTTTACAACATGTCCAGCCATGGTATTTACCGACTGAAGACATAGAAGACAGCTTAGTCATAAGGGTAAAGACCTCAGTCTAGACTTAATTGTTGCATAAAAATAGTTTTAAAATAGACTTAGTTTTATTTTTCTACTCTTTGCTTGAACAAATTAAATTATCAAATTGAGTTGTGAAAAAGATTTTACTACATAACATCAACCCTCCGTCTCTTATGCACTGTTCAATTTATTATGAAGTCACATTTATATTACAAGGTTTTAGTTTAATATAGTTTTTATTATAAATAGTAATATGCGTATATGTTTGTAAATACATACTTATCAAGTCATATCACTTGACTTGAGGTCTGAGAGATAATTAACCAATTGTAAGTTGCCTTTCAGAAGCCACCTTTGCTATTCCCGTTCACAAGGAATATACCTATTTATCCCTAAATTTAATTACAAGGTGCTACAGAAATGCTCGGACCGGATTTTGGACCTTCCGTACAAATTTTAACTAGCTGATCGCAAATTTTATAAGTCCAATTTTCTTTGGCTTGATTTGCATGAATACCGCTGTGGCCGTTACCAGTTTCCGGTAGTCCAACTGAGGAAGGCGGAGGACCCTGAGGACCGGATATAGTGGTGCAACTTGGGAGAGACCTATCTCCAGCTGTGGACCGTGATAGGCTGAGTTGATTGACATGAAGACAGTTGTTCTTCTTCTTCTATGGACTGAAACATTATTTCAAATATGACCTGGCACCAGTAGCACCCTACCCGTACAGTAGAGTGCAAGTACTCAGAGATATAGTACATTACCGGCTTATTTATAGAACGCACTCACAAACACATGAACCAGATAAAACCTAATACCAATTACGCACAAGTACATATTCACGGTCAAACCACTAAAGCATATACATTTATGGTTAATACATATTTACTTATAGGTATACAAGAAGATTTCTAATTAAGAACAGTATTTCATTGTTTTGATTGGACGCCGCGTGGGGGCTCTAAGTGGTGACCTATATATAGTGGTAAATTACCACATTAATGAAATATTGAAGTTTGGCAAAGCAATCATATTGTACAGTAGAAATGCTATTTAATTTGAGTAATGGTGATAATAACAGGAGACTAATACTGTAACGCGTAATGAGAGTTCGCTACTTATATTATAGCATACTGTCATACGCATTGCGATACCATATGAATGGGATGAGGGCAGGAAGAAGAAGACTATCTACCGACTGGTAAAATTACCTCCTACATTATAATTTCTATTTACCTCATGGCAAAATAAATTGTTCAGTAGATAAGAATAAGAATAATTTACTTGCATGAAATATGAGAACAGAAATGAGGTATTACATAGAAATAAAGATCATCATATTCTACCAATATTTGATTTGAAGATAACTGATTAACAATATTAAATATTGATGACTTCGGGTCGTAATTAATTTAAAATATCTGATAACATTCAAAATTCTATAGGAATCGAGCCAGCTATTGGTCTACAAATTTCCAATTTTACCTATAAATAAACTCTTGCACTCACCGCTAAAAATATCTTCCTCAGTTCACCGAAGGGGCTGACACATCTGCAAAATAAACACACATGTCAAAAACAATTGAAGCACAAAAATAGTGAGGCGAACAGTTTACCAGTTTGCCGTATGTTACAAAAAGATAGCACGTGTAGCTAATTATGTTGACAATGAAACTGAAATGAGGGCAAGGACGTTTGTAAAGAGGAATGTAAATAATTATAGTAGACAGGAGTTAACGTGAAATAATGTCCATTGATATCGAACACCTGTTTCATATATACCTGATCCACAGAAAAACATTGTCTTTAAAGACAATTTAGATAAATTTTGTCTTGAATATTTTTTGTATATTAATCTATACTCATGTTATAAAGCTGAAGAGTCTGTTTTTTTTGTTTGAACGCGCTAATCTCAGGAACTACTGGGGTGATTAGAAAAATAATTTCATTGTTAGATAGCCCACTTGTTGCGGAAGGCTGGCTATAATTTGCCGCGGTAACCGACGCTCACGCGGGCTAAGCCGCGAGCAAAAGCTAGTAACAAATATAAAGGAAAAAATTGACGCGACTCAAACCCTACTACCTTACTACGGTTTTAATGCACCAGTTACTTTGCACATTAAGCTTCAGAGGAAGCTTCGAGGCTTCAAACTTATGTTGTTACTCCTCTCTATTATGTTGCATGTCTTGGGGCGACGTGTGAATCATTAATAATTCTGACATTAGGTGGTGCGCATTAACTGTGCCCATCAAACATGAAGAATTGTAGCCAAAATCACAGCACTAGAAAACCAAAATCGAGACCTAACATTTCGTTGCAGTGTAGAAACGAAAAGACCAACAAGACAGGAAGTAATAAATTTCATTTATTAAAATATACGATTGTACCCTCCAGGGTTAGAAATAAGGTTTCATTTCCTCTAAACTGGCCTAGTATCTGAAAATACGAAATGCGTACCCTTAATAGAAGACAGTTAATAAATCCCTCAAGCTAGTTCAAGATTTATTAATTCGTAAACTTGAACCTTTACAGCAGAAATTACAATTAGAAAGTGTACCTGAATGCCTATACTCCATTTATCAGCTTATGTTGATATAAGACTGGATAGAGGTCGCTTTTATGGTAAATGTCTTTATTTACCTTGATATTCGTAAAAACGTATCTATCATGAGAGGTAATGATTTGCCAGTAAAAATTCTTATTAAAATTATGTTTGTAAGACATCGCAATGGAATTTTAAATATGATTTCTAATTTGTCTCCGTACGTTGGATATTGCTCTGATAATATGTAGGCTTTATTAGCCAAGTCAGGGTCATTGATATGTTACTCTTATATTTCAACAAGTTTAGAAATAAAAGAAGACCTATACTAAAAGTACCGATATACGCCTGAATAAGTACACGGCCTATATTATAAATACTTCATAAAGAAACCACAAAGTTATAGAAAATGGTAAATTCGCAAATGAGAATAAAGGCCGTTTAGCTTTCATGTCACCACCATAGAAAAGATTACCATGACCCGATGGTAAATATGAAAATAATGGGTAAATAATGATAGTCACATAATTATCTGACAATTTCAGAAAACAGAAAGTTTACGTTGAATTAGCGAAGAGCTTGAATGAAAAGAATTTCAAGCGGATGCTTTAGAAATTAGCAAATAACTTTAAGGGAAACGAAACAGAATAGACGAAAAAAATACATTTTGGAGGTATAAGTTAAAATAAGAAAAATAAAATAATTTGAAATTAGGGTTCTAAATTGGAGCAATTTTGGTATGTACGTTCAAATTATACATTGCAAATTTGAAAAAAAAAATAACAAAACAGATTCACGAGAAATTCCTTTCGATACATTAATATTAAACTTTAAAAAATTACACAAATAAACAATAAATCATACAAATCCAAAAAACATAATTGCCTGTTAAGAAAGTTTGTAACACATACCAAGTATCCATCATTAATAAAAGTCAAGGTTTAAGTAACAATTATGTTTGGCTGCAGGCCCTCATGGTCTTGCCAAATTGCTCATTGAAGTAAAAAAAGTTAAAAAAGAAGGGATAATTATCATAAAGTGTAAAAGAATTCCAGGAGAAATTACTAAAGGACACGAATATAATAATCCGATTACCATCAGGGTTTTATGTATCTTTAGAAATAAGGGATGCCAAACCAGTCTAGAAAATCAATGAAGGTATTAAAACTGACGAAAATAGTGATGATAGGAACAACAAAAAATTCCAAAACCAATTGGTTGTTAAGGCAATTGTTAATCTAAACAATGGCCGCCAGGGCGTTGCTCTAACAATTGTAATAACGTCTTTGAAACCATGTTATTCCGCCATCCCAGACATGCCACTTCAATCATAATTAAATCAAGACTTTGGACTCAACCGAATAATTTTTATGGAGTATTTTAATAGTTTTGTGACAAGCGTGTTGGTTTTATTGCCTTATTGTAAATTGCCACACATACATCAAGTCTTTAGAGTGATGACATTTGATTGAGTACCACAAAAAAGATATTGCAAATGAGCTTGATGATGATACATGCTATTCATTAACTTGGACCATTTGAGTTGGAAGTAAAAACGTTAAACTAATAACGTTGTGACCCGTCAATGGATTTGACTTATTGGGTGACGAAAGAAAATCTCAAACATGTAACCTTTTCACTCCTTACAATTTTCTAAGATTGCATTAGTTTGGCAATACAGCAAACTTTATTAATTTTAGATAAACAGATTAGTAATGATTCATAATGTTACTAAGCTATGAACAGATTCGTAGATACAATTTAATAAACTTTTAATAGATTGGCAAGTTAGATTTTAGTCGTAGATCGGATTTCCACGAACTGTAAACTTAAACCAGCTCATCATTAGCAAAGTCCCAAAGCCCACGATAAAGATCCGGGACTCGGACTACTAACGGCGCGATGCGTTCCAAATCCGCGCGACTATTAAACCAATTACGCGACAAGTCGCCGCGGCAAAAACGCGACAGTCACACGATATCTGCCAGTGGGTTGAAGGTGAGAGTGACAGAAAAAATATGGTAAACGAAGTTCACAGAACTACGGTCGTTATATTGCAACGAGCTGACCAAGTTTGTGGAGACTTAAGAGTTTCGCGATGATAAAAACATTTTACCTAAAAAACCAAACAAAAAGCATCGAGTACAGACTATGTAGGTATAAAATATTGACAACACTTAAACATAATAGCAAATAAGCACAATAGAAAATGGAAGACCTATAAAGTTTCACATCAATTCATCTCCAATAACACGGTAACAATAACAATAAAATTATAACAACCTATAGCAACAAAAGTTCAAAAGTCAAAGTTCCATTAAACATTATAAAAAACAAGGAGACAGCAGTATTCAATGACAATAACTATAAAAACTAAATGTTAGTGCGCACGCGCCGCACTGGGTCAATCCGCATGACCAATCAGCGAACACGACTGCCCCAGAAGCCTGGTTGCCGAAATGTGGTCGGAATAGAGCAAGGGAGCAGAACTTAGCGGGGTATACAAAAATAACATAGCTGAATAATGCTTAAATTAAAATTGACTTATTGGAAATTAACTCATTGAAAGGCAAAATATCAATCAAGAAACACCGAGAACAATATTTCTATCATGTATTACATGTACGACTGGCCTGTTGGTCTAGTCGTTACTGACCCTGACTGCTAAGCCGGAGGTCGTGGGTTCGATTCCCACCCAGGACAAATCTTTGTGTGATGACCACGATCATTTGTTCTGTGTCTGGGTGTAAAAAACCCACCACCCAGGAAAAATCTTTCTAAAAAAAAAAAATTTATGTATAATATGTATGTACTTAGAAATATATAGATAACTATGTTTATCAGTTGTCTGGTTGCCATAGTACAGGCTGTCTAGTTTGGGATCAGATGGCCGTGGATAACTAAGAAATTATATTATTATTAGTATCTCATTCTGTAGTAGAAACTGTTTTATTATCAGGTTTAGAATATGAAGGATATTCAGAGATTGGTGCGTTGTTTTCACATTTCATTCTAACATCTATAAATATAAACATAATGGCTTTTCGCTTTTCAACTCGCTGTACTGCAAACCTTGCACCCCACCCAAATGTACGTTTCTTTGTAAATTCTATTAACTTTAACTGCGTATGACTGATACATGACTGTTAGGCATTGGTGGATTATCTCCATCTGTCACGACATGTGTTGTGGAGAACTGTTTTATCGGATCTATAAAATAACTGTAGCAGCATTAAAAGTTAGGATTCTCGACAAAAATCTTAAAGGTAGAATTTCGTCTTGAAAAAGGATTGCAGCTTTTTCTTTTCAAACACGAAGTAGGGCGAATAAAAGTAGAAAAGGAAACGAGACGACAAGATGCGCCTTTGAGGTTCTACGGCTAGGGAAAGAAAAAAGGAACAATGAGGATAGCCCAGTTTAAGATAATAGAGTACCAACGGTAAAAACATAGGTGTGCAAAATATTACACCTCTACAAGAATACAGGTGTATTTTATCAGCTACGACCATAAATCTCAGACCACACAGCTCTAAGTAATTAACACACTTAGTTTCCTCAGGAATGGGAACCCAGTTAATATGTTCCCAGGTATCTTCGACTAAATTGCGATATATGGCCAAAGGAAGTTAGTTAATGTGTTCGGAATGCACCAGTTCCCTTAGTTAGCGTATTCCCTTAGTTAGGATATGAACGATTAATTTCCACTAGTTGGTTAACGTTTTAATGGAATCGATATGTTATGAGCACCTTGGAAGTAACTTATTGATAACGTTTCTTGTTAATTTCATGCTGGTGTCTAGTCTAGAATCAAATCTACCGTTTGATTCATTCATTATGATCATTTACTATGCTATTAGATTCCTGATTGAGGTTTATCAAATAAACCTTAATCAGGATGCGGTAGACCAATATGATATCAACATATTGGTATACCGCAGTATTTCCCTGAAAACTGTCATTCGTTTTATTTGCAGTTATGTGGACAATTTCAATTCGCCGTAATTGACTAGTTCAAGGCCATTACATCTGACTATAAATACGTACTTTACCTTACCTAAATCTTGTACTCAGATGAGGTCAGAACAATAACCCTATATATTTAGTGGTACAATCATCTGACGCAATATATTTTGATACGTGTCCGACGACCTAAGAACATCCATTGTTTTCTGATTAAACAACAGATGATCATATTACAATTGGCTAACGTCATAAGGCACTCGACGCGGTAAATAGAATGAATTGACAGGTCTCGGTAAAGGTCGCGTGCGTATGAACTCCGATCTTACTGAGAAATAACCCATGTATGACAATGAGAACAATTATCCGATGGCAACTCTTCAACATTAAATTATGTATGTATTTCAGAATACGAAAACAACAAATCAGATTTTTTTTAAGTGTCTGCACAAAGCTCTCCACCTTTCTTATCCTCAATGATTGCTCATCAAAACTTACATTGTCATTGAATTCCAGTCACGAATCCTAATTAAAAAGACGTATTTTTTGCGAGCGTGACACCGCGTCAGTCGTGACTCGTTAGTCTTCACCGACTGGTGTTAAGTAAGGTAATGCGTTTGACATTTTCGTATCACGGCGCTGTTTTTTAGCTGTACATTTCTGTTGTACTGATGTTGAAAGGTGAGAATTTGAGAAACTTGGGTATTTTCTTGATAAATATCCAATATTCTATTCAGGTATGCAGACGGTGGTGTCTTAATCGGTTGTTAAAGTTTTGATGATGCTCTGCCCGTGACCATGACACCTGCAGAGGTGTTAAAACGTCGGGAACTATAATCAAAATAAACCGCGATAGAATCTCTTTAAAAGTAGTTTTAATTCATAGATGTAAATAATTTTATGATAAAATTTTGTGATTTAAAGCCTAAAAGATACAGTACAATAATATTTATTTTTCATGACGTATCTGTTCTGTTACATGTATCGTAATTTTTTCTTCTTACAAAATTTTTTAATCAGCCTTGGACTAAACATAGGAAATTTTCTTGTTCTTCTTTTTGATGCCATAGGTCAACAACGCATAACTGACAACCAGATAACAACCCAGTTAATTCCTCAAGCATGCTATTCATATCAATAACATCCTAATTCAAACATCCAGCCACATGAAAGACTGAACAATATGCAAATCAAAGTAACAAAGCGTCGATAGTGTACCGTGGGAGGATAGATATCAACAAACAAATGGTGTTTGACAGCCGTGAAGAGATCGAAGCTCACGTGCTAAATAATGTTAATATATTCTATGTCGATCAAAGAGAGATATTTTGATGTGTTACAGTTTCTCTTGTTTTTATAGAGCATCACGCAGGCAATAACATGCCAAAGGTTGGTAGTTTCACGGAATTATCGATTTTCATATTCGATATTTAATTGCCTTCTCGCTTTGAGTCTTGTTTGAAAGTGAAAACGGACCATCGTCTTAGTTAGGGACGGTTTATCTATAACAAGACTACTATAAATTAATTGCTTTACTTTTAACATTTTTTTCGCATACATAGCGTATTAGACCTTATGGGTCCTTGTGGGTCTCCGACACACATTTTTTTCTTGGCGGGGTTATAATCGTGAAAATACCTTATGAGATTTGCTTTTGTTTCTTCTTTGAGTTTGTCAGATACCTCGACTGTCATACGCCGATCGTTGACAGTCGTTAAGTGTACTATGATATACTGCGTTTCCCAGTAAAATGGGTTGAGGAAGAAGTTACTTCATGTAAAATACGGTAATCAGAAGTCCGGTAAGACTGCTAGCCGACTTCAACATGGCTTAGGAAAAGGCTAGTCAGAAAAAGTTTCTACTTTCTGCTCATTACTAAAAATAATATTTTAGAAAAAATCTTTATTATTGCCTGTACAACCTTCTTGTTTACTGCTTTGGATACTACTTCATAAAATTAAAGCTGCCACGGGTAAGCTTAGATCGTTTGTTCATTGCGGGTTTACGATTTTCGACCACCTAGTTTTATCGAACGTCGTATCGCTAGATCCATAATTTCTCTTGCAGATTACTGTCACATTTTAGTCTAGCTCTGCGACACATTTGAAACTAGTCTAGTCTGAAGTTTAATCTACAGATTTCGCACTCGATAATAATACTATCTTTGCGTGTCGAGAGATTTGCATCGCAGCGCTAAAATTGGTTCATAGTATTGCGAATAATAATTCTCATTTATAAGTTACCATTTCGATAGGATTTGAGTTTTGAGAGTATGCTGCAAGATATAGGTAAAACAATATGAATTACGTATAATTAGTAGGATTACTCTGTTCAATGACTAATATTTTCTAGATTGAAATTAAACCCAATGAGATACTCGACATAATTCCGGTTGTAGCGACAGAAATTTATTGCCAAACCAGTTTAACTTGAACCTAATAGTTACTTTAATATTGATTTTTAATTAATATTTTTTGTTATACACAACTAAGTCATTAGACAGCGATTTGTTACACGTCTGCAACTAATTTTAATTTGAAAATTAAAAAGATGCAAATTACTATTGATGTGTGATCTGGGGTTCAAAACAGGAAAATATGGCATCAATGTCTTATAAAATTACTTATTGTTTAGCTGATTATGGGTTAAAAAATGTTCATGTAATCTGAACCTATGTACGGACGGAGTAAATCCCGCCGTAAAGCATGCTATATCCTTATTAACACTAGAAAGTGACGTCCTGGACAGAAAAATTGAGGTACTTAATATTCGATAGAAACGAGAATTTAACAACTCGCATAAAAAAGGTTATTTATAAAAAACATGGTTCCTTTAACAACTCTTTAATCATTTAATTCGAAATATTACTGAAAAATGTTCACTATTACTGGTATTTTTTTTGTTTCCGACAACCCGAAACGCCTGTCAAAATTTCTTTGTACGATATTTGGAGCCATGATATTAATGATCCGCTTTTCGTCTGCAGGAAACAGTCAACCGTATTTTAAATAGACACATACGATAATATCACGTCCAAATATTTATAACATCATCTCATTATCTTGCTGACAGTCTGTAACAAATATCTTACGGACAGATTAATATTTATGAGTATACCTGGCAGTGAAAGTGGGAGCTACGGTGGACCCTCATTTGGTGCTTTGCTAACAGAATCTGTATTTCCACATGTTAAGGTTTATTTTAGCTAGTCGTAGCTATTGACGAGTGGAGTATTGTACCTAATTAGATTGACATTACATGGTGTGATCCTAATATCAAGATTATCTAGGTGAAGAGAGTGGGTGAAATTGTGTTGGGTTCTGAGTTCTGCGTGACTCGGTATGAGTTTTGATAATGGTTGGCTGATCATTTGTTTAGCCTGTGACATTCTTATACCTACATTTTTTGTTTGTTTTGATATACGTTTATTTACCGGTTGACACGCTTGTTTGTCAGCAAGGTGTGCCGATGCAAGCTAAACATTTTTATTTAAATAATAATTATAATTTACGAACTTAATAATTTGTCTATCCTGGGATAGCGAAGGCGATGGAATCTATTGATATATTTGGAAATCTTTTGCTTTCTATTTACCAGAGAATTAGCGGGAATGCATTCGTCATCTACCACAGTCATGTTATACTCTCCTCATGCTCAAGGTTAAGGAATTAACATTTTGCTATAGATAATGTCTTTCGCCACATGACTAAATCTGTTCCTAATAAGTGAGGAATCTATGTCAACTACTACAAATTAAATAAGTAGATAAATTAACGCTAACCCCATTGTTTTGACACGCTATAAAACTTGATATGGTTTTAAAGGCGCCGAAAGACAAAACATCGGATTATGTCGGCTCTCTTCGGCTTAGTTCGTATATTCAAGAAATTTCGTGCTAAGCTAAGGTGACAGTCTGATTGGTTAATAAAACCGTTACATTTTCAAGCCGTTTTAATTGACCCGCACACATATAAGATTCTTATTTCATTAAGACCAGTACAATAACTAATTGATCGGCGGTAGCCTCATGTTAAGGGCATCGGACTTACGAGCATGTAATCGCGGGTTCAAATCCCACCCACTACCGGCGTGGACTCATTCGTAACACAAGAATTTACTTTACCACGAAAGATAAATAAAATAATATAAAAAAACCAACAAGTTGTTGATATATTTTTTTTATTAAATTAATTAACGCTTAATAATATGGCACTATCATAATTATCTAGGCCAATACCAGTCCGCCTCACCCTGAAACGTTAGATATTTTAAAGCAGCCAAACCACCCATAATATACTTTATACTTAGTTGCCACCCATGTTGTTTTTAATACCAATTAATGGTTTTAGGATGTAACACGAATGTCGCGAAATCCGCTCCTAAAATAATACAGTTATGAATATTATCTACATCCATACTTATAGATCCGATAGTAATATATGTCTGTCTGTCGCACTTTGACGGCTAAATTGCTTATCCGATTCTGATGACACTTGGTATGGGGTAAGCTTAATCCTAAGGAAGGACTGAAAGTACTTTTTCAGGCGATAACCAAAAACGCAGTCGGCGTTTTTACCAATTCAATTCCATCACTTTGTGTCTTCTAAACAGCTAATATGCTCTGAATACGCTGAATATGACTTAATAGCTACAATTCAGGGAAACCTACTTAACAAATAATGATGGCAATTAAAAAACCTCGGTGTATGGCATTGATCTCGTCCGTTTGTACTCCATTGATAAATATCTCAATGGAATGGGTAGAGCATGACGGCCGCCATTTTGGAATTGTTCGTAACTGTCAAATCACACCCATGGGTTATTTTTAGTATGTAGGCGCAGTTTTAATTATTCTAGATATGTGTAAAATGCAATAGAAGTACATACCTACATAAACTTAATATTTATTTATTTCAATACTAAAAATAAACGGTAATTTTCTAAGTTTCTATGAGTACTGCAACTTTTAGAGATTTGACATTGCATTTTGAACAACTGCAATATTTTCTTATCGGTTTATGAAAATGTACCTAAGTCCTAAGCTAGTATTATAAAATCATGATGTGGAAACATCGAATCTTAAGTATTTGCAAAACAATTAGATTTATTCATTTGTAAATATCATTTAACAAAGTCTTCCCGCCAATTCCCACAGTTTGTCGAAAAGCAGGATTATGTCAACATACCATTAGCGTGGTCGGCGCTGCCAAATCTTCGGCCTTGGAGCAGCATTGAACTTCATTACTAATAATAATAAATAACTAACCTTTTTCTAATAAGATCCTATCACTTTTGTCTTTTTATTGTTTAACTCATGATACACTAGCTGTAGCCCTGAACTCTGCCCGTGTTCTTTCTCAGACTCTACGACTATCTTTGTACCAAAATTAATTTAATTCGGCTCAGTAGACTCAGAAGGACAGACTTTCGCATCTTTAAAATTAATTTGTGTTAATTGATCACAAATGCTTAGTAAGAAATTACCCTAATTTAGTATTTAAAAAAATTTCTCACATATTAGTAGGTACATAATTTTTTTTTGCTGTTTTAAATGAACCAGAATAACTGATAGAAACGCCAAAATTACTAGCACAAGATTTTTAAAGTTAACGAAGAAAAAAATAAAAATAAATGACAAAAGAAATTTTCTTATAAAACCGTATCTTGAAAACTAGTTTTATTTCAATGTAAAACATTACCTAACGATCTAGACATTACTTGTCGTGTCGAATTGTGTAAACGTATCCAATCGAGAGCCGGTAAGACGGGTACGAATCGGGTAAACAGGAACATTAATGTTGGTAACACTTTGAAAAACTGGTGTCCGTAGTTACTGCGTTGGGATTTATGTACCTGATGTATGTACATAACAATGACGTCAGCAATAGTAGATATCTATGATGGTTTCTTGTATGTGTGAGAAGAGATTTTAGATTTGTCCTGCATTGAACCTGTCACAGACTAGTAATATTAATTATGTTGTTCCCGACTGACGTATAGTGCCAACTTATCAGCCCCGGTGACGGCTTCGTTGAATTTTATGTTTCAACTCAATAAGTAGAATTTTCGCAGTTTTTATGGTAAAAATGGTACCCTCGCCCTCGCGGTATCTATACTTCTATACTTATATTATAAAGCTGAAGAGTTTGTTTGTTTATTTGTTTGAACGCGCTTATCTCAGGAACTACTGGTCCGATTAAAAAAAAAAATTGATTTGTTAGATAGCCCACTTATTGAGGAAGGCTATAGACTGTAAATTAACGCGGTAACCGACGCCCACGCGGGCGTAGCCACGAGCAAAAGCTAGTAATAAATAATAACGTTTGTATAGAGTTTATTAGGGTCTGACACAGAAGCTTAATGATTTTATTTTGACAGTACTTGCTTATCGAAGATATATTAAAGATTAATTAATAATAAAGAGAAGAAAATATTATTAATATTAAGACTCTACCCATAGAATAACGCAAAAACCATGATTCAACTACTACCTGAATAAAACCTAGGTCATATAAAAGCGTAATATTATGAATAATATGCAAATTAGTTTAAATAAATGCACAAAAAAACCGTACATTACCTATGTTATACCTAATGATATTTTTTGCGCGTCTCGAGAACGTAATTATGATAATTATTAAGTGAGATTGTTTATCATTGTGTATTAACATTGCAAAACGCATTTAATTCTCACCTGTAAAGAAAGTAACAAAAACTGGAACTCGACGAAATTACAGCATTTGGCGATGCAAGATGGAAAAAAAAGATAGTGTTTTATGTGTCTTCGGCCAACTAATTTTCGCGTATAATAGCGTTGTATGTAGTATATTGGTTAAGTTTTTTTTTTGTGTCTTTGTAGTTCGCATTACAGGGCAGAGGCGTACCTCTTATTTTTCCACTCTGTAAGGTCTATGTCTGCGTGTGGGCTAGTAAACGTGTAGTCTAAAAAATATAATTTTAGATTACAGAAAATGTCCAATTTTATATCTTAGAAAATGTCTAATGTGAGGGGAAATCGTTGCAAATTTTTGGACTATTCGCGCTATTTCAAACAGCCGCCTGCAAATTTTCGGTAAGTGTACAAAGGTTTGCACACAGGAAGCTAGGTAATAAACATTAATTTGATGTCAAAATAAAAGTCATCAAAATAAACCGCGAATTAATCCACTTAAAAAGTAGTTGTATTTCAATAGAATAAAGTCGTCAATATTATAACCGCCAATGTGACTGAACGAACTGACTTAACTTTTTTTTAATTTAAATCTCATTTCAGTTCTCAGTAAGTAGGTGTCGTATGCCTCCTTGGTCCATACTATGTGGCATTCAATAGCACCTTTAACCTGTACTAAATCACACACGACAGTTGCCAACACTTAGTTAATAGGTGGGTTTAAACGAACCACGCTGTCACAACTATGATGAAATGTATTTTTAATCTATCTTTTTTTTCTTAGTTCGCAGTTAGCTAGAGCACAGTCTTATAATTAAAGTTTTTACTAACAATTAGTTTTTTTATCAATTAATCGAGGGGATATGGCACTGCACGCTGAGATACTGGACCTGTCCTCGTTCGGCTGCAGAGGCTTCCACGTTTTGTTTATTATTTCTCGTGCCTGTATGATTTTTTGTAACACAACTTGTTTTATTACAGAACTATCCTTCAGGTATGATTTGATTGGCCAGTTAGTAGGCCAGAAGTGGTGTGAGATCACAATGAGAGCTCACTACTCCAGGGGGCTTCGTCTTAATTTGTTGATTCTCACAAAGCAGATCTAGGATAAATTTGAATAAGACCTTTGGCCTGCTGTAAGGAAACTAATATTATTGCTGTTCCATCCTTTTCCGCTTTTACTATTCAGTCAGAATAACTATTCGTTTACAAAAACACGTTTAACCTAGTATATAATTATACCTTTCTTTCAATAAAACTCATATCCACATGTCCACGGAAACACGATCTTTATGCTATAAAATTAGTTGTTATCTTTATAACTTCCTGTCTAATATTTGACGTGTTAAATTAATGTTAAGCAACGTTTTATTGCGAATTTATTAGAATAACAAGTTTCTAAAATACCTTAGTAATCCGGTTAAGAGCACGAAAAATATGAGAAAATACCAAAATTATAAACTCATCTTCTAAAAACAATTCAACTACCAATTAGTAGGTTGGTATTCGCTTCACGAACTAAAAAAAATCTGTACTAGAGGTACTTATTTCTTACCGTGCCTCTGAAAGCTTACTACGCTGTTGTTTCCGACTCTCAAACGTCGATCTTTGACAGTCGTTAAGACAGTACAACTTGACAACCAGTTTTACCATGGGATACTGCGTTATCCAGCAAAATGGGTTGTGGAGGTCAGATAAGCGCCCCATGTAAAATACGGTACACAGCTAAGTCCGGTAAGACTGCAAGCCGACCCCATCATAGCTTGTGAAAAGGCTAGGCAGCTTAGGATCTTATTTCTAACTTAACCCAAATTTTGTGATTATCCTATTGTTTCAGACTTCGTATTTGAAAGAATGAGGAGGAGGAGCAAAACTTGTATTGCTTTTTAATCTCTATTCTGGCCTTGTACCTAAATATGGATAATTCGTGGACGGACTAGGAGTAACATTTGAAAATCACACACAGGTAAAAGTACAGACCACTGGAAATATCTAGTCCGGAAAAAATACTAAACGGATTAACAGTACGGCGTCCTGATTCCATTCAATACACAATGGACATGTCGCAGCCAATCATGGCCATTTTGACTTTGTTTGCAACAGTGGAACAGTTACGTAAGTATTTTAATTCAATAAGGAATTCGATCTGCTGCTAAAATAAGGTGTAATGGACTGTGGAAATTCGGATACGGGTTCCGAGAATTGTGAATTGTTGTTACGTAAATTGGCAGTGAGTTAGGCTTTTTGGCTGTGTATGAATGGCTAACGTTGTGTTGAAATGAAAAAATATTTCTGTCATCGATTACCTTTGAAATAGATTCCTAGATCCGGGTTTAATGAATCGCAAGGTTTAATTCACGTGAAGTTTTCTGTTTCTTAATCATTTCAAGGAGAGAGAGCAATATGTCTAGTAAAGAAATATGCTATTCTCAGAATTCCTAAGTAGTGACTAGGTTTTCAAGAATTCGTATGACATAAACGAAACACATACTTCGAAACCGCAATTTTCCATTTGTATTCCTAATACATTAAATTCCTTAGAAGCTAACACGGTAGCCATGTGAAACGGGGTTTATTTGAAAATCTGCCAATTGCGGCCGATGTGACCGAAAAACAGACGGTTGAAGGTTGTGGGAACTATTAGGTAATCGTTCGATATCTGTGTGAAAACACGAGATTTTTACGAACGACCTTGTGCAAGAGTCGCAATACATTCGGGTTGATGAATGAAAGCATTTACGTGTTGAAAATAAATTGTGATTTCAGTGGGATTCGTAATCGTTAAATTTGGTTTTTGGCAGCTATGTAATAGTCATGTTGGGTAATGTGTGAATTAAAATTACAATGAACCTATTAAGAGCATAAATTATAGTGTATACGGCATAATACGAGTACTAATATTGTTAGCCTTATGCGGGCCGAATTACTGTTGAAGAATTTGTTTCTATAAATCAAGACATTTTTCCTTCTGAAAATGCACTCAAGATTCATCTGACACATATCCGAGCTGGCTACTCTTTCAAATGAATGGACAAACCAGAAAACTCCAATATTCTCTACAATAACAGATTTATCACCAATACTTCAACTAAATTGCGTGGGACATAAGCTACGAACAATGTTCTAAAAAAAACAGACCAAATGAAACTCAATGAAGTATTCAATGTTAATGTCTTATAATATAAACAGTGTACGCATGAGTGGACTAATTAGTGCGCTAAGTAGGAAACTAAGCCACAGCGTAAAATATCAGTATCGGATGTAAAACAGCTATTAAAGATTCACATGCAAAGACTGTTTTACGATCCCTGAATTAAGTATAATTAATATTCTTGAGGAATATTTAAGAACTGGTTTTGGAAATTAGGAAATATCTCATCATTTTAAAGCTTACTGACCAAAAATAGGCGAAGTGGTCAAGAGTTTTGAGAACCAATTATTAAAATGACATTGTCTATCAGTATGTACGGATCGATTAGACAATAGCCACATAGCGGCAAAACAAAAGCTTACAAACATAGAACAGAAAAAAATTGCACAAAAAGAAATTGTATTCGCGTCACACTCGTTTCACAACACAAAATAAAATCCACATACAACTCTTCAATATTCATAACGTTATCTGTGGCGAACACAAAAGGTATATAATAAGACGCATTCAGCCCCACATTACCGATGCAGCAAGCAAATCCATCATTATGCATACCTCGCGTTGCATGCTTTGAAAATGTCCTTGCGTCCTACCAACTTATACTTACTGTACCGAAGGACCAACGGCGAAACTATAAAGACCAGAATCGAAATACATGAAGTCCTCTTAAGTTTGTAGCAAAATCTTTACCAAGCCTCATGGTTCTGCATGACAAGGTGGAAATAATAACGGGGTAATTTTATCACAAATGTTTAGCACTTGTATTCATATAGCTAAGTTGACAATTCTGAGTGATTTAACACTGATTGTCGTTGGCAAACGCTAAGCTGGTAACTTTCTTGTCTTGATTGCGAGTCCGTTACGACCAGTAGACAGTTATGTTTTGATCCATAAGATAATATAATAGACGCAAATGCGGCTTGTGATTTACTGCATAAACCTTGTCACGAAGAAAAGTGGAGTAGTTATGAACTACGTGGCTCTCTTAAGATTCTGATAAACTGTACTCTATCCAGCTTTGGACACTTAAAACGATCCTAGGAATAGATTTATATATCAGATCAGTTTCGTAATTAAAGAAGTTCAACCACTGTTTACTTTTACTCAGCAAAGTACTTGAAGTAACTAACATACGAGTGACAAAGCAGTCTGTCGGCACAATTGTCATTTTAATTCAAAACCCAGACACCTATCCTTCCCGGAAGGGTGCTTCCATTACACAACCCACTGAAATATGCACTTTAAGCTTTAAAGCCTAAAGTTCAAATCACTCATCTAGATATATTCGTCATTATGCCAGATGAAAAGCAGTCCTGTTTTCATTTTAATAAGATCGCAAATAGTTTTTTGATACGAATGAGAAGAACTACGTGCTTAACAGCTGTTTTGTGTGACTAGACCCTTTGTTTTACAATTTTCGACGACGCCAAGGACGAACAAAGGACCTTTTGTGGGATTTCGTGAACAATGAGATGGGTTGGTTGGAGTACTCTAAACAAGGAAAAAAATTGCTGTGTACTGCCCGTGTCATAGAAACAGAGATAAGGTTTAAAATTAATGGAACCAGACTGTAGATACTAAGAAATTAAATGCTTAATATAAATTAATTTAAGTGGTGACATTTATCGACACTCAATAAGTAGTTGGTTCCATTACCTGGTCAACATTTGTAAGACGATACAAAGTAATTTTATGGCACAGTAGCTGTGAATACAGATGTGGGTTTAACATACTGACTCACCATACAAATTTTAACTAGTGATTGTAAATAACTTGGTATTCAATTCTAAGCCGTTTGCAGTAGGTCGACGGTTTTAAAATCACTTCTACAAGTCATTTTAAATAACGGACTAACCTTTCGAATGTACCGAAAGATTCCTCTTAAGTGCAATACTTATGAAATCTATGTCCAACAACATATTGCATTGAAAGCTGAATATATAATCATAAAAATAAAAAAATACTAAAACCCTAGGCTCACATGGAAGACAAACTTACGCAACTTAACATGTAACAAGTTATCAAGGGGTTAATCTAGTATCGTTAATGTGAGAACTCTAAAACAATACGAGTAAAATCAGGAAGGCACGGCTCATCGGTCTAATGACCACCATTTCCTCCCAACCAGCTTCCGAAGACCCCCGAGACACCTACAAAACCCCTTTAATAACAATAGTTGTTCGAACGACGAAGAGAGGGGAAGGTCTTAGTATTTTGGATACGGGTACCACGCGAGTCGGCCATTTCTTGAGCGTGATTACATTTTAACTTGTGGGAACAACTATAAATAGGATATGGTGTAATTTCTGACGGAAAAAGTGAATAGAGGTGGCTAGTTTTATCAAACAACGCTGAATATTTCATATGAATGTACTATGTCCGTGTACATGCTTCACAGCTACATACGAACCGCTATAATTTACTCGAAAGCGAAGGTTTATTACTAGGTAAATTGGTCAATGCACAGCTATCTGACTGACCGCATGGTGCTAACTTCTGGAGAATCTTTCCACGTCTGTTCAAATCACCCTTAATAGAAGAGAAACTCTCTAAGTCATTTCTTGTTCATAATTAATTTCTGCTATCTGACGCGTTGGTATTTTATTTGACACTTTCTTGTACGCTGGTATTATTAAATACTGTAATTCGTACAAAAAGACCAGTAGGACCTATCCAATTTGCTCATGTTATTTTTGACTTCCACGTACTTGTAAACGATTTATTCACAAGCAGATAGAAAATGCTTTTATAAAAAAAAAAGTCCTATAAAATTTCCTAACAAAAAAATATCAACGTGCTATTGTTGTTATAATTGAATAGGCACGAGTTAGTGAGGTTAACAATGAAATACCGCAACTTAAATAGAACTTATGACCGGACACATTGTACTGTGTTTTTTTTTTATTGTAGTCGGTCCTACTACAGCAAAAAACTCACTGATAAAAAATACATTAATTTAAGTGTCAATCAATTATAAGGTTTAAGAAAAAAAAATTACGTAAGTTAAAAAAACTGTGTAAAGATTTGAACACCATATTTCAGGACAAATGCACAGAAACACGTACATACATAACATATGAGATTTTGAACAACAATTTATTATCAGCTAGCATGTGTGATTGACGTTGACGTGTGTGATTTAAAAGTAACCTTCTTTCTTACCTATGGAAAGGAAGATATAGTCCTTAATAATTAGGTATTCTTGCCCAGAAGTACCCAGAACACAATATGTATCAAAAACTTCTACGCAATTAACAATGAACGTACGAACAATTGTACACATACCAAAACAAATTACTCTTACTTTGTGCAATCAAGTCTCACGTAGAGATAATTGCAAATAATTACGTATATTACGATTGTAGCCAAGCTATCGTAGGGCGCGACAGGTTGGATAACTTAGCGATTACGTAACTCACTTACCTAATAACTTAAATACTCTTAAGACTAGCATTACTGCTTTAGATCTACGTGGTAACTTTGATTCCAAAAGTGTCGTACGCCTGATAAAATCTTAATAGCAACTTATTATGGCGATCGTAATAAAATGCGCATATGATATTTTTTAACAAGTAATTAAATAATAATGGTAGTGGTATTGAACATTTATGTGAATACTCAATCTTTTAAGATAATCTTAAGCTTATTAAAGGTTTTACAAGTGACACTTAATGATAGTTAATGAATAAGAAGACTGATATTATAGAACATTACGGAGCTGATGACTAACCCTGGATAATCAAGTCCTATATAATAACGTTCTTGTTGCAAATGTTGCAATACAGCTGACTTCCCTAGCTAGTTCTTGGATCTCATTTGTGAACTTAGCTTTATATTAAAAGGTAAAGACTAGAATCATTGTAATAAGATCATTTAAATAGTATGATTAATTTTTTAAGAATTGATGACGGGCCTGTTTGTCTAGTGAACCCTGACTGCTAAGCCGGAGGTCGTGGGTTCGATGCCCACCCAGGAAAAATCTTTGTGTGATGAGCGCGATCTTTTGTCCTGTGTCTGGATGTTATTATCTATAAAATGTATGTATTTATAAATATATAAACTAAGTATGTTTATCAGTTGTATGGTTGCCATAGTACAGGCTCTGCCTAGTTTGGGATGAGATGGCCATATGTAAGTTATCAAAAAAGAAAAAACTGTAATTGATTGTTTTTGTTTCTGATGTTATCGTCGTGTTTTCACGACTCTAAACTCGAAACTAATTTCATGTTAGGATCCTTTTATATCAAGGTACCAATGGAAGTTATGATTCTAATAATTACTCGTAGATAAATCCGCCCAATTACTTCTCACCAATGTTGATAAACTTGAACTTATACTAAATTACTAATCGTGGTCAACCGAACATGTTTTGACGATAATCCGCTGTGACGAAAATAAACCGGAAACTTGAATTAAAACAAGTTTACATCGTGTATTCATAGCTTTACACTTGAAGTATCAAGCCGACCTTGTGTGCTGTACCTCTCACTCCAATACCATTTAAATGGCTATGGTATGTGATAAATACTTGGTACTGCTGCCACTCTATGTAATATAGATACTTATAACATTGCAGTTTATATAAATGTTCCTGATTGCCTCACTAGGTGCGAATTATCGTCCAAGTTACTCAAACTTGGACATGGAACGGAATAGCTGCAAATCTTACACAATCCTAAGATTTGATTTCGTCTCGAAGGACCAACTAAACACTTACAAGTATTAAAAACATAATTGACGACGTGATTGGACCAAAGACCTCAAAAACGGTAGCGGTACGAACGGTGCTACATTTATAAGGGTAATATACTTGTAAACTGATTGCGGGCATAAGTTGTTTTCTCGTTAACATTCTAGTACAACCAAGATTGGGGTATAAAGGATGTGGTCGCGTTATTACAGTACTCTCGTGTTCTGTTAATCAGCTCTTATGTTAATTATATCACTTCACATAGGTTCATTTTGACTAAGTCACTAAAGACGTCTTTAACCTTTTAACCCCGCGAGTCTATTTATGCGACAAATATATAAATATTTCCGTGCCCCTACCGCCTGGTTCGTATTGTGTATGTAAGACGCGGTAGGGGTACGGGAATATTTGTCGCTTAAATGCGACTCGCGCGGCTAAAAGGTTAATGAAACTAGAAGCCCAATATTGGTCGAAACTCGACCGTAATTCGTTATAATTTCAAGTTTGAAAAGGACGAAGCTTATGCTTGACGTATTATAAAGAGTATGTTTACTGTTTAGGTCATGTTAACAAATCAGTAAAGACTAACCACCATGTTTTTTATTTCATATGAATGAAATGTAATAGTGAGGAAAAAAATAATCGGAGATTGGCTTTACGAGAAACTCGTGTATTTAAATAAAAACGGGCTGTCGTTTCAAGCCAACATAAACTAAATAAAATATAAACTTGCGGACGCAGGATGTTCACTAACGCGTGTTTATGCGCGTGCGTTCTAAATCTGGCAACACCTGGCTTCAATGTAAACATAGCGGTGAATGGACGAATTATTTTACATGAATCGTTCAATTCTTCTATCCTCACATATAAGGCTTAATTCTAGATGGACGGAAAATAAGGTGAAAGGAAGAATAAACAAGTTGATGGCTTTATTATTTTTTTTTGTTTTGATAGTCATATTGCCAAATGTAGGGTCGGTTTGATGATAACCCTAATTTTTTTTCTTTGTAGTAGGTATGTGGTTCACGTAAACCGAAAAAATATTAAAAAATGGGAGAATTTTATGAAACAACGAGTGGTTGCTGGATTTAACTCATTATGATAAAGAGGATAGGAACATTTAAATGTCGAAGCGCAGGCAAGGCATTAAAACGAGAGCGAAAACTTTGGTTAAAAACATACCAATCCATAAGAAAAATTGCAAATAAAATTGTTGTGGACTTTAAGCCATCCGACTCAAAAGACCACCGTTATATTAACTTGAACAGGAAACATTAATTAAGATAAACCTCCACGATTATCAATAATAAGGACATTCCCTGGGCTTTTAATTAAAATTAAATAAACGTAAAAAGCATCCTGGAAAGCGGGCGTCTGACTTATTTTTTTTTTCTAAAAATCTTACTCATTCTGAATGCTATAAAGTACTGCTTCGCAAATATTTCTCACTTCCGGGAGATGTTCGTATAGTTTGCTTACACTGAAATAAGTCTTCGTTATTGGTCATAAATGCATGATTTAAAGCTTTAGATATTTGACGGTCATAGACTTCTAGATTTCCCAAACGAAACAGAATTAAGAATACTCTTTTTTATTTAAAATATAATCTCTCTTACATACATCTTCCATTATTTTGATTACGAAATAAATTAGCGATTGTTTTTTAGTTCCATAGACGTCTTCTTCCAGATTATAATAAACCAGACTATAATTTTCTCCCTTGAATTTTTAGGCAATCATAAAAGCTAATAGAACCACATCAAAATGTCTCAAGGGAAAATTATCACTAACGATATTGACACACAGAAATTAGACCTGCCCACGACACTAGCCCGGGTTTGCGAGGAACAAACAGGCGGACAAACAAAGCGCCCACCCCTTCCGGCTTTTTGTATGCGTGTGCGCAAGTCGTACGCGCATTATGGTCCGATTGTCGGCCGATAATACTAACATATGGCGTTAGAAATAGGATAATTAATTATTTTGGAGTTATTTAGTATGCTGTCCCTTTTATTAGAAGCTCGATGTAAAGATGATCCGAATAATTTATTTTATGTAGGTACATCAGTTTAACTGCAGCTCAACCTTTTATAAGAACTTAAGTCCTTTTAAAAGAAACTAAAATCTACATGTATAAGTGGCGCTTATTTAAGTACATACCCAAAATTCATATTCAATCTTCATAAAATCATTTCGGAATGTAATGTCTTTTGTAACTTTTTTTTTTTTTTTTTTTTTTATAAAAGGTTACTAGCAATGTGGGTCGCACATTACTAGTAATCTCGCTAACCCCTCGTGCTAAGCTAAGATGCTTGTGTTACGAGTAGGTTCACGTCGGTAGTGTAATGGGTGGGATTCGAACCCGCAACCACTTGATCGCAAGTCTGACGCCCTAGCCATTAGGCTACCGCCGCTTCTTTATTTTTAACTTTATTTTATAGACTGTAAAGAAAAAGATGCGTTTTATGGTCAATTTCACGGTATTACAGTACAGCTCAGACCATCGTTTATCAAATAAGAGCAACGCAGGCTTTCACATTATGTGACAAATTAAACCGCCTTCAACATATTATTACTCGCAATAAAGTGAGACATAAAATAAATATTATTTTTATAACGGTTGAGAGATAATCCTGAAAGACGTATATTTATTACCTGGCGACGAATTCCATCTTTAATCTTTCAATTAAGTAATTTGCTAAGTAAGTTAGTAGTAGGTAGGTACCAAATGACTTTTTTTACGAAAACTAATTTACGAAAAATGCTTAACATAAAGAATAAAAAAATGAAACAAATGTTTCTAGATTTAATAATTTGGAGAAAAACTTTTTCATTAAATGTATATTTTAACAAAAGTTGCTTTAATAAATAGTTAACAAACTGAACATTTAGGTACTGTATAATTCCTCAAATTAATATGAAAGTTTAAATACAATTTCCAGTGATAAAACACCGGTAGCAATAAACTGTAGCACAGACGTATACTTTTATGGTAGCACCTTTAAAAGTTAATCCGGACATGAACTGCTCGTAAATTATCAATAAAGAATATCATTAATTTCCTACAATCTAGAAAAATAATTTTAGGATGACACATGCAAACTAATTTCCAATCTAAACTTTAGGTCCGCAATAAATTTTTCAATTGGTCCTTCGACCCCAAAATGGAAAGAATTTATCAGCTAATCAGATCAGTCGACAATACCGTACGTCAAATCATGAGAAATAAATAACAGACTGTCGACCTCACACTACCCGATTGCAACCTCAAAACCAAAACACTTATTTGCTCAACAAACGGACGAAAAGGCGTGAAACTTACAAAACTAATATAATGCCCCACAATTATGGCAGCATGGCGAAACAGATAACACCAGTTCTCACAGCGTAACCAACTCACAAACAATGCATTTTACGTCATCTGAGGGTATAAACTAATGTACAGAAACGTGGAGACAGGTCGTGGACTTCGATTTCGAAAACAAGTTACAATGACCCAATGTGATATGAATTTTGTCTGACACCACATTTGAACAGCCTCCTTTGTGAGCCTTTTCTAAGAAGACTTATTTTTTATGGCAGGTTTTGTGCAAGTTGTGGAACATTTTAGAATTTTCATTTCTGAGCAGCCCCCCTAGCCAAGTGACATTTCTACAAGCGATAATGATGATAGAAATCGCTTAAATGACATTTGTTTTCGATATGTCACGTGACTTGTCACTTTCATACATTTAATGGCATTTAAGCGATTTCTATCATCGTTATCGCTTGTAGAAATGTCACTTGGCTAGGGGGGCAGATAGATACCTCTCTATCGCTTTTCTAAGTTGGCGTTAATCTTTTGGTCTTTTAAAACAAATTGCTAACCCCCGAATACTAAAACGGTAATTAACTTTCAGATGTTCTTGATATTTAGATGTCTATCTGTCGTTACTTCACGCCTTAAAGTGAGAGACACTATGAGACTTAACGGCTTCAAACTGATTGAAGTTTCAGTATTGAATTACAACATAAAGTTTATTTATTGAACACAGCCATGAATGTCAAATAGTCCTGATAAAACATTAATCATCTGAATAAGATTAGGTACTATCTAATTTCTATTAAAACCTAAAACCTTTGACCACTAATTTACGAGGATTACAATCTTCCTTCCGGGAAATGAGAGAAGGCACCGTTACGCAGATCAAGACCACATAAACAACGTAAATACGATTTCGTGAATAAACCTTTTTCTTTAAGTGGCGACATCGTTAACACAGAAAACTCGAAGTTATGGATAAATATTGATGGACTCATTTTGTGGGATCGTCAGAACTGCAAGTTATATTAATTGCCGTTGTATTAAACAAGGGACTTATTGTAAAAATCTAACTAACATTTTATATGTATACGTGTTTTATAATTGTCTAAATATTTCCCCAAACAAAATTGTAGGTATTGTGTTGAGATGACCAATCTTTTTATTAATCTTAGAAAATAAAGCAATCTCAATTTTGAAAGATCTCCAAATCCTGATTCCAATAACCTAAAAATTACCAACCTTGAAGTCGATGCCTCATTTCATTATTTCATGACTAACAGTAGGTACCGACCGTATAAGACAAAATGCCAAGAAATTGGTCCAAGTCGATATTTTACGCCGATTTCAATCTGTGGGCGTCACCTTGACTCGGGTTAAAAGAGGTCGTCGAAAGGAGGCGTTTCATCCAAATTTATTTCTGATCAGACGCACATCTTTGACTGAAAATGGTATCAGACTTTTGAGATGAAAATCGCATTTATATTTTGGTTGAAATAAGTAACGGTGGTTAGCTGGAACACATACACAATAAACTTTTAAAAGGGTGAACTTAATTACATAGTTAAATACTACACTTTGAGATAATAAGTTTCGAATGTCAAACTAACATAAGACACAAAAGAGCCATCTTGGCGTCCAGCCAGCAACGCATATTTGGGGAAAGGGTTTGCTAGTTCAGAATCCAAAATAACCATTCATTCTCAAAATTTAGTGACAATATTTTCCAGTAAAAATGTCGTCACAGATTTCAAGCTTATTCGGAGTATCCAAGCATACTTTAGTACTCAAAACAGCACCTTATTTAGTCCAAACAAAACATAACGTGGTATAACGAAGAATTTCAACTAAGTATCTCGGTTCGCCAAATCATTTTTTGTTTCAGAGAGTCACCGGGTAGTGTTAGTATATACTTTTTAGACCATTTATTAGATTTCTTTAATGAAAAAGAGATAACTACTATCTTTAAGTTAACTGCTTGAACTTAGTGAATAAGCCCTTAACATTTACAGTTCGTTTTACGTGATTCCAAGTCTTGTGAGTTGAGAATTCCCTTAGCGTAAAAACGAGGTAGGAAACACCGACCACTCTGTAGAAACACAAACATGATACAAGCATATAATATTAATACAAAAAAGGTTATTATTTTAGCGGTAACCTTTTATTTTGATTTAATATCAACAATTAATATTCTTTCACCGTTTTCATACGGATGTCAATAAAAAGCAGCCTGTGATGTCAGAATAGCAATTACTTTGTAATGTAAAACAACCACACTTTGTGTCTAGACTATTGTGATATAACATTCATGTAAAATGAACATTCATGTTAAATGTAAATATTCAATTATTCACTGCGCAATACAATTAGGATATTGGTTAAAGTAATACAAAATGTCGTGGTGGCCCAGTGGTTTAATGACCGGATTCGCATGCACATAGTTGCAGGTTCGAACCCAGGCAAGTACCAATGTGACTTTTTCAAAGTTATATTATTATGTAATTTCGTAATCATTCTAAAACATCGTGAGGAAACCTGGATTCCAAAATATTGGAGTCTGAAATCGCCAACATGCAATGAGCAAGCGTGGTGATCAATGCTGATTCCTTCTCTATATGGGAGAGGCGCTTGTGCCCAGCAGTGGGACGTTTATAGGCCTATATATATATATTATAATACAAGAGAGAGAGGGAGAGAGAATCTGATGACTTTGATTCCCTCAGAGAAAATGGACAAATATCAATAATAAATGTGATAGAAATTATTGTTTCGACCAAAAAAAACGGGATCTAATCTATTGTAATAACAATGTGCTGGATACTAGACAGACATTAGCAATAGAAATACTGTTCAACATGGTGTCGGTTCATTAAATATTCACAGCTCAACAGCACGACTGCAAATTAACACTTCTAAGAACGTAGAAATTCTTAGTTTCCATAAAAGAATACGCTTAATGATCAAGACAATAGGTTGCACTTTCGTGTGACCGCACTAAGCATCAAATCGACACAGTTCCATAGTGATTTATCTTGCTACTGTAGGCATTCTGCCTTTATCTTATAATCTAGAACCAGAACGTTTGTAAAGAAAGTGTTAAAAATATCAATGATTAATGTGTAAGTGAAAGCATGATATTGTATGCAAAAATAGTCGGCCATAGGACTGGAGATCGTAGATTAATTTCGAATATATTAAATAGCTTGAAATTATATCAACAATCAATTATAGACAATAAGAGCTAGGTGATAAGGAATGTAATTGCGTGAATTCAATTGCTCTGCACATTTCGCCGTCAACCCCTTTCTCTTGGAATTGCATCAAAGAAAAAGTAAGTCCATTTGAAGATTGACCCAAATACTTGGACAGGTTTGGTAAGTGTCGTGAGCACATAATCTCTGGTTAATTGAAATTCAGTCGATAAGGGGAATTAAGGACGGGTGTAAGGCTTGGCCGAATTGATTTAGATGATTGCGTTTTGTAAAAAATAAGTGCTCTAGATAGTGCGAAATTAGGGTATAGCGGGTATAGATTTGGAATTATGATACTTAGACCCAGTTTTTTGATCAATTATTAATCTATCAAATGTTAAATAAGTTGGAGAGATAAATTATTTATCATTTGTTACAATAAAAATTGATGAATAAACGCGTTTCACCGAAGTTTGAAACCATTAGAGCTTATTTAACCATTGGTTGAGTTAACTGGGGATCGATATGTTGTCACTGTACCGTAGTTACACAAGTTCTTAAGAGTATCTTAGGCTGAAGCAGACCACCGTGCTTATAGTTTTTGAACCCATTGGAAATTTATACGTGTACAACCGTACTGCGCGGAATTAAAATTTAACTCCTACATTTAACTGTAAGACATGCTGAAATGTTTATTTGTCTCTCATTTACATCTTAAAGCGATAGATCCAGCATGGGACTTAATGATGACTCAAATCTGAGCAACGTTTTAGTATCCCTCGATAATTATAATAGAATTGAAAATACAATAGATATAAGTTCTTCAATCAAGCTTAATCTGTGTTCCGTCTTTTCTCAAAAAAATCATGGAAATCTAATTAATAGATACTACAATCTAAGCTCAAAGGTAATAAACCATCTGACCCACAACGCAATAAATTCCAACAGTTTTATAATTAAACAATCAACGCAAAGTAACAATTAAGAGAAAACAAAGACGAACTACAAGTTTATTTACCATTGACATTGGAAAAAGTGGGCACGTAACATGGGAGCGAGAGCGAACGACTCGGGTTCCGTACCTCTATTTTATAACTTGTGTTATGTTGAACAATACTTAAACGATATAAAATAATATTTTTCAAGAATAGGAATCAAAATTATTTAATCTGTCTAAGGTTATTTATTAATGTAAAAAAAAAAACAGTTTTCTCATTTCTGTACTACACAGAAAATTACAATGACCAGAATTAGTTTTAGTCTTACTATGGATGGATATGGATATACTGTATTGCCTAGAAATGGGTTGCGGAGGTCAGATAGGCACTAATCGTTCGCTCTATGTAAAATACGGTTTTCAGCTAATCCGGTAAGACTGGAAGCTGACCCCAACTTGGCAAAAGGCTAGGTAGATGATGATGACAGAAAATTACAATGACAGCCATGGTTAAAATGTTCATGACGGCTTTGACGTTTTTCTGGAAAGTAACTAAAACTCGCGTATTGACGTATTGTTTAACTTATAAAACGTTATTTTTTATACTGTCCCATTCTCAAGGTCTAGTACCCATAAACTTATTTTTTCAATACGGAACCCTAAAATCGTGTATTACTCCCAAGATGGGCAATATTTTTCCTTTAAATACAGGGTGTGGTTCAATCGTTATGTTACATCGACTCAGATTTGCATTTAATCGTCATCGTGACATTTGTAGGTGAAAGCTTTGTAATTTTATAGGAAATGTTTCGTATAGCAAACGATAAATAAAGTATGAGGTATGGGATGTCAGTGGGTAGGTACTGGTTGCATGGACTAATTGTTGGTTTGATGTAAGAAGCGGTTTATCTTTGAACACGTGTTTATTTTCTTTGTTGACAGGTAGTGGTAGCTCAATAGGATATTATTATTCAAAATTGAAAAATCTTGGATCTATTACAACAATATTTTATAAAGAAAAAATGGTAATATCGATACCTTTGGGTAGAAAGGTCGTATAAACCAAAACCCGACTTTTCAGGAGAGCAGAAAAACTATTTTTTTTTTACATAAAAATTCATAACTTTTTTGTTTTTGAAGTTATAAAAAAATGATCTATGAGAAAGGTTCTTACAATTGGCAAATGAAAAAGGTTAAATCATCAAAACCTATCTATCTTCTTTAGTTTTAAAGTTAGCTTGGATTTACGTCTAAAAAAAATTAATTCATGGTTAATACACCCCATGAAAATGTACTTTAAAAAAACTGTATATGTCGTATATCCATTATTGGTAAGCTTATGGCCACATTTAGTGTCGTAAAAACCCATATAAGTAGTTTTTTTTGTATTAAAAACCATTTATAATCATAGATCAATTGAATTCTGACTAATAAACAATCCTGTTACTGTCAGAATTAGTATGAACTCAATTATTATTATTCCAATACCCAATAATGGTCGAATCAAATAAAATTAAACTACCTGAAATACGAAATCAACATTAATTAAGTATTATAATACCTTCTAATAAACATTTACTATTATTTAAATACTGGTACAAGAGACGTAAGAGGTTTAACATTTTTAAATTGAAAAAATAATTATATCAACTTAAACTGAAAAGTAAAATAAATAAATCTACTTAGTCATAAAAAAATAAATATTCAAACTTCTTCTAATTTATAGTAATCAGGCATTTTAATCATTCATTTTAATAATTTTTTTTTAGACTTTGATTTGTCTTCATCACTTGTCTTGATTCACTTGTATTTTCTTGAGCCCAGTCGTCTGAACTCCCTGCAGAATAGTCACAAGTATCGTCATCCGACAAGAAATCCAAAATATTTTTATGCATGGCACGTACTGAACGCTTTTTAGCGTTTTTAGCAGACAAACCTGGACTTGCAGCGTTAGCGTTCTTTATCGAAGAAGTATCAGTATACAGGTTAGTTTGTATATTATTATCTGCAGAAGGTGAAACAGGGTCTGCAGCGGCATTGTAACCTGAAGTACTTGCAACGTTAAGGACGTTATGTGCATCAAGAGCGGGTAAAACGGGATCAGTTTTGTTCATCGAACTTAGGTCAGTATTAATGTCAACTGTAGGAGATAAGCCTGAACTTGCAGCATCAACATTGTACAAAGAAGTATCCAGGTGAGTATATAAATAAGCTGGAGTACACAAATCTGGGTCTGCAGCATCAACATAGTATGTCAAAGGTGTCGCAACATTATGGTCTGAGTATCGACATCCACTGGGGCATTGTTTTCATTCACATTACTCGTGGATAAGGTGACATTTTTATCCGAGGAATTATTTAAAGTTTCGTGTCGAGTCCTTAAAAATGTTTATTGTATTATTTTAAATTAAGCTTAAGTAAAATTAAAACACTATATCTGGCTACATTTTAAAATTCTTTTTTTTATCATCACCGCTGAGCCAAAATTTTATGCCATACAATATTGAACCTTATTTTAATATAAATACGCGTTGTTTTATTATGTGCTCGGGACACGATTTTATTTTGCGATTAAAGGGTTTTTAGGCCATCCCTTGTCACCGTCGAAGTAAAGCATCCAGTCCAGGGTTACTTTTTTAGTGTCTCCCTCCATTTTACCGAATTATTTAGTCACTATTTATTATTCATTTTTTGTAATAACAATAAAACTTAAACGAAACTTGTGACGAAACGCTCAGTACGTGAACTCGCATCCAAGTAAACAAATGCGCCGGTATCTATCTATCCCGCTCGTTCTTCTGCTTGTCGCTGCACGCCAAATGCGAGCCTTGTGTGTTGGTCGTAAAGTGCTTCTTGCAATGAACATGGTTTATACACCAACGTCGCGAACTCGGTTTGGATTTACGACGTCGAATTTAAACTATGTTTAGTAATGCATTTAACACGTTAGGGCGTATAAACCATTTACAATTAACGACTATTTTTACGCCCTGAGTTAATATAAATTAAGGTCAATACATCATAATAAAACTACAAAAAAAAAACATTCGGCTTTTACATTGAAAATTTACCTTTTTTAAGAGGCTATGACCGAAAATTTCTGGGTCGTATTAACCATTTTTGTGCAAATTTCTGCATTTCGTTTATACAGATCGATAGAGAAAAAAATTCTGAGTAGAATGGTATATATAACTCAATTTGGCCAAAATGGTTTATACGACCTTTCTACCCAAAGGTATCGATATGATTAGCTATCTTCTTTTCAGTTACTTGCTTAATTTGCGAAATAGGGATGCGGAACTATCTTCCTTTTCAATGTTCGGTGTTAGATAATAAAAAAATGTTAGACAAGTATTGCTTGCTTTTTCGAAATAACGAATATCTAGTTACATACGGCGAATTTAAGTTAAGGAGTGAGGGCTCGCCACGACACTAGTGGCTACTAATTTCGCCAACTTCTGACGTCCTGAGTCCCCACTACTGAACTTTAAAGCGCCTTATCTTTTTCAGCTTTATTTATCTAATATTTTTTTATCATCTTACTTATGAACTAAATTTATTTTTCCCTAGCATAGTTATCGCCCATCATTAATCTATAGATGGTTTTTCATAATGGAGATAGGATTTTAAATTTTTTATGGGTTCCAATCGAAATTCTTTTGTTATTACAAGATTTTTTTATAAGGCTACGTCAGCCAATTGTCAAGTACATACCAAGGTCGTAACAAACAATAAACTTAGTTTAAAAGCAAAGGTTGGTGATTGAAAGGAGATAGGGTTACATGGTAATATTACAGCGACGTTGAATTCGTAATTTGTACGTGCAGTTATTTTTAATTTCGATTTGAGTATGGGAAAGTTAGGTTATATGGGAATTTATACTGAGGTACTACCTCCAAACTTTGTGTTGGTAATGAATATAACAGGGGTTTTTATTTTAACAATGGCTACAAGCCTACATAGCATTTTTTAGTATTTAATTTGAATACCAAATATGTACAGCCTTGTAATATCGTTATTGGTAGTTTGAAAAAATCAATTTTAATAGGTTCAATGCAATATGGAGGATTATTATTACAGTTACGGGAATATGGTTAAAATAATGTCTCTAATCACCGCTAATGAGACACAATTGATTTTTTATTGTAATGCGGCGACGAACTCGACGACGAACAGGTTAAACAGAGAAAAGTGAAAAAAAATTACTTGCTACGTGATCTTATGTACTTAACACGTAGTCAGTAATATTTTATGACCGATAATAACAAACAATCAATACAGGTTCAAGGATCGTACAGTCAGAACGAAAAAAAAAATGTACATGAAGAATTAAAAAATATAAAATGAAATTTTAGATTTATATTTTGTTTTTAATATTCTCGTATTGTTCTTACAACGATGCTCATCTCTCCGTTGCGTTGTAACACTGATATGTGATTATATCGAAAAATCACGTACCAGTTACGATAATAAGACAGAAATACCCACATCATTAACTCTGATTGGCGAACGAGTCATAAAATAATGATTGTCAATTTTATATCTTCGCACATAAAAATAATATCTGGGTTCTTTATATATCAATGACCTTAGCCCGACCGAATTGGCAATTAAAATTTGGAGAAAATCACTAAAGTATTAACAACACATTCCTTTTATTATATTTAAACAAGCTCAACGATTTTTTAATTAAAGGTTTCATTTGTAATCGATAAATATTATTTTCGCTTTCTCCTTGCGATATGAGTACAACTTCAATTTGCTTTGAAACCTTTTTTCACAGCTTTTGATGAAAATGCAGTTATTGTGCTAATTCCTCTGTACGCGAACTAAACCAAAATTAAACTATTGCGGTGTTTTACTTACATAAAGCGTGAGAAAAGGACGGCAACAGATAACAACTAAGTAATTTAGAAATGTCAAACTAGTTTTCGCCTTGAACATTAGTGTTTTCAGATCACACGTTTTTATTTCGTCGGCAAATATGTACAAGTGAAACAGATATCGATGGACTAAAATTAGTTTAGTACGTGTTTAAAAGAATCGGGGCAAATGATGACATAATTTTACAATAATTACCATAAAAAAATATGAAATGGCTAATTACTTATAACAAATATTTGTATAAGTACTGTCATAACAAATAATATACTACAAATTAATCTACCTACAAGTGCTAGAAAGCATTTTATCATGAACAATTTTAATACTAAGCAAAGAAAACATACACTTAGTACTGTTCTAATTGGTCATTGGTTAAATCCATCATTTTATCCAATTATAACTTTCCAACACTGTCTAACTAACCCTTAACTAAACGAAGGCGTAATAACAGCTATATTTAACTACCAACGCAAGTAATTTAACGTAGACAAACAACAGCTGGCTACTGCCTACAATAATCTTAAATCAACTAATCAGTTACCTTGAGAATAACATTTAAACTGTTTACCTAGACATTGCCTGTGACTTGACTGATTACTTATTCTAGAATTTAGTAGACTAGACATAGATTGCGACTCCGTCCTAGTATAAAATTGCAGAAACGAAATCAAGTCTGTCTATCGCGGTCCATTGCAGGACAAGGCTCTCTCAAGCTTCTTTGAAGCGCCGGTAGCCTAATGGTTAGGGCGTCGGACTTGCGATCTTGTGGTTACGGGTTCGAATCCCATCCATTACACTACCGACGTGAACCCACTCGTAACACAAGCATCTTATCTTAGCACGAGGGGTTAACGAGATTACTTGTAATGTGCGACCCACATTGCTAGTAATATTTAAAAAAAAAAAAATTGCAGAAACGGAATCGACTCAGCCTATGGGCGATTATGCACTACAAGGAATTTTCCTGTCCGGCATTCCGATTTTTTACGGTCCGATATGGCAAGCCATATAATGTATATGTTATGGACCAAGTGATAAATTGAGCAGTATATAAATATAATGCCTGGTCATTATGAAAAATGCCCAATATGAGAGTGCAATTTGACAATAATTATTCAAATAATCTAATTGACCGGGCACTATACATATTGCCCATCACCTTTTGGGCAGAGTAATACAAACATATTTAATTACTATTTTTTTATTGTTATTGTCATTTAACTTAAAATAAACTAAATATTAATTATAAAACGAGCGATTAAAAAAAATCCTAGTCTTTGTGTTGATAACTTTTTGCCCAACGTCCGGTAGGTTTAGGTTAGGTTAATATGGTGACCCTTACGTGCACGAGGGCGGCGAGCGGAGCGAGCGGAGTCGCGGCAGCGACCGCCCCGTGCTGGAAAACCTTTCAAGCGATTCACGACTTTATGTGCGTTAAATATAGCTTTATTATCAAATTGCCCAACTATCATGTAGCAACATAATAATGACCGTGCAATGTGATAAATAATGAAGTTAAGATAGTAATTAATCACTTAGCCCGATAAAGCTAGACATTATTCATAATGCTCGTGCATTATAAATAATGCCCGCATTAATCACCTGGTCCACAACATATATACTAGTTTGTGCACTATACGTAATTTTACCGTCCGACATTTTACTTTTCCCCATTCCGGAACGGTTTTTTCCGGTCCGAAATGACAGCAATGAAAACGTGTTTATGCTTGTGCACAACGTCTGTTTTCATGAGCGGGCGGGGCGGGCGCGGGGAAGGAGGGTGCGCGTGACGCTGTGCGTTTCGTTGGCCCTTCCCTCACCTCCTCGGCGACCTGCGCCCACGACGCACGGCTCCTTCGTTACATTCGGATAAACCCTAAACTGAGGCGTATCATCCGAGTTAAGACGGACAAGTGCACAAGCCAATCATCCGTTTTTTTCATGCCACTTCGGACCGTAAAAAATCTGATGTTCGGACAGTAAAATTCCTTGTAGTGCACAATCGCCCTATCGCGGACCACTGCAGGACAAATGGCACTTCCCTAATTGCACCACAGCACCCGGTCCTCCGCCTTCCGCATCAGTCCGACCCAGCTTCCATTTACAGGTTATTGGTCCATCTCGTTGGGAGCTTCTTACGCTACGTCTATAGTACCCGTGTGTTATGGTGCGTAATCATAGAGAATTACGACGACCGCAGTTTTGTATTCGTTTTTTAAGAGAACATTGCTGCCCATTCTCCTTGTTTCAGTGTTTCTATATCCCTTAGTCCCAGTTCTTTGATCCCCAGTTAACTCAACCAATGGTTAAATACGCTAACTAATGGTTTCAAAGCTCTGTAAAAAACGTTTAGAAATTGAACTTTTCATACTTAGTGATAGGTCACGTGACTTATGTTTGTATGTGTATTTCGACCTATGTTACTTAAGTTGTTCTAATAATGCAACTGATTACCTTGTTGTATATACGCACTCCTTTTATTTTACGCATCCTGTATATATTAGTAGTAATAAAAGTGTAGATCAATCCACAGAAATATAAATAACAGGCTCAATCAGAACAGAAAGAATTTGGCGATATAGTGTCTAATGATCCAGTTGAAAATAATGTTTCTTTGATGTATAGGTACATTCTTAAATCTTAATGAAACAATACAGGCAATTGTTGTTTAGTGTTATAGGCTCAAGGATTCGTTTAGTTACATACAATTAGCCATGTCACGATTACCCTCGATTCAAGTTTAATTACTGGCCAGTGCCAAGAATTACCAAGTGCTTAGCATATTTATTATGCATTGAATTTCGTAATAATGTAATTGATACCTAAAAGTATCAAGAATAAGACCGAACTACACTCAAAGAACTTTCTAAGCACGTTCTCACAAATCATTTCGCAATTAAGACTACTGATAGAAACCAATAAAAATATGCTAAATGTTATAACATAGGAGTTTTATTTCAAAACTCGAGAGAAAGGAAGCCTTGAATGGTCGCAGTTATTAAATCTGAAATCGATACATTTTTGACAACTAATGTATAATTTTGGCGGCCGTGAAGATTGAATGAGTGTTGAAAATTATTACTAAAAATCACCTGTCGAATTTTTAGAACGCACATACTAATGATTCGAAAGGTTAAAAAAACTCAATGCCTATTTAGGTTCGCGTACGTAGGTACAAAAATAAGGAGATTTTTATAAATAAAAATGAATCGCAGAAATGTATCATGTTGTTGTACCTAGTACCTACCTACGTAGGTACATAGCTGCCGAACGGCTGCACCAAATAGGATCATCTTTTTATTCTGTTTGTGAAAAGTTTTAAGAAAATATAATGGATTTTTAAAAGGTCGTACATACCATATGTTTTACGGGAACACGGAACCTATTTTTATTAAGCAGGTGAAACCAAGGGTCACCGGTAGTTTATAATAAAAATACTTAGCCATATTCTCTTCTTCGTAGAAGTTCAACACAGTTTTTTATAAAGTCTATTCATTGCTAGTTACTGTACTAGTGCTTATGAAAATAGCTTTGATAAGATTTCCTAATCTACTTTATATAATTTATTCTTTTGTATTGTAGTTTAAAACGCATGTGCATACTAAAGTTCAATCATCGTTGTGTAAGGTAAATACATGATTGGTGCATCTCCTAAAATAGCCAGGGTAAACAGAGGTATAAAAATAAACGGAGCCACATGGTGGGTGCTGGCGTCTTTGATACTGATATAGAATAGTAATTATGTTGAAGGTGGGTTTGGTCGGATTGCGTAGGAGCAGAACGGATGGGACTGGCAAGAGAACAGTGGCATAACCGAAGAGAAGGCTGGCTGAAGATGACAAAGATATTTTATTTTGTAGTTTTCATTTCTATGCTTTTTGTCACACAGCAAAGCAAATGCCCTTTACTTTCTTCTATCTTTCTCTGTTCAGTTCACTGAAGTGCCAGTTTTTGTCAAAGGAGTAACGCTCATTCTGCAATTTCACTGTCTGGGCCTGCCACATATTACTAAAGTCTTACGCAAGACATAATAGTAGACCAGGTATGAATGAAAAAAATTACCAAGTAAATAGTCTGTCGTAAAAAAGGATGCATTTCACACAATCGCTGCACGAAACGGTTGCCTGTTTGTTTTTAACAAAGAAAGGAAATTCTAAGGATTCGCGTTATACGACTTATACGTCATATCATCAACAATGTAGTTTATGTTGAGTCCTAAACATCGATGGAAAACAAACAAAAAAAATGTCAGCTGTATTTCGCGTAAAGTAACACCTCTTCCAATTTTTATTCGTGAGTAGTATGGTTCGTCATTGATAATGATACACTATACCTAGTTCTGACCGTTAAGTATCACGTCAGCAGTCGATTAAAACTGTTCCAGTAATCGCATGAAAATGAGAAGTCGGTTCCATGATAAAAATAAATCTGGTTTCTCGAATAATAATCGGAATGAATCAACAGATGACACTTTCATCAATGATCACGTAATAAAAGAGCGAAATAAAGTATTCATAAGCAATTTAAATCCTAGAATGGTAGCATAGATAACAGAAATTAACATTTCAAATTATTGCAACATGGCGGCTACCAATTTTATTTAGGCGGGATAGTCATCACACTATAAGATTCTTTCTGGCGTTCCACAGGGTTCACACCTGGGACCGATTCTATTTAACATCTTTATTAACGATGTGATAAGTTGTTTCAGGCACACGACTCCATTTCTTTTTGCAGATGACATCAAAATTGTTAAGACGATAATTTCTGATCATGATGCCATGCTCATGCAACAAGACTTGAACAGATTATCTGAATGGTGTTCTAGTAATCGCATTCTATTGAACTGCGAAAAGTGCAGTCACATAAAATTTAGTCGCAAACTATACAACACAGACACTTCCTACCACATAAATGGTACTCCTCTGGCAGAAGTTGGATATACTCGTGATTTGGGTGTAATCCTCGACAGCAAATTGACCTTTATACCGCATGTTGATGGTATGATCAAAAAAGCTTTACGAACCTTAGGGTTCGTAATGCGTAATAGTAAAAAGTTCACTAAGTCACAAACAAAGGTTACACTATACTTTAGCTTGGTCCGCAGCATACTAGAATACTGCAGCGTCGCTTGGAGACCACACTACGCAGTCCATGCACTAAGAATTGAACGCGTCCAAAAAAGATTCTTAAACTACCTAGGGTACTCGGCTGGTAAAGACGTGAGAATAATGTCGTATGCTAAAAAACTAAATCATTTTAACATAAGTTCTCTGGAAAATCGCCGACAAAAATTAGATCTTAAATTTATATACAAATTGTTCAGAAATAAAATAGACTGTCCTACACTTCTACATAAATTTTCACTTAGAGTCCCCCGTAAACCCCCCCGAAAACCTATAACACCTCTGGTTCCTCCGCTACGACGCACCAAGCATGGCGCAAACTCACCTGTGCCAAGATTATGTAGGGTTGTCAATGAACGCAGCGACCTAATTGATATCCACGCGGATAGCTTGGCGGCCTTCTGCCGGAGTACGAATCACAATAATTGATATTTATCATGTCCAGTCGAGCATGTAGGGTTGATCATTCCGTTTTCATTCCGTTTTTATTGCCGTTCACTGTCCAGAGACTAAAGTCTCCATTGCTGCGGATTATTGTCATTCTAATTATGATTGTACAATGTAATCATTAATGTAATAATCTACTATACATTTTGTTATAAAAACTTCGCAAAATTACGACCCCACTGTTAACCAAGTATTAAGGATTTGCTTTTTATTCATTACTCATTACTTTGTATTATTTTGTTCTTTTAACAGTTTAACGCTAGTGCATGAGGTGTTTGCCTGTAATTGGTTGTACAGTATTACTTTAAGACCTATGTAATGTAATCAAATGCTCATACAACTCTGTAACAACTGTTGGTAAACCATAAATAAATAAATAAATAAATAAATAGTTAGCGCCGTGTCAAGGCGATATTATAGTATTTCTAAGTTTCGAGAATTTCACAAAATGAGTTTTTATTTTATTTTATTAACAAATGTCGTTGGTTGTTAGTACTTATTGGAGAATCAGTTAGCCGAATTAAAAAAAAATTAATACCTACGTGGGGAAGTCAGTAGGTAAAGTTAACTTTTTTGTCCAGGAATGGTGCATCTAACTACCTACCTAGGTGTTTATCAAAACAAAATTAATTATAGGCTGAGATAGGTCTACAGTACCCGCCTACGACATAAAAGTAGGAAGGTAGGTAAGAACATATAAATATTATTTTACCTACTAGGTATGATAGGAAGGATTCTTAGGATATTGAGTATACGTCGAGTATACTCAATATACCTACTAGGTATTCAATAGAATTACAAAATAAACTGTAATTTTATACCGACCAGTTTGATTAAAATTGGCCATAGCATGACGTGTCAAACAGATTAAGTAGATAGGTATCTAGCCGGTTTATAAAATTTGTGGGATTTCCTAAGCAATGAAAGTGAGCGAGCAGTGGGCATTGAGATTAGAGGTCTATGACCTCAAGGTTTCAGATTCCGTTGTATGATAGGTACTATGATACCTGTCAGGTTGGTCGATATATCTTACGTAGAAAGGCAAACCTGATGCTGTTCAGTTTTGCTACAACAATATTCAATACAATGAGAAATGAGAAGGTTAAAATCAGTTGGATACGTAGACAAACAACAGAATATTTTGATGTGACATTTCTGGCTGTACAATACCTACGTTCCTATAGATGCCTGTTCTAAAAAAATGCTTTACCAACAACATTCGATAGAAAAAAAGGACCAAGGTAATCACATCTGAATGTTCAGTGCAGTATGTATATTGTATAGGTATATTTGATCAAAGGTTCGGAATCATTCAACTACACGATACCTACTATTTGAATGAAACATCACACACAATGCAATTTTTGGGATCCGCGCATTGTTTGGAACGCAGCCCCAACAGAGGGATGTTCCCCTAGATTGGAATGCGTAACATCACAATTGTGAAGGTAGGTGTATCAAGATACGATACTGCTCTCATCGTCTATCAATACCTAACGAGATCTTATTAGGTACTTTCATCTAACTGCTTCATTAAATAAACGAATAGTTAGGTTTTTCTGTGAAAGGTAAATAGTAGTCATAGTAGGTAGCCGGTTATTTTTTACCTGCCAAACGCTAGCCAACGTCAACATAATGGCCGTGCCACACACTCGACGAGTGGCATGGGAAGTAGCGAGGAAAGCAGGCAGAGACGTAGTGTGGCAACGTTACTCGTCATGCCGCACATTACGTCTCTGTCTGCTTTCCTCGCTACTTCCCATGCCACTCGTCGAGTGTGTGGCAGGCCCATAACAGAGAGGAACGGCTCGCTATCTAAACTTACCTAACAGAGGAGACAAACCTTTAAAAAGTCTATAATTAGCGAATATACCGACACCTTTGACCACTTAAATGCAAATTCCACAAGCAACCGGTTTCGAAATGTTTTTTAAGAATCAATGTTTAGAGCAGCCATATCTAAATTCGGCCAGGTAAGTAATAGATCGGTATAGGTACGACCTACTTCGAGTTGTGATGCAGATTATACAATACCCACCAGTGGCACGAACGAGATATTTTTTTCCGCGAACGGCTGTATCTAAGCGTGCCTCAGCAAAGCATGGAAAGTACAGTTAAAATAACTAAAATACTCACGAGACTCCGGACAGCACACGACGATGCTTAGAAAGATTACGTTTTTTTCAAACGTTGCACACTGTTTATGACACACAGGTTGTAAAGTTCACTGTAATGATACACAAAAAGTTTTTATTTGTAAGTAAACGTGTTTATTCACAGCTGAGTTCTGTAAGCGGTTCACGGTTTAGGTCCGCGGGGAGCGAGAGTGCCCCTTAGTACGTTATAGCGACGCGCCGCGGCGAAGCGAACTGACGGTGGGTGAAACGAAACGTCATCATCGCGCGCGATCTCCCACTCTCCACAACTCTCCAGTGCGTTCCGAATTATGCTGAGATTGTTTTTGATTTTAAAATGTTTGGCTTTTCATTCAATGATTATGGAATATTGTTTACAATCGTCTATTCATATTTTCGGTTGTTTTGGTAGTATTTGATTGTATGAATAAAGTGTCGAATTATTATTTCAAAGAATGGACGTTTGTTCGCTAAACACAATCGACAGTGATCGGTAATACCTACGTAAGCTAGGTGATAATTAAGGTTCAGATATTCATAATTATGCACATAAATTAGCATGCGAGCATGCTCAATCCAAAGTTCTCGATATTAGTGCATGCTAAACTCCAGCTTGAGTGGCCACGAAAGCTTAAGTCTAGCATGCTTTTTTACCCGACTACTCCAAAACCAAACCAAAAGGAAGGGTGTCATTTTACGGTCCGTTTTACAGTATATATCATTATCAGGGAAAGTGCCGCTGCTGACTATGGAGCATTGTTTCATTGTAATGTCTACAATGAACGGATATATTGTCATTCCCATAAATAAGGATGTTAGTCCTCTCTTGATGTAATCCTTTAAAGGCCGTTAGTTCCTTTACTTAGATTTATAATTATCTCATCAATCTTATTAACACGAATATCCGAATTAACCTACAATACTCGTAAAAGATAAATATTAGCCTCTAACTGTATGAAGTTTGGATGGCAGTCGTGCTTTTCCTTGTGGTGTCGGTGGAGCTCGGTTGGATTGATGCAACCATTCATTCAGGAGATGAAAGTATGTGCTGCAAGTCGTTTACGTATCATCTCGTTCCCAGGGGTTCATTCTATAAGTCCATACAAAACATAACGTTAATAATGCAGATTATACAACAATCCCGGGTCGCCGAAACTTTTTTGTGTTCTGAGATGGGTAGTGTTAGTATTTAACAGACGTTTTAGGTCATTTAACAGATTTTTTATCGTATAGAAAGTCGAAAGAGATAGATACTTAACGCCTTTTTTAACCCTAAAAGCACGTAAATTACTTGGACTTAGTTAATAGCCCTACTGTTTGCTTGAATATGTCTGTAGCTTGTCGTCTAGTTGATAAGCTTTTTATAAGAGTTTGTGCCTCCGAAACTTATCTGGATATGTTAACACCTGTTGTTGCAAAGGAAAAGTAGCAGTTTCAATCACCTTCTATTAGCATAGGAGTGCTATTTGTACACCCACATTTTAAATAGACAAGTCCCAGGTAATTTACGAACATTTTTTTTTTTTTTTTTTTTTATTTTGTTTAGCGGCTATTCTGGGACTTTGCAGCCCCAGTATCACTGCGACCGTTATCGATCTATTGTGATCGCCGCTGCTATCTTTACAGTTCGCCACTAAGTCCTACGTCCACCAGGTATCGCAGTAGCTTTTGGGGGGCGATATCTTTTACGTCCTGTGGGCCAAGGATATGTTTGCCCAGGTGTAAGCTACGCTTGTGCATTAAAGGTCCACAGTCCGTCAGAATATGAAGCGGAGTTTCGTCTGACTCCTGGCACATTCTGCACGTTCTTGTTTCGGACAGTCCCATAGTGGACATGTGTCTGTTTAGACAACAGTGTCCAGTGAGGGCTCTAACTAGAATGCGCATTCTTTTCCTACTCAGTCCTATGATCAGCTTAGTGTATCTTTACGAACATACTTATATTATATATTTATTACATTATGTTAGTCGATAGTTAGTTGGTGGCCTAGATTGAATCGCCGGATAATGCACATGACGTCTTTACATGTATCTTATCTTTCACAATAAAATTCCGCTTAATTTACACATTAAGCTCATAGCCACCTAACTTTATTCAATCAATAGAAAAAAAAATGAAACATGTAAATTAATTTATGTACCACATTAAACATCTCAACAAGCAGCGCCTCTAGCGGTAGATGCAGAAACTATATCGCACTTTACCTTCAAATCAGTTTATGAGTTACAATAAGACGAGATATTGATGTAGAATAATACCGACTATGTAAATAACGTGGATTGCCTTGTGAAGCGAATGGTATAAAATGCCTACGCATTACTGATACAGATACATAGATATTAAGATATTCAGACGGCGTAGAGGTGGAATAATTTAGTCCTAGTTATGCGGATTGGCGCTTACATAAGTTATATAACTTGCTAATCCTAAGTTATGTAAGCAAGTTCTAAATTGAGTTCAAGATACTTTTAAGGTCGAATAAATAAATATTTATAGTTTAAATAAGGACGGAGGCGAAGGGAATTTAGATCTGGGTGATTTCTTCTATTATGTAGTTGATTATACATATTTTATGGATTCATCTGCAATTTTTTTTAAAACCTCACTTTAAAATGGGTCCCACATTCCTCGTGGTAAGCTAAATATATGGTTGTGTTAAGCGTGGGTTCACGTCGGTAGTGCAATGGGTGGGATTCGAATCTGGGACCATATGATCGCAAGTCCGATGCTCTGGCCATTAGGACCGCCGCTTGTAAACAAATACTCCCAGATAATACCGATAGACGATTCTTTGCTGACTTCTGTCAAGAACTGTGGGCGAACGACACCCAATATTATATATTTAAAACGCAGACAGAATTTAACCTTTTGATCGGCTGATATAAAGAACTTCAATGTATTTTGTTATACAAGACCTACCTCAATACAAAATAAATCATGATTAGTGTATCATACTGACTGTTCACCTACATACAGTTCTAGTCTTTAGTAGAAGGCGAGCAAGTTGCCATTTAACGGTCCTAATGCCAAATTCGACATTTGGGAAAAAGCGTCATATAAAGCATAGCACGATAGTCCTTTGTAGTTTACATAAAAGATTTAGGGTTTGGTTGTTAAATTGTTTATAAAACCTGATACCTTTGGTACAAAGCCGGAGTCAAGTGTAGTGGGATGCGAAAGATCGGTATTGATAAAAGTGCTTGTTTGCTTTTCGTTATGATGGGATTCCCAATAAAATTATCATTACCACTAATACCATCATAATTTTTTGGAAATGATAGCTGGATGTGATAATAAATTTATCTATTAAAGATCAACGTCTTTTTCGGAAACGACCAAAGCCGTAATTTCGGTAATTAAGAGTTTGGATTATCTCATGAAAATTACGACAAAACGTATTTTTATTACGAATGAAGCAAAAATAATTTGAGTCTAGAAATAGTAGCATCACACGCCCCGATCACAAGGAAGCTACAAAACGACTAATATTAACCATTTAATATTTTACGAGGCGGCATTAAAAATACATAAATATGATTTATGCTGTTGTTTACGGCGTTGCCCGCATGCGAAACTGTTGGCGAGCTGTGACCAAAACTATGCAGTTATAACGAACGCAGTGGCAACAGGCCTTTTTCCAAGTTTCTAAGTCGAAGCAGGTATCGCGCTGTTACATGGAGGATTAAGGGAACCGCTACATTTTTCCACTTAAGAAAATCTCTTAAACTGTCAAAAACGTATCTATACTAACACTACCCGGTAACTCTCAGAACCCAAAAACAATTTAGTGACCCGGGGTAGTCGAACTATAATCTGCGTTATGTCAATTTATGTTTCGTTTGGGGGCTAGAACTGGGGCTAAGGTCCCAGTTTTCACTTGGCTTGAACTTAAAAACGGGGAAGGATTTGTGAACGGAATTTCATAAGAGACGATTTCGTGACGAGAATTTTGTTCACAGCAGTTTCAGAACTGTAATACATTAAATCAATTTTTATACCTTTCAAAAGGCTTAGAAAGGCGTGGTCATAAATTTGAATCTCAAGAACACATAAATACTTCAATTTTGGGTGGCCTTTGGTGACTGAGTCAACTTTAAAACTATTGCGTTGCATGATTTTAATAAATGCTTATGACCACGGCCAGTGTAACCCGACCGAAACGTCAAGCCTTAAAAGGTAAATGCATGAGTTCGCGTTAATTCCCGTGACGTAATTTTATTAAGACTAAGTCCTTGGAAAATACAAGACAGTTAAAGAAGCTATCAAAATAGCAGGTGGTCCTTGAATATCCGTATTAAACCATTTGATCTAGTCCTATCCCCATCGTCTATGTACTTATACATAAAGATGGTAAGCTACGTTGTATGTACAGTTATGACGGGAAAAATTCGAAGCAATTGAGAGGAAACGCCATTTCCTTTATTTGAAGCTCGATACAAATAAATAGGATTGAATCCAACTAGCTCTCTCGTGTTTTCCGATTAGTACAACATATTGCTATGGTAGTCGATTTAACCAGTTTAAGTGCCAATTTGTCGATATTTTTTTCATATTTTACGCCTTTTGGACTTCTAACGCACCTGATGATTTTTTTTAATATACTACTTATTGTAATTATTATTGAGTAGATAAATTACTTAACTTCGATTTAAATGCTGTCTTCTTCTTTAAGTGCAACTCTAATTTAATGAAGATCGGCTACCAGCTGTTGGAATACATTTCTATCTTTTGCAAGGCGTAGCAGTTCAGTTAAATATTATAACGGGAATAAATAAATAAATAAATGTGGACAACATCACATATATTGCTCCGTATCCAAAGTAAGTAGCTAAAGCACTTGTGTTATGGAATCAGAGACAACGAAGGTACCATAAACACCCAGACTCTAGACAGTGTAGAAAAGTGTTTTTCTACATTGACCCGTTGGGGGACGAGACTAAAGTTGTTTCTGTGAATATTTCAAATATGTTTTTAAATTATTCATTACGTCTATAACATAAAATATAGTAAAGTTTATACAGTGCTTTACCAGTCAATTCGATCTTATCTTTACAGGAATGCATTAATCGAGCCGTATATTCCGACATCCATTGGACAACGACAGATATTTCCCCGTCTTCATAATCATGTGGCGCCACCCAGTGAGCACCTACTGGTATTAATGGCCGCTGTTACCCTGCTTCCGACAGCAACGGGACTAGTAATCAAACTAACTCAGATGAAGTCAATTTGAGAACTGCTATTGGTTTATAAACACTGGGATTGGCAGAAAGCGCAGTTTTCTGTAAGTTGCGAGTTTCCTGTTGTTGCTTATATCTAATCAACTAATCGTGTAACCTAGTAATGTATTGAAATGAACTCGTGTGGTGGTCCCATGATGCTAAAAAGATGGCAGGATTCGGATGGATGTGGCTCGCATGAGACCGAGCGATTCTGAAGGAACTTAAGGCTATGTCTGTAATAATGAGATATTAGTTTTTGATGCGGTTAGAATTTTGTGGGTCACAAAGCCAAAGTGGTTAGTGACCCTGACTGCTAAGCCGGAGGTCGTGGGTTCGATTCTCACCCAGGACAATTTTTTGTGTGATGAGCATGATCATTGGTCCTGAGCCTGGATGTTATTTATCTATAATATGTATGTATTTAGAAATATATAAGTATGTTTATTAGTTTTCTGGTTACCGTACGGGCTCTGCCTAGTTTGGGATCAGATGGCCGTGTGTGAGCGGAATAAAAAAAAATACCACTAGCTACAAATTTGAAGATGTTTTCTGGTCATTCAAAATGCTTCATCGCTAATAATATTGTAACAATAAATGATAGTTATATGCATATTACAATGTAATCTATCGCCAATAATGATCTAAAAATGATTGAAAACACAATTGATCAACATTAACAATTTTATAGAGTTAATAATTTATAGAATCTTTGTTACAATTAAATGCACGAAGCTCAAATATAATTAATATGACACATCAGATATCGACACAATGATACGCAATTAATTAAAAGTAACTATAAAGATCGCACGCATTGCTTAGAGATCACAGATAATCCCACGACTATGAGATACAGATGACAATCTCAAATATTTCATCGATCTCACAAATGATATGTGTGTGATAATTAATGACTTTGTTTTATTGTCAACCATTTAAATTATGATGGAAAATATGAAATAGGAATGTCGGAAAATATTTAGAGATACGGTTTCCTATTTTAGAATTATTTATTATTTATTTATGTACACACAAACGACAAACAAATACAAATCAGATAGGTACAAAGGTACTGCTTATTTCTTGAGCAATTTCTGCCAGCAGACCTGCGACAGGATAAATATATTAAGAAGAGACGTAGACACAGTTTATATACCTAATGTAAAATAAAATAATAATCGATAATATTATTCAATATAAATTTAAAACAACAGCAAAAAAAACAATTGAGGCTAAATAAAAATACAAGTATAAAAATTAGGATTGTGAGATACGGTTTTAAATTCGTCTTTAATTTTGTTGACAAAGATTTTCTTTGCGCGCATTATTTTTGCTGCTTTTTTTGGTTCACAACGTCATGCAGTAAAGTTTAATGTTTTATTTTTTATACTACCTGCTTCAGACAGGACACTTGATAAATCAAACACCTGCATCTGCATATGCACGCACGACAAAAGTGAACGTGCGGCAATGACCTTGCGCGCCGCGTGGGCGTCAACCGATCACTTATCTACTGCAGTGACAAATTTTATGTTATAATAGTATATACATATTATATTATACTAGTCAAGCCCGTGGCCTTGCCTGTTGACAACCTAAATAATATGGGACTTTAAACTATGGCAGTTTGTATGTTTGTTAAGACAGTCATGATTCTATTACGTATTAAAACGTTCTTGGACTCGGGGCTGAAATTGTTGAGTGGAGACAATTTAGGCTACCCGGTAGTACCCAGTCACGACTGGTCTTTTCATTTATATTCTGAGCGTAAATGTCTTCATTTTTTTGTCTTGTCCGACTGCTGCTAAGATGGACACGTTAAGTAGTTTAAAATCAAGTCTACAGATTTTTAAAACCAGATTGAGTTCTTGTACAAGACTTGCATTCTGTGATATCTCAGACAATAAATTATTAAGAAATTTTCAACGACATCAATATGATCATTAGCCTCGTTGTTCCAACTACTGCTCAGTGAAAGCCTCCTCACCCAAGCGCCAGTCCGAGTTGAGATATTTCCAGACAGGCCACTGCAGCTCATGTCCTGAAGGCAGATGTTGTATAGGAGAAACGATGAAATATAATGACTTTTTTGACTGCACGGATGGCCGAGTGGTAGGTCACCATGCTAATTACCACTGTGCGCGACGTGCTGCGGGTTCCCGCATGGGACAAGCATTTATGAGATCCACAGATACTTGTTCCAAGTCTGGGTGTTCTTTGTGCATGTGATTTGAATGTTTGTGAAACCCCCGCGACACAAGGAATAAAATCCTTAGTGCGGGCGTCGTTTTTTTTAATAAAAAAAATGACTTAAAAACTGTCAAAGATCACTCTATTAGAGCTGGGACCAACAGCTTAACGTGCTTTCCAAAGCACGGAGGGGTTTTGCTATGCTTACATACCCATCCTCAGCCCAACTGAGGCGAGTTCGATTTCACCTTTATTACCTGTCAAACGGTTTATACTCTTACCACCGAATACTGAAACATCAAAAGCCGCAGAAACTTCGTTGGGAACGTCCTTCCTCTACCATCCGAAAGCTCACTGATAAGACCCAGACTGTGGCAAATCAACTCCACCTTACCTGACCCCTTTGTCCCACCGCAAGAAAATCTCCCTGCAGGACATGGGCTACCTTGGCCAACCTGGAAGTCTCTAAACCGACTTCGGACTCAAGTTGGCCGGAGCAAAGATAATCTGTCTAAGTGGGGATACATTGACACATCTAATCTTAGATGCAGATGTGGTATTACTCCCCAAACAATGGAACACCTGTTATCTTGTCCTTCGTGCCCTAACACCTGCACGCTGGACGATTTAATGAAGGCTACTGATAATGCAGTTCTCGTAGCAAAATTCTGGGCTGACACAATATGATTGCCATCGACACGATAAGAAGAAGAAGTTATATTACACAAATTCTTAAATGTGTATCCATCGCTACTTCACACCTTAAAGTGACTTAACGGCGGCATCAAACTGATTGAAGTTTCAGTGTTCGGTCATTAGCCACGTGCTCCTCGTATTATTATAATTAAATAAATAAATAATAAATAAATATCTTGGGACAATCTCACACACGGTCATCTGATCCCAAACTAGGCAAAGCCTGTACTATGGTAACCAGACAACTGATTAACATACTTATATATTTCTAAATACATACATATTATAGATAAATAACACCCAAACACAGAACAAATGATCGTGCTCATCACACAAAGATTTGTCCTGGGTGGGAATCGAACCCACGACATCCGGCTCAGCAGTCAGGGTCACTAACCACTAGACCAACAGGCCCGTCAAATTGTCTGTATCAACCGAAAAACACCACCTAAGGTCACATTTCAATTGATTTATAGGCTTGGCATTACGAACTACTGATATCTTATAACTATAATATTAGCCACGGGCGATATCATAGAGAAACTATTAAGATCCAATTAGTCCGTCATTCTGTGCTATTATATAGCAGGTATTATATACGCATTGACAGAGTAATTGTAGGATAATATTATCTATGAATTTGTTGTGATTTGTGTAATTAGTATAATTTAATGTTTAGGTCAGTTGTTGTAAGTAATTAATCAATATTATTACGTACCTAGCTTTCAATTACGTAATCAATTTTCTCCTTTAAATTATTTTTTTCTTATTATGCTTAATTTATAATATTATTTCTTCTCTTATTTATTTATTTAAGACTTAATGCAATTTAGGTAGATATATAGTTATATATCTAATATCTAGGGACAGCTAAACACGGCCACAAACTAGGAAGAACCTGTAAGCCAAACAACTTATACACATTTTTATAATATCTACTTACTCATATTATAGATAAATAACACCAAGGCACAGATCAAATGATCGTGCTCATCACATAAAGATTAGTACTGGGTGTGAATCGACCTAAGACCTCCGGTTTAGCAGCTACTAACCACTAAACCAAAGTTATGATTGTTCTTTCCTTAAAAGCTACCATCGATTGATGGCATAATTATGTTGAGTAGGACATGTGTAATGCCGGTTACGTAATGCAATGACGAACAAATACTATCCTTATTTTGCTAAAAAAGTTATAAACACTCAAATCTGCGATGTTAAGAGTGAAGTCTGTATTTTTGCTCGCGTAAATCCATTGTCTCGATATTCTAAGAAACAACATGACGCAACACAAGTGTATTAAACACACGAGTTCAATGAAATATGTTATAATTAAAAGTCTTTAAAGCCAGCGGGATAATTACAAGGAACTGCGAGACATCGAACTGGTAGTTGATGGACTTATATGCAATTATAAAAAAAGGAATTTCTTCTTCTTCTGCCTAGCCTTTTCCCAAGCTATGTTGGAGTCGGCTTCCAATCTTACCGGATTTATAATACTAATATCTTGGGACATCTGACGACACAGTCATCTGAACCCGAACTAGGCACAGCGTGTCTTAATGCAACCAGACAACTGATAAACATACTTTAATATTTCTAAATCTATACATATTATAGATAAATTACACCCAGGCACAGAACAATTGATCGCGCTCATCACACAAAGATTTGTGGGGGGAATCGAACTAACCACTAGACCAAGAAGCCCGCCATATCAATATAGCAATTTATTTTGAACAGACAATTTACTTCGTCAGTGTTCCAATTCCAACACGTCCAAAATTTTATAGGTGTACTGGTAGTTTTTTTTTTTTTTTTTTTTTTTTTATCTTTATTTATTAAAGAGGGTTTAGTCACAAGGTGATTACGTCACCCGTACTGGTAGTTGTCATTAAAAAAAAAAACAAATAGAACAAACATACAAACTTAACTTTCTTACTGTCTAAAAACTATTAAATTATGAATAACCTTATAATATTTTTCCTGTTGCTCGGTGGTGTGGTTTAGCCTAAAAGGCTAAACCACGCCACCGATTTTGATGGAATTTGGTTGAAGGATTTAGTTTGGATTGCGTTAGTTTGAACTTTAATGGAACATTGCCAAGGGCCAAAAGTTAGTTGTTTATAAAAAATAGATAATTTTATAACTCTCTATTTCTTCACGAATATAAGCGAACGGAGTGTTGGAAATTTAAAGTTTTCGTTTTAGTTCTGTTCATTTTCTTTTTATTTTCTTGTGTGCGTCATAACAAAAACATTTTCTTTCTTTTTTCTATAAAGTGTAAACAAGCAGCCTGGAGCAGCTATCTCCCAACCTTGGCAAACTTGTATTGGAGACAGAATTCTTTACTTTCTATGCATAAAATGAATTTTAAACTGTTCATTAACATCATATGTATATTCAACAGTTACTAGACCTTGTCTGGGATTCCTAGGTTCAATTTTACATGCGATTAAGTTTCATTCGAAAAAAATCCCCCCAGATCTCAGCTTCTCAGATTTTCAAAGCAGAGAAAGAATAAACAAGCAACCTTCGAATATTTAAATTCATATGAAGCCTGAAAATAATTTATTCAGAAGGTGATTGCTTCTGAATTATTATTCTGGTTGCAATGATGTTAAAAATATAGAGTTCTCGCTCTTAAAAAGAACTATCAAGCAGTGATCACAATATTATTATTTTGTCATACAGTTCGAAACAAATTTGTATTATAGACATTTTTTTTTATGAAAATATTTGATATTATCTCGGTTTAAGTATAAGTATATATAAGAAACGGTAAATATGTATGAGTAAATCGAAGTAATGTTTTTAAATAAAAAAAATATCTTTAATAAATAAAGTAGATACTTACCTAAGTAGGAACGTAAGCATAAAGTTTTTCCTTAGGGAATTAACATCAGCAATTCTATTTACACATACATTACAAAATCAAATTATCACAAGTCATAATAAACAATAATACATTTATAATGTATTTTATTGCAGTTTGATTGCTCGTACGGTCGTTAGCCCGGCCTAGGCTACGATACAAATTGCCTGACTTTAGATGTAGACCTAAATACCACGAAGTGAAATAAATCGATGTAATTTACTATTTTCATACTTATTTGTTAAAACTGTAGTTATTGTGGGTACTAATTAAGTATGCTATTTTTATTAATATGTTTAAAATCTGAAATTTCGAAACTCTGTAATCAATCTGAAGAGTTTCTTTGTTTGTTGGGTTGAAAGCGCTAGACTCAGAAACTACTGGTTCGAATTGAAAAAAAAAACTTTTTCTGTTGGATCCATGTCATGGACCTTCTGACTATATTTTAACCATTAACCATTTTTGGTGATAATCAAATATTGCATTATTTGCGAAGGTCTTTGATACGAATAATAGATCCTTATCCAAATAAATTTGCCACGACGCCGCTAACCCATGGCGTCGCGACGCTATTCAATTATGGTGCCGCGACGCTTCCCAAGTTGCGACGCTACTCATTATAGCGTCGCGACGCTACGCAGCTAAGGCGGCACGACGACAATCGGGTATGGCGTCGCGACGCTTCTAAGAAATGGCGTCGCGAAGTTTAACAACTTTAGCGTCGCGACATTACTCGGATACGGCGTCGCGACGCTACACAGCTATGGCGTCGCGACGCATCTATGACGTCGCGACACACAGCTAAGTCGGCACGTCGCCTCCGGACACGGCGTCGCGACGCTTCTAAATCATGGTGTCGCGAAAATTAACAGCTTTAGCGTCACTACATTACTCAGAGTTGGCGTCGCGACGCTTATCAGGCATGGTACAGCGACGCCACTCATATACGACGTCGCGACGCCACTCAGTTATGGCGTCGCGTTTAATATAAGTTGAGTTTATTTTATGCTTTAAGTGGTAACAGGTTTTTGAGTCAGTATTTTTTTCTTTTGTCTGATTATTTTTTTTAGTTCAAATAATCATAGTAAGTTGAACTACTTCATAAAACATTATTTAGTATGTAGCACCATGTGCAGACCGATGTAATTTGCTTTTAACCGTTAAGGATTTTTACCTTTCATCATCAGCTCACCTGAATAATCCCAAAGAATACAAATTTCTAATCGTCCCCATAATATTTTTTAAGAATTATCCTTCAACTTTTAACTGTTAAGGAGTTGTAGCTTCCATCACTAGCTAATCAACATTCGATGGTGATTCCTAGATGCGAATACGTCAATAGCTTAAGAAAAAACATCAATGACAGAAAATTTGAGGGTTTCTCTCGATTTCCCTGGGATCCCATCATCATAGCCTGACTTGGTGAAAATAGAACCACCTTGGAAGTTTTGAAAAACGAAAAGAGGAATTATGAAAAGCGGTCCACAATTGACGGAGATATCGGGGGACATACATAAAAACAAGTCGAACATAGAACCTCCTCCCTTTGGAAGTCGGTTAAAAATAAATATGCAAGCCCTTTGAGTACTGAACTAGTTATCCACGTGCCAACTTAATCCCATGTTTGACGTCAACTTATTTTCCAAAACGTCACATTTCACAGTAGATCCTTCTAACACGATTTGAAATCGGATAAAATGGTATATACCATAATATGAAGAAGCTAGTTTCTTTATAGTAGCTAAGCATTCACATGTGATCAGGAATCTGGTGTATTATTGATCTGTTTTTGTTTTATTCATAATCCAGATCAATGACATTTGTTTTGAATTAAATAACTTGGTTCGAAAACAAGCGACACGCGATTATTTCTTGCTAGCGGACCAGCCCCGGTGCACACTGGTAGCACTGTAATAAATCCCTATAATTATAAACAAAACCTTTTCTCTTGAATAACTTATTTTTTGCTGAAAACTGCATTATAATCCGTAGCGTATCATCGAAGATCTAAGAAAAACAGCGGGAGCAACTTTCTTTTATACTATTTAAGAAAATTCCGAGCTAAAGCTTGGCAAATAGGTACGTAAATGACTCTCCCATGGTCTGCGGGCGACGGGGGACGTAAAGCAGCGGGGTGGTTAAGTACCAGTGAAGGTAGTTAGGGAGTTAAGTCTCCCACCACCCGCGCGGACCACAACAGCGTCACAAACGAATTGGCTGGTGTTAAGGTATGTCATTATGAATGTTTAACGGGTGGCTCAATAGATGGCGTTAAGATTGATTTAGATCGCGCAATCGTTTGGAAAAATAATTATCTGAAGATTATTACATACATTAATGGCTACGTATATGTTTCGCAGTACGATACCGAATAATACTCTAAGGGATCGGACAAGGTTTTGTTACACGCTGTATAGTTTACGAATCCTGTAACTTGCACCAGAGGCTTTGTAAGGATATAGATATGGTAAGAATGTGGAGATGGATGCACAGGATCCCGATGTGCCGTCAGATAAGCGTGAGCTTTACGTCTGTCCGATGCGCAGAGATGTCGCTAGATCTCGCCAGATGGCGTTTGGCGTTTTACAGGATGATGCAAGATAAAGAATTAAGTTTATGTGTATCCTGTAGTTTACTACATTACTTACTTGTGCGATATATTTGTTTATAGAAGAAATATAACTTTGAATATTAAGAAAAAATTGTCACAAAACTGAAATATAGCACAAAAATAAAATAAAGCTGTTTATTGTGCTTTAGTTTTTTTTACTAACTACTTAATAACTACATTTGAAAATCCAAAGACGATATTTTTGTTTGCAATTTTAAGCTTTCTAGCCTTCATTCCATTACCTTTCATTGTATAGACTGGCCTGTTGGTCTAGTTGTTAGAGACCCTGACTGCTAAGCGGGAGGTCGTGGTTTCCATTCCCACCCAGGACAAATCTTTTTGTGATGAGCACAATAATTTATTCTGTGTCTGGGTGTTATTTATATTATCTATAATATGTATGTATTTAAAAATTTATAAGTATGTTTATCAGTTGTCTGGTTGCCATAGTACAGGCTCTGCCTAGTTTGGGATCAGATGGCCGTGTTTGAGCTGTCCCAAGTTATAATAATATAATAAATAGTAAGATTTCGTCGTTTGCACATAAGTAGAATCATATTTAGCACCTTGAGGTAAACTAAGTATATGTTTAAGTTACGGGTGGACTACTGGTCGTTAGTGCAGGAGGGATTCGAACCCGTTTCATTCAAGTCCCAAACCCTTTTTATTTTGGATGTTTGAAACGCTATTGCCCACGCTGAGGGCACAGCGTGGGGATATGTCGGACTTGCACCGACTAAAAACACCCCGGTCCCGTCCTTGCCTTTGCTGGAGCCGCGGGATCACTTACGCAAGCTCTGCGCAACGCCAGCAGGAAGTCCCATACCCTAGCCATAAGGCTACCATCGCTTCAAAATATCTATACTTATAATAAATCTGTAGAAGTGAAAATTCTGTACATTGAAAATATCAAAAAAATTAATGGCGGGGTGTGTTACTAGACCGACACCGAACCCTAAAATGTGATTAAAAAAATTTTTGTCTGTCTGTCTGTCTGTCTGTCTGTTTGTTCAGGCATCACGCAAAAACTACCGGTTCGATTTCGATGAAACTTAGTATTATTGTTCTTTAATATCCTGGGCACCACACTGGGTAGTTTTTATTCCGGAAAAGTATATAAAAAAAAAACAAACTTAATTTTGCGGTGCGATCCCTAGACCCGAATACTGTACCAACCGCAAATAATAAGTTTGTCGTAGGTTACGTCACCCGCAGTGGAGTTCACTAAGGGGCGCTGCACGCGGCTAAGATACTATAATTATTTATCTATAAGTACTATATATATATATATTATATATTGTATAATATTATAAATCTGAAGAGTTTGTTTGTTTGAACGCGCTAATCTCAAGAAGTACTGGTCCGATTTGAAAAATTCTTTCATTGTTAGATGTCATTGTCCCACTTATTGAAGAAGGCTATAGGCTACTTTTCTTTTGGAAATCTATCCCCTAAGGGGGTAAAATAGGGGTTGAAAGTTTGTATGGGAAGTTCGGTATTTTCAATGATAGACACATGAAATATCGTATACGGGTTTCTGAATAGAAATAAATAAAGATGTATTTCAGCGATTTTAAAAATCATCCCCCTAAGAGGGTGAAAAAGGGGTTGGAAGTTTGTAGGCATATGAATTGTGTCGTTTTCAAAGATAGACACATTCAATTTCATGCAAGGGTTATTAGTTAGAAATAAATAAGATGTATTTCCGAGATTTTGGAAATCTACCCCCTAAGGGGGTGAAATAGGGGTTGAAAGTTTGTATGGGAAGTTCAGTATTTTCAATGATAGACATATGAAATTTCGTATACGGGTTTCTGGATAGAAATAAATAAAGATGATTTTAGCGATTTTAAAAATCATCCCTCTAAGAGGGTGAAAAAGGGGTTGGAAGTTTGTAGGTATATGAATTGTGTCGTTTTCAAAGATAGACACATTCAATTTCATACAAGGGTTATTAGTTAGAAATAAATAAGATGTATTTCCGAGATTTTAGAAATCTACCCTCTAAGGGGGTGAAATAAGGGCTGAAATAGTTGGTATGTGAAGTTCAGTATTCTCAAAGATAGACAGATGAAAAGATAAATAGATAAGATAATGACCATCTAAGACATATCTATAATGACGACTCCCGTGGTCGAGTGGCGTTCACTCCGGTTTTTAAGGTGTCGCCAGCTTTAAGGTTCCAGGTTCGATCCCCGGACGGGTCCATGTAGAAAATCACTTTTATACATTGTCTGGAGTCTGGGTGTTTATGGTACCTTTTTTGTCTCCGATTCCATAACACAAATGCTTTTGCTACTTAATTTACTTCTATTATTATTTTAACGCCATAATATTAGATGAAAAATTTTATACATTCTCCTTACTTTGAAAATCACAGAATACATCTACCTTTAATACTACTCTTTACTTTACGCGCGAGCGAAGCCGCGGGCAACAGCTATATATCATAAATTAAATTCTTGTGTTGAAATTTCAAAGGCAATCTTCACTTTGTCGCATTAACCTTTCCACCCGACTATACAAATCCAAGCAGCTATCACACATTATAATTTCCTTAATTATGCATAATTCATGATATATCCCATACATTAAACTGTTGTGAGCAAGCGGTGTTCTAGCCGGCAGTTGTTGAAATGTAGATAATTCACAGTGACAAATAATAATTGGTGCTAATCCAGTCTGTCAGATAAGCTGATCCGACAATAGTGAGGCGGAGACTTGTGCGCTTGGGCAATGCGCACGCGCCCTTATGACTGCAATACTGTAGGGCTGCTCGAAGAAAGCTCCCGGTAATATCGCTGAATGTTTTTTTAATTGATCTGTTTCAGAAGTGTTATAAGTGTCCTTTAGCGCTTTTAGGTCTAAAAAAATAGCAAAACTTATAATCTCACACATATACTAAGAAAATATTAAATCATAATTCTTCTTCTTCTTCTTCTTCCTGCCCTTATCCCATTCATATGGGGTCGGCGCAAATCATAATTAAGCAATATAAACTTTACTACAAAAGACGTCTGCTAGATTTGTCTTAATAGAAAGAAAAAGAGAAAATTAACCGGAAAAGCAGATATACTTACATACCTCGTGTCATACTCATAGTTCAGAAGAATCACCTTGCAAGCTATAATATATCAAGCCGTTTAGCTTACAGAGTGTGGCAAAGAAATATATATATTAAGACCAGATACTCAAGACACTTTAACCATCCTTCAATCGCAGTCGAGTTAAAAAAACTAGATATATTTAATTGAAACAAAATATGCAAAAGACAATATAAAGCAGATTACTAAATAATTTAATTAAGTGCCAGCCCTGCGATCACCTAAGGGGCATTACTAACTATTCGCCGACCTGTCTAGATCTAACCGTGAATGATTTACAGTGTGTACAGGCCCTTAGGCTAGAATCACGCCGCGTGCCCCAAGAATTAATGACTACTAAGGTTTATCAAATGTACCGAGCTGGTTTGAACTGTAATTATATCTGTTTATCAATATTATTCGAGCTGTTCGTGTATTAAACACGGTTAAAAGATTATCTAGGCAGCTAAATAAATATAGGTAATTTATGAACTACATGCAGATAGAAGTATTTTTTAATAGTGCCCGTGAATGATCCGTTGATGCGTCGGGAACAAATATCAAAATTAACCGCGAATCCGTTTAAAAAGTAGTTTTATTTCAATGTCAAACGTTCGCGTAAACCTCAGGAAACAATATCTTAAAATTGAGTAATAAGAGATAACTTCAGAAGAAGAGACCCGGTCCATTGAAAGTCTTACGTGAGGACACAGGTCTACACGCAGTGGTCTTGTTGAGAACTTTAAGCCCGTCACAGACTTAGCTATAATACATATTAATATACCGTAGGTACTATAATATATATTATAGCAAGCTACCACACACTGAGAAATATATATTTTGCCTTCATTAATTGATGGTCGTCCTAGTGTTCGCACGTATTTCGTAATATGTCTTGCTATACCACAAAATATAGTAATATGCAATAATATATATTACGGTATCGCTTGGTGACGTCACAGAAATATATATTATAGCTGAGTGTGCGGTCACGCGAAAATTAGTATAGAAAATATATAGTAATATAAATAATAGCTATAAAAATATTAATATATATTATAGCTAAGTCTGTGACGGGCTTTACGGATGGGATAGGGCACCTACCAGGGGCCGCCCCTTTATTTATCATTATAATAAGTGACTCCTGCACCAAAGCCTAAAAATCCTAAAATTTATCACCGCGGTCGAGTGGCGTACAAACCGGTTTTCAAGGTATCGCCAGCTCTGAGGCCCCGTGTTGTATTTGATCATTTTCCACAATTTAAAATCAAGTCACTGAATCCATTTTGAAGAAAAATAAACATAGAGGATTATGAATGGAAAGTTGATTTTCAATTTTAAGATTTCGACCTATGTTCTGTGGGAAAAGTTGTTCAGTTTTATACATCTGATTACCTCGTAGAATATACGCACTCCTTTTAAATTAATCCTGTACATTATAAAAATAACAACCATTATGATAAAAACATAATTACTAAAACGAAACGTACGTATGTATAAAATGTACATATACATGCTAATCAAAGTAATAAAAAAAATAATTAAAAATTATCAGAAATCTCCTTTAAAATTCATTAATTTGATAATTTCATTAATTTTCTTTTCACTAGCAACGGAATAACTACGTATACGTCTCTTGAATAACAATATGTTATTTCTTTTTTTTCTACTGCATGGTAAGTAAGGATTAGTGATATACTTATTGATAGAGTTAAATTCGACATTACACGCCGGCCATCGCTGAAAACCAGTGCTAAGGCAGTTGACAAGATTTCACAAGATTCACGCATATTCATAGAAGCAGGCGTGAATCTTGGCATAATATGGCCATTTTGCGACCCCTTCCATTATTTCTTATTCTTTATGCTACTTTTAGGCGTCTTCATTTAGCGCAAACAAACAATTTCTTTCTTATTATAATAACTTCCGTGAGACGAATTCATAATTATTTAAGGATTCAACGGTGAGTAAACCGTTGAATCCTTAAATAATTTCTTTCTTGATTGTTTTTATAACCACTTTTACACGTCACTATGGAATCATAGCCTCTTTTAGAGTCCATAATAATGATTGTATCATCATCATCATAGTAGCCTGTTGCCATTCACTGCTGAACGTAGGCCTCCCCCAAAGAGTACCAACCATCCCTGTCTTGGGCAGCCCTCATCCATCTGCTGCCAGCCACCTTGTATAATAATGAGTATAATAAATAAAGGGTCTTTTCTGGACTGGGCTTTTGAAGAAAGAACCAGATCGACTTGAGCAAACCTGTGCTAACAACACTTTTCTTTCAATTTAGGCAAAAAAATACTTATTTGCTTAATTAGAACGCACTCTTAGTGAATAGATACAGGTTTTTTAAAGTATTCGCACTATGCAGATAGATAGGAAAATCATTTTCAATAGATGTAACTTCCGTTATACGATTTTTCGTATGCTTCCAGCGATACATGCTTCATGGTGTTATGATCTGGAGCTAGAGGGAGTCATGAGAGTAGGAAAGGACTTTCTAAGGACTCTTAAAGAACAAGGAGAACAAGGAACGTTTGGCGAAAATTTTAAACTCCCATTGTCTTTTACGTCAAAAGGAAACAAAATACCAAGGAAGCACTTTGCCGACGCAGTTATGAGAGCTGCCATGGATTACAATCTAACTGACCAAAAGTCGTACATAACGAACGTAAAAGAATTTGTAGTGCACCTACAGAAAAAGGGAAATAAATCACTAAGAGCCGTCGGCCACCAAATAAAAAAAGAGATCTTACCAACTATAAACATAACACCTATAGTTGAAGTTGTAACTGATGATTACATTAAAACGTTGAATAACTATCACGAATTCCTCAAAGGAGATACAGCAGAAACACAAATCGACAAGGAATTTAGTTTTCTTGACCTGATAGAGACATCAAGCAGATTGCTTTACAGTGAAGAAAGGAAATTATTAAACGATGTAATAGTTGAAAATAATAGTACTGTTATAAATACCAACATACAGGCTTTAAATGAAAGGATTTATAAACGTAGTGTTAGAGACAAAATGGAAGAAATTAATTATATATGCAGTACGTACGAGGTGTGTCGAATATATCCTTCTTTTTCTGATTACACTGCAGATTTTATTAGCGAAGTACTGAAACTCAATGAGAATAAATTCAAGTTATTCCTTGGTGAATTAATTAAAATTATTGAGAACCACAAAACGTTCTTTGATATGTTGGCCGAAAAGGAGGACCGGGAATTTATAGCTAAGAAACTTCAGTCTTACTCTAGAAGTATAAATGGCATGAAGGAGTTTATCGCAGTCTCAAGATCCGTGATGACTAATAGATTCAAATTGATTCAAACTAGTCACCAAAAACTAAAAATGCGGACGAAAGCCATGCGGATACTGTTGGATATCATAGACAAAGCTTTGGGCTCGGATGAAGATGTTCTATCTATGGACTTTGAAACCACAATGTCAGCTTTAAGGAGTTGGTCTGGAGGTGTTAGACAAAATATATATGATATCTTCGGGGAATTTGCATCACATTTAATAAAAACGCTCGAACATAGACTGACTAAGACTGCCAAGAAAGAGATCAGTATCTTAATTGAACTCGTAGTGAGGGGAAATACAGACAAGGACGAACTATTTCAGCGATTATTCAAATATGGTTCCTCGTACGTCGCTAATAAAGATTTTCTGTCAGATTTGGAGCCGTAATTATGTAAATAAGAAAACAATCAATTAAATTGAAAAAAAAAAACGAAATTTGAGGTATTTTTTTATTAACCTTTCGTATTTAAATAGCTTCTCATGACCTTATTCTCTTTTGTCTATTTCGTTTCTGTTCTTATTTAGTTGTCTCTTCAGTGGCGAGTAATTTATTATTGTTCCTCATATATCCAGCTCTCATTGTGAGATGCTCAAAGGAGTCTTGTCTTACACCCATTCAATTATGGGCACCTTGCATCAATGAACGCCATTCATATTACGAGTAACATCAGTAAGTGATCCATAATCATATAAACAATTGTTTTTGTCTACTTCATTTGAACCAAGTAAAGCGAGAGAGAAAAACATAGCAGTCTATTGTTTTAGTTACCTATTTTGTTATTTTCCCACACAGATCGGTTTCTCTAGAACATTACGTAACAGTTTCGCTTTTACGAAGATTAATGCTTACGATGACGTTAGTTGTATTTTTAATAGCAGCATTTATTTCGCTGCTGTAATCTAAATATTCTAGATTTCACGCAGACATTTTAATGTATCCTGTAGCTGTTTTACAATCAATGTGTTCTTTTACGGAGTCAGAGGAATCAAGTATTGAAAAAGCAATTCAAATAATGGGTAATTAGCCAAAAGGTTAGTGTGAGCAAGAATTTTCAAAACAATATATAATTGATTTGATATATGACATTGAAAAAGAATTTATGGGGTCAGAAATTATTTCCTCCGTGCAAGCTGGGTTTCAGTTTTGATCTTCTATTTACTTAATGTCTTGAATAGGGATTAGGGTTACCAAAAATTCGACCAGAATGCCAATGCAGTCACATAAATATTCGTTAAAATAATATGTCTACATCGTTACAATAAAAATCATGGTAAAATAAGTAGCGTCAGTGCGGACAGTTTGTACGGCTTCCTAATACAATTAAAACATCCTTTATTGAGCAGGACCGGTAGCGTCGACAAAACTATCTTTATTGTTTTCCGCTAAGTGTCTTTGTATGTGAACTGTTAGTTACATAACATTGGTTTTTACAGTCTCCGTGATTTCTAATGCTTTCTGAGGTCTGCGAGAATATTAGACATCGAAATAAACATTTTCGGATTCCATTGCGGCTTATTTCGATTTTAGTTCACGAAGTTTCGACGCCTTTGCAGGTATCGTGGCATCCCGGGTAGACTGAGGTGGCAGACTTGACTGTCAATCTTGATCGCTTTACATTTATGTTTTCATAATAAATATAATTAACTAATTTGTATTCTGTTCTAATATATATTTATCTACGTAACAATTTGTTTTTGTGAACAAAAGGTCGAGTAGGACGTCAGTTTTTCAGTCTGTGTTAGACTGAAAAACTGACACATTTTTAGATGACTTTATAACTAGAGTCATTTTACGTTTCGCAAGTGCCTGAAAAGGCCTACTTGAAATAAAAATATTTTGATTTTGATTGGTAAAGAATTAATTAGCTCTTAATTAATTGACTCCGAATTAACTCTGAAAATACATCCATACCAAGACTTCTCTTGACCGCTAAATCATGATTTCTTTGCTGCCAGTACTTTACAGAAGTTTCTGAGTATGGAAGCCATATAACACACATATGAATTCGTTGTCATTCTGCTATTCAACTATACTACTGCCTGACGCTAAGTACCAGCAAGAGTAAACTTGAAACTTCGCTCGGATGACGTAAGTGCGAGGTACTGACTGCAGGCTCTGCTGCTGTTCTGGCGGTGGCGAGAGCGGTAAGAAGGCGGGGGTCCTGGAAGGATTTTTTCGCGATTTCATCTCAGGTCTGAAGTAAATTGGGGTTGCAATCTTGTTGCATCTGAAATGTGACTTATGTAATATTTCTACAATAGTTACAATCTTCGATAAGTCACGTGACCAATCCTCGGTTTTTAAAAGGCTCAACACGAAAATTCGTCACTCACCATGTCAAATGCCTCCTCAAGCGCTGTGATTAGTCTATTGATAAACCAATCAAAAGCTAGCTCAGTATAATTTTACAACAGATCAAAATGATCAGCCTTGTCACTTCCATGCATTTTAGCATTTCTATCAAACTATTGTAGATATAGCAGTAGGGGACGGGTGCGGAATTAATATGACTCGTAAAAATATTTTTAGTCCGTTAGTTAGGTAATAAAAAATATTTGGTACTTTTTTGATGTGATCTTATAAATCGATGAACGGCGGCTGCAGGCACGAAAAAGTGTAACGTTCCGCCTGAGCCGAGCGCGCAAGCGAGAGCGCAAAACAAGCGAAAGAGAGGCACGATCGGCCTTAACGTTCGGCTTGTGACACATCTATCTCGCATCCACTTCATCGGTCGAAGCGTTAGAGTAGAAGAGAGATAGTATGCAATTCGTCCGGAAACAGACAGCTTTTTCTCAAAACAAAAAATTGTCAAAGATAAGGCGTGTTAAAGTTCAGAGGAGAGTGTTTGTGACGTCATAAGTTGGCGAAAAAAGTAGCCACAAGTAACGTGGCAAGCCCCCACTCCTTGACTTAAATTCGCTGTATCTAAGAAGATATTCGTTATTATTTTTTCACATAGAACTAGCCCGGAAATGAAAAAGAAAACACGCATCCCTATTATCGAAAAAGTTATCTCCACATAAATTAAGAACAATAAATACGATATCTTATAAAATTTTAGATACCTTTAAAAGGAAGGTGTTTTAAATGTCACTGGTTTGAACAAAATGTCATACAACAGTGTTTCGAGAGTGACTCATGCATGTTTTGATACTTTTTGCATTCCAACCTTGATCGAGTCAATGCAAACAGCTTTTTGTTTTTTATATAAAAAGTTTTAAAAGGGAAATTAAAAGTTTCCATTGATGTAGGTACATATAATTCTAATATTGTAACTGTCCCATTAATCACTGAAGTCGAAAGAAGAAAGTTGGCAACAGAGTTTCAATGGTTTTTCGCCTAAAAAATATTCAAAATTGGCTTGCCTCATTGAATTTCCAGACACACTATTCGAAAATGCAAAGTATTTAAAAATAAAATGAATTTAATGCGCAATTTTGTTTTGACGTTCCTTATAATTATTTTGATTATATTTCCTTTTTTTTCTTTTCCTTATTAAAATCAAACTACTAAATCGATACACTTACTCTGAAATATATCCCATTTACTAACGAAAATATATACGATGAATGATTTTTTAAATGAATTACTATCACTGACGAGAACAGTAAACAAACAAAAAATTACAGTCGTAACGAGCCCGCTCATTTTGGAGTCGCTTAAAAATAATTGGTTTTAGGCCGAATACGGAAACGTCAATGAATTTGATAGCACCGTTAAGTCTCATGCTGTCTCTGTCACATTAACATGTAAAGTAGCGATAGACATACTTTCCTTCTTCTTGAAAATGTTAAAGTTAATTTACGTTATTCGTATTATTTTACAATGTTCTTCAATAATAATTTGAAGCGGCGGCGGTAGCCTAATGGCTAGGGCGTCGGACTTGCGATCATAATGGTTGCGGGTTAGTAGAATCCCACCCATTACACTACCGACGTGAACCCACTCGTAACACAAGCATCTTAGCTTAGCACGAGGGGTTAACGAGATTACTATTAATGTGCGATCCACATTTCTAGTAACCTTTAAAAAAAAAAAAATTTTTTTATTTAATTCGTCTTAGCTTAGGTTTGAATCCCAGTCTTATGTTAAAAGCCTTACTGGTTACAATGTTATTTTGTAAATGAGGCTCTCTTATTAATGAGTGGTGTGGTGGAACAAGATGCTGCTTATGATTCATCTCGGGTCATCGGCGTCATGTGGGCGGATGGTATGCATATTACACGACATTAGTATTTTTATTGTCTTCTTTTATTTTTATTTCATCATTCCTGTTTTATCTATCGTTAAATAATCTTTATTAACATTTCATTATGAATGTTCGATAGGTATGGAGTATGGTTCGGACAGATTTTTAGAAGATCAACTAAATAATAATCCGTTTCCCAATAATGTGACGCATGTTTCCCACTTTTTTTTGTCCGGTGATAGGCTTCAGCCCACGCCGAGGGCATGGCGTGGGGATAATGATGTCGAACTTACACAAACTAAAAACACCCCGGTCTCATCATTGCCTTTGACGGAGCAGCGGGATCACTTGTGGTAGATGTATTTTTCCCCTGATTTAGATGTTGTATATATGTTAGCTTTTTTCATTATTATTTTATGCGTCGCATGTGGTGCGCATAAATGCGTTTTCCTTTTTCTTTATTTCAAAATAGCTACTGCGTTGGCCATTCTTTTGAATGTAGGATTCGTAGCTAGTGAAAAAAATATTCTGAAAATCAGGCTTGATGGCATAATACAGTTTTCTTGTAACTTACCGTTAATAGGGCCGCTACAAGGAATCGAAATCGATTCTTCGATAATCGATCCTGATATCTAAAGGATGTTGTTATCAATCTGAGGGGCTTAATTAATTTCTTTTGTATTGTCAACAGTTATAACATTATACACAGTGATAAAATAGGAAAGAGTATGACATAGATCATAAATGAATATCTAGTTACAACAAGGCATTTATGAGCATATAATATGTAGGCATTGCCGGTTTAATTTCTTGTAGCTGCGAATAGGAGGTCGACTCTGATCCCCGACACTCAAAGTCTATCTGCATCTATAAAACCTATTAAAGTGACAGAAACTGCACGATAGTAGACATTGACTTTTGAGAATTCAGCCATAATGTTATTCATAGTGTAAGGCATTTAAAAAGTCGAATTGGACTTGTTTAAGCTGATCGTGCTAATTGTCCTGGAACTTTTTTATTCCAAGATCCAAGACAAAGCGTTCTTTGTGAAGATCTTTAGTAGAACTGCAACAGTGAACGCAATAGCAAAGTTATTTCTTTTAAAGAAATATATAAACCTTCACACTTTAATTTTAAGTTATTAGGTACATTCAGTTTAAGCGGATTATTTCGTGATGTCACACAAGACATTCCTGTCCCTTTTTGACTAATTTCGTTTCCATATCGCTGTCTTCCTCATTAATTGTCATTTGTTGGTGCTTGCTAAATAATTGACCTGTATGGAAGTTCAAGATTGTAATGAACGTGACGAGTGTTATTGGCGGGGGCACGTGCGAGTAACAATGGCGGTTTACGAGCAACAATCTCGCCGTTTATACCTAAATAACTGAATGGGTAATAGGATACAGTGTGAAGGGTACGGTAGATCAACCGAGGAACAATTTATTTTAAACTGACACAATACATGATGTTCGTGGTTAAGTAATGGACACACCGGTTATCAAGGTGGCGCCATGACACCAGCTTTGAGGTTCCCGGACGGGTCAATGTGGAAAACCATTTTCTAGCATAGTCTGGGGTCTGAGTGTTTTTAGTAGGTTCGTTGTTACTCATTCTATAACACAAGTACTTTGGATACTTACTTTGGGTTCAGAGCAATGTATGTGATGCTTCCCAAATTTACTTTTGGCCACACAGATAGCCGCAGTGGTCTAGGTCACCGCGCCAACTCCCATACTCCAGCTGGAAACCCTTAAAGTTTCCCCAATAGTCCGGCGGAGCAGTCAAAACCTGCGCTCTGGCTAACTGTGGGGGCCTCATACAAAAACCAACTTCCGCTGTCCGTCATTTTCCACGTTCGATTCCCGCATGAGAATTTTTTTTTGATCCACAGATGTTTGTTCTAAGTATCGAAGTTCCTTGTATATGTACCCGATAAAGGCTTAATTTCTTAAAAAAACCTTTCCTCATTTGATCAAAGTTGTCGCACTGAACCGTCTCGCACTTGCCCACAAGTTTATTTTGAACAAGGCGCAAGGAATGCGAGTGTTTGATTGCAACTCGACAAACAGTCAATTGTTTGTTTTTCGACATCGATTCGCTTGACTGCCGCTTGTACTGGTGTTTTTACTGGCTTTTCAGTATTTTTTTATTAAGGACCTCTTTTGAGTATGTATGTGTGTAAGTATTCGCGAGGTCTCAGAATGTGATTTGAAATTTTCAAATGATTTTAACATTAAAATCCTAGGTTTTTCGGTCTTGAGCTACTTGACGCCAATCACATACGAAGCTATCTATGTCATCGCGCCACCATCTCCTCGGCCTGCCTTGTTTGCGAGCATCAGGAACCCACTCTGTAGCTAATTTACCCCACCTATCCGGCGTCATGCGGCTAACGTGATCAGCTCAGCTCCACTTCAGCTGGCTTGGTTGCTTGAATGCCAACATCTATTATTTGTGTTTTGGAGCGTAAGATGGTGTTACGGACCGAAAAATCTGGAGCCAACCGGGGAGACCTTTGCCCAGCAGTGAGACAATAATTAGGTTATAAAAAAATATATATTGTTATATGGACTTATATTCCCTATTCCTAAATGCAATGTATATAATCACAGATAAAATAAAAGTGTTATAAAATATCTGAAAAATACCCAACCAGACTACGCCGTATACAGAACTTTCACGTTCACAACACTCTTATCTCAAAGTTGTAAAGTTCATTTTCGTAATTACCGTTTATTAATTATGTAATAACCGTACAAAATTCGTCATTACCATTTCAGTATCATTCTTCACGTCACTGGTGTATCCTACACCATAAATAGCTAGATTGGCTTAGATTCTAGATCAATTAGGCGATATAGCTAGGCACAAATGGGTCTTTAAATTCCAAGATGGCTTTACTAGTTGCATGTTACGTATTAATAGTTATTCAGATTTAAATTATGATACCATACGTCATAAAGTTAAGTTCTGAATTGATAAAAAATAACACTGTATCCTGTAACTAGGTAAGTTATTAAATCCATTGGAAGCTAAGCTAAAGATTGAATTATGCTAATAAATATTCAAACTAAACAAAATGGCTCGTGGCTAAGTTTAGCCGTAGGCTTGATATATGTAGGCTAGCTTGACCGACAAAATCAAAATCAAAATATTTTTATTTCAAGTAGGCCTTTCCAGGCACTTTCGAAACGTAAAATGACGCAAGTTGCGCGGTTCCAAAACGTCATTTCTATGGAGAAGAACCGGCAAGAAACTCCACAGGTTACTCTTTTAAAAATGGTAATTGGTGTACAGAGCTTCAATGAAGATCATACATAAATTCATTTAAAAATATGTGACAACAACGTAAATAGCAAAAGTTTTAATGAAAAAAGATAAAAATTAAAAATGTTCTATTCATTTTACAAGGCTTTACCTTGTTGACACATTTACAAAAGGTGCAAAAGCATAATCGAAAAAAAACAAAAGAAAAAGCCGCGGTTGGTTCGTAAATGGGTGACCACTTTTATACATACCACGCCTCGAAAAGCACGTTAAATCCTTGGTCCCGACTGTGATACGACGATCTTTGATAGTCGTTAAGTCATTACGAATACTATAGTCATTAGTTCATTACAATTACTATATTCCGTAGCGCCATGTAAAATACCGTATTCAGCTCAATCCGGTAACCTATCCCAACTTAGCTTTGGAAAAGGCTAGGCAGATGATAATAAATCCAAATTCTATTTAAGACTTTCCTCTCTTCTCTTTAAGACGTACTTAAGAGCCAATTTGTCGCCAATTTACATTTTACACCTTAAAAGTTAATAATTTTATGAATAAAGCGCCTGCCTAAATTTTATCTCAAATACACACATCTGCGTTGATATGCATAACTTTTTGTTTAAATAAACGATGCCCGCACTAAGGAATTTAATCCTTGTGTCGCGGGGGTTTCACAGACATTCAAACCACATGCACAAACACCCAGACTTGGAACAAGTATCTGTGGATTACACAAAACGCTCGCGCACAGTGGTAATTAGCGTGGTGACCTATACCACTCGGCTATCCGTGCAGTCAAGTAGTAGCATATTTATGAATACATATTATTATGCATGTTAATCTTATTGTCTGGTGGCCATAACACAAAGTCCCTAGTTTGGGATCTATAGATATTATATTATTATGAAATCAACTGTATAGGCTGTCAGACAGATCAGCCTGTGAGCTAACTATAGCTATTTTGACTGGACTTTTGGTCTAGTGGTTAGTGACCCTGATTGCTAAGCCAGAGGTCGTGGTTTCGATTCCCACCCAGGACAAATTTTTGTGTGATGAGCACGATCATTTGTTCTGTGTCTGGGTGTAATTTATCTATAATATGTATGTATATAGAAATATATAAGTATGTTTATCAGTTGTCCGGTTACCATAGTACAGGCTCTGCCTAGTTTGGGATCAGATGGCCGTGTGTGAGCTGTCCCAAGATATTATAGCTAGCAGTGGAAGGCACGCTAATGTCTGTCTACAATCTCATTTAACCAGTCGTTTATCGATCTGGTTTAATTAAAATCTGCGGCAGATGGTCCTGTACGGCCATTCATCATTCAGATAGAAGCTGATTGACGGTGTTAGAGTAAGCTAGAAATAGCATTCAGATTATATAAATACAAGAAAGTGGTTTCAAATATCGACGATTAAACTGTGATCTCTGGAATAATCTGTGGAAACTGTGCTGGATTATTTTTTGTTTATATAATACGTAGATACATTTTTCTTGACTATAATTAGCTTTTCGCTTAATTATTTAACCAGCATCAAGTAAGGGGTTCTCAATGATTTTTTTTATTTTATTATAATAACTTCCGTAAGACGAATTCATAATTATTTAAGGATTCAACGGTTCACTCACGCGCATTCTCGGGATCGCCCTACTAGTGTCAGACTCAATAGGAGTCCTTAATCATGAGCTGACGCGGCGGCGGCGGTGTTTTCAGGAAAGGAAAGGTTTTCAGGATTTTTGATACGCGCTTGCCCCCATTCTGATAGACTTCAAAACGATTCTATACTTTAGTACATATACATCCTGAATTAATATAAACAGCGTTATTTCCGACTGCGCGAACGCACCGCGTCCACAACCGCAGGAGCATTGAACTGAGTCTGATTGTTCGAAAACATCGCGCTGTTCACGTAGCAGGTAAGCTGAGATGTAGGTGTGCCGTATATCACTCGGAACAGTCACATTAAGTTAAAAGTTTTTTTACCGATTGTAAAAGGAGCTTTTCTGATGAAGTCCAGTAGTTCCAGTTAGGCTTTTATTTCATACAAAGAGTTTTTTTTCATTTCATACCTAATGTTTTTTCGCGTTCAAGAGTTAAATCTTACTGGTATATAACTATACCAACTAGGTGTAGCACGCGACTCCGCCAGCGTGGTTGTCCGTTATCGCGTTAAAAATTAGCCTGTTTTTTTAAATCAAGATCAAGTAGTTTTCTCGGTATCTAGACTATCTCTGTACTAAATTTCATTTAAATCGGTTCAGTAGTTTATGAATCAACTCAGCCTATCGCAGTCCAATGCTGGACCCAGGCCTCTCGCTGCGCCTCAACATCTGGCCCTCCATTTGGGGGTTGAATGTTGTAGTGCGCCATCATTAACCCTTTCACTGTCCCGTGAATCACATATGAACATTTCCAGTGTGTTTTCTGACGGGACAGGGAAGGTGTTAAGGTGTTTGCCTTAGTCACCAAGCTGGGTTGGTGACCGCAGTCTAATTTCAGTTCTTTAGGAGAGCGATGCTGCCCATTCTCCTAGTTTCTATATCCCTTAGTTGCTTGTTACTACACCCACAGGGGGAGGTCCTATTCTATGCCGAAACCCGACGACAGTTTCAGAAGATCAGCAGTTTATACGTGAATTTATTTAAATGAAAATTGTTACAGAGCCTGAGAAAGGACATGCGCTACTCACATGACACGCGGGTGGGGTCGCGGGCTACAGCTAGTATACTTATAATATTAATTAATTCTCAATGGTAACGTGATTTCGCTCGGACAAGGCCAAACTGCATTGCTGCTGGAATCCACATTACGCCGTAAATCTGGGCGCATAGCTATGGACTTCTAGTTTGTAAATGTCACTGATTATAATATGTATTAATTTTTTGTACAGTCGGTCTCGTGTCACACAATACATACATACATATGTATACAATTTTTGTACTGTAATGGCTTTTAACATCTGTTTGAATCAACATATTATTATGTTAGTTTATGAACACAAATATATTATTATAGCTTTTATTTATTTAACAATTAAAACATGTTTTTTTTAATAAATAGTTCGAATCAAGTCACAAGCCAAATAAATCCTCGACTGCACGGATGGCCGAGTGGTATAGGTCACCACGCTGATTACCACTGTGCGCGACGTGCTGCGGGTTCGATCCCCGCATGGGACAAGCATTTGTGTGATCCACAGATATTTGTTCCAAGTCTGGGTGTTCTTTGTGCATGTGATTTGAATGTTTGTGAAACCCCCGCGACACAAGGATTAAATTCCTTAGTGCGGGCGTCGTTTTTTAAAAAAAAAAAAACTCAAATCAAGTCAATTAACATTATTACTCTGAATCAATTTTAAAATTAACGAATTTCATTTAAGATAGGATAAAACTGAAACAAAACATAATAATTTAGTTTATTTAAGTAAAAATAAAATCGTAGTAATGTAGATTATAACGAAATAAAATTGAGTAGATTTCCTACAATATCATCTTGACTGAACCTGCAAATTAGTTTAATATTATTAAAATTGTAAATTCTAATTGGCTTTTGAGTATTTTGTTTTAATCTATTTTTAATAAAAAAAGGCTGTAATAATGGATTTGAATTTATATAATTCCAAACGAGTTTTTTTTTAAGATTATACAAACGAAGGTCAACGTATCTTGAGAAAGAACTAGTCTAAAATATGTTTTTTCTAAGAATATTGTAGATTTTTTTATGTATTTTCAGCTTTAACCCTTTTATTATAATTATTCTTTGGAACCCTCGTGGTAAGCTAAATGCTTATGTTCACGTCGGTAGTGCAATGGGCGTGATTCGAACTTTAGACCACATGATCGCGAGTCCAATGCCTTTTCCATTAGGCTACTGTCGCTTCGAGTATACAGGATTATTTTATGGAGTGTGTATATTCAACGAGGTAATCAGGTGCATAAAACTCAACAATTTTTCCCAAGAAACTTTGGTCGAAATCTTATAATTGAAAATCAACTTTTCATACATACATAAGGCACGTGACCTGTCACTTTTCCTTCTAAGATTTCCTTGGGGAAAGTGATTCAGTTTTATGCACCATAAAAAATAATCCTGTATAGGTAAGATATCCTTCATACCAAAATTACTTGATTATTAACCTCCACGTTTTAACACAAAACCCATAACTCAATTTCGTAAAGGGAACAATGTATTAAGGTCAAATATAACAAATCGTGTTTCGTGACACACAGACGTTAAGTAAGCATGGACGGCCTTTACACGAAAACAGATGAATTGCGAGCTTTTTGTTATAATATTTGTGTTTGAGACGTTTTGTGAAATGTACCTATTTGATGCCTTGGCATGCATATCATTTGAAATCTCTATATTTATCTCATTCAGATGATTCAGTACATATATTGAAATATTAATATTTTGTTATCAAAAAAGTTGTGTTTCTTTACATTCCGAAATGCAGCACAAATAGCGGAATAAGTTGGAGAGATATTAACTTTAAAACTATCGCGTTGCATGATTTTGTTACTTTTTATAAAAATTCATATTTATTATAAAAACACAAAAATTGTTTAATACATTTTCATCGTTAGATTTGTATCGGAATGAGTACAAATATGCTTTCCAAAAATTTGGAATTCAAGTAATAAGCAAATCCTTGCCATTCATAAAAAAAAAATCAATAAGCTTGAACATAAGAACTGTATGTGTTACCGCGACGTTGCTTGTAAACAAAAGATTCATTGATTCAATGCAAGACATACAACTGCGAATCCAGGACGAATAAACATTGATATTTAAACAAAAATTTGTTTGATTAAAATTGAAGGTTATGAGTTCAACAGCCGTTCGAAGTAATTTACAGTTTTATTTTAACAAAGAATTAAGAGATAGGGAGGAGGTTTTATCCGTGGCTTATGAACTAGTTCTATTCCCCTTTTTTCTACCCTTTTCGTCGAAAAGTTTTATTTAAGAGAAATAGAACCTGCAAAAAATGTTTTTGTTGACCGCAGTTTTCAGAGACGTATTGTTTAAATTTGGTACCTATAAACAAGAAAATAATAGCAATTCAAAAATAAGGCCAAAGTCTGTATTCTTATCATTTAGAATGTGAAATATCTTTAAATTGGTCCAAAATTGGACGAGTATATCGTTGCGAGTCAGATGTCGTTTTTTTAGTCGGATGTAAAGTTGTCCTTATCCTTCTTGTCATCCCACTACTGGGCATAGCCTCTCTTTTCACGTGCCATTCTCTCCGGTCCTGTGCCAGGTTCCCGGAGATTTGACCCCAAACTTTGACAATGTTATCGACCCATCTCCGATATAGCGATAGCTCCCGGACGAGCGATGCTTCCTTTGCCTTGTCTTGGCCACCACTTTGTAAGTGCCTTACCCAACCTGCCGTCTCTTCTGTCCAACGTCGTCGTTTTTCGTTATTACAACATACCTAATGTCACCTTCCGGTTCCATTTTTAGACCAGCTCAAATGTACTACAATACCTTATTGTCACCGAACGTAAGTTTTTCAACCAGAAACCAGCCGAGCGATTCCGAAAATGACCAAACTCACCTCACCTCTCACACTCACTTCACTGCATACATCACTTGTAGTCCAAGATCCCAGTGCCGTAAGACACAACTTATTTTCTAAAGCATATAACCTTCGGTTCTCAGTAGTCTCTTGTGTACTTTTTAATACCTGACTGTTTGTAAAGCTTGCCCGGTGACACGTGCGCAGGTACCAGGTGAGAAAGGTTACTAAAAATCAGGGTTACTTAACTTATTTTTATATGAATGATTTTTATATATGTTTTGTAGAATATTACTCTGAAGTCATATAAGAAAAATCAGACACTTTCCATGGGCCAAAACTTTTATCAGACACTTTAAAGCTCTAAGAAAAATAAATGAACTTAATTTATTTTTAAATGTCTGATATTTTGATATGTCATTAAGATAACTATTAAAATGTTATATTTAATCAGTCAGACAAATTGCAATGACCAAACATCCCCTAATCACAAAAAATACTGAACCATAAGTATGAGCGCGAGAGAACAATGCATATACAACATGTAACAAAACCCCTGTCAGATCCAATAAAAGTGTATTCGTGGGTTCATGAACCGTCTCGCATATGCGGCATCTTTGACACAAAGCTGTAGGTAGTGACGTGAACTTTGAGGAGCGGTCAGTGTTGCTGTTGCCTTGGATCAGTTTTTATTTTGATTTATTTATTTTCACTGGGGAAAATAATCATCTCCAATCCATTTAATGACTACGTATGTGTTCGAAGTACGATACCGAATAATACTCTCAGGGATCGGACAGGGTTTTTGTAACATGTTGTATAGGAAAAATATTTTATTACGGAGCAGTTGTGTTTTAAAGCAATTAATATTTATTTTATTTTAAATATTTTTTTTTATTGTTTTTTAATCATCTTCATCATCATCATAGTAATCAATCCTCACCATCATCATGTTGCTAGCAACATGTTCTGTAAAAACAAAAAGATAAACGATTAACGGAACGACCGATATACTAAATTGTAAACCAGAAATCTAAGTACGGTACCTGGTTCTTGAAGTGATTCACTAACGAATCCGGGTAATTGGTCACCATCAAACCAATAAAAAAGATACTAGTTATTTTCTAACGTCCAGCCATTGTTTTCAGGAGTTAAAGTAGTTGGTCGTTTTTCATTTGCATTATTCCAAATGCTGGTAATATAATTAGCTCGGAGATATTGTTGAAATAATTCAGTTTTGCATGGTGGTAAATTGCGTGCATCGTAATTTTTTAAATTTTTTGAATTTAATACTTCATTAATATCAGACACAGTATCTTTATTTAAAAATAGCTGAAGCCGGGCAGCATCAACGTCGCACACATTAGAAACATTATAAATATCGCAAATATTGCAAGCGGCGGTACCCTAATGTCTAGGGCGTCGTCCTTGCGATCATGTGGTTGCGGGTTCAAATCCCATCCATTACACTACCGACGTGAACCCACTCGTAACACAAGCATCTTAGCTTAGCACGAGGGGTTTACGAGATTACTAGTAATGTGCGACCCACATCCTATGTAGTAATCTTTTTTAACCAAAAAATTGAACTTGATTGAAAATATCTTGTAGTATGTTTTCATCGGTAAAAGACTCTAGATCTGCGAATCGCATAAAAGCTCGCTGATATTCATGTTTCTTCCTGAATGGTCTTAGTTTACCTCTTTTAAATAAGGCGGGATTAAAATCACATCCAGTCAATGCGTGAAATCCTGGCACCTGTCAATTCGTCATGACTAGTGGATGTACAATAAATAACATTAATAATATTTAAGTAGTTACATTATTAACGCATGTATAGTGCTCTCGCGCTCATACTTATGGTTGAGTAATGTTTGTGATTAGGGGATGTTTGGTCATTGCAATTTGTCTGACTGATTAAATATAACATTTTAATAGTTATCTTAATGACATATCAAAATATCAGACATTTAAAAATAAATTAAGTTCATTTATTTTTCTTAGAGCTTTAAAGTGTCTGATAAAAGTTTTGGCCCATGGAAAGTGTCTGATTTTTCTTATATGACTTCAGAGTAATATTCTACAAAACATATATAAAAATCAGTCATATAAAAATAAGTTAAGTAACCCTGATTTTTAGTAACCTTTCTCACCTGGTACCTGCGCACGTGTCACCGGGCAAGCTTTACAAACAGTCAGGTATTAAAAAGTACACAAGAGACTACTGAGAACCGAAGGTTATATGCTTTAGAAAATAAGTTGTGTCTTACGGCATTGGGATCTTACTCTATTGTACTTTTCACCGTATTCTGAAACTGCACTCAAGTTCAAGTGATGTCGAAATCTCAGGTGAAAAGTTTAGAGGTGGGCTTAGACGGGTCTAGCTTTAGTAACATCAAATAAACCTTAATTTCGGAATACGAAATCTAGTTTTCACCGACGAATTCGCCGTGACTTTGTCTAATGTATTTTCGGAATCGACGGGCTGACCAACCAGAACCAACATTCATTGCGAGTTACAGAAAGCTTAAATAGTTAAAATGCTTTTTAATCTGAAATTTAATCAAAGTCTCTTAAATTAAAATTAAATCATATAAAATTAATTCTACATTTTATTACACATTCTGATCCAACCGGCGTTCTCACATTCTCACATTCCAAGGTGCAGATAATCAAAATGTATTTTGTATCTACTTGCGATCGGTTTAACGTAGGGAACGGCGATGATCTTTAGTCACTGGCTGTTTTAACTTTATCTCAACGTACAGTTAAAATTAAGTGATATTTGATAATGTTTTAAGACGATTTTTTTGGTATTTTGATGGTAAAGGCTAAAATTGTGCTAAATACATATATCTCGCGATCCCAGGTCCACTCCCAGATGTTGCGGAGCCACGAGTTCTTTCTACCTCAACTCATCTTCGCCCCACAACCTTGTCCATCATAATTACTTGCAAGATTTCATAACATTCCTTCATTTTTGTTTCTTAATTATAAACATAGAGCTGCCGTTACTCCTGAAAAGAAGGAATGAAAAATAATATTTTACATGTATTTCTCCTCGCCTTCAACACAGTATCTTCGTATTATATTCCTAGTTATTTATTGCGAAGTGAACAGATAAATACGACGTTTTAAATGCAAATAATTTTAACTTGTTATCTATACAAAATTCTTGCTTGTTTTACAAACATGTGTTTATGTTATAGCTTTGGTATTTCTTACTATTTTATTTTATTAAATTTACGGAGATTATTTAGATAAATGTGTAGTCACCAAAAAAAAAGTTTAATTAATAATTTAATTAAATATTTATTAGTATTAATAAAAATTATAACATAAATAAATATATTATCTGCCTGCTAATGCTTAACCTAAGTAATTGCTTTATACCTTTTATTAAAAGATATCATTGTAAAAAAACTGTGTTCAGCAATTTAGAAACTAACGTTATACTTATCACAGTCTATGAAAGTATTCGTGGTATCGAGTATCCTCGGTACAAGTAGTAACGGGCCGCCGTCACCTCGCGGACGCCAGTTCAATTCCCGGTTGGGTGGCCTGTCTGATTAATTGTCACTGATCTGATAAACGCTGATCTTGACTTTGATAAGTTGCTAAATGTTGTATGACATAGATTAGGGTTAAGACACGACACTTTTGAATATGTTGCTATGTTTATTATACCTTATTAATACAATGAATATCGGATCTAGGCAAGTACCAGCGTGACTTTTTCAAAGTTATATGTACTTTCTTAATGATTCTAAGACACCATTGACTAACGATGAAGGAAAACATCGTGAGGAAACCTGGATTGCAATAATTGGAATCTGAAATCGCCAACCTGCAATGAGCAAGCGTGGTGATCAATGCTCATTCCTTTTCTATATGGGAAGAGGCCTGTGCCCAGCAGTGGTACATTTATAGGCCTTTTAAACGGATTTTATCACGGTTGATTTTGTTTTTAGTTTCCGACGTTTCAACACCTTTGCAGGTGTCATGGTCACGGACAGACTGTCTGTGTACAGTGATTTTAATTGAATACAATGTTACTTTAAAACTATTTAGAAACAAGAGAATGTTTTATAATAAAATTGATAGCAATATAAGAATTAACATTTTTTGTTGAATTTTTGTTTGACGACCTCCGTGGTCGAGTGGCGTACGCACCGGTTTTCAAGGTGTCGTCAGCTCTGAGATCCCGGGTTCGATCCCCGGACGGGTCAATGTAGAAAACACTTTTCAACATTGCCTCGGGTCTGGGTGTTTGTGGTTCTTTCGTTGTTTCTGATTCCATAACAAGTGCTTTAGCTATTTACTTTGGATTCGGAGCAATGTATGTGATGTTGTCCACATTATTTTTTTTATTTTTTATTTCGTTATTTTTCTTACAATTATTAGATAACTTGATAAAATTGAAGAAACTGCTGTTTTTCTTTAAAAGAGTATTTACCCTGACCCCTGACAAGAGGTACAATTCTACAAGCGTTAACGATTATAAAACTCGCATATATTACATTAAACGTATGGAATTGACATTTCTCTTCGATAAGTCACGTGGCTTAGACTTGTCACTTTCATACATTTTAGCGATTCGATCAGCGATAACGTTTGATCTTGTCTAAGGGGGCTGATACCTTAAATGCATATTCTGTGTCGTATAAATCATTTATGAAGAAGTGTTAGCAGTTATTTAAGTTCTTATTTTCTCGTCGTTTGTCTGAACTTTCAATTTCTACATCAATTATAATCTGTTATTAATTCAGTTCAATAACTTTAATTGTTTTAATAATCTTGTAATAATTTTTACTCTATATAATTTCACTATCATTAATATAGAAAGTAGAGACGTTTACACTATTCGATTCTGAATAATTCGGAATAGCTGCTATATATTTTGTTTGGGTTTTTATTGAGCTTCGTATGTTATACTTTCCTAGATTCAAACCGATTAATACTCCAGTCAGCTTTAATCTATACAGTTTAAACAAATATTTGCTCTTTATTAATATACTTACGGAGGAGATTTTTATATAAATTAATTAAATTCACGTTGCTCAAGTTCCTTATTATATTAGAACTAGCTGATCCAGCAAACGTTGTTCTATATTAACTATTAAGTTTGTTACCATATTAAAAAAAAACTGGAGAGGGACCCCTATCACTTTAGGGTTAAAAAATAGATGTTGGCAGAATCTCAGAGTACCCGATATGCACACAACATTTTATACAAATCGGTTAAGCCGTTTCGGACGAGTTTGGTAACAAACATTGTGACACGAAAATTTTATATTTTAGGTAGTATAACTAATTGAGTTTCTGCTATTTTCGATCCTTTTTGAATCCGACATCGCTCCGATCACGAGATCTCCACGATTAGTCGCAAACTTTAAAAAATCTATACTAGTCAGCGCTCACTGGTCCGCTCGTTACGGCATACTATAATTGACGTTGCTTAATAAAGTGTAATAAACTCTGATTTAATACGGATAATGAGGCTATAAATAAATATTCACGGGACCCTGAATGTTGATAAGCAGACATTGTGGAGAATGCTATAGACTGGTTCTTTGATATAAGTCTTATATGGTCATAGGCCAATATTGTAAACGCTTTCTGAGTTGTCAATAAAATTTAGTTATCGGATGGAAAAGTGGTTGGCAACACGAGATCCTAGGTTCGGTTCCCCTTTTCACACAAAATAATATTCATAGTAACTTACTCAAGCATTATTTTAAGTCTGATATATTTATGAACATATTATTATGTATTTGTATTTTTTAATATATATTTATAATGATTTTTATTTTAAAGCTTAGGTACCTACTAGCAATGTGGGTCACATTACTAGTATTCTTGTTCACCCCTAAAGGTAAGCTAAATATATGCTTGTAAGTATTTCGAGTGGGTTCACGTCGCGCGTCGGTAGTGCAATGGGTGGGATTCAAACCCGCGACCTCATGATCGCGAGTCCGATGCCCTAGCCATTAGGCCACCGCCGCTTAATATAATATAATTGAGAAAAAAGTTTTCTAAGTTATTTTGTTTATGAAATTACAATTAGGTAACATTGTCATTTATTTGCATCTGTGATAGAAAGTGATTTTAAACAAATACTTATCATCATTAACTTACGATAAGAAGATCATGAAATTATCACGTGTTAGTTTGTTAGGGCCGCTTCATACAAAGTCTGGGTTGTTACAGCACTCATAACTCGAGAACAGGTGGACCGATTTTCATGAACCTTGATTTATTGGATTTGTCTCCGTCGCGAATAGCCAAATAAATATTACGAACAACAGAAAATTTACTAGAAAAAATACTTTACGGCAACGGGGACAACAAACGCGGATAAAAACGCGGGGCACAGCTAATTTGATATAAAATAATACAGGTTTATTGCAGACTAACTTTTGCTCGCGGCTCCACCCGCTTGGGCGTCGTATTTCATGACAAATTACCCTATAGCCTTCCTCAATAAGTGGGCTATCTACCAGTGAAAGGATTATTCAAGTTGAACCAGTAGCTTCTGAGATTAGCGCGTTCAACCAAACAAACAAACAAACAAACTCTTCAGATTTATAATATTAGTATAGATCATTATATAAGGTTCCTGACGGACCTGTTGGTCTAGTGGTTAGTGACCCTGACTACTAAACCGGAGGTCGTGGGTTCGATTCCCATCCAGGACAAATCTTTGTGTGATGAGCACGATCATTTGTTCTGTGTCTGGGTGTTATTTATCTATAATATGTATGTATTTAGAAATATATAAGTATGTTTATCAGTTGTCTGGTCACCATAGTACAGGCTCTGCCTAGTTTGGGATCAGATGACCGTGTGTGAGATTGTCCCAAGATATTTATTTATTTATTCCGTACCCAAAGCATTATAAAGGAGCTTTATTTCTAGGGGTGAATATGAGCATTATGTTGAATTAAAGATGAATTTGATATATTAACTTTTTGTTAGCGTTTCGATCTTCCGTCGGTCAGTGTCAGTTTGTCATCTTCTATCTTCTAGAAATTTTAAGCTGAAATTATGTTAGTAACTATTTATATTAACAATTTAACGACAAAATTGTAAGAAAACAATTTAAATCATACGGTCTACACAGATAGTACGACAGCTTTCGTGTCCAAGAGTCCGACTCGCCCTTGGCATTAAAAAAAAAGATCTAACAATAATTTGTAGAAACAAGCACATATAAAACTTAATTATGCACTAAAAATTATAGAGTTGTCTAATGGAACTAGCCTACTTATTTTTTACTGAAATTAAATAATATTATTATTATTTTCGATGAATATAAAAACAGTATGGCTGTTAACACAAACTACGAACGAATTGATATAAACTTGCCCTAACACCAGATAACACAAAGGTAATATAACAGTCGGTCCGCCCGTCAAATATTTGCGCAAGCGCAGCACAGCACGAGGTTGATGTACTGTCAACTGTCACAGTTCTCAGTAACGTGGAAAATGAGAACAATCGTCGTAATTAGTTATATCGCACGACTGTTAATTGCATTTGTTAATTCATCTTTATCATTCAATGAATGTATCTTTACATCAAAAACAGTCTGATGTGATAATTGTATAAATTATAGTCTGGACAAAAATTGATTAAGATATTATAAATGCGAAAGTAACTCTATCTGTCGTGTTAGGCAATCACAATTATACTACTGAACTGATTTAAATCTTAAATAAACTTTAATACAGAGATAGTCTAGAATCAAAGCGGCGGTAGCCTAATGGCTAGGGCTTCGGCCTTGCGACTCTGTGGTTGCGGGTTCGTAACCCACCCATTACACTACCGACGTGAACCCACTCGTAACACAAGCAATTTAACTTAGCACGAAAATACTAGTAATGTGTGACCCACATTGCTAGTAATCTTAAAAAAAATAAAAACATAAAAAGTCTAGAGATAGGACATAGGACACTTTTTGCCGCGATAACCAAAATCCACGTGGGCGGAGACGCGGACTGCTGGCAGCTAGTATATATACGAGTATAGAAACCCAGTTAAAAGTTATAGTGGCAATAGATGGGTCACATTGCTCTAAGAAGCGATAACCGATGGAGAAGAACGGTTCTATAGTAGCACCACGAACCAGAAGACACAGCGCTGGTAGGCCTCCCACCAGGTGGAACAACGGCATCGTCAGGGTCGCAGGTAAATGGTGGATGCAAGCGGTAAGTTGTCGTTTGTCGTGGCCTGTAGGGGGAGGCCTTGGTTCAACAGTGGACGTCTTCCGACTGATGATGATGATAATACACTCAGTCTTTGCCACCGCTTCTGCCACTGTGAGAAGTATTGATTGTTAGTATTCACGCTCGGCCTTCATGCATCTTTACCGAACGACTCACAACAATGACTGACAGCGAGGATTTTGCGGCAAATAGCCCACAAAGTTATTTGTTAAGTTAACCATACTTATGTAAAAATAACAATTATCATGCAAAAACAATGGCTGCCTTCAGGTCCAAATGTTAATGTCAATGAAAGGAGTGATATAAATACTGTTTCAAACGGTTTCGGATATTTTTATAATTACCTATTCGTACATGAATTTTATGACGCAATCGTACTAATGTACACAGACAATACAAATAGCATAAGACTGAAGAAATAAGATAATGTTTTCTCGCCAGATGTAAATATTTTTGGTAATGATAAAATTATCAAGTTTCGGAGGCTTCAGATTTATGTGCAGAAGCAAATGAAGCTTGATTTATTTTGGAATACTCCAAATACATGAAATTGCCACCTAAGGACTTAGGCGGGCAGCAGTAGAGCCACTATTTATACTCATGCCTAGCTACGCTAGTGTTTCATTACATAATACCGTTGCTGTCATAATAAATATCGTTGACGATCAAAAAGTAATACTATATGGATATATACATATACCATCATATACCATCTTTATCGCCAAATTAATCAGGAATGTGTTTAGAAAACCTCCGCTTTTCCCAGCTCTTGGAATTTAAATTAAAAGTGTGAAGTTAATAGTAACAAAGACAAGATAAGGTATTAAACTTTATGTTGATTTGTTTCAATCAATCAACTCAGCCTATCGTGGTCCTTTGTTAGACCTAGGCCTCTCCCAAGTTACGTCACAACATCCGGTCCTCAATTTGGGGGCTGTGGGTTATGGTGCACCAACATGGCGTTAACGGGAAGTATGCCCTTGACACCACCCTGGGCAAGCGGGTTGGTGATCGCAGTTTACTTATGGTTCTTTAGGAGATTGCTGCTGCCCATTCTCCTTGTTTCTATATCCCTTAGTTGCCTCTTACGACAGGAAGGAGAAAGGGGAAGGTTCTATTCTGTCGAACCCCACGGAAAGTTTATATTTTTATAATTTGTTTTGTTACTGTAGTTAAAACGAGGAAACATAATGATGTGTACCCAAGTGTGAAAGAGATGGAATTATAAACAATGGATGTTATAAATACCGCGACAGTTCCTATATTAGTATCATATACTTTGTGTAAATTGTCGCGCTGTGTCTATATTAAAAAATAGAGTCATAAAAGATACTAGATAATTTCATCTCGGCGTTAGAAGACACATGTTATACAATTAAATAAACATGCAGTGATGTAAGAATTTGCTTCTTCAAAAACCCGCAGAAAAATAATCTCATTATAACTGTGCGTCGTAATAAAAATAGCTACGTAAATCACGATGTCAAACACATCTCAGTGTGTCTGAGCTCTCGAACAACAAACGAGATAAGATAGCGGCAAGCATCGGTAGTCAGTCACGTTTCAACCATGGACAACTTCGGGTATCGCGAGATGGGGTGGCCTTCACCCCTACAGACACCCACCCCCACACCCTCGAGATTCCGCTTCTCAGGCAGCGTACGATCAAGAACACCAAGGGAACCTGAAGAATTCCCTCTAAACTCCAGCTATAAGCCAAACTTCGATTTATTGGAGTCTGCCCGAGAACCTGGCAAAGCTAAAGAGTATCTCTTCGTGGGCCCATCGCCACCAGCTGAAGATGCTCCGAATATGTACCATAGTTTTGATGTCCTCGCTCCAGACCCTGAAGCCAGACTGACAGAAGAAGCCGCTAGACGAAGCTTGTGTGAAAAAGCTTTAAGCCTTGGAGCTGCACGATTCTTTGATGATGTCGAATGTGGTTTGATAACTACGGAGAATATAGAGGAGCACATAAGTTCGGCGCCTGAAGTGGTTGTGAACTTGACGTTAATGTGGACTGCTTTTCTGGCTAGAGATGAACTGCTGCCAGCAATTTTAGACGCTGGAGCTGACATCCACTACTCGGAGCCTGCTGGACTGACGGCTTTGCATCTGGCCGCATTCAGTGGTGCAGGTAGGGCTGCCGTTTTCCTACTATCTCGGGGCGCTGATGTTGATTTTGCTCCAAAATATTTTGCACCACTTCACTGTGCTGCATTTGGGAATTCTTTAGAAGTTGCCGAAATTTTAGTAGCTAACGGTGCTTCCTTGCATGCCGTTGTGCAGAGAGCTGGGTGTGAAGATAATTTAGTGCATTGTACGGTAAGAGCCGACGCTGTAGAGTGTATGGAGTTATTCATTGAAAGAGGTGTAGATCCTGCATACGTCACGTCGGGGGGTTTGAACGCGTTACATCTTGCTGCTGAACTTGGTGCTCAAAGATGTCTTTCATATTTACTAAAAGAAACAAAGATAAGCGTGAACGGCGTAACCAAACAAAGAGATAAGGAATGTACAGCGATACACCTGGCGGCGGCTAGGGGCTATGCTGAATGTTTGGAGCTTCTGTTATCTGAAGGTGCAAAAGCCAACACAAAGAATTACAGAGGTTTTACCGCATTGCATCTTGCAGCTAGATGTTCAAGCATCGACTGTGTCGAAGTACTTCTCAGGGATGGGAACGCTGATCCAAACGCCGAGGATTATGACAAAAGAACGCCTTTGCACGCAGCTATAGGTCGTGCTGAGCGTGCATGTGACATCATCGATATGCTTGTGAGCTGGGGAGCCCAAGTAAACAAGAAGGATGAGTACGGCTACTCTCCACTACATTTGGCTGCTATGGATAACTTAACTCAGTGCGTAGAGACTCTTATATTTCTTGGTGCTGATGTTACATCAAAATCTAAGAAGGGGCACACAGCTTTAAGTGTAATTGCTAGAAAAACACCAAAATCACTTGCTATACTAAGACATAACTTAGATTGCGGTATTTCCCTAAATCAACCAAGTGAAGCGAATGAAGAAGTACAAATAGAATTTGATTTTGGCAGGTTACTAAAATTTTCTTATCCCCGTGAGATTACATATTTGAACAGTTTGATAGATGAAGGTCAGAAAGACATATTACTGCATCCGCTTTGCTCCGCGTTTTTGTTTATGAAATGGCGGAAGATAAGAAAATTTTATTTGGCAAGACTTATATTTTGCTTTCTTTTTGTATCATTTCTATCCATATATGTGCTAACTGCTGTAGTGAAAACTTGCAAAGGTAAATATGCTGAGAAATATGGTGTGCTTAATGAACTGTGTCAAAAACAATCTATATTAGGTTTTATATTGACAAACAATCCAATAGAGTTCGAAAGATGGATTCTTATCACTATCACTGCATTTGAAATACTTCGAAAACTAACTGGCATAACTGGGTACTCCAGTTCTTACCAATACTTTACGACTTTCGAAAATTTGATGGAATGGTTTGTCTTGCTTTCTGTATTTTCTTTGTACAAAATACAAAATGATTACAGCTGGCAAAACCACGTGGGAGGGTACGCGGTATTGGGGGCGTGGACTAACTTAATGTTGATGATGGGTCAACTTCCTATGTTTGGTGATTATGTGGCTATGTATCAAAAGGTCTTAACAGAATTCTTGAAGTTATTATTAGCTTACATGTGTTTACTTTTAGGATTCAGTATCTGCTTCTGCGTAGTATTTCCAAACGAAGAAATGTTTTCGAATCCGCTCATGGGTTTCATAAGCACATTATCAATGATGGTCGGGGAACTAAACTTGAATATTTTGATCAATGATCCTACGAAAGACGATCCGCCATTAATATTTGAGTTGTCAGCCCAAATCATATTCATTCTATTTCTTATGTTCGTTACTATAATCTTGATGAACCTTCTCGTCGGTATTGCTGTTCACGATATTCAAGGATTACGTAAAACTGCTGGCTTATCCAAACTAGTTAGGCAGACGAAGCTGATTTTATTCGTTGAGATGGGTATGTTCAGTGCTTGGCTCCCAAAATGTCTTCATAAATACGTGTATAGAACTGCGTTGGTATCTCCTGAAGCTGGCAAAGTTATTCTCAGTGTGAAACCTTTAAATCCACGTGAGAAAAGACTGCCGACTGACATAATGATGGCTGCTTACGAATTAGCTCAGTTAAACAAAGTTAAATCAGGCAGATCAATCAAAGAAATCCTGTACAAAAATAAATACACCTCCAAATTGAAGAACGAAGGTCAGTTTCCGAACGATCATAACTTCAGCCTAGAAATAAGAGGTATGCAGGAGAAAATTGATCAGGCTACGTTCAATATGAAGAAAATTGATCAGGAAATTAGACATTTAAACACTTTGTTAATGGACCAACAGACTCTCTTCCATAATTTCTTTAAGTATACTGATCTTATTCCATACAGAGCACCTCACGCGTCGACCCCTATTTATTCACCAGAATCACCCGTATTTTTCACAAGTAATACAAGCCACAGCCAACATTCTGATAATGTCAAACATTAGTAAAAGAACGTGATTAAAAGAAAGTACCTAAGCTTTATTCAAAAGTGGTTAACACACAAATTACTGGTTCACGGAAATTGTGAAGCAAAAGGATGGATAAAGTAGTTCGTATAGTTTATAAACTATGTATTAATAAGTATTTAGATTTAAAGGTTTATTTTAAGTGTTCTTAAATCCATAATAATTTTAATATCAGTGAATGAGAGCAGGTAAGTTATAAAGAATCCGTTAAATATCAGGGTATTACTAGTACTTACTTGTCTAAGAATTTGATCTATTTTTTTTCGCCGTTTCATTGAAATGTATTCATTCTGTTATTGACGTACTTAGCACTTAGCCAGCCAACATCCCTGTTATCTTGTCAAGGTAAAGCCTTCAAAAACCTGTTACATACTTTAAATTAAGTAATTTGTTTGTACAGTTTTTGTGTGATGTTACTGATAATAATGTTTCGGTAAATAAATATGTTATGGAGGCTACTATTGGCTGACAAGATACAAGATGAAAACATTGTCACCGTTATCGCGTTTGCATTTAATTAAATATTACTTTTTAATATATTTTTGTTTTATTATGATTTTGAAATTGATTATTAGGTAATTAAAAGAACTAACTTTGATGTTCGTTTATTTATTTGTTTAATTAAGTACGAACTAGTTAGTACCATACACATTAGATAATTATAGTATACCAAGCTAGAAGACAATAGAAAATATAACGACTGGCCGGTTGGTCTAGTGGTTGGTGACCCTGACTGCTAAGCCGAAGGTCGTGGGTTCGATTCCCACCCAAGACAAATGTTTGTGTGATGAGCTCGATCATTTGTTCTGTGTCTGGGTGTTAGTTATCTATAATATGTACGTATTTAGAAATATATATCAGTATGTTTATTAGTTGTCTGGTCACCATAATACAAGCTCGCGTGCGTGAGATGTTCCAAGATATTATTATTATATTATTAGTATACGTTATCGGTTACTGGTGAACGACATATTGTCTTTTAATCTAAGTAGGTATATGTACAGTCTTTTCCCAGAAAGTACTTATTTCTTAATAAATACTGTTTAAAGAATAAGGGATTTTGAAAGGGTCTTAATAAAACAAAACGGCACAATAATTGCAGTAATGATCAATTAGTTGCGCACGCGCATGTCCGCGTTCCTGCGCCACATTGAACTTGAGTGTGCCTAGTTTTAACCGCTAAATACACGATTAAAAGGACTATGGATTTATAAGTTAGGTAAAATATTTTATGAGAATTTTTTAAACAAACTTGTTTCTAGGATTCTTAACTCAGCTTTTAACGGGGTGCTAAAAAAGAGCAATCGCATAGCAAATCAAATAGCATCTTATGTAAAGTTTAGTTTCAGATCTTGATGGTTATTGAATGTCAAATCAAATCGAATCAAAATAAATTATTTCTAGTAAATCTAAAATAGGTGCATTAGAAACGTTAACTTTGAAAACTAAATTTTAACGATTCTGTGTGCGCGATTCCAAAGTGTCATTCTTACCGAGAAGAAAATATTGTTCACAATGGATCATATACACATGATGATATACACATCATATACACACGTGTGAAATTCTCAACTAAATGTAAAATAAATTTAAAACATACATTTTTATTTACCACTAGCTTTCACCCGCGTAAGTTCATGTTCCTGATTTCCATTCTCTAACGCAATTTTCAAACTATGAAAATTTAACAATATTTTTTTATTATTTCCTTCTATAAAAACCTTGCCCTGACAATAACGAACACAATTAAAAAAAGAAACATCAGAATTGGTGCAGTGGTTTGAAAGTTACACACACATTTATCGATTCATTTTTTATTATGATATGCATAGAGTAATTGGAAGCACTGGAAAGTATCTGAATTTTACCATCCCCGAAAATAGGATACTTAACAAATAATGATGATAAATAATAAATGTGCGGAACCTCCTAATTGCATAATTTGCAACCAATTTGAAGAAGTGCAACGTTTGCTGATACCTATCCGAAACAGAGAGGAACGGGAGGTATTTATGAAAGAGCTTCAAATAAATAGACTTGATATGGGTATAATTTAATCTATCTTATCTACACCATCTTCAGAAACTACTAGATAACTGTGCTACTGAATTACGGTTCTACATGAATAACTCCTGCCCCCATTAGCCACTACCCAATTTATGAGAATATATATTAAACTATTGAAAATCAGTGTAAAAGGGTATAATGGGGCTGACATATTTTGTTATAAAAGCCCCAAAATAAAAATAGATTAAAATAATAATAATAATAAATGTCTGGACCTGTGTCCCCACGTAAGCCTTTCAAAGGACCGGGTCTCTTCTTCTGTAGTTATCCCGTGATAAAAGAGAGATATAAATGTCTCAATCTTAGACAAATAAATTGATTGCATTTTTAGCGCATAGCTGCATTTGAGTGTTCAATTAAATATTGTTAATGAATTATTAATTGGTAACTGAATGCAACTTTCGAATATCCTTGTGACTGTAATGTCACATATTCTTTGTAAACGTGTTCCGGGTGTAAAGTTTTAATACTAAAATTAGGTTAAAATTAACCAGGAAATATTATTCTTATCTTCGTCATTATTTGTAGAGAAAATATACGTGTCTAATATTTTATCATTATTAAAAAACTGGATACTTTTTTACCCTAAATATAAAAATGTATTATTAAAGCCCATTCCGTGGCCTTATTTACCAAGTCCAAGCAATTAACGTACTATTACGTGTTAAAAGAGGCTTAATCTCTTTAGACTTAATAAACTTTTAAGTAAAATATACTAACGTCTATGTCCCCAAATCTTTTGTGCTCTGAGGCTGAGGCTACATTAGGCCGCGACGCGACCTGCGACACATGAGCGATTAAAACAAGTAAATGAATGCTCACGTATATGGCTACACCGTACATCAAATATTACTAGCGATCTTTGATTTCTTTATGCGATAGAAACAACATTACTGAAAACACGGCATCGGCTACATCAACATATGAGCGAAATTGAAGCGAATTTATTAGAAAATTTCTCACTTGCACGACTAGTTCAATAGTGCTGCTAATTATGCGTGTGGCTACATTATGCGTATAGTAAACCGCGATGGATGATTTGATCGCATTCTAAGAAAACGACCGATTCAAATTGAGTCATTGTTATGATAGCGGCTACATTACAACTGTACTTCAGAACGTAAAAAAACAAATGCTCGTCAGTTATATTAAATGGCTACATTATTTGAGCGAATTTAAATGAATGAGCGATTTATTTTGCGAGAAGTTCAAAGTTACTGTTTTAGTGGGTCCGCTGTCAAGTGGCTACATAATCACGCTACGGACATCGGACTGAGCCCGCGGCTTCACCTGGGTGTCTGTTGTTGCTGCCAATCAAAGAACATTGTCCTTTCTAATACTATGCAACATCGTAGGAGATAGAAACACATTCTATTCATAATTTGACGGGCCTGTTGGTCAAGTGGTTAGTGACCCTGACTGCTAAGCCGGAGGTCGTGGGTTCGATTCCCACCCAGGACAAATCTTTGTGTGATGAGCACGATCATTTGTTCTGTGTCTGGGTGTTATTTATCTATAATATGTATGTATTTAGAAATATATAAGTATGTTTATCAGTTCTCTGGTTTCCATAGTACAGGCTCTGCCTAGTTTGGGATCAGATGACCGTGTGTGAGATTGTCCCAAGATATTTATTATTATTTATTATTATTATTATAATATTTTTATGGATGATTTTAAACGTTCATAATTTACTGGCTTTTGATCGCGGCTTTGCCTACGTGGCTACAGCAAAAAGTAGCCTGCCGCGATAAATAAATAATACCTAACACTGAAAGAATTTTTGAAATCGGATCCGTAGTTCCTGAGATCAGCGCGTTCAACTAAACGATCAAACTCTTCATTAATATTAGTGGATGTATAAACAAGATATACGAATAAGGAAGATTTTCTTCGGTCCTTTGGTATGTTTACGAAGCTTTCAATTAAAGGGTCTAAAGCATTCTCTATACCTAAATGCGTTTATACATAGCAAGGCTAAGAATCTCAGTAGGTAATATTGAGTACTGCCCACTAAGTAAACCAAGACACTATAAGGCATAGAGCACATTGGCGAATTTTACGGATTACGTATCAAGAATTCTGTTCTGAAATTACTTCACTATCTGGGTATTAGACTACTATTCAATATTTATTTATGACAAATGTTTCTAAAAATAGTCGTTAAAGTAAAAAATATCAAAATATATATACCCGAACATAAAAGTTATAACCTTTAAAGTTAGTTGATGACGCGTGTTCTATCTCTTTTTCGCAAAACGACTTGTTATTTATTGTCTCATATTTATCACGTGAAAAACTTATTAATAGTTTTCCGTATGCACACTGGGTAATCTAGGTATAAGTGTGTGTGCCTAAAGCCTTAGTCGATAACAATTAAAAAGCAATGCAGTCACTGCGCCGCCGACCTTGCGCGTGCGTGGTACTGTCATACACAGAAGATTAAATAAACATGATTGTATTAGTATATCTCATAACTACAACACAAAAATAAATTTTGGTTACCAGACTTACCAAATAATTTTATTTATTTCAGCCAATGGGCAGTGAAAGTGTGGTACCTAGGCTCCATGTAAAATATGATAAGGTAAATGATACATAAGAGTGTGCAGAAGAGGAGTTTTATTGTTGTGTATTAGATATTAACCCACTAGGATAGCATTTTAAAACGCTTATGTTTTGGGCAAGGACAAAATAACTCTCCGATATATATCTACGTAGTAACAATTAAGTACCTAATCTGTGCTAACATAATACGGTACAGTATGATTTAAAAGAGGATAATATATTATTACTATGAATAAAATATAATTATGTAAAATATATAAATAAAAAAAAAGTAAAATAAACCAATAAAAATAGGTATGTTACTGAGAATTAATTTAAGTACACACAAAAATGAAACTCTAATTGTTTGATTCACCTTCGAAAAAAATCACATCCAATACCTTTAGCCACAGCTGTTGTAACCACAAAAAAAAATGATCACTAAAGTATTTATAACATTGTCAAGAAAACTTTCTTACTACATTTCTCTCCGTCTGTACCATTTACCAGTGCGCGTAAACACGGCCGGCTTCCATTCTAAATGTTTTTATTAGTCACATCTAAGGGGCCGCCATAACCGATGCCTACTCTACTTAACCGTACCTAAATAATAACAGCTTGATCTAAGCTGGGCTTTAGTAATCAGCTCCTTATAAAGCCGGGTCCCCACTGCCAGCGGAGCGGCCAACAAGGTAAAATTCTTAGAAGTGCTTCTACCAAAAATGAGAACTCTTTCTTTATGGAAGGTGATGCCTATGAACTAGTTTAATCCATTTCGATGATATATTCATCGCCCTTTTACAGTGGTATCACGTAAATAGTAAAATCTCTTATCCTGCACTTTCCAAGACCTGGAAGAGGCCAGCGACCGAGACATCCAGGAAGCAAACTTCTGGTCATAAATAATTTAAAGATCATTATCACAAGAAGAAGTAAAACTCTTTTCAAATGAAAAATTCATTGTTGTAAAAAAATTACGTCACGGGAATTAGCGCGAAAATGCATTTCCCTTAAGGTACAAGTTGGTAGCGGGCGACATGAGGCAGAAGCAGACGACGCGACGTGTCGCAGCGACACTACTGGTTTCTATGTATTTCTATGAAATTATCTCCGTAGTTAGCGACATGAAGCTAGCGAGGTTACATAGAAACCAGTAGTGTCGCTGCGACACGTCGTCTGCTGCTGCCTCATGTCGCCCGCTACCAACTTGTACCTTTATGTTCGCGTTAATTCCCGTGACGTAATTATAATCATGGAACGCGATAGTTTAAAAGTTAGTTTATTATTGAACCAGTTGTGCGTTCCACTCAGCTAAGTCCCACTCATTACTCCTTCTGCGTGGATGCCCTTGCTCAGGACAGATGAGCGATAAAATATTAAATAGCATATCAATGTATTGAGGATGCGAATTCAGATGCAACCATGATTGCTATTTAATCTTTAATTGAATTGTCAGTTAGATTACTCGCTCCCGGTTTGAAGACTGTTACAATTACTGTAAAGCAATACGTACGGGAAATGAGTTTTGATGGTAGTTACTTTGTAAAGTCTCATTTACTTTTATGGTAAGTTATCAATTGAGAAGTACCTCTGAAACAAAACTAATAAAATCATGTATAAATTGAACATTTTAATAATTCTAAAGAGATGATCTACAGTGCTTTCTCTCTCCTAAATTGCTGTGCCCGACAGAGTCCTCGATGATCTAAGTATTTGTACCTTACCACCTAAAACTATAATATTGTGGAATGCAATAAACATTGAATATTGAGTAAACATCCTTTATAAAGTAAAGTTGTGCTTCGCCCGTTATCGTTACTTTCAGATAAATACCGTATTTTACATGGGCCGACTGTCATTCTGACTTACACTACCCATTTACTGAGTTTGAAGTGGCGGTAGCCTAATGGCTAGGGCGTCGGACTTGCGATCATATGGTTGCGGGTTTGAATCCCACCCATTACACTACCGACGTGAACCCACTCGTAACACAAGCATCTTAGCTTATCACGAGGGATTAACGAGATTACTAGTAATTTGCGACCCATATTGCTAGTAATCTTTATTAAAAAAAAAACAAAGAAGTCTTACCAGTAAGACTCTTCTCAAGTATGATAGTCGGGACCAGCCAGTTGTTACACGATTTTTTTGTTTAGTAAGAGAAATACCAATTAAACAAAAAGCAATCACTGCGATAGTAATATCGTTTCGGGTCAAGTATAGTTTATGAAGTCGTCAGTGTGATTAAATTGAGCATTCATTTGATTAATCCGCATGCCAAAGTGTTTGACGCAAATAGAAATGGCGCCGGTCTTAAATACCATGTTTCGAGGTACGTAGTGATGTATCATATTTATCATGGATGGAAGCGGGAGTGGATTGGTATGGATTCACTCACAATTTATGGGGATTCCGAGTATGTACGATTGTACAGTCTTTAGAAAAAATACCTACTTTTTAGTATAATACTAGCCTATGAATTTCCCACTGCTGGTCACACTCTTCCAATATAGAGAATCAGCATTGATCGCCACGATTGTTCGTTGTGGGTTGGCGATTTCAGATTCAAAATTTTGGGATCCTGTTTTCCTCACGATGATTACCTCACCGTATGTTAATAGTGTCATAGAATAAATAAGAAAGTACATATAACTTTAAAAATTCACTTTTGAACTTGCCTGGGATCAAACCTGCAACCATGTGCAAACGAATCAGGACATTGCATTTAAAACGAGTATTTTTTCATCCTGCATTAACTATCAGATGAATAGCAAAGTATGTAGTCAACCGTAACTCACCGGGTATTTAGTCTGAACGGCCCAAACCGAATGGCACGCGGGCCATTCGACCGTAAACAAAAATCGCCTACGTTTCAAAGGACCGGTGATAAAATGATTTCAAAATTAATTTAAAGGTACAGTCGCATACATTGTAATAGTCGCTAAGTTTATGAATTTTAACTATTTAAATATTTGAAATCACCTAATCACATTTCGTTGAAGATGGTTTTATATTATGGCAGTAAGTCTAAGTAGTCAAGATTTGACCACATTCAATGATTATTTTGTTAGCACATGGCTAGAGGATAAGGTGCTTTCAAGTATTTGTTCCTACACCTACTACTGCATTTTGTATTTTCTGTAAAATATAAACTGCATTTTTTATTTCTTTTTGGACCCAATTCTGAAGTCCACGCAGACAAAGTCACGGGCAGAAGCTAGTTTTTTATATTTTGTTGATTTGTTTCTTTAAAATAAGACTGATTTTTACTAAATCTTATTGTTTAATTGAAATTTTTTATATTTGGTTGATTTGTTTCTTTAAAATAAGACTGATTTTTATTTAAAATTAATTTATTATCAAATTTGACTTTTGTAAACATTTTAAATTATTGTTGATTGTTTTTCTAAGGAAGATAATACAAATCTAAGAAAAAAATCTTTTATTTCAACTTTTTAACTTTTGCACCCGAATGTACTTGATGTAGTTTATGAAACTGACTTTGTTTACCAATTTTTATCACCGGTCCTTTGGAACGTAGGCGATTTTTGTTTACGGTCGAATGGCCCGCGTGCCATTCGGTTTGGGCCGTTCAGACTAAATACCCACTCACCAGGGCCTTATTCAACAAGCGTTTAACGTACTGTTAAGTATAGGGTTAAGAGAGACTTATCTCTTTCGACCTACTACACTTTTAAGCAAAAATAACAACGCAATCTGTTTAATGGATGAAAACGTATATACTAACACTACCATGTGACTCTCAGATCACATAAAAGATTTGGCGACCCAGTCCAAGGATGAATTTACGTAAATAATTTATTACGCAAAAATGGCTGAATGGATTTTGGTGAAATCAGCATGCATATAGCCTTTGACATGGAAAAGAACATAGGCTACCTTATATCCCATCCCGATTCCTTAAGTAGTTCCCAAGGGAAAATTTAAAATTGGGCCGAAGCTAGTAATTATTATAATTCTTAGGAATTTGATTGTCTTGAAAATACTTCTTTTCACCTAACTTGTTTGTTTGAAAGTTCGGTAATTTTTTTCATTTATAACTATATAGAATAAATACAAATCAATATTGTGTGATATTATTACTTATCATAGAACTGTACAGATTGCTGTCTTTACATCAGTGAATTTTAATCATATTATTGAAAGCCTTTCTTTTCTTTCTTACATCTTGAAGCTACCGAAATACCGGGCGCGCAATACTAATTACTGTAATATTTCTGTCTGACCGTCAATAACACATTCCGGGCCGGGTATATGTGGAAGCTAATAGGACAGGTAGCATACCTGCCCGTGTGTACGACACAGGAATGTTTTTGAAGATATTACAGGATATTTCAAAATTTTGAGTAAGGTTACTAGGTTAGGGATATTCTGATTTCACGTTTTACATACATTTGGATCGTCGTTTCATCTTTGACGTTCTTAAAGTCTTATGCTTGGTAAACTCCATGTAATAGCGATAAAGGTAAAAAGGTTCTGGTTTTGGTCTTTATGGATATAATACAGTTCATGTGTTGTGTTGGCCTAGCGGGTCGATGACAGGATTCGCATGCACATGGTTGCAGGTTCGAATCCAGGCAAGTACCAATATGTGATTTTTGTCAGAGTTATATGTACTTTCTTAATCATTCTAAGACATCATTGACAAACGTTGAAAAAAACATCGTGAGGAAGCCTAGATTCCAAAATATTGGAATCTGAAATCGCCAACCCGCAATGAGCAAGCGTGGTGATCAATGCTCATCCCTTCTCTATAGGGGAAGAGGCCTGTGCCAGAGAAGCTTTAACAGCTTTTCCAATCTTTCCCCTTCCCTCAAAGGAGCCTGGAACACAAGGTAGCTACAATCATCTGTAGGGCTGAGGTATCAAACCAATCGGGATGCCATTTTCCTTTGTGGTCCTCTTAAAAGTTTAGCAGCCGTAATAAAAAGTTTGACGGTATTTCCAGTATCATGCTGAGATGTAATTTATTTTGGTTATAATTTCATTCCCAATACCTACGTAAGAATCCAAAAAAAGGCTTTAAAATTAATTTGTGAATGTCTATTGAATGTTCAAAGCATCGCAACTAAACAATACATAGTCCTTACAAAGATATATAATACTTTACTACTCACAAAATTAGCAGAGACTTCTTAACCCAACTTTTCACACCTTATAATTATTTTATAATATATTTATTTATGTATATATTATAAATATTATATAATTATTTCTATGTGTATTATATATTATAGTATAACTATATATTTTCTTTTTTCTACCTCACTCGATGTAACTGCACCTACCATGCTTGTCTCTACACCACCCTTGGTTGACTGGTAGAGAATGCCTAAGGCATTAAGTCCGCCATTGTACTTTATTTTTATAACTGTGCATAAAGTTTAAATAAATATATAACATATAATAAATAATAGAATTTGTTGTGATCATAAATCGGCCGGTACATATGCGGTGCGTCTAATTATATAGCGCGGCGTACACTGAATCAGTGAGCACAAATAGATGCGCGTACGCATCCGAGTCACGCGCCAATTTTAGTGTCTCTAACTCGTAACCGATTGACGATACGCTTATAAATCGTATGCACCTCGTTTTAAAAAAGGAATGGAAAGAATAAAAAGAGGAACAAATTCTAACGGTCGTTCATTGATTGTTTGTTATTGTTTAAAAGTTTTGCAATGTTGTCTGTTGGCTTATGATCAGTAAGTTACGATTCTGTAATTTTACTATTGTAATTTTGAAAACGAATTTTTATGTTTATTTACTAGAAATAAAAACTATATTAAAACAGTTTTTTCGATCAATGGGGAAATAATACACTGTGTTTAGAATTTTCTAAGCAAGATCGAACGGCAAGCAAAGTTTCTTAGACATAAGTAATCAACCGACTATACGGTTGATTACTTATGTCTAAGAAACTTTAGCAAAGAGTTACTTACATTTTATTCTCAGGAAATTGTTTGTCATTATTATGTACGGGGAAAAACAAAATTTGTCGCAACTGATCGTCCCCATCATACAAAGATTTGTCCTGGGTGGGAATCGAACCCACGACCTCCGGTGTAGCAGTCAGGGTCACTAACCACTAGACCAACATGCCAGTCATAAAAATCATCTTGCAAATGCAAATTATGTTACAAATATGGTCATATTACTCTACCCTATAGAGTTATTGAGAGAGAGAGCTCTGGTTTATATAACATAATTTAAATCTTAACATGTCTAAATCTTAAAATCTTAACATCTTAACCAGCGTTTCACTTGTTTTAAGACTTAGCTCCTATTTCAACATTTAAATGTAACTTGTTGTATTGTTTTTTTTACTGAATATTATAAATGTGAAAGTGTGGATGTTTGGATGTTTGTTGCTCAATCACGCAAAAACGACTCAACGGATTTGGATGAAATTTGGCATGCATGTAGCCTTTGACATGGAAAAGAACATAGGCTACCATTTATCCCGATTCCTTGAGTAGTTCCCGAGGGAAAATTGAAAATTGTTTCCGAGCTAAGCCGTGGGCGGACAGCTTTGAAATTTTTGAATGGTATTTTTCCCTAGTACAGCTGATGCTATAACACGGGTGAAAGTTCTGTTCCATTTTTCATTACTTTAACCTTTTTCTTTTCTTTTTGAACCCCATTCTGAAGTCCACGCAGACGAAGTCGCGGGCAGAAGCTAGTGTCAATATATTTCAATGCCCTAATCTCGTTAATGTAGGTATCTAGGATTTAGGGTTATCTACGAAGTAATTGCACTATTCCTTATCTTAATAATCATTTAAGTATGTCATAACTTGTTATTTACTAGTTCAGTGTACTGTATTGATAACAAATTGAGAAAAATGAATGTGTATGTGTGTTCATCACATTCAGTCATCAAAGGGCTTACCACGATTTTACTATAGACTATTCATTTGCGATACTGATGACACTTACAGTCAGTGCTCGTTATTTAATTTTGTCCTAAATATTTTTTTTTACTAATTGTTATAAATTTGCATGCCGAAGTTGAAATATTCATTTATAAGGGCTTGGGGGCCTGTTGGTCTAGTGGTCAGTGACCCTGACTGCTAAGCCGGAGGTCGTGGGTTCGATTCCCACCCAGGACAAATCTTTGTGTGATGAGCACGATCATTTGTTCTGTGTCTGGGTGTTATTTATCTATAACTAGCTGTGCCCCGCGGTTTCACCCACGTAAGATTTCTTCGTTCCTTAAATTTCATTTTTACACAAAATTTTCCATAGTTATTAATGTTTATTCTGCTATTCGGGACAGAGACGAATCCGATAAACCAAGGATCATGAAAATCGGTCCACCCGTTCTCGAGTTATAAGTGTTGTAACAAACCCGACTTTGTTTTATATATGTACTAGCTGACCCGGCGAACTTCGTACCGCCTAAAATGAATGTCGTGTTACCTTTTAGCTGAACTCATTTAGGCTTTGATGAACGTAATACAATGATACAAAATAAAAATGCAGATACTTAGATATCAAAAAGTATTTCATTATGATAAATAATACACACAGAAAGAGAAGTAAAAAAAAAATAAGTACTTCAAACACGTGTCAGCAAAAAATGACTGAATTGCTTAGAGAAATCATCAGCAGATAGATCGTTCAACAATACAACTATGCAACTCTCATATTTACTGCAGTACGGCTTCGCTGGGAAAGATTAGATCTTCTAGGACCTGGCATTGTTACTAATACTAATACTGAATATGTACTCGCACAAAACCACACGAAACAAACAAATATAACAGTAGCTGAACTTTCGTGACATAGACATTGATTGACAATAGTTTAGATCATAGACTACTACTTTGGATACTGCCCTTTTTATTCAAATCTGCTTAATACACCTTTATAACCTTTTTAATTGATTAAAAAAAATACAGACAAAAGTTTATTCACCCTTTTTAAATAATTACACAAAATACATTTCTGAACGCATGCATAAATGTCAATCACAGTATTTGACAGGATGACGGGAGGAAAACCTGAGAGGAAAACAAATGTTTGACAGGTACGAACTTATTTAAATGGAAAATGATTCATTTTCATAAATATGTATTCGTCAAGTTTTTATTGTTTTTAAAATGTATTCTGCTATTCGGAACAGAGACGAATCCAACAAATCAAGGATCATGAAAATCGGTCCACCCGTTCTCGAGTTATAAGTGTTGTAACAAACCCGACTTTGTTTTATATATATAATAAGATATAGATATGTATGTATTTAGAAATATATAAGTATGTTTATCAGTTGTCTGGTTACCATAGTACAGGCTCTGCTTAGTTTGGGATCAGATGACCGTGTGTGAGATTTTCCCAAGATATTTATTTATTTATTTATTTATATTCTATTCTATTCAACAGCAAAATTATGGTTTCATGGAACTACTATATGTTATACCTCTACTAGCCTTTTTGCCAACTATGCTGTGATCGGCTTCCAGTTTTACTGGATTTAGCTGAATACCGTATTTTGCATGGAGCGACTGCCAGTCTCACCTCCACAACCCATTGCTGGGTGATACAGTATCCCATTACACGGTAAGTTACATTTATTACCTACAGTAGGGCTGGTTATTAGATTTGTAATAACTTAACGACTGTCAAAGATCATTGTTTGACTATTGGGACCAACAGGTTAAGGTGCTTTCTGAGGCACGGAGGGTCTCGGTATGTATACAAATGGCCACTCATCCACGGACCAACCAGGACGAGCGCGACTTAACTTTTATTATAGGTCAAAAATTACGGCTTGCTCTTAGCCACGAGCTCATCTGAACTGCTATAGACAGAGTAATTGAGTCTCTTGTATACCTCTTGCCTTTTCCGTAGCTATGCTGGGATCGGCTCTCTTAATTAATGTGAAAAAAATACATAAATTATTTAAAATTATTTTTAAACTACAATTTTGTAAACCGACTTTATACCAGATTATCTTCACCCTTTTTGGGTCGATAAACCTTTTTCGTAACACCCTCACAAGTACCTACAGAGATAATCAGGTGCATAAAACTGAACAACTTTCCCCAAGGAACATAGGTCATCTTGAAATGGAAAATGAAATTTTCATACTAAGTGACAAGTCACGTGACTTATGTTTGTATGGAAAGTTGATTTTCAATTATTTTTTCTAGTCTAGTAGAATATACGCACACAATTAATGCTGTTATTCAGGCAGATACAGATTATCCCATTATACTTATCAATACTAAACACTATCATTATCATCGGTAAAAACCAAATGTTGATAATTTTTAACTACGGCCATTTTATCTACAAACAATTTACGATGGATTTAATGGTTTTATATAAAACTATCAAAGGATTAAGACAGACGCAGTTGAATCCAAAATGGCAGCGCTAGCACTTCTTGCTCTCGCACTTTTCGCAGGTATTTATAAAATTACTAACTTTTAGTCCGAACTATTCAAAATCCCTCGAAACTGAAGGTGGAACCTGGATTTAATAAAGAAGTGAGAAGGTGTGGGGAGCAATGCTCATGCCTTTTGTGACGAAATGAAGCAAGAGGATTTCACCACAGCGATAAAATCGTCATACGAGTATTAAAAGACTGGCATGCGCGTCATGATAAAATTTTGTATTGGCATTTTATCGAATCTACTCGTTAAAATATGTTAGTTCTAACGTTTTGTCTTCGTTATGGCAATCGCTGGTTATAAGGACGCGCGCAAGCTTATGGCCGAAGAAAAAACGATATTTTGATGTATAAGACTCGATAAAATACCACGACAATTTTTACGTGGCACGCATGTTAGCCCTGCTGGTCAGCGGTTTTGTGCAGTGATAAATATTAGTTCCTTATGAAAACTTAAAAAATCGATGCACTTTATCAAACTTCCATCTTGAAAATAGTTCAGACACTAACAACTAACGACAACAACATAAGAACATTCATCTGTGAATGTGCTTCCTTGCACCACTGCTTAAGCTAATATGCATCTAGTACGCTCATGCCATAAAGAAAAACAGTTCCTGTTATTAACATTTTAGCCTATCTTAACCCAAGTTATTTCGGTACTTCTTATCGTACCGATTTTAGCTGAATTTCTGTTTCTCTTATGAAATATAATTAAATATTTTCAGGCTCTGCTTGCTCTGCGCCCCAGGCGGGTCGCATCGTGGGGGGATATCCCACCACCATCGACAAGTACCCATCCATCGTGCAGGTCGAGAGCCTAGGCGTCTTCTCCGGCACCTGGTCGCAATCCTGTGCCGCCAACATCTTGACCACAAGATACACGCTGAGTGCTGCCCATTGTTTCGCAGGACTGTGAGTTAAATCTTTTTACGACTAGAATATTAAAAGCTCATTAAATCAACTGTACAAATACCCTGAATTTACTATAATTACTGAATTTCATCCTTTAAAAACCAGTACCAATATCTCGACCGTTCTAAATCGAACCGAAATGTTGGGAACATAAAAACATTGTCACATTGAGACTAGCATCGAGGAATGTTGAATGTCGCATAAGTGGAACAGCTATACAACGTTCTAAAGTGGTTGCGTACGTTGTAATACTTGTGTCACAAAAACAAAAACAAATTCATACCTGAGCAAATGGAGATAAATCTTGAAAAAAGGGCTAATATATATATATATGATTAATTATTTTAGTTTTTATTAAGATTGTAAATAATTCATAGACATAAACTTTGTAATTAAATATTTCAACATAGGGCTAATTAATTCCTTATTATTTTTAGATTTTACGACCCTGAGAGACGCCGCATCAGGGCCGGTACGACGCACCGCAACACCGGTGGCATCATCGTATACATCCAGGCTGCCTACAACCACCCGACATACGGCACCAACGCTTTAGATGGTGATGTATCGGTGGTTCAACTCAGGGATGCTCTTGTCTACAGTCCCGTCATCCAACAGGCTAGCATCGTTGCCCAGGGTTTTGCCGTCCCGGATAACCTACCCGTGGTACACGCAGGATGGGGCACAACACAAGTAAGTGTCTTAAATTTGTTTTAATCATCTCTATTTTCTTTTTCGTCTTGAGACTGCCAATAGCCATGACTGGCATCACCATAAGCTTGTTCTTCAGTTCTTTTTATAATGACTTAATAGCCAATTTCATAAAACTGCGAATCTTGTCATACAATATCATAATGTGTATTTTCAAACAGTATAAATTTTGATTATTCTCAGCGTTGAAAATGAGTTCAAGAGAGAGAGAATAAATGATCTCTCATGTCACAGTGCCACAAGCACAACGTGACGTAACAAATGTATTAAAATAAAAATGAAAATTATTGAGATTCTGGCCCTTATGCTTAAAGGACTTTTGGAACTTTAATAAAGGAACGATGAGTATAATTTTGCCAGATCATTCACTTACTCTTTCCTCAAACACCATCGTTATTATTATGTTAAAGAAATAGCCAACGTTAAAGTTAAAGTTAATAATGTTCAATGTTTTCTCCAGTCTGGTGGCTCTGCGTCCAGTGTACTCCTTTATACCACAATCTTCACCATCAACCGTGAGCTTTGCGCCGAGCGTTACCGGAATGCGCCCATTCCTCGCGAGGTGACAGAAAACATGATTTGCGCTGGTATTCTGGACGTCGGTGGGAAAGACGCTTGCCAGGGTGATTCCGGAGGTCCCCTGTATTACAACGAATATCTCGTCGGTATTGTCTCCTGGGGCGAAGGCTGTGCCCACCATCATTACCCTGGAGTCAGCGCTAACGTCGCCTCCTATACTGATTGGATCGTTTCTACTGCTGTCTAAGATTTTATTTTAAAAATAAATAATTAAATAAGTAGGTTTTATATATTTTGGATTGCTTTTATTTGTGTACTATTATTAAAATATCAGAATAATTTGTTAAAACTACTGCATTCACACTCAGGACAAAATAATCTTTGTGTGATAAACACGAACATTTGTACTGTGGCTGGGTGTTATTTTTCTATAACTGGTTGTGCCCCGCGGTTTCTCCCGCATAGGTCCCCGTTCCCGCAAACGTCGAATGATAAATCCATCATATCAAAGATCATGAAAATCGGTCTAGGCTTTCTCGAGTCTAAGTGTAATAACAAGCCCAACTTGGCTTTATATTGAGATACGTTCGTATCTGAAATATATAAGTATGTTTATAAGTTGTCTGGTTGCCATAGCCTCCTTAGACAAGGTACTCTTCGACAAGCTTTACCGATGATAGAAATCGCATAAATGACAATAAATCTATGAGAAGGACATTTCTCATCGATAAGTCACGTGACTTAGTTTGATACATTTGAGTGATTCGATAAGCTTTAACGATTGTAGAAATTGTCTTGACTTAGGGGGCAGGTTCTACCTAGGTTGAAATCGGTAGGAGTGTGACTTGTCCTATGACATTATTATTAATTTTACAGATTAAAGGATATAAAGAACATGACATTAAATGTAGCAATGATGTCTGTGGGGCGATCCCACGCCTAGGCCTTACACATACACACACTTTTTACTATACTGAATGCTGGAGATATTGAAATCAAATAGAAGATTTTTATGTATAAAAATAATGACATTATATACATCTTTTCTAATTTAAACCATTTATTAGCCACACATAAAGATAAACAGCAAGACAGGTAGTACAGACATAAGAAGGAAACAAAAAATAAATTATGTGTAGCAGGAGATTCAGCTCAGTTTCCAACCATTTTAACAAATAAATAACATGTCGAAGAAGAAACGGCCATATACCGCGTTTATATTAATTTAATGCATTTTTAGTACGATATGTAAGAGAGTTGTACGTGTAGTTGTAATATTTTACCTTTAAGTTTGATTGTAATTTATAATACCAGCCTACAAATGTTCCACTGCTGGGTACAGGCCACTTCTCTTATAGAATGGATCGAGCATTGATCATCACGCTGGCTTACTGCGGGTTGGCAATTGCAGATTAAAATTTTGAATCCAGGTTTCCTCACGATGTTTTCCTTCACCGATAGTCTAGATGTCTTAGACTAACTAATATTTTTTTGTTAGTTTTTCGACTTGGGTTTGGTTTAATAATATTCAAGCAGAGGAAGATACCTGCCGAAACTGCGCTGTGAGTGCACAAGTGATCCCGTGGCTCGGGCAATGGCAATGATGAGACTGGGGTATTTTTAGTCGGTGTAAGTCTTACGTATCTCCACGCCTTGCCTTCGGCTTGGGTCGAATTCATAAGGTTTGCACACCGACGAAAAAAAAATACACCGACCGGGCTAACAGGCTATTTAAAATACCCTTGGGTATGATACATTTGTGGGATGCTGTAACACTCAGGGAATGGGTTGTGGAGGGCAGATTTAGTAGGAGCTTTATGTAAAATATGATATTCAGCTAAATCAAGTGAGACGCCAACATAGCTTGGGAAAAGACAAGGCAGGAGAAAAAAAACTTATATACAGGTTTAAGTTTGTTATAAAGAAGCTGGGGTATAAGTACTCATTTATTATGTAGGCAGAACTTCGAGTAGCAGATCTGTACCAAAACTTATAAAAATCGAGATCAAATCACAATATTTCCCTTTGCAGCTAGTCTCTCCTTGCCAGTGGTTTTTAAAGACAAAAGCACGCACATTTGTGCACAGCCGGAGTTGAGCAGAGAATGCGCGAGCAATCCCACGACTCCGGCCAAGGCAGAGACGGGACCGGGGTGATTTTGGTCGATGAAAGTCCGAAATATCCCCAAGCCGTATCCTCGGCATGGGTTGAAACTGTTGAAAGCATTAACTTTTCACCCCGAAAAAAAAGCAACTTTGTATAGTCATATTATGTTATAATTACCGACGTAAAAGGTAAATCATGACGGTCGAATGTTCTTGCACTTTTATTGAATAACATATTATTGCATACAGCCATCTATTTTTATGTTATCTTAACCCCCAACTGACTGTGTTACCAGTCAGACATTGTTGTTTCTAGAACGTCTATATAACTTCGTAAGCTGCACTATATAAAATTATATGAGCACATAGATAATTTAACCAGTTCTTATCTAAATATAATCGGTAGTTTCAAAGAGGTACAATAAATATAGATTTGCTAATCAAAATATTTACGACCTAATATAAAATATGCGAACGAAGGATAAATCGCAGTTGTTTTAAACATGGCGTCGTTCATCCTCCTGGCTCTCGCCCTTTTCGCAGGTAATTATGACATAATGTTATCATGACTTCAAAATATAATATTATAGTGCAAACTTCCGTATACCACTCGTCTATCCGTGACTGCACGGATAGACGAGTGGTATAAGTCACCACGCTAATTACCACTGTGCGCGACGTGCTGCGGGTTCGATCCCCGCATGGGACAAGCATTTGGGTGTGATCCACAGATACTTGTTCCAAGTCTGGGTGTTCTTTGTGCATGTGATTTGAATGTTTGTGAAACCCCCGCGGACAAGGATTAAATTCCTTAGTGCAGGCATCGTTTTATTTAAAAAAAAAAAAAAAAACTTATCTGACCGCGTAGCTAAATATGGAAATACTAGCTTTTGCTCGCGACTTCGTCCGCGTGGAGTAATGACTTCCGTCAGAATTTGGGTTTTTCACTTAGTTATCGCCTGATCCATGGTCTATCGATTACATGTGTAAACAAACATTAAAAAAATCAAATTTTTATTATATTAGAAATATGTCTCCATGAAATCATGGTCTAAAAAATGCTATGTTCACTTATACATATGCTATGCTCACTTGCTTCACTGGTGGAACCTACATACAAAGATTTAAGTGAATCCATTGAGAAATAAACATTTTCAATTTACCACCCTTTTCTCCCCTTTGGGGGGGAATTTCCAAAAATCCTCTCTTAGTGGTAGCCTACTCCTCCCAACAAACACACATGCCAAATTTCAGCTCTTTACGATCAGTAGTTTCGGCTGTGCGTTGTCTGTCATTTACCACCCTTTTCTCCCCTTTGGGGGGGAATTTCCAAAAATCCTCTCTTAGTGGTAGCCTACTCCTCCCAACAAACACACATGCCAAATTTCAGCTCTTTACGATCAGTAGTTTCGGCTGTGCGTTGTCTGTCATTTACCACCCTTTTCTCCCCTTTGGGGGGGAATTTCCAAAAATCCTCTCTTAGTGGTAGCCTACTCCTTCCAACAAACACACATGCCAAATTTCAGCTCTTTACGATCAGTAGTTTCGGCTGTGCGTTGTCTGTCATTTACCACCCTTTTCTCCCCTTTGGGGGGGAATTTCCAAAAATCCTCTCTTAGTGGTAGCCTACTCCTTCCAACAAACACACATGCCAAATTTCAGCTCTTTACGATCAGTAGTTTCGGCTGTGCGTTGTCTGTCAGTCAGTCAGTCAGTCAGTCAGTCAGTCAGTAACGGAAGAGTTTTATATATATAGATTGCTGTCATGAATTCAATTGTACAGCTTAAATTTAAAATAAACGGAAATGAAAAACAAAGTTACCTTTGTATACTTGGGCGAGGGCATTATTTTTACCCTAATAACCAAGAAAATCCCATTGAATTGAAATACTTAATTCAACAACAGGTACGCCATCAACGGGTCAGTAAAAAATACTTACCATGAGTTTTTTTAACTCACTGGTACCTGGAAGGTAAAGGGGCATACTAGTTAAAGCCTAACTGGGATGTTTCTCCGTAATCCAGTCATCCCTTTCAGGTGTTATGCAACCTTTTGTCCCTAGTGTGAGCTCCCCCTGCCGTTGCTGCGTAGAGCTTGCGCAAGCGATCCCGCGGCTCCGGCAAGGGCCAGGACGGGACCGGGGTGTTTTTGGTCGGTGCAAGTCCGACATATCCCCACGCTGTATCCTCAGCGTGGGTTGAAGTTATTAGCGTTTCTCGCCGACAAAAAAAAAGTGGGAGCTCCCCATAAAGGACAAAATTCTTCAATTCTAGAGGCATTTAGGAGGGGGAAGCCTTTGGATGTAGGGCAGCAGATTTGAGGGACTATATCTAAGTAAATTGTAAAGATATTCACTTCCTTGCTTAGCTTGCCCCAATAAACCTCAAACATTTACCTCTCGAAATTCACTTGACACTCGTAGTATACATGCTTTGTTGATCCATGGTCTAGAAATAAAAGCATTTAAATTTGAATCTCCCTTATAAATTTTTCAGGCGCTGTCAGCTGTTCGCCCGAAGTGCGAATCATAGGAGGTAACTACACCACCGTGAATGAGTATCCATCAATCGCTCAGGTCGACTTCCTTGGAGCAGCCTCGGGTATCTGGACGCAGTCATGTGGATGCAGCATACTGACCAGCAAATATGTGCTCTCTGCAGGTCACTGCTTCCAAGGCATGTAAGTATACAGCATGAATATAATAAGATGTCCATAAAAATAAGTCCATAAATGATAAAGTGTTAAAAATTTTAAATTAGGTTTCTACGTTGCATTTTTCTACTTGAGAGTAAGAAAATGAGAATAAAAAGCCAACCAACTTCAAAAGGTTGCTTTCTATTTTTAATCTTAATAAGAGAATTTAGACGAATATACAACATGTATCAAAATCCCTGTCCGATTCAATAAAGGCGTACTCGTGGTACAGTTCATGAACCGTCTCGCATAGGCGGCTTCTTTGACACAAAGCTGCAGGTAGTAAGTATGTGAACTTTGCCGAGCGGTCAGTGTTGCTGTTGCCTTGGATCAGTTTTTATTTTGATTTAATTATTCTCAATTACGAATAAAAATCTCCGATTTAATATCTACGTATATGTGTTCGCAGTACGATACCGAATAATAGTCTAAGGGATCGAACAGGGGTTTTGTTACATATTGTATATATATTTATATTTTACGATTTCAGCTTCTACGATCCCAAAAGCCGTCGCATCAGGGCAGGTTCCTCGTACCGGCACACCGGGGGCCTGGTGTCCCACGTAGAGTACGCGTTCCACCACCCGTCGTTCGGCCAGAATGACATGGACGGAGACATCATTGTGGTTCTTCTTAAGGAACACCTGGTCTACAGTCCCAACATCCAGCAGGTCACGATCGTACCTCAAGGATACCAGATTCCAGCAAATGTTAGCTCAGTTATAGCTGGGTGGGGCTCTACTCAGGTGAGCGTTTGTAATAATTACATTAAGGTTTAGGGATCAACCAAGGCGATAAATTTTCCTATGTTGTTTTGTGGGCTTTCACTAATAGTATTTAGTTAAAGTGAAATGAATACAATGAGAAGTCATATAGAATAATTAACTCATCTTCATTTCTGCCATTGTCATTTCTGACGGATTGCTTGTAGGTATAAATATTTACTGAGTTCAAGTCACGAGCATACATAAATGTAAATACCTTCATAAAGAAATTGTAAAAATAATACGAAAAGTCTACAGGGTAACTTTTCAACGACCTCTGTGGTCGAGTGGCGTACACACCGGTTTTGAAGGTGTCGCCGGCTCAGAATTTTCGGGTTTGATCCCCGGACGAGACAATGTAGAAAAAACCACTACCTATTCAATATCGTCTCGGGTTTGGTTGTTTGTGGTTTCTCTTTCTGTGGATTGTCTCTGATTCCCACTAGTGCTTTAGCTACTTACTTTAGTTTTGGAGCAATGTATGTGATGTTGTCCAAATTTATTATTATTATTAAGTACTTTTTATTTCAGCTCGGAGGCATACCATCCAGCCAACTGAAATCCGTCGTTGTTCGCACCATTCCCAGAGCCGAATGCGTTTCCGCCTATAGCAATCTGACAATCTCTAGAAACGTCACCGAAAACATGATCTGCACTAGATCCTTCGACTCCTTCACCAGGGATGCCTGCCAAGGTGATTTCGGAGGTCCTCTATACTTAAGTAATATTCTTGTAGGTATCATGTCCTGGGGACAGAGTTGTGGAGAATATCCCACTGTCAGTACCTCTGTTGCTTCCTACACTGACTGGATAATTAGCGTTGCGGTTTAAAGATTTTAGTTTTTGGTAACAAATAAATAATTTTTGTGAAACATGTTTTGTTATTTTTTGTTGAGTGTTTTGGTACATGAGCTTTTACCTATAATCAGGTGTTATTTTTTAAATATTTTATGCTGTTAGCAATCAAACAGAAAAGCAGTTGACACCCTAAAACAATTAAATTAATTGGAATAGTAGTGGCGGTAGCCTAATGGTTAGGGTGTCGGACTTGCGATCATGGTGGCGGGTTCGAATCCCATCATTCGAGGCCCAGTTTTTTTATCCCGAGTGAACTCAACCAATGGTTAAATATGCTAACTAATGGTTTCAAACTTCGTTAGAACGCGTTTATTCATCAATTTTTACTCTAACAAATGGTTAATTAATTAACTAGACTAACAATTCATGAAAAATTGCGTTTTGAAACGTTTAACCATTGGTTGAGTTATCTCGAGATAAAAAAACCTAGGCTTTACACTACCGACGTGAACACACTCGTAACACAAGCATCTTAGCTTAGCAAGAGGGGTTTAGAGGAATACTAGTCACGTGAGACCCACATTGCATCTTTAAAAAAAAGATATACGTAAGTGTTTCTCGGGAAAAGTTAATTGAAATTTATATAGTCCACTAGTTTTATTTCTGAGCAAGCCCAAACATGGTCCTTTGAGCCGGATATTAACACTAAACACGTGACTACATATGGCGCGTTAGAGAGAGAGTGTGTGTGACGTCATAAGTAGGCAAAAATATTAGCCTTATGTGACCTGGTAAGCCTCAATCCTTGACCTAAATACGTATTTAATATTTCTCACTACCTATCCAAAAAAAGGACATTGGAAAAACAATAGTCCGCACGATAGTAGATAAGTCCTGAAATTTGCTCGTCGTTCCTTCCACTCATTTTCGAAACAAGACAATGTCAAAATGTATTTATTTAAATCTTGTTAATCCACATAATAACAATGAATTCGATTCACACATATTCGGCCCATCCCAAATAAATATATCTATGATCTGTGGTTATGTTCACATCGTAAAAATTAATAGTTTTATGTAAATTTACTAGGTTACGACTACTTAAAATCAAATGATTCATTCGTTATACCTAATACCTAGTATGAAAACTATAAAAGACAAGCTGGACACCGTTTATTTTGGCTGGAAACGCAATCAGAAAGTCTTCCTATGGGCACAGATTACTAAATAGTTTGCTATGGGTTTGACTTTATCCGGACGCCTGGCCAAAGACATTGTTATGTATTTGCGCCTGGCAACGCTACTCATACATTTCTGCCAAATCTAAAAACAGCGACATCTAGCATAAACTTAGTCAAATTCTTGTAACTGTACTGTACTTGTTCGATTTGTAGAGCACGCTACATGCTTGTAAAATGGTTCTTTGATAAATTGATAGATGGCGTGTTTATGAATTTTCCATCCCCAACCATCGAGCTTGTAATTTTACTTAGTTATGAATAATTTAAAGATAAGTTTACCTACGCCAGATAAGTGCTTAAGATATATTATAGTTTCTATACAATGGTAAAAAATATTAAGTATTTTCGTATCTAGGCTTACAAACTTTGGGAAGGGGTTTTTACACGACCAAAAATAATCATCATTAATTTCTTTTGTCTAGCATTTTTCTTCAGTTTCGGTCAGTAGGGTCCCAGTTTAAAACCGTCTTTAACATGGAACGCCTGCTTCACTGACCTCAACAACTCATTTTACTAGGTAACACAGTATCCCATGGTTGTCAGAATTGTGATGAAATAACGGTATGTAGTCAAGAACAGAAGTAAGACAGTCAGGACCAACGGCTTAACGTTCTGATACAAAACCCTAAAAATTCATATCAACATACGTAAGCAAGGTAGCTAATTACATAAATTGTATTTGTTTATTTTTATAGCAGTTATTAAATTGAAATTATCGCTCTATTGCTTCCTGTATTAAATAAATTAAGATAAAGTTTGATAATTTAATTGCACCTTTTGATTATTAAGATAATGAATACAAGCGATTAAGCCTACCGCGAGTTTGTATTACAATTATCGTTCGACACGTTTACTAAACTTGATTCTCTGATTGGTTAAGTATTGGGAATTGGATTCCCAACGTGTCATATGCGTGTCCATCGTGTTAACTTAAAACGACCTCGCAAAAGCAATGGAAAAAAGGCAATTTTATGCATTTCTAGTAATCTCATCGTCTTGTTAAAAAGTAAGTATCTTTGACAGTCGTTTGGTCATTACAATTCTGACAACCAGTCTTACCTACTATGGGTTACTGTATTACCCACTAAAATGGGTTGTGAAGGTCAGATAGTCGCGCCATGTAAAATATAGTATTCAGCTAAATCCGGTAAGACTGGAAGCCGACCCCAACACAGCTTGGGAAAAGGCTAGGCAGAAGAAGATCCTCTGAATGAAAAAATACAAGTCTTGCAGTTCGATAGTAACTGTGAAACATTATTCTAATCTAATAAAATTTAACACGTTCTTGATATAATTATGATTAAGTCCCACGCACCTGACATGACTCTGCGTGATAATATAATCATTGAACACATTTGAAGTCATCCTCGCTACTTAGTGATCCACAGAGAGTTTATGAAATCCCGAAATTTAATTTAATTGTTGTCAAACAACAATATCATTATATATAACTAGCTGCCCGGACAGACTTCGTTCTGTCAAAAGTAAATTAATTAAGGTAATTCCCGAGTTTAGGAACAGTTTTTTTTTACTTATTGTTTATGTTTTACACCTTTTAAACCTTCCCTGGACTTCCACAAACATTTCAAGATCAAAATCAGCCAAATCGGTCAAGCCGTTTTCATGCTATGTCGTGACAACGGAAAACGGGTTTCATTTTTATATAAATAGATAATATCATATCTTGGGACGTACATCGCTTCACAATATAAGTATGTTATCAGTTGTCTAGTTGCCATAGTACAGGCTCTGCCTAGTTTGGGATCAGATGACTGCATGTGAGATATCCTAAGATATAGATATTATATAGATAGACACGAAGTCATCTGATCCCAAACTAGGCAGAGCCTGTACTATGGCAACTAGACAACTGATAAACATACTTATATTGTATATAAATACATACATTTTATTGAGAAATTATACCCAGACATAGAACAACAGATCGTGCTCATCACAGAAAGATTCATCTGGGTGGGAATTGAACCTCCAGCTTAGCAGTCAGGGTCACAAACTACAAGACCAAAAGGTCTGTCTAAATTGTTCAAACTAAACCAGAGTAGGATTTTATATGGCAATTTTTTAGTTATTACAATTCTGACAGCCAGTCTTAGTTAACTTAAGTTTCTATGAGATACTTAATGTGTTGTGGAAGTCAGATCGGCTCCAAGTAAAATACAGTATTCAGCAAAATTCCTTCAGACGGGTAGCCGATCCCAACATATTTGGGAAAAGTCCAGGCCCTGGGCAAATTATGACAATGACAGATGAAAACAAAAATTACTCGCAAAAGAAAAATTCAAGTTCTATCAAAATGTAAGACAGAAAGGACCAACAGTGTTTTCGTATAAATTTTGGCATTTTGACAATTGGCATACGAAATTTCCAGAAGATTGATTTTTTTGAACTTTTCTTAAAGTTGCAATGTAAGCATGATGTCTGTTTCTTCTTCTTCTATAAGTGCCACTGCCTATACGGTCTTTTGCAAGGCGGAACAGATCGATCTGATTCCAGCCCCAACGTATTTTTGTATAGGTCAAATCTTGCACGCTAAATTAAAACCGCTTCTTGTCATCCAATTGCAACAAAATTTTGCATACTTATAAGTACTAGCTGAACCGGCAATCGTTGTTTTTTTGATATTCTGGAGAGGGTCACCCTTATCATTTTGGACCTACCGAAAAATCGGTCGAGCTGTTTTGAAGAAGTTTAGCTCTTAGCCACAGGAACTCTATAACGAAATGACGTAATCCCATGTGCTTGGCCATGTTTGATTCGCCTCCACTAGAACTTTGAGCTTAAAATATTTTTTTTTATGAATACGTGTTTTTTTACGCTGCCAGTACCTACCAAAAGTTATACCGATATAACTTGTTTTTTATGAAAACCTTACTAGCAATGTGGGTCGCACAGTACTAGTTACTCTTGTTTACTAATTACTCTTGTTAACCCATCGTGCTAAGCTAAATGCTTGTGTTAGGAGTGGGTTCACGTCGGTAGTGCAATGAGTAGGATTCGAAACCGCAACCACATGATCGCAAGTCCGATGCTCTAGCATAAGGTACCGCCCCTTATAGCAATTCTTCCCTATAATGTATATTTTTATCCTTTTTTTTCTTATGATGGATATGATTTTAATAACCAGCCCCCCTAGCCAAGTGACATTTCTACAAGCGTTAACGATGATAGAAATCGCTTAAATGACATTAAATGTATGGAAATGACATTTGTTTTCGATATGTCACGTGACTTAGACTTGTCACTTTCATACATTTAATGTCATTTAAGCGATTTCTATCATCGTTATTGCTTGTAGAAATGTCTCTTGGCTAGGGGGGCTGATGTAGATATTAAGCCGTATTTCCTTCACGGAGACGGAATCCATCAAAAATATGTAGAAACAGAATTTATCTTTAAACAAATTATCAGAAGACCATAAAACATGGTATTAACAAATTGTAGATAAGTATATATACGTACGTTATATATGTTTGTTAGTCCGATATAAAAGTATTCGTTGATATTATTTTCAAAATTATTGTGTGTGACAAGTTACAAAAATGGCAGCGGTGTTTTGGGCTGTAATTCTGGTTGCAGGTAAGTTTTTCACTTCCACTTCCAAATTTCCAAGGAATATTTTAGCCTGTTAAATAATTTCGACCTACTTCCTGTAATACCGCACCTGAGCTTAAATAGCTAAGAGAAAAGTTGTGCCTTCGTGCAATTTCAATACAATATAACCAAAAAAATATATATCAAATTTAAATCCACAGTTTACCAGTCATAAACAAAATAAAAAAATAAGTTGTATTTAACGGCAGACTGCCGTTAAATACAACTTATTTTTACTTATACGACATGGATAGCTATACCGATATTCGTTATTCTAACGCCATATAAGCCGATAAGGTCTTTGTTTTGCGAATCAGTTGTATAGATACTTAAAATAATCAACAGATTTGGTATATATGATCTAATCGGTCTATGGGTAAGCTCTAGTTAAATTGATCACGATAGTATAATTTGAGTTTATGCTTCCTCGTAGGATTGTCCTGCACCTCTGCCCAGTTGGGCACACCTACCACAATCGAGGAGTTCCCCAGCGTGGTACAGGTCGAGAATTTAGTAGCAACTGTCTGGCTCCAGCAGTGTGTCGGCTCCGTCCTCACTTCCTACCACATTCTGTCTGCTGCTAACTGCTTCTCTGATGTGTAAGTTTGATGATACATGTTGTATTACTCTTTTAATTCTAACCAATTTCTTATGACTCAAGAAGATGAAAACAGTCAATGGATATCGTACTTTATATGAAGTGACAGTTTATCCGACCTTCACAACCCATTTTATCAACACATTATTTAACCTAAATCTTTCTTTCCAGTGCCGCTCGCACCCGTCGTATCAGAGCAGGTACCTCCACCCGTGGGTACGGCGGCAGCGTCGTCGAGGTCTACACCGCCTACATCCACCCCACTTACGGAGATCTCTATAACGACGGAGACGTAGCTGTGGTCCGCCTCGCTAGCAGCTTGCAGCTCGGTGACACTATCAAGCAGGCCTCGATCCTCGGTCAAGGCATTGAATTGCCCTCAGCTCTTACTGTGACGCTTGTCGGCTGGGGTACGACGACTGTAAGTTCAACCTTTCATTTTTTAACTCTTACCATCATTAAAAGAAATAATTCTACTACTAAATTTTACTACCAGTATATTCAAGATTCAGAATTATATGATATATATTCAGAGATATACTTATTATGCTTGCAAACTCACAATAGTTGGATTTTTCGTATTAATACATATTTCACGTCTTGTCCTTTCAAACGTTCTCTCTTCTTTAGTCTTTTCCCGAGCTTGAGGTCAGCTTCCAGACTTACCAGATTCAAGTGAATATCATAGTACATGATCTATTTCTTCAGTGGAAACACAAATGGAAAATTTACGACCTCTGCTCGTAACTGGTATAACATGAACTTTCTTTCCCAGGAGGGAGGTATCGTCGGCAACAACAACCTCCACAGTCTCGACCTCTTAACCATCAACAATCATAAATGTATGGAAGACTACATAGCAGCTGATGAGCCAGAAATCGTCACTGAGAATATGCTCTGCGTCGGTCTGAAGGAATCTGGTGGCCGAGACTTAGATTCAAGGGACGCTGGAGCACCTCTGTTCTATTCTAACACTATAGTTGGTATTGTCTCATTTGGAAAGTCCCACTCAAGCGACAAGTTCGCCATTGTGAACACCGCCATCGGATTTTACACTTCCTGGATAGTTGAAACTGCTAGAAAATAAAAAAAAATAAACACAATCATTTTGAAAATAATAAATATATTTTTATATTTAATGGGTCATTAAAGTCATTAAACCCTTAATAGTAAGATTTTGATTTAGACAGTACAATGGCAGATTTATTTAATATCCTAATTCATTTTTTTCTATAAGAAATACGAAAGTGGAACTGTAATTATAAAATAAATCAGCAACTACTTTGGATCAAAATTAAATAAAGTTATATTACGTTACTTTTATTATACGAAGGATTTTTTTTTTCCTATGGTTTTTGTTATCATCATTATCAACATAATTAATGCTGAAGGTAAGTAACTGGTTATGTTTGAAAATGTAAAAATGGATGTGTTTGAGAACTTAATACTTGTTATGTTACCTTGTTACTTTTGTACCATATCCTTGGCGAATAAATATCTTTATCTTTAATTGATATACAGGGTAATCTCCATCTGCAAAAGCTCAAACTACGGTGAATTCTAAGATTTATCGATTGAACATAAGATTTATTCGTGGGTTAAGAACTAGAGTAGCGTAAGGGCAAAAACTCAAAAAAATTTTTTTTTCACCATTCGCTTTTTCAATCCCCATATTTGTATGTGCCGAAAAACTGGAACGATGTAGTGTGTAGATTGCTTAGTACAATAATAACGCATAAAAAGAAAAGAAGTTTGTTTATTGCCAAAAGGAAGTGTTTCTACTTACAATAATCTTGACATTATTTTGTCAATAAAGTTATGAGCACAACGATCGTAACTCGAACCGTTACTGCTTATGGGTCCTTGTTTCGTACGCTTCTGTAATTTTTCTCCGTGCCAAAAAAACGTAAGGGTGGGTTACGCTACTAAGGCACCAAATAATTAAAGTATTGCAGTCCGTTATTATGTCAATAATAGTGTAAATGCTATATACGTTTTTTTGGCACGTAATTATTCCATACATTATTAAATTTATGTAACAGCCAAAATGACGTATGTCAACCAGTTTTAGAAAAATATTTTTTTTTTAAATGAAACCATTTTTTTGTTGACCATAAAGGTCATTGGGCATTTTGTTCGGACATTTGACCCAAGGCGTACACAAATGAAATAGGGCAAGGTATTTAGATAAATGTATCTGCAACCCAGTGGTACGGGTCGCATTCTTGTGGGCTATGGGATAATTGAGAAAATCTATTTATTATAATTAAGGCATTTTTGAAACAAATTAACTCAAAACTACTGGACTGATATCAAAAATACTTTTGAAAGCTAGTCATCCCTAAGTGGCATTGGATAATTTTCCATGGAGATATTCCCACGGGAAGTTTTGTCAAAAGCAGTTGTTTTAAACTATTTAAGGGGCATGAAAATAAAATCCAGTTCTAATTAAATAATATTTTTATTCTGCTTGATCAAAATCTATTGTCATTTCATCTAAAAAGGCTGCAGGTGCATCTATTGCATCTTGATGTCTGGCCCATGATAAAAAGTAAACTATGCTTACAACATGCGCACAGCTGCCAACAGTGCGGCGGCCGTGTATACACGAACAGTACCTAATACTGATCAATGCCATTTCTTCCAATTCGATTGAGATCTACTAAAATATAAGTATAATATTGTTTACTACGGACGTGTCGCAACTGAATTCGGCCTCTTATTAGTATCTTGTTTTCGATCATTTCTTGGTTTCGGTATAATTATTTCGATGTGGTATACTCCATTCAAACGCATGTGCTCGTGGCAATATGACCTCGCAAATCTCAAGTGGTACGATCCTAACGTAAATAACATTAATTCTTCATATGTAAGGCGCGGAAAGTCTTCTAAATTCGGATCGGTTCCGTCGAGTTGCACGAGCGCTACTCTCTGCCTGTTCAAATTATGCCTTATCACATAATCTGACATCTAACATTTATAGTGACTGAACGACACGTTTTCACAACGCTATAAGTAAAAAACTTCTGTTTTATTAACTTTTTAAATGTTAAATAACTTTATTTTCCCAGCGGATACTTAAAAAAAAATACATATTTTGAAAAGTAGGATTGACTTCTTCAATTTGAAACTGATTTGGTCTGTGTACGCGAACTTTCAAAAAGTGGGTCATAAATGCCCAATGACCTTTACAGTGTTCTGTAGCCAATAAATAAAGCTTTATTTTAAGTAAAAAACAGATATACAGATACTATAGATTTTGCCATATAAGACCTACAAGTTGACGGTAGGTAAATTTGAGTTGTTTTTCGGCTCTCCTGAGAAGTTGTCATTTTGCCCTTACGCTACTCTTGTTCTTAACCCACGTATTTACCTACTAGTTATGGTAAAAGTACAAATTCCGAGCATTTACCACTTAATTGGTAAATCTTAAGATTGAATTCAAATATACGGTAAATGTCGATAGTCAGACAAGACAGAATAATAATAATAACCCCCCCGTGGGGCCACCTTGACGTGGTGGGGGGGCTTAGGGAAGCAGAACTTTTATAGTCCGACCATCTGGACGACACCCTTGATAGAGGTACTGGTCAAATAAATTATCAAAAACACCTTATTGATATAATAATATCTTCCTGACAAACGGCCCCAACAAACCAAGCCAAAGTGGGACAGCATACGCTGAGGGCTGCATGGCTAGGGGTGAGCTTAGTCGTTAGTATGTGAACTCTGGATACCGGAGAACCTCCAGTTTAAATTTTCTCTTGCCACGGTGAATGCAGGGCGCTGCCGTGGTTGACCTTTGATGTCCCTAGCTTTTCGTGGGTACAATATGATAACTAGATCAAAAACAAAAACTTTTCTGGCAATTACGCCATCTTTAGACGATGAAACTCAGTCACCAGTTTCTCGCCCTTCTTCGCCTACATCACTGTTTTCATCTATTTCATCACCTCAACGGTCTTATTGTGACCCTTCATGTGATTCTTCATCATCAACTTCATCTTTACCATCAACATCATCTTCATACACAACTAGTAGGGAACAGCTGGCGGATGTTGCTCAGGTGACAAATGTTGTCAATGAACCTGTGCCCATCACTAGCAGTGTTACTGTACGTAGAAAATGGAATATAGAAATGAATAAATTTATTCTACGTACTTATCTTCAACTTACCAACATGGAAACAGACATGAATGCATATCTTCCGTTACTTCATACAAAATTCATTGAAAAGTATCCAGAGTATCAAGTTAGTCGCCAAAGAATTGGGGATCAGCGAAGAGCAATTATACAAAAGAAATTATTGACACAAGACATTATAGATCAGATTTACTCAGAAGTGAGATCCGAGCTGCACAACTGTGAGAGGCAAACACAGTTACACCCTACACAAACTCAACTTGTACCTAACACTCAACCTGGACAGCGAATGAAATGGACTATGGAACTTAATGAAGCTATAATAAGAATATATTTTAGAATTACAAACGTAGAAACTAATAAAACAGCCTATAGAAAAACTCTTTATGAAGAACTTATAAATTTGTACCCTAGTCTCTCATATCTAACAGAACAAAGAGTAGCAGATCAGAGAAGAGCGATTATAAACAATAGATATATAAAGAATGATAGATTAGAAGAAATAAAACAAGAAATAGTTAGGGAATTGAGACATACGAATACACAAATTGAAAACAATTTAGAACAGCCTGCATGCGCAAATATAGAAAATAGCTTTTCACCTGAAAATTGTAATTTAGAATATAATACCACACAAATACATACTGAGCATGCAACTCATACAGCTACACATACACGAAATATAAATGAAGCACCGACTCAAGCAGAGCAAACCCCTTTCAGCAATAGCAGTAATTTACAGAATAAACTAGAAATCGATAGCACATTCCAGCTTGCTCTTCAGTACTTCACTGATACTGACCCAACAAGGAGGCCATATATTCCAAGACAGAAAACATCTAGAAAGTTCAGTATCGTAGTTAATTACATAAATACGGTTATTCTACCGAAGTACATAAATGGCAACGCCACTTTCAAGGAAATGCAAACAGTAATTTATTGTGCCGCATGGACAGCAGCTAAATGTAATGGAACTAAACTAACTCAAGACATACAGATTCAACGCAGACCACAGTCACGCAAGCCACCTAAGTGGCAAATAAGATTAGAAAAGAAAATAGATAGTCTAAGAGTAAAAATTGGTAGATTAACCGAGTTTATCAGAGGTAATAGAAGTCGAAGAGTTGTAGATACAGTAAAAACTATACAGCAAACCTATCAGATACATGCACAACACGAAGACACAAATACCCAAATGGAACATTATTTAGACACTTTAAAGCAGAAATTAAGTGCTGCAGCGAGTAGACTGAAAAGGTATGTTAAATGTACAGATAGAAAAACACAAAATATTAGATTTATAAATAATGAAAAGACATTTTATAGAAATTTGACCACTGGTAACACATGTAGCCGACCAAATACAGAGATAACTGATATTAATAAGTTCCGTGAATTTTGGGCTAATTTATGGGAAAATCCAGTACATCACAACACTGAGGCTGAATGGATTAACGATACACCGAGACAAATCCCAGAAATGGATTTTGAACACATTCCACTAGACACTTTTGTTGAGGTCATTAAACACACACACAATTGGAAATCACCAGGCACAGACAATATCCACAACTACTGGTATAAGAAATTGACTTATTTGCATCCATTCATTTATAATCAGTTAAACACGTTTATTACAAATCCACATTTACTACCGCTATACATTACACAGGGAGTCACATATATGATACCAAAAGATATGAATGATCCTACAAATCCAGCTAAGTTCCGGCCAATAACTTGTCTCCAAACACTTTATAAGATTCTTACAGCATGCATAAGTGAAGTAGTTCACAATCATCTACTTAAATATGATATATTAGCTGAAGAACAAAAAGGGTGTAGGAAGAACAGCCAAGGCTGCAAGGAACAATTGACTATAGACTCAGTTACCATGAATAGTGCAGTTAAATGCAAGAGAGACATCCACACCATGTTTATAGATTACCAAAAAGCCTATGACTCAGTCCCGCATAGTTGGCTAATACATATTTTAAAATTATATAAAATACACCCAACACTTATAACATTTTTACAGTCTTCTATGTGTCACTGGCAAACTATTTTAAAAATAAATCAAGCTTCAAGGCAGGCTTTGACTACTGATCCTATCCGAATCCAACGTGGAATCTTTCAAGGTGATTCTTTAAGCCCTCTGTGGTTCTGCTTGTCACTAAACCCTTTGTCCGAACTATTAAACAAAACTGGTGCAGGATTTAAGTTTACTAATAATTACACAGAGTACAATTTGTCACACCTCATGTATATGGACGACATAAAGCTTTTTTCTAATACTAAAGTTTTCCTATTCCAACTAGCAGAAATTACTGAGCAGTTTTCCAAAGACATCCATATGCAGTTTGGGGTTGACAAATGCAACATTTTGTCAATTGCGAAGGGAAAGTTTGAAGATAGTCAGTATACCTTGTCAAATGGTGAATGTATTGAACCAATGGACTCACATAGTTTATACAAGTATCTAGGATTTAAACAATCCAGACAGATTCAGCAAAAACTAACTAAACAGGAACTCCGCCAAAAGTTTACTTACCGACTAAAACTAATTCTTAATACACATTTAAATTCTAAAAACACAATAAAAGCTATAAATACCTTTGCAATACCTATCCTTACCTATTCTTTTGGCATAATAAACTGGTCAAAAACAGACATTCAAAACCTACAACGTAACATAAACACACAGTTAACCAAGCACAGAAAACATCATCCCAAATCATGCATACAGAGGCTTACACTACCGCGGAAGGAAGGAGGAAGAGGCCTTATAGACATAAATAACTTGCACAACAAACAGATACTTACACTCAGAACTTACTTTCATAACAAAACTGCACAGTCTTCACTTCATTACCATATAGTAGAAACAGATAATAATTTAACACCGCTCAATTTACAAGACAGGAATAGGCAAATAAATGAAATCGTTACAACTACACAATACCAAATCACAGCATGGACCTCAAAAGCCTTACATGGAAGACATCGAGCCTGTTTAAGCCAGCCACACGTCGATAAAGATAAATCGAACGAATGGCTTATACGAGGTGAACTGTTTCCAGAAACTGAAGGGTTCATGCTTGCGATTCAGGATCAGATAATAGCCACTCGTAACTACAGAAGATTTATAATAAAAGATCCTAACCTGCCGACTGACTTATGTAGACACTGTAACGTTGCTTCAGAAACCATTCAACACATAACAGGAGCGTGTAAATCACTAGCACAAACGGATTATAAGCACAGACACGATCAAGTGGCTGCCATCATACATCAACACTTAGCACACTCTAATAAACTCATATCAGAAATGCACCCTTATTATAAATATAAGCCTCAAACCGTATTAGAAAATCGGAATCACAAAATATATTGGGATAGAACAATTATAACAGATAAAACAATTCATTTCAATAGGCCTGATATAACTGTCCACGACAAAATTAATAAGACCGTTTATCTTATTGATATCGCTATCCCTAATTCCCATAATGTACAAGCAACCATCGCTGAAAAGCTAGGTAAATATCAGGACTTAGCCATTGAAATAAAAACACAGTGGAATGCGCAAATAGTTCACATCGTTCCAATAGTACTTTCATCCACTGGAGTCATACCGAAGTCATTAATTCAGAGTCTGGACACACTACACATGCCTACATAATATACTCCACATGCTTCAAAAAGCTACCATCCTCAACACTTGTCGTATCACCCGTAAGTTTTTAACATCATCTACGCTATCTTCTACTTTTAGTATATAATTATTTTATGTTTGCTTGCACGCTTGGTTCACGCCCGCGTGTGAGTATATATACCCTCTAAAAGAGGAGATAAATGAAAATGAAAGAAAAATAATAATAATAATAATTTCTTTATTTGAAGTCCAAAGACTTTGTAGACAGGTGTGTAGAGAGCTTTTGACCTGAGATGATTAGGTAAACATCTTGGCTAAGCGCGATCTGGTTATCACCTCATCGATCTATAAATAAAAAAATATTTAACAAAGTAAAACACCGACTTCAAAAGCCCATACCTAGTCTATAATCACTTTAAACTGGTTTGGCACCGACCTAAAATAAATAATAATAGAATGTGTGTATCATGGGCCATTCTTAAAATGTTAGGCACTATAAAACTATAAAACACGTTTTTATACAATATTGCTCGTATGAAATTTGAGGGGCTCGTGGCTAAGTATAAGCAGATTAATTCGAAGATCTCTCAGGCACCACGTTGGGCGCCAATTTAAAATTATGTAATGTCGACAAATGTCATTACAGAGTAATATAAAAACTTGTGAAAAAAAAAATGCATACAATTGTATTCATTACAAAATAAAGAAAGCGTTACCTAACCTACATTTAGTATTGAAGTTTGCGTTTTGATGACAGCGCCACCTGTTGTTAGGCTGTGAAACTAATACAAATTGGATTTAATGGGGATGTAAGCTGCTAGTCTTTTACGACAGGTGGCGCATCGACAACATGGCCATTGAAAGTTGACAATTTTTCATACAAATTGTATCGTAGCATTCATTAAATTTATTTTTTCTCAAAATATGTCAATATAAAGCATTTTTTTCTGTAATAGTAAACATTTCCGAATAAAAATATGTTAAAATACAAGGTATTGCACATTGTTTTGGACGTTGCGCATAGTTCAGTCTACTTAGGTCCATACGTTATATCATGTCTTTAAGTAATTATGTTCCTTCACGTAAATCTTTCAAGATAGCGGCGGTAGCCTAATACCTAGGGCGTCAGACTTGCGATCATGTGGTTGCGGATTCGAATCCCATCCATTGCACTACCGACGTCAACTCATTTGTAACTTAAGCAATTAGCTTGGCACGAAGGGTTAACAAGAATACTAGAAATGCGCGAACCCCTAGAAATAAACAGCACCTTGATAAATATGTTGTATCGTGTTGTTTAGTTCTGTACGATTGTGTGAAAGAAAAGCAGAAAACATATTTATTCTGTTCAAGAAAGTAAATAAAACAGTTAATTAAAAGTATTTAACACAGTGAAACTGAACCGGCTCCCTACGCGTAGTAGCGTGCGGAGTGTGTGTACATAATTAAGCAAATGAAATACCAACTTATCGAGAGCTCTTACAGTAGTAGGTACTAATGTTGAATGAATCTTATGGAGCAATACGATTGGATCTTATGATCATACCATAGCATAGGGCGGGGCTTACAGCGATCATACGATCTTTTGATGGGCTATAGTATATAGTATCAATATTTATCAGAAATCATGATCTGATTAGAATCCTCAAAGATGACTTTGGCATCAGGTAACTAGTGTTACGATCAAGAAAATAATGTTTACGTTCGAAAAGATTACATCCTTCTGATTTCAGCATGTTTTATGAATGTATTTTTTTCTTAAAAAGTAAGTTTTGTGTTTACAAAACTTTCAAGTTTAAATTGACATAAAACTATCCATTTCATTATAACGAGTGACTACTTATGTGACCTCAACAACCCATGTTCCTGGATCCCAATTAGATCTTGTAGTAAGCCGGGTTGTCAGAATTTAAAAGTCCTAACGACTGCCACAGATGGAAACCAAACTATATGAATTCTATTAGATAATGTATGCCTCCTATGAGTAATAGAGAGGAATGGAAGGAAAATACGCATTGATCCGACCCCATATGAATAAGATAAGGGCAGGAAGAAGAAGAAGAATGTATGCCTCCCTTGTTACGTTATCGATATAGTGAGCAGCAGTCGGTGTTTCGCATACCTACTGCAGCATTTGCATTGGGGACAGTAGCAGTTACCTCTGTCGACACCTGAAGTTTATTCTGTCAACTGCTCGTCTGTACGCCTTATTGCCTTGTCAACACTGGTGTCATTTAAGGACTAAATAATTTCAATTTGTAATCTGATAATCCTGCCGATTAAAATTTCAGTCACAGAGTCAAAACACATATCAAAATATAAATTTACCATATTTGTGATATCGCCTGACAATGTGATTTATTATTAGCATATTTTATAGTAGCTCCGCGAATCCGTCGCCGTTATTTAGTTTAAAGCAATTTTGACAATTCCTCATGAATCCTGCTATTGTACACACAAATCACAAATCCAATGTGAATGTGGTGCCTCATCACAGGCCATGGCACATTTTCTGTGCTGCTCGTGCTGAACCACCAACTTTTTCTTGTCGGGACTCTAATGTTTTTGACCCACGCTGAGGGCACAGCGTTGGGATATGTCGGGCTTGCACCGACCAAAAACACCCCGGTCCCGTCCTTGCGTTTGCTGGAGCCGCGGGATCTCTTATGCAAGCTCTACGCAGCACCGGCAGAGCCGGATGTGATGGAAGCGAACGACCTTGCCATCAGATTTTAAGGAACATTAATACAAAAAGAACAAGATATACACAAAGATTTATTTTCAATCCGACTATTATTTTAATTGAAACAAAAAATAAAGGTTTTATAATATTAATAATATCTTGGGACAAGCTCACACACGGCCATCAGATCCCAAACTAGGCAGAACCTGTTCTATGGCAACCATACAACTGATAAACATACTTATATATATCTAAATACATACATATTATAGATAAATAACACCCACCACAGAACAAATTATGGTGCTCATCACACAAAGATTTCTCCTGGGTGGGAATCGAACCCACGACCTCCGGCTTAGCAATCAAGGTCATAACCACTAGACCAACTGGCCAGTCATTAATATACCTAGAGTTTCTAATAAAATTTCTTGAATGAAATGCAAGCTGCTATGACGTAGTGTTAATGTAAGATAAGGCTACAGGTGTTGTTGCGATCGGCACTGTTTGCAAATTATCTAACGGATTAAGGGCATTATAAAGATGTGCTACCATGTGGTCAATAATAAAGATAATATGAATTGTTGCGACAACAATGCGCTTGCAAATGTGCAATCCATTGCGTTATGGATGGTTCTTCCGAAAATTATTGACTAGCGACAAGAATAATTTTTTGAATGAAAAAAAATTTGAAACGATTTTATTTTGGATACAAAATACTAAACAACACAAAAGAACGTAACGAACCATTTATTAGACCAAAAATATAAAAGAAAATTCAATAAAATATAAGTTTCATGTTCTATTCATCATGGAAAATACTGTAAAATATATAATAATTGGTATAATATAATGTGTGTATAATTTCTGTGAGAGCTATAAAAATTGAAAAAGTATGTCATTTTTAATAATTACGTTATGCAAAATGAAATATGTCTGCAACAGATTTAGTACCTATTTAAAATTAATTTTGCTTCGAATTAGATGATTGTAATATTTAGCAATCAAATAATCAATAAAATTACCGTGTATGAACAAATATAATTGACAATAATTTGTGGAATGTACGATTTTTTTAATTATTAGGAAAATACAGAAATGTCAAGAAATTAATGTTTTAAATTTTTAATATTTTTTTACGCTTTCTTTGTTATAGTCTATTTTGAAAATTCCGTTATTTTTTTTAAAAAATATGTATTATTCAAAAATATTATTAGGTAACATAATTATGAAATCTGAAAAAAAAACAAAATATATTAAATAAAAACCGAGGTTCTAAAATAGATATGTTTATTACCAACTAAGTGTTACGGAATTAGAAAAGTTGAATGGAAAAATAGCAACCTTATCGACACTTGCATTAAATTATAATCCACAGATCTGATAATAAAGAAAACATAGCAGAAAATATTCTAGATATGATAGCATTTATTTAATGACCCATTTAGTATATAAAGTCGGCACTGCAAGTTCTTAGACACAGTTCACTGAAGGTCCAGAACATAGGAACAATGGTTTCTTTCGCTGCTTGGTCCGTACTTCTTCTCGCAGGTAAACAATTTAAAAATTAACTACCTAACAAATAATTAAATTGTGTTGTCATTAAATTCTTTTTTTTTTTTGTGTGATAGTGTCTGACCACACAAAGCAGTCCAAGGGGTCAGGTCAGATCAGCCCCCTAGCCAAGTGACATTTCTACAAGCGATAACGCTGATCGAATCGCTCAAATGTATGCAAGTGAGAAGTCTGAGACACGTGACTTATCGACATCGAATGTCATTTCCATACATTAATGTCATTTAAGCGATTTCTATCATAGTTAACGCTTGTAGAAATGTGACTAGGGGGGCAGGTCCGATAGGTCAGGACCAGTATTAATGTGAATGCTTGTTTCAAGAATGTTTGTCTGGATGTTTGTGCTTAGGGCATGGATATTGATCATTTGTAAAGACCCCTCGCAACACGAGAATTAAGTTTTTAATACTCAATTCCCAAACTAAAACTTTCCCTAAATAAAAAAAAACTTAAATCCAGGCCTCTCTTGCTGTTTGTCTGATTGTTAAAAATTCACTAAGACGAGGTCCGAACATCGATAACGTAGTTAGTTTTTTTTTATGAAATAAAACATTTTAAGTATTCCTACAAAAAAAAAACAGTTAAGTCTTAAACAAAGAGCATATAATAGTAGCAAAAGGAGGCTCACCTAATGCTATACTGGGACGAGCACGACTCTCACAGCGCTGGTTTTCAGCCTAGCTAAAGCTAGGCCATTAAGTTTTTTCCAAAAACTCCGTTGAAGCAGTCAAATCACTCACGCTAACTGCGGTAGAAAAATAATTATTATTTTGGTGTTAAAGTCGATTAAAAAAAAAGGCGATGACGTATTAATTTTCGTCTCGTACCTATACCGTCAATATTATTTTTTCCTATTCTATCATTTTCTCAAGCTGTGTTGGGATCGGCCGTCAGTCTTACCGGATTGAGCTGAATATTTTACATAGAGCATGTTACACCTCTAAAACATATTTATTTATTATAAAAAGCAGTAGATTACAACTATAACAATTACTCAAATGTTAGAGCGCTAACTTTGATATTTATGTATGAAGTATGAAAAAAAAACATTTTAGCCTGTTTGATTCCCGGGTGTACAAAGCATATTTTCAAAAAGGTTTTATTTCTTTTTAAAATAAAAGAATGTTTGCTTTAAGCATAATAAGCTATCTCCACTATTAAGAGTAATTTACATCCAGGTAGCATTAAAATAAGGGAAATAATAATAGTTCCGAAAAACAAATTAATCTCCAGCGATCTGTGGCCGACTATTATTCTAATTAACTAGCGTTATAATGAATTACCGACAAAAAAACCCAAAACATACCGAAAAGAAAAATTATATTTAACAAACAAATAAGAGCACGTTAAAATTACATATCTCCTAAAATAAAATTGAACTTTGAACTATAAAACTAAACTTCTGAATAAAATACTGAACCTCCGACAAAATTACTAAGTTACCGACAACAGAGCTTTAGTCAAAATATTCACATTTTTACGACTTGCATGAACTATTTTAATTTCTATTGTTGGTTATAAAATATATTTTTTACCTCTCAGTATTTATGAAAATACCTAAACTGTTCGGCCCGCGCGGTCGATTCGATCGATTTCCATGCTCTCAATTTCCTGAATTATTACTAAACTACTCTTGTAAGTAGAATTTTTTATAATTGGAATCTCGGAAACGGTTGAAACGATTTTTATGAAATTTGGTACACCCACAGGGGTTTTCGGGTTGATATATTATTGTCCTACTTGCCCATTGCAGATAGGTTTAAGTGTCAAATTCGACTCAGTAGGTTAGGTTAGGTTAGAACTGCGACCCCCCCGCACGAGCCGAGCGAGCGAAGCGAGCGTGCCGCGGCAGCGGCCGGCGAGTGCCAGAAGCGACTCGCTATGTTTTTACTTTTCCATTACAAATAGGTTAGGGGGTTTACAATCATTCATCTTTACTTCAACTATTTGGATTTATACCATAAAAAGGTATTATTACAAGTACATTTTAATATTTTTTATTAGTTTCTTTATAACCACTCTGAATAGTATTTTCAATATAACGTTGTAGTTAAATTAGCACCACAGTCTATGAAATGTGAAAGGTAATTTATGAATTAATAGTAGGCAAGTAAAGATAAAAATGTCAAAACATAATTTTCAGTAGAACGTAATTTAAGCTGGTAGAAAAGTATTATAGCAATAAACAGTTATGTTTATTTTTCGAAGATTTTAGTATCTGATTCGGTCGTTTCGTCATTTTTATTCGGATGAAAGTAGTCGGAAAGTAAGTATTTTAGGCAGTAAGAATTCTTATTTTTTTGTCGGAGCTTTTATTACTACCCTTAAAATAATCCACTCTGTATACAATATTTCACTGCATTATTTTGTTATTAGGCCTCAGTGCCGTTGCGTCTGAGGGTGGCAGTCCCGCCAAGATCGAAGATTTCCCAAGTACGGTGCAGATCGAGTTCGGGTACGGAAATGTGTGGTTGCAATACTGCGTGGGCAATCTCATCACCAGACGTCATGTCCTGTCAGTTGCCCACTGCTTCTACGGACCGTAAGTAGACACTCAATACTTCTATAATTATGTAACTGTTTTTTGTCTGTAACAAATAAATATTTATCAGAATTCAGAAAAAACATGTACTATAATAATATAACATATTATAATAATAAAATCTTGGGACAATCTCACACACGGTCATCTGATCCCAAACCAGACAACTGATAAACATACTTATATATTTCTAAATACATACTTATTATGGATAAATAACACCCAGACACAGAACAAATGATCGTGCTCATCACACAAAGAACTGGGTGGGAATTGAACCCACGACCTCCGGCTTAGCAGTCGGGGTACTAACCACTAGACCAATAGGCCCGTCAACTATGTTTCCTGGTTTCTGGAGTGATGTTGAAAGTCGACCTCAAATATTTCTTAAAAACTGCCCATCAATCAGCTCAGCCTTTTGCAGCCCATTGCTGGACTTAGGCCTCTCCCAAGTTGCGCCACAGCACCTGGTTCTCCGCCTTCCGCATCCAGTCCAACCCAGCTACCTATTGACCAGTAGCAGTCGGCCTAAAATCTGTGGTTAAGCTCTGTCTTAGACAGCAGATTTATGCAGCACATTTGACGTGATTCATCGCACATTGGAACCCCCGTATGCATAAAAAATGCAACTTCTGCTTCTTATTATACCGGCCTATAAATATTCCACTGCTGAATGGAAGCCTTTTCTCATATAGAAAGATTAGGGATTCCAAGTTTTGGTATCCAGGTGTCCTCAAGATGTTTCTCTTCACCATTTAGAATATAACTTTGTCATTTCTGTTGTATTTTTACTTTCCTGCATTAGGTTTGATTGTTTCTTATTATTCATATATTTTTTTCAGCCTCTTCGAGCCTCGTCTTCGCCGTATCCGCGCCGGCGCCACATACCGTGGTCGCGACGGCATCACCGCTGGTGTCTCCTATGTGAAAAACCACCCCAACTTCTCCATCCTCAATGGCTTCAACGACGACATCACCGTCGTTGCCCTGGACACTTACCTGAACACTGGACCCACCATCAATTACATCTATATTCCCGCTCCAGGTGCTTCCTTCCCCGACAATGTGCCCGTTACCGTCGCTGCATGGGGACGTACTACTGTAAGTTTGATTTTATATTTTTCAAGCTTATTAAATACAACTGTGCCCCGCGGTTTCACACCCGTAAATTTAATTTTTACAGTAAATTTTCCATAGTTCTTAATGTTAATTCTGCTATTCAGGACAGAGACGAATCCAATAAATCAAAGATCATGAAAATCGGTCCACACCCGTTCTCGAGTTATAAGTGTTGTAACAAACCCGACTTTGTTTTATATATACAGAAGGTTTATAGCTGCTGGCACTGTTCTGCGCCTGGTATCTCTCCTGTGATTTCAGTCTATAATATAATATACCCTACAGTTCAAAGGGCAGAGACAGCATGAGAAATATCGGCTATTTAAAATAGATTTGGATTTGATTATTCAGCAATATGTGATCTTCCTGGAAAAAAGGAAAATTGTTCGTCTCAAAATCAAAATGTTTTTATTTCTAGTAAACCTAAAATAGGCGCTTTAGAAATGTTAACTTTAAAACTACTGACTCTAGGTGCGCCCCGGTCTCGTATTACTCGAATCTAGAAGTCACTATTTTTATACATTATCTATGCAGTATTTATGATATCTATCCATGTTTATTGTTTAGCATATATTTTTATTGATAAATTGTAGTTGATTGGGGGTTAACTATTAAATTATCTAACATAATTTTACGTCACAAGTAATTGAACGACTGCTATTTATTTATACATTACTTTCTAAATCCTTGTTATTTTGATAACGAAACAGAAATCGTAATCAACTAATAATCCACTCGTAACACAAGCATATATTTAGCTTACCACGAGGGGTTCACAAAAATACTACTAACTCATGTACGACCCCAGATTTAAAAAAAAAACCATACCTAAATTGGATATGAAATTCAACTTTATCAACCGCTCGGAAGCCAAAAATGCATTCAAATTTTAATACCCTTCATTAATTGTCTACAGCAAGACCAAATCTGGGCTGACCGCGAGCTCCGCAGCAATGTACTTTACACCGTGAACCGCAAAACCTGCAAGGAGAAATATGGATCCCTTCCTCTGCCCATCACCATTACGGACAACATGCTGTGCACCCGCCTGCCTTACGAGGACGGCCAGAACCTCGGCATCAGGGACGGTGGTGCTCCCTTCATCTACGGCAATGTTCTCGTCGGTATGGTCGCCTTCGGCAGCCCCTACGGTGACAACATGCCTCTGGCTGCCACAGATGTGTCTTCTCACTCCGAATGGATCGTTAGGAACGCTGTTTAATTTTTGAATTTGATTCGAACTGTCTAAATGATTAAATATTTATTTTATTTATTCAATTATTGTTTTGTTTGTTGTTTGTTTATATTGGTGCAGCATTTCATGAACTCAGTCCATAGAGAAAAAAAAACAAATTTCAAAGCTGTCTGCCCACTCAGCTTAGCTAGGATACCATTTTAAATTTTCCCTTGGGAACTTCTTAAGGAATCGGGATAAAAGGTAGGTTCTTTTCCTATGTTCTTTTTTTGAGTTACAAAAAATTTAATAACAAACATCCAAACACCCAAACATCCAAAAGTCTACACTTTTACATTTAGGTATAATATTAGTAGGATAAGTCCTGACTAATTCAAGACTAGTTAAACAAGAGTTCAAGACATATAATTCCTTTTGCGTAAGATAGGATATCCTGGTGAATCAATCACGCAAAAACGGCTGAACGGATTTGGATGAAATTGGGCATGTATGTAGCCTTTGATATGGAAAAGAACATAGGAAAAGAACCTACCTTTTATCCCGATTCCTTAAGTAGTTCCCAAGGGAAAATTGAAAATTGTTTCCGAGCTAAGCCGTGGGCAGACAGCTTTGAAATTTGTTTTTTCTTTACAGCGCAAGCTATAAAACGGGAGAAAATTTTATTCCATTTTTCAATACTTTCACATCTTTTATTTCTTTTTAGACCCAATTCTGAAGTCCACGCAGACGAAGTCGCGGGCAGAAGCTAGTAATACGAAATCTTACAATTGAAAATCATCTTTTCATACAAACATAAGTCACGTGACCTGTCACTTTGTATGAAGAGTTATTTTCCATGTTAAGATTCCGACCAATGATCCTTGGGGAAAGTTTTTCAGTTTTATGCACCTGATTATCTCGTTGAAAAAACGCACTCCTTTAAATTTATCCTGTATACCACAATAAAGTAGTATTACAAAGTCCAAACTCAACTATTTTTCATCTAGAGTTACGCAAAATATTCATAGCAAAGTTATGCTTTGTGATATTGCTATATCATTTAGAAGACATAATTAGGTACATGCTCTATGCACAAGCAATATACAAACCATGTACAAATCTCAATTAACAATTAACAAATTAATTATTCAAATACTCCCATTAAAAGACAATAATGATATTAGAAATAAAATTATTCCTTTCAAAATATCTTCGTCTTAGTTTTCCAAAACATTATCGTCAAATATTATAATAGGATTGTACAGTACTTGTTCTGCCATCTAGTGGAAATATAGTTATTTAATAAAACACAAGTTTTAACTAGATGGCAGCACAAGTATGTCAAGGAGCAATATTATTAGTTCCATGACTCATTACTTTTTAATAAAATTATATTCTTTATATATAGTTAAAGATTAGATTATATATATATCATATCTATACGAATTTCATAATTACTGTTTACAAAAAGTGGTATTACCCGAAGGAAACTTGCTACACCCAGGGCACACACATTGGCAATTATGTACTAAGAATTATTGTATGGGTTTACATGGCATTTTATCGGCCTTGACTTGCAATATCGAAAGCAACAAGGATTGATCACCACGCTTGCTTTTCGGGTTGTAACACATGGATCTCTTAATCTTGGTATAATTATTAAGCTAACAGTTTACCATTGCAAAATTTTAACTAAGAAAGTGCCAAATCGGTGATGTTCCTATAAAAACGTAACATGAATCTAGTAATCTACCTACATCCAATAATCGTTGACCGATTCTTATAAGAGAGAAATAAAACGTACTGATTGCAATAGTGCAACGCACGTGTCATACAAAAATTCGGTCAGGAATCGAACCACAGTCGGTCCGGTTATCGGTACGAATAGAGAAGAACCTGGAATGGAGTATCATTATTTTATCAATGTATCGATGTAGATTTTTATGAATTTTTTTTGTTTTTGTTTAAACTAAAAAAATATTATGCAGGATTCATTAAAAGGAGTGCGTTTATATCTAACGAGGTAATCAGGTGCATAAAAGTGAACAACTTTCCCCAAGGAACATTGGCCGAAATATTGAAATGGAAAATGAACTTTTCATACAAAGTCACAGGTCACGTGACTTACCTATGTTTGTATGAAAAGATGATCATCTCTTCATACAAACATAAGTCACGTGAATACCTACACCTCGTTGAATATACGCACTCCTTTTAAATGAATCCTGTGTTTTAGTTTTAGGTGTGCATATGTTACCGGCCAAACCCGATTTCAGGACAAACTAGTTTTGCCTAGGCTAAACTAGTTCTTCCTATACGCGATAGGATTAACTAGTATAGCCTAGTCCAAACTAATTTGTCCTAAGCCCGATAGGATAAACCAGTTTAGCCTAGGCTAAACTAGTTGAACCTGATATAAATACGCACACTCTAGGAGAAACTAGTACGGCCTAGTCTAAACAGTATATCTGTTGTGGACCAGGTGATTAAAGCGGGCATTATTTATAATGCACGAGCATTATGAATAATGTCTAGCTTTATCGGGCTAAGTGATTATTTACTATCTTAACTTCATTATTTATCACATTGCACGGTCATTATTATGTTGCTACATGATAGTTGGGCAATTTGATAATAAAGCTATATTTAACACACATAAAGTCGTGAATCGCTTGTAAGGTTTTCCAGCACGGGGCGGTCGCTGCCGCGACTCCGCTCGCTCCGCTCGCCGCCCTCGTGCACGTAAGGGTCACCATATTAACCTAACCTAAACCTACCGGACGTTGGGCAAAAAGTTTTCAACACAAAGTCGTGGGCGTATTTATATTAGGATCAACTAGTTTGGCCTAGCTAGGTGAAACTGGTTTATCCTATCGGGCTTAGGACAAATTAGTTTGGACTAGGCTATACTAGTTAATCCTATCGCGTATAGGAAGAACTAGTTTAGCCTAGGCAAAACTAGTTTGTCCTGAAATCGGGTTTGGCCGGTAACACATATAAGTAGAAAGTATAAAATATTTATTATAATATTATAATTAAATGTATGAATGAATAACAGTCATAATAGGCAAGGGAACAGGAAGTATAATACGAAAAAACCCAATAGCCCAAACGATCAACTTCTAATGATTGTATTTATCATAGTTATTTATGGCGAGGATTATGTAATTAATTAAGGGATTAGGGCTACCAAACACTAATTCACAAATTATATACCAACGTCTTGATTAAAATAATAACCATGAAAAATGTAAGACTTATTCAGAAATTACCAAAAACGGAGTTTTGAGAGGCCATTGACGATCAGTGCAAAACCTGCAAGTTAGCGAATTAGGCGAGTTATGCGTAACCAGCACAGGCTTAGCCAAGATAAGCAATTTTTAGAGCCTTAATTAAATTGAAAATTACATTCCTAGTATATACTTAGGGCATATGAAATGTATTTTAGGGAGAATCAGATACAGGCAAGCAAGTCATACTCTCAAACTACAAAAAGTGCACAAAATAAATAGAAAAGGGGCAACGTTAAAAAAATACAATTTGATTTGTTTTTCCCCGTTTGGGAATAACTTTAACCTCTAGCAGGTAGGTATAAACGCAAAAAAATTGTTCCTAGAATTTGAATCCAAAGGTTTATTGAAACTACGCAGCAACATTGATTCCCAAGGGACAGCTATTTTGGGCTTCGTCGTAATGTTGAGGTTCCTAAAAATATTGTGGCTTCTACAATTTTTGTATGAATATTTTTGTATAATACCAATAAAATAAAAAGTATATTATTAAATAAATGTAAATATAGTAGTAGCGAATATTAATTATTACATGTTTATAATTTGATATTTTTTTATTTTTTTATAGATACTTACTTTTACTACAACTTATAAAAAAAAACTTAAAATGCCCTCTCCAAACATTAATTTTATTTAGCAGTGCCCGACAGGGTCTACAATAGTAACTTCTTGAATGTTTATTCACCACCTAAGTACCTACCTATGTACATTTTGGAATGGCAATAAATAATTTAGTCTTGAGTACAATACAAAATCCATTTTTTTTCGATATCTGAGTGTTATCCGGTATAAAGGACTGTCAATATACAATATTCTCATTACGGCTATATTTGGTAAACCCGCCAATCGCAGAGATCGTGGCATAATAGATGAGTAACAAATTCTTCTGTCGGTTAAACCGTGGGGGTGAGCTTTGTGCCTTAAGATTAAAGAATAATAATAACTTGAAAAAGTAGTAGGTACCAGAAACGCCTAACACTGAAAATAAACTAGTTTTTACAGTCGACAGTACGCCTATGAATTTGTAAATATAAGTACATAGACCAAAACCAGCAGGACGACCAGTTACCGCGAACACTCAATACTCAATTCTTTAGTGTCTTTCCATAATTTACAGTGGTGGAGGTATGCTTAAAGCTAACGTTAGGAACAATTAGTGAACCTGTTGGGCACAACAATATAAATTGTATTATAAAAGGTAGGTACGTAAAATATTGTTTTATATCAATACAAACTATATAATAAACAATCGTAACATAAATCTATTACTATTTTTAAAGTTAAGTAATTCTAAATAAAATTCTTAATTATTTTATCTGTAAGAAATTCGTTATTAGTGTAGTAGGTTTTAATTTGAAGGAATAGTTTTAATTTCTGTGCAAAGCTATAAAATTTGGTTTCTTGTTTAATCAAATTGGGCAATTTATTAAATATTTTTACGGACATGACGAGAGGGCTCGATGAATGTATTGTGAGTTTAGAGGTTGGTAAGTTAAGTTTATTATTATGACGAAGTATAAATCTATTTACGAGTATGACGCAAAGATCAACTATCATTTGACGGGCTTGTTGGTCTAGTGGTTAGTGACCCTGCCTGACTGCTGAGCCGGAGGTCGTGGGTTCGATTCCCACCCAGGACAAATCTTTGTGTGATGAGCACGATCATTTGTTCTGTGTCTGGGTGTTATTTATCTATAATATGTATGTATTTAGAAATATATAAGTATGTATATCAGTTGTCTGGTTACCATAGTATAGTCTCTGCCTAGTTTGGGATCAGATGGCCGTGTGTGAGCTTGTCCCAATATATAAATATTTATTTATATCACCTCCCTGGCCCAAAACCCTCGCTCTTAACAAAAAATTAACGAAGTTCTGACGTCATACCGGCATGATTGCGAGCCCTATCTTCAAAACAATAATCCTCTATACTGACGAACAGTAGTTTGCTCAATCCGAGTAGTAAATCAATTAGATATATAAAGATATGGAAATTAATAATATTATTATAAATACTAGTGCACGTGCTATAATAATCATTTCTATTAGTTATTAGTTTGACGTAATGGCGAAGTTTGTTTGGATCACATTCTTAGTTGCAGGTTAGTATACCTTAATGGGATTACCTCATTATATTATTTCCAAAATATATAAAAGTCTTGTGTCGCGATGTTTGTTCCCAAACTTCTCCGAAATACCTGGACCAATTGTTGGCCGATTCTCAGACCTACCCGATGGTAGGTCTGAGAATCGGCCAACATCTATTTTTCATACCCCTAAGTGATAGGAGTACCCTCTCCCGATTTTTTTAATATGGCAGAACAACGTTTGCCGGGTCTTATCTCAGATTTCCTTACACAAATTTAACAAAAAAGTTTGTTTTGTGTTTTTAGCATTGTTAAAGTAGTGCAGGAATGTAGTCGCGGTTTTATGTATTAAAATGCTGTATTTGTTCATTGATAGAGGCTTTTGCAGCAGTGCGACGGAAAATAGTTAAGAAAAAAAGTTGTATTCTGTACGTACTTTCTTATTTTTTCTAAAAACACCTTTGACATTCGGCGAAGGAAAGCATGGTAAGGAAACTTGGATTTTAAAAAGGAATCTATAACCACCAACCCGCTAGTAAGCTAGCGTGATAATCAATAATTACTTCATTATATTGATAGAGCATTTTTTTGTCCAGCAGACATTTGCAGGTTTTATAAATACGATTCTTGTAAGAAGGAAATGCCATTATCTCCTTCTGCTGTCTATCTTATTCCCAAGCTATATTGGAGTCGGCAGGATTAACCGAATTCAGCTGAATTCGTTATTTAAGCGGAGCGACTGTCTAACCTCTACAACACGTGTAAATATGGTAGTCAGAATTGTAATGACTTAACGACTATCAAAGATCCAAGTATGACGGTCGGGAATAACGGTCGGCTTCACGTGCTTTCTGAGGCACAGACGGGTCTTGAAATGCCGTCTGTCTACAGTTATTTCCTAAATAATTCCAGCTGCAGTCTGCGCAGCCAACGCTGGCCGTATTGTCGGTGGCGATCCGACGACCATCGAGGAGTACCCCAGCATCGTGCAGGTGGAGAGCCGGACTGGCATCCTCTGGGGCCAGGTCTGCGCCGCTAATATCCTCACCTCCACGCATGTGGTGTCTGCTGCGCATTGTTTTACTGGAATGTGAGTATAAACGCGATAACTTTTCATACCAAAGGTATGCACTGTCGAAGATCTAGCAGATATCATAAACATAAAATATGCGATCTGTCAATCCAACCATTATCTTTATATATGTATTTCTTGTGTGCGTGTGTATGTCACTGAACTCCTCCTTAACGGCTGGACCGATTAAAATGAAATTTGCTGTGTGTCTTCAGATGGATTCGAGAATGGTTTAGATTTACAAATATTGATCAACGCGAACAACGTCGCGGGTACAGCTAGTTTATATTATAATTATGTCTCTAAACGATACAATTTAAAAATATTATTTTTTAAGTAAAAGATTTCATCAAAATTATGTGTTTGGAAAAGACTAAAATAAAAATAAATCTGACTTAATTTTTTTCATCAAAAAATTTTAAACGTATTTACTCAATTTTTTTATTATCTTCATTCATGGTGATCAATAAATATCTCTTCTCCTGCTATTATTCCTAGCGGAGTATATCTTTACTTCCATACCTCTTCATCTCATCTACAAATAACATTCTTTCTAGCCATGTCGTAATACAGACTATCCAACCATCGTTCAATTGTTCGTCCATTACCTCTATATCCATCAAGTTATCGAATAAGATTAGTAATCGGAATAACTTGTGTCTTGTCTCACAGCTTCTTCAACCGTCGCAACCGGCGCATCCGAGCCGGTACCACGCGTCGCGGCTCCGGTGGCGTCACCATCACGCTCGCGCGAGTCACCAACCACCCCAGCTACGGCTCCAATGGTCACGATGGAGACATCAGCGTCATCCGCCTAGACTCCCCCCTAGTGTACGGACCGACCATCCAGCCTGGTGCAATCGTGAATCAGGGATTCCAGTTGATCGATCATCTGCCAGTCGTGCATGCGGGATGGGGTACAACTTCTGTGAGTAATTTGTTGTCCTAATTTTTTTAGCTTGATCTACAGTAGAAAGTATGTCAAAGGATTTTTTCTCTTTTTGCGATCTATTTTCATTTCTTTTTTATTTTTATGGATGATCCTAACCATTTGCATCGCAGTTGCAATCACTTAACCCTCCGATTACAACTGTTGTGCAAAATAAATATAAAAGCTGGTAGAATCTCACTAATCTCCCTAACGTCCTGTAAATATAAAAATTATTTCATTGTTTTCACATAATTTGTCGATAGCAGATTTGCAGTATTTCTTGTTATTTTTGCTCTTTCAAACCATAACTTCACGACCACTCTTTCTTTCACTTATATTCATATTCCTTTTCATATGGTCTTTTATAAAATAGCTTCTAATATTAACTCCGGGTCTTTAATGTGTAGAGTGGAGGTCTCTCATCAGCAGTTCTCCGTGACGTCGAGATCCGCACCATCAACCACCAGCTTTGTACCCAGCGTTACGCTAACTCAGCTCGCCCTCAGAGGATTACTGAGAACATGATCTGCGCAGGTCTCTTAGACGTTGGTGGCAAGGACGCTTGTCAAGGAGACTCCGGTGGTCCTTTGTACTATGGAGATATTCTCATCGGTATCGTGTCCTTCGGCGAGTCTTGCGCTCTTCCCCACTTCCCCGGAGTTAGTACATCTGTCTCATCTTATACTAACTGGATTGTAGAAACCGTTTCGGCGAATTAAAATGATGTTATAAGTTATTTTATTTATTTAAAACATGTGTATGATTTGTGAAAGACATTGCAGTTTGCTATGTTTTTAGTGTATGTAAAACATATTGTTTGATGAATATATTTAATTTTTTTCATTATTTATTTTTTTCTTTTATCATTATTTTTATGTATACTTAGGTACAATATACCTAAAAAATTAAAATAGTATTAATAAAAATTAAGAAAGGAGTAGTTCGTTCTTAATTATTAAATTTTATTAGGTATTAACTTATTTTCTCAGTTTTCATTCAATTACTACTTTTTGCTTACAATTTAAAATCGTTTGTTTGAAATTAAATTACAAACTGAGATCAAATATTAATAACACGCTCAATATTCAATACAGCTCAACTCAAACAAACGCAGATTTCCACGAATTGCGAACAAAGGGAGCTCGAATCTAGACTCAAATTTCAGTTGGGTATCCCAGGCAAGCGATCAATAGGTCCCTCTCATCCCGCCGCTCCAGCGCGCATGCGCGGCGGCCATCTTACACCGCTCCCGAACACGGCAGAACGCCGACTTGTCTTGTAATATTGAAAACAAAACAAAAGTGTAATAAAAATCATCAAAAATGGGGAAAATGGACCCGAATAGAGACAACGTGGAAGGTAAGAATGTGTTAAATATAATTATTATTTCATTGCATGCTGTTATTGAGTGATAGTGCATCGCGAGAGATTTTTTTTTCTAAAATTTTCAAGGTGTGTTGCAATAAATTGTGATATGTTTTTGATGTTCAGTTTTGTGGATCCCAGCGTGTTTAATGTGTATTTAAAAATTGTGGAATAATAAGAGCTTAGTAAAGTCTTAATGTTATTGTTTATATTACCTGTAGCTTGCCGGCCCTTGTTTTGATGATCAGCACAATTGAACACAGCGCCTTGTTAATTTTTGTGTCAGTCATTTAATTTGTTGACTTTTCCAAATATTCATTAAATTTAATAACATACGAGATTTACCAGTTTTGTGAACATTAACAAAATCACATTTATAAAAACAAATTACTATAATGTAGATTCCATTTTTTAAGCTTAAAATATCATTGTGCTTACCAATATTTTAAAAGTAATTATATATTTTTTTCTGTCTTTTTTTTATTATTGAGATAGGTATTTTTTGTTTTATTTTTATTTGGGTATCTATAACACTTAAATACAAATATAAAATATTATTGATTTTGTCGTATGTCTTGGTCCTTAGATAATATAAAATATATTCTCCTTTGTTCTGCCTTGCATGTTTGGTGTTGTAAATATTGTCTTGCTGTTTCTGTGTGTTGGTGTTGTATCTTTTTATTATTATTACATGATTTTTTATGTTAAAGCCTTTGTTCAAGGATCGGAGATTCTAAAAATTATCGCATCCTGTGTTACAAATTTAATGTCTGAAGCATTGAGTTACATGAATGGCGATACAGAATAAATTCTTGGTTCTTATCTGTCCAAAGAAATAATTATAATCTAAAAAGTAGAATTTAATTAAATAAATATGAAAAAGGGATCAACACAAGAATGTAACCGTAGCTTTGTTATACTTTTGAAAAACGTAAATAAATATCGGAAAAACCAAATAATCCTATTAAAAGATGCAACTTTGTAATAGAAATTCAACTTTAAAATATATTAGTAATAATAATATATTCAACATACGTCCGCCATATTGAATTTAGCACGAGAACTAGTAACAACCCATAAATCAAATTTGGAACTTGTAGCCGAAGTTTGTTAATTATGATATATTAATTTGAATCTGACGTCACTATTGGTACTATTGGTCGATGTAAAGGTATTATACCTGCAAGTTTAATACTTATTTGCGAACAAGCTGAGTGCTTTGTTGTTTCTTGAGTATGAGGACTATGAAAGGTTTTAATGTTGTTAGCGAAGGATATGAGATAGCACAGGATAGATTAACCTAATGCACAATAGGCACGTGCTTAGGGGCGCGAAATTTCAAAAGGGCGCGCGCTGAATTCTTAAACCAAAGGAACCAATTATTAATTTTCGTTTGTGCATCAAATTTCATTTATATCCATTAAATCGGTCACGTGATTGAGTGAGAAACATCCATGATTTTGCATTAATAATATTAATACCGATGCCCGCTAGGGCTCCGATGACGTGCATACTTAGGGTGATCTCGCCATTTGATACGCCTCTGGCTAGTGGGAAGCTAATGTCTATTGAGTCTGGAGAATACTTTATTAATACACAAGTGATGAAGAAGGATAATTAATTAGAAGGATGATGATCACACGTGTATTACAACTGTTTCTTCAAACACTTCTTTTTGGCTTTATCGTAGCTAACAAAACGACGGGTGTAACAGCGGTGCAATACTACAAATAGTAAAAAACTAGTCAAAGTAGTTCTTTGCAAATTGGAGAAAATCTTTGCCCAACTGTGGGGCAAATATGTAAGGTTATTAACAATAGGTCTACAGAAAATAAGAGTGCTACAATCGACACCAAAGCGCTCGTGAAGTAGCAAATACTGTTTGATGACAATGGTTTTTCAGATGCGGAAGACATGATGGAATCTATTGACGAGTTGAAGGAACGACTGTCTTCAATGAAGAAGATGATGGAGGAGCGTAAGGCTACGGGCTCCGGGACTAAGGACCTGTTCCAAGGCCACGCTCCGAGTCTACGTGGTACCACCATGATTGATGGCAACTTCCTAAGCTTTGTTTTCGGTGGCTCCCTCTTCGTCATCCTAAGTGTATCTGTATACGCCTTTTATAACCTGTACCACGCCGTTCTCAAGAAATTCCCTTCGACCCACACCGAGCTGTAATTTGGACCTTCTTCAAACACGTTAAAGTTTATTTGTAATTAACAAAATTCTGAAGATAAGGACGATATTGTTTTGGTAGTTCGGCATTATTAAAGTCTGATCGAATTTTGTCGTGGGTTTTATTTACTTTTATAATTTATGATCCTAACAGTTTTGAGAATAGTGTCAAATATAAAATGAGATACTCATTACCATAAAATTGTTTGTGAGGAAACCTGGATTCCATTAATTGGAATCTGAAATCACCAACCCTTTTTTTTATTTTATTATTGCAAGCGTGGTGATCAATGATCGTTCTTTCTCTATAAGAGAAGAGGCCTATGCCCAGCAGTGGGACATTTATATGCTGGTATTTTTTTATATTGCTATAAGGTGGCACTTTGCACGACTTTCAAAATAAAAAATAATAAATAGCGTTTATTTCAGGCATTAACCCATAAAACTCGGCACAATCATTACATATATTGCATTTAATAGTTATATCCAATCAAAGAATTAAAATAAAAACAATTTAAAATTAAAATCAAATTCGTCTATTAAAGTCTAAAATTTTGTACGTAGAAATCTTTACATTAATTATAATTTTCTAATCAGCATTGAAGGGGCCATGCACGCAACATGCCTGCCACAGCAATGCCGGACATAAGGACAGTCCAGCCTATTGGCAATCATCGCCTATTCTACAAATGGTAAGTAGTTGGTAAGTTTATTTATAAGCCTTTATCTTCTTGGACCATAGGCATTGTATATGAAGCCTTAATGACACTGTGTTTATCACAAGGTAAATAAGCAGGTAGAAACTCAAAGATTAAGTCTAATATTCATTGAAAAACGTGTATATTAGGTATTTTAGTGGGGCTCATTAACTTCAGCTATCTCTAGGCAAAACAATATAACAATTATCAAACGAGATGATGTTAACTAGTGTGACATCATTGTATTCCTATTTAGATGCTTTCTAGCAAAAATACCAAATTGGAACTATAACAGATTACAAAGTTTATGTGAGACTCCTAATTTTTTTCATTAAATTAATAAATTTCTTAAAACAGTAAGTAGTTGTCAATATTTTAACAGAGCTCTGGAAAATTTGTAAATAAATGATTTAGAGGGGTTTCTTAACACTATTAAAATTAAAAAGCCAGTCTGCTGATCCCGAGTGAATTCAACTAATGGTTAAATCTAAAAATTTTTTTCAAGTTCGGTAGAATGTGTTTATTTATGAATTTTTATTCTAACAAACGGTTTAATAATTTACTCTCCAACTTACTGGACCATTTGATAGACTAAAAATTATTAAAAAATCGCGTTTTTCGAAATTTGAAACCAATGGTTAGCATAACATTTTAAATATTAGTGGAGTGAACTGAGGTTCAAAAACCTGGGTTTAAGAGAACAGCAAATAATTGTGCAGAGATAAACTTTCACAGTATTTCCCACAAAACTTAAAACTCAGTTCTATTTTACGCAGACCTTTACATAATAACCAACAAAAATTAACTTCGATTCATATTCCTCTTCAAATAACCCTATGATAACATACATTCCCAACTAAAACATATTTCAAATTCTGCTGTTATACAATCACAAAATAAAAACATCGTAACTACACTTACTTGGCACTCAAAATTAAACGTTAAAACGAAGTCGTAAGGTTGAAATTTCGTGGTGAAGTGTAGCAGTATCAAGAATGTTCTCTAGGGTTGGTCCAATAAATGCATAATGCATTTTACAAATTTGTCTAATGTTCAGCGGTTGTGATATTAGTATTCTGTTGAGATTTCACAGAACTAGATGTAGTTGTTGAAACCAATTTAACCTGTGTGTACTTCAATTGAAGAACTTACATCTCATAGAGGAATGGATTTTTAAGAATAACATTTGCTGATCTTGATTGTGAATAAAGAATTTTTTCAAACTTTACAGGAAATAATACTACTTTTATTGAGAGCGTGCTGTGGTACGTCCTAAGTTTGTATATAATCTTGAGATTACCATGTTTTTGAGAAATGTCATGATTTTGAAATTACCATGAATGAAGCTTGTCATGTGTTATCATAGCTGAACTGTGAAAAACATTGTTCACAACAGTTCAAAGCTTATTAACGAGAGCCCTTGATTCTCAAAGTTATGAAGTTCGCTTGCTCGCATTCAAAGATAATTACCATAATAAGTAAACTGAATAATGTATCGTGGCCTTCGCTGCAGGAACTCTTTGTACTAATATGATTAATAATAGCAGTCATAGATTTAAGGTTGGCTTTATCTAAATAAATCTAAGATAGATTTTTACATAATTATATTCATCTCTGTTTAAATAGACCCTGATATAAACACAATTTTCTTCTTTGACGACTTACACATGGATATCTAATTCTAAACTAAACAGAACCTATACTATGGTAACAAGACAAATGATAAACATACTTATATATTTATCAATGCATACATATTAAAGATCCCTACATAACTCCCAAACACAGCACAAAAAATTGTGGTGGGTGGGAATCGAAACCACGACCTCCAGTTTATCAGTCAGTGTCACTAACAACTAGACCTACGGGCCAGTCTATGATATACCTATTATAAATTTTGCGTGTTCGACGGTGGACGTCCACAATGATCTCATTATTTTAAGTTACTACCTAAGAACAACAGTGTAGTATGCAAATAAATTTTGAATTAAATTGTATCTTGGTGTCTTTTTTATATACAAATAGATTATACATACTCGTAATATTAATTACTACACAACAAAAAGATGAATATTACGAGATTAAATATGATTTTAGCATGTAACATGTTGTTTTTGTGTTTATGTTGTTTAATTATTGTAATTGTGTCTCTGTGCTGTGTCCAAATTAAATGTTCTTTCTTTCTTTCTTTCTTTCTAACTTTTTTACTGTGAGGCTTTTTGATGCTATCGTTCGCAGTCATAACCCCTACTTGATACTGATCAAGTAGGGTAATCTGGATCCCTACTTGATCTGTATCAACCAGCACAGGTACCACAAAACAAAGTCTTCTATGTAGAATAAATATGCTCCTTCTAATACAGGATTAATTTAAAAGGAGTGCATAATAATATAATTATTATAACATACAAGGAACATAGGTCGAACTCCTAAAATGTAAAATGAACTTTCATACAAAGTGACAGGTCACGTGACTTATGTTTGTATGAAAAGATGATTTTCTATTTTAAGATTTCGACCTATGTTTCGTGGGAAAAGTTATTCAGTTTTATGCACCTGATTACCTCGTTGAATATACGCACTCCTTTTAAATTAATCCTGTATAAGAAACCCATAAGCAGGTGGAATTCAAATAAATAGTAATGCAAGTTCATTATGGAACACAGAAATAGTCGTAACTTCTCATCTAGACTAAGCCAGAAAACGTTCCCGTCTATACGGGAGACTGTTATTAAACTATAGTAATGAACAAACCTGGATATAAACTGAAACATTACGCTTGGTGGTTTTAAATAAAGGATGTTATCAATTTTTTTATGTTAGGTACGCGACCAATCCGGCAATAGTGAATCGACAAAAAAAATCTCATCGATACAGGACCTACTCTGAAGTATATCCACTTCAGAGCTGGTCCTTTAAATTTTATTAAAACCGATTTGGAAAAAAAATTAAATAAAAAAATACCAAGAATTTCAAAACAAAATTTCATTTTCTAATTATAAATTCGTGAAAATGTTTCTTTAATTTTTAATTTAGTCGGTTAATTTTTGATGCTTGTTAGCCATTATCAATCAATTTTGGTTGATAATGGTTAATAAGTTTCCTATTTCTTTATTTAGCTTTGTTTATTATAGGTAGTTTAGTATAGTTTAATTTATATTATAAGGTTTGGTTTAGTATATTTTTATTTTTATTTTATTATAATTAGTAATACATAGGTATGTGTATATAGTTATATTAATATCATTAATAAAATTTGTGATACCAAAATTTTAATCTTATGTATAATAAATTAAAGTCAAGACAATCAATCAACTCAGCCTATCGCGGTCCACTGCTGGACATAGGCCTCTCCCAAGTTGCGCCACAACACCCCGTCCTCCGCCCTCCGCGTCAAGTCCCCAGCTACCTTTTCAGGTCATCGGTCCATCTGGCTGGGGAGATAGGGTGAACGGTTTCAATTTAATAAATTATCTTTTCTCTTTTCTTTTCTCTTCTTAATAAAACGACGCCCGCACTAAGGAATTTAATCCTTGTGTCGCGGGGGTTTCACAAACATTCAAATCACATGCACAAAGAACACCCAGACTTGGAACAAGCATTTGTGGATCACACAAATACTTGTCCCATGCGGGGATCGAAACCGCAGCACGTCGCGCACAGTGGTAATTAGCGTGGTGACCTATACCACTCGGCTCGACTTTTAATCACCAACCAAGGTTAGAAACTCTAGTAGATAACAAACTTGGACAATAATAAACCCACGTAATGTTTGCAGATTAAAATCGCGCACTCAGTATTTAACCACGACCTTTCAAAATAATACCTAAACAAAACAATTCGTACAGCATTTATATCAGTTTAATTAACCTTTGTTATTCTGAATTGGACCTTAAAGAATCAGTAATAATAACCCTTATCGTAATAACAGATTTTAGGAATAAAATTCTGGATATATTTACAATTCCTTTACCCGTATCATGAGCTCTTAAAGCAGATATTGTCGTTGTGGAAGCGAGATGGTGCATTAAACTCCATAGTCTCGCTTCAACGATGGAATGATTTTACTTCATTACTTAATTAAATTACTTTAAGAGCTCATAGTAAGCAGTTCTCTGTTTGTAGAAAATAGAATATTGGCCTATAAATCCTGGGCATTCTTCTCATGTTAAGATGAAACATAAGTTGATCACCACGCCTACTCAATGCGGGTTGGCGATTTCAGAATTTTCAAATACGCCATGGGGATAACTATACTTATAATATCTTATATACCAAACTCGTAGACACAGAGTTGGCTCACAAATTAACGGCATTTCTTAATATCTATTTATTATTTACTACGGCAGGTAACAAATCAAATCAAAATATTTTTATTTCAAGTAGGCCTTTCTAGGCACTATCGAAACGTAAAATGACGCTAGTTGCGCGGTTCCAAAATGTCATTCCTATGAAGAAGAACCGGCAAGAAACTCCATGGGTTACTCTCTTAAAAATGGTAGATATATATTATAGGTCCACTCGAACAGCCGAAAAATGGGCTGAGCATGTTCACTAATGAGCAGGTTCAAATGATATATTCTATTTTGTGAAATACCTTAAAAAAACCTTTACTTAATCGTCATAATCCATTCTTTTTAGCTATAATAGAAATAGGGTTTCCCATGAAAAGTAGGATTCAAAGCTTGTGTTATTATTTGAGATGAGCTTTTGTTTTTAATATTATCATGTTTTATGGAGAATCACGCGACGTTGCGTGTTTTCATTTACGGAGATTTTTACAAATGGCCGATGCGTGATGCAAAACAATATTTAAGGACTAAGGAAAGAACTCTGGTTTAGAGACTTGGCTATTAGTATCCTTTATATTTTGCGAATATATAAAGGATACTATGCTTATGAATAAAATGAAATGAAAGCCTTTTTGGTGCTATTGTCAAAAGTTCGTTCGGGTCAAATACCGATAATCACGGGTAAGTAAGAAGTTATTGACCTTTCGCTGATCTACATTAAACATCTTTTTCTTTTTGATGACTAGCTGTTCCCCGCGATTCCACCCGCGGAACCAAATTTTTTAGTAAAAAATAATATAGCCTATGTTACTTAGGGTGAATGTAGCTTTCTAATGGTGACAGTATGTTTGAAATCGGCACAGTAGTTTTTGAGTTTATTCATTACAAACATACAACACACAAAATTACAAATCGTTCTTCTTTAATGCAAGGATATATTAGCTATAAATTAATATTGTTAAACAAAAGTTTTGACATCAAGGAAACCAGAACAATAAGAATGAATAAACAAATATATTTTTTGATGATTTTCTCCCAGAGACACAAGTAAGACTGAATTATGAAATTAATAATATCAGTAAAAAAAAGAAACCTAAAATTACTTTTTTAGCAATATTTTAAATACAAAAGTTTTGTTAATTATAATCTATGCATGAGCAGATTATTATGAAATATTCTTTTAAATCAGTCACAAACAGCGTGGGCTGAGAACATCATAGATTGCAGTTCTTGGTACAACATGAATGGAATCATTTTCTAGAATCGAATATGTGGGAAGTGCACTTTATTTCTGAAGTAAAAGTGTGGGCTTCAATAAAAGGAACCGATAGATATTGTGAGAAACAGTAATTGAATCGAGATGTATCGATTCTATTTTATCATAACTTGTTAGGTACAAAGGAAATACATTTAATTCTTTGTTCATAGCTGATTTAGGTATAGATTTAGAATTAGTATCCTTGATAGCCCCTCGTATTAAGCTAAATTGCTGGTTTTACGGTAGAGCAATGGATGGGATTCGAACCGACCACCGTTCAAACCACATATTCACAAGTCCGATGTCCCAACCATTAGGCTACCACAGCTCTAAATCACTATCGTGATCACTACAAAATATTATAAAATATCTCTCCTTTATCCCACTCAAACACATCGATTACCAACTCATATTTAAAGATAATTCAAAGACCAGCACGGTCAAATTAAACCTATACTCGTATCGCAGAAATATATAACACAATTTTCCAGCAATTATTTAGCAATACAAAGGCTATGATTCCATAGAGCGACTAATAAAAAATATCAGACACGATCAGTATGTATATATGTATTTCTTTAGTGAAAGCTGCTAATTAACTAATCTCACGTAAAAGGAAAACATCTTCCTTCTCTTTCCCCCTCGTTAAATCGACACGTGCGCCAATGAATAGGGCTAACACTTCATTCAATCGTTCATTGAAGGAACATGTTGTATTTGAAGAGATTGTCGTGTTTGTTCAGGATTTTGTTAAGAGTTTTACTACTGAGATTTCGAGCGAACTAAGACCTCAGTATAGATTAAGATGGGTGGTTGTCATACAGGCAGGTTATTACGAAATATTGATTAGTACGAAAACTGGCACTGTACTAAAATATTATTATAAATTAAATAATATCTCAGTGTAATAAAAACTGTGCTTAAAAAAGGAGCAATAAGCTTTAGATTAAAAATAAAAAGGTTATGTAAATTTACGAAGCACACATTATATTTTAACAGATAATGTATTCACTCGTGTTATTATTTCTTCCCAGAGTTGAGTTATTCTAGAATATATTTCAACAATCGTCAGTATTTCACACACGAAATAAATGGGCGTTTTCACAAAAAACTAAACTTCCAGGAATCTCTGAATCCCCAAGGTTACCAGGTAAAAGCATATTTAATTCAATTCACGGTACTTTACTCGCAAAACTTTAATATAATTTACAAACCAAACCCAACGTGGTGAAGGAAAATCCAAGCATGACAGCCCTAGCAAAACCTGACTCACGCTCCGCCGTTGACGACGACGTTAATAAAATACACCTGTCTCTGTCACACTCATAGAAGCTCTCACTCGTTACGGCGTGTGTGAAAAGGATAGGAATAGGTTAAATTATAATTATGGGGTGGGAAAATGTGACGTGAACGGAATAAAAATATGGCTGGGGCGTACAATAATGATATCGAGAATTTAATGAAACAGTTACGATGTTTTTGTAAAATTATTAGGCACTGTTCTTATTCCTTTAAAATGTTTAGTTTATTTCAGAATGGTTTATTACAACATATATTGATTGAATACATATACATTGATTCAATAAATGGTTTACATTATGATGGTATTTAGGGATTAGATTTTTTTTTTTTTTTTTTTCTTAAATGTGATATTCTATTGCCTGAATAATCGGCAAAAACTACATTTTTAAAACCTACAAACTCTACTGAAAACTGTGATAAAAAGCATACTAATCATCAAACTCAAACTAACAAATATATTTTTAACTCATGTTATATTCACTGAAATATTCGATAACAGTATTTAGACGAAATAACAGTTCCAATATTTCCCACCCCTGGAACAGCACTAGCATGTAACAGGTAAAGGTACTAGGTGGTACCAGCGAGTGTGGCATCTTCGCAGTATCGTTCCGACAGCCCCCAGGCACGGACGCGCGTTCGGCAATTAAATATATCAAATATATATTTGGTCTTTGATTGTTTTGAAAAATAATACTGTGAGCCGTAGCGGTCCGTGCGAGTTTTGGCGGTCCATTCTACAAGGTAAGTTTTAAATATAGGTTTTTTTACAATTTATTTATATTTATTTTTTTATTATTTGTATTATAAGATACTTATTTTATTAAAATAAAAAAAAACATTTATTTTTATTTAAATTTCGCGTGCGTTTTCGCGGTATTAAAATATCCGCGGCGTTTTCTTTGTTCTATTGTGTAAAAAAAAACAAAAAACTCTTAAACAAAACACAGGTCACGTATATTCTGATAAACCGCGAGGAAAAAATAGATGTAAACCCTTTTTCAAACAAAGGAAAATCGAAATAAAACTGTTGCGCGCCTAATCAACAAGTAGGGTTGCTGCTTAAATATTGAACAAAATATACATGAATTTTCTGTACATTGGGTTGAGAAAATTATTTTGTTTATACAATTTCTTGTAACTCTATTTCGAGATAACGATTGCAGTATAACAGGGACATTGTAGCTACTACGCTGCTACGGTGCTACGGTGCTACGGTGCTACGCTATTCCTTTCCGCGAGGATTCTGCGTAGCACTTTCTCAATTGATCTTATTGTTAGTTAAAATTAAATTAATTGTTAAGCTTAGTGTCCTGTTTCACATCAAGTCGTGGTATGCTGCCATATTGACGTATGTCGCATATTGTTTTCATTCTATAATTCAGGTACCGTCATGAAATGAAGTTCGTTATGTGGAAGGTTTAAAATAATTTCATTGGATCAGTTTCAGATATATTCCACGTTAATATAATGTAAATTTTAAACAGCACGTTTTTTAAGGAACCTACGGCCCTTGTTCATTCAGTCTTACTTTCAGAAAAGCTATTGGTAATAATAAATTATCAGGACCAATCTTAATAGGACAAAAATCTACCAATCTTAATATTGTATATATTTTTGATATTTAAGAGATTTTGAAAACATAATAATTGTTATGTGATAACAATTATTATGTTTTCAAAATCTCTTAAATATCAAAAATATATACAATATTATTTAAACAGATTCTATCACGCATATTATTTAATTTTAACATATTACCACAAATAAATATCCAATATATCCTTGTCCTATTGAATCTCACTGTTTTCAATAGGACAGAAACCTATTACTCAGGTTTCCTATTAGAAGGCTTATGTGGGCCGTTAATAGAGACAATATATCTTGGAAGGTAATAAAAAGACCGTGAGAACGCCGGGAAATTAAGGATGACTCCCACAAAGAAAATAATATGGGTTTTCCTCTTGTGAGGTAAAAGCGAAATGAAATAATATTATTTCTGTAATCAACTTAAAGAGATCAGACGTATAGGAGATATACCTTCACATATTAATAGCAACTGAACTTTTAAGACACGGCAGAAATTAACGGTGACTCAAACAACATTAAATGCTTAGCATGTCTTCCAACGCCGAAGATGTCATTTTTATGTTTTCCATTACCGCAGGCTACCTTGCGCTATTGACGCATATCAGTGTCTAATATTATACCAAATCATAAAAAAAAAATAACCTATGGAGTTTCTTACCGGTTCTTCTCCATGGGAAGAAGACTTTGGAACCGAGCACCTAGAATTATTAGATTAGTACATAACGTTTCATGAGCGCCTTCTTGAGGTTCATAAGAAATAAAAACTTTTTGATTTTGAATATACGTTTGATTATCCGACCAATAGTAATATAAATTCTTTCATTTTGATACCGATAACATACACGAAATAGTATGTATGATTATGAAATCGAAACTTACCATACAAGTAACTAATATTACTACCACGTTTAATGACGGAAATTTTATTTGATTTCATTTTTTTTTAATCCCTGCCGGCTTATCATTGCGTTGTTGACGCATAACTTCATAGAAATAACCAACATATTTGTATAAATCTCATTTAAAAGAGTAAATGCACGTTTTTGCTAGTTCTTCTCCATAGTAATGATATTTTGCAAAACGTGCATTAGAACTCATTTAGATAAGAATTTAAACCTTTTTTGTGCGCCTTTTTGGGTTATAAAATGTTTTATCTCAGTGTTTGTGGCCAATCTCCTTCAAAACGGCTTCACTGATTTTTATGCATATTCTTGGGTATATTTGGTAGGACTAAGAATAAATCATAAGCTATTTTATACCCCTAGGTGATAAGGGTGGCGACCTCAACAGTATTTTTTATTATGGCAATACAAGGTACGGCTTAATATGAGTAGAAAATTGAGTTAAGTAAAGACTTTTAAAAAACCTTCTAAAGTGTTATACCCATTCATAACACCATATTAAATGAAAAGCCATACATATATAATAACTTACTTGAAATATCATGTAGCCGTAATTCACGGGTGTCAACATTAATATTTAAGGTTGTTATATAAATTGTATGGGAGGCGTCGTTAAGGGTTCGACCCGACACGCTATGGTTCAAGTTTTAACTGTGAATAATTACGGACTTGATGGGAACGTTAACGTTGAAGATACTATGTTACGGACGGCAGTTATGATGGCTTTAGTTTGATTGTATTACAAATGATGATACATTAAGCTGTTAGGTTGTTCGCCATTGTTAGTTCCTTGTAATTTTGGATTTTAATTAGAAATATAGAGATATTTTTGAAACTGGTTTAAAATAGTAATAATAATACATAAAGAAAGTAATGTATGTATTAAGGTACTGCTTATTAAAGGTATTGTAATTTTATCTTTCTTCATTATACTTTGACAAGATTTTGGAAAAAAATGATGAAATAAATATTTAAAATTGAAATCAGGTAATTTAGGATAAAAATCATGAACTATAACTATACAGGCTTAATTTAAAAAGAGTGCATAAATTCAACGAGGTAATCAGGTGCATAACTGGATCACTTTCCCCAAGGAACATAGGTCGAAATATTAAAATAAAAAATGAGCTTTTCTTATTTTAATATTTCGACTTTATATGAAAAGTTGACTTTCAATTATAATATTTCGACCTATGTTCTTTGGAAAAATTTGTTCAGTTTTATCCGCCTGATTACTTTGTAGATTATACACACTTCTTTTAAAATAATCCTGTAATTATAAAAATTATAAAATATGAATCTATACAGCGGTTCCAAACTATGTAAATATTTTTTTCCTTTTCGTTTTCTGCCTAAATTAATTGAATGCATCTTATATTACTCTAATCGTCATTAACTATCCATATAATTATATTTACCAAGCAGATGACGTCACACAATTCTAAGCAATCAGGACACATTGACATACTAATTACCCATGTCTTTGTCATACAAAGACACAATGTACTACAAACTAATTGCTTGGCATATAGATATGTATCTAAGTTCAATCAATGAAGAGCATTTAGAACTGGATCTTAGATCTTTGGTCTTAGATTATTGTTGCATATCATTGAGATATTAGGTACTTACTTACTTCCACTGCTGATCCGTTTGTATGTCAGCAGGCTATGATCCTTAATATGTTGATAATGAAAATTGAAAATAAAATATTTCTGTTCCCAGTGTATCGACCAACAATAAAAAGCAAGATGGCGTACTTGAAATGGTCGCCAACAAAAGACATGTAAATTATAATTGAAAAAATAAAAATCTAAAAGTATAGGATGTTTCATCTTTTATTACACGGCTCCTTTCGTGTACAGGTAGGTTAATGTAGTAATTGGTCAATGAACATGGATGGTAGCGAGGTCTTATATAGGATGTTTCAAAACTGCGTGACCATATTTGAGATCATGCTTCTGCCCACAGAAAATGAAATAAACTATTTTCACAAATAATGTAATAGAGCATTCAAAATAAATTGGACCACCCGTTCTAATTTTATTCAGCTGATAATCATTTTATTGTGTGATAAGTCATTTTTTTTTTTTCGAGACACGAAATTCCGAGACAGTCAGTATAGAGATTGGCAATTTGTAGAGATTGATAGATCAAGTTAGACGTTGGATAGACCGTAGTTAGTTTCGAGGCTGCATCTGATGAAATAGGTCTAGCCTGCCTTTTCCCAAGCTATGTTGGGAAAAGGATCTTTTTAACGGATTTGGCTGAATACCGTATTTTACAAGTAGTGACTGCCTACCTGAGTTTCATCCCTCGATAATTCTCTAAACTTGCATCGCGTAATTTACTGCTTTAAGTTATGAAAGTAGTAAGTGTTTAAATTAAATGAATCTGTAATCAGTACCTACTTCTTTAAAAACCGACACCTACATCACCAAGACATCTGATGTTGGCCAATGCACATATTACACATTTACAGTCGCATTTCTGAACAGTTTGTAAAAGTCTGAACTCTCAAATCATGTGACAGCGTGTGACTTTGCCTGACTAATCATGTAGCCTACAGTGCCACAAACTTTTTTGACTCCCTAGCCAAGTGATAAGTATGTTAACGATGATAGAAATCCATATAGAAATCGCTCAAATGACATTAAAAGTATGACATTTCGTTTCGATAAATCACGTAATTTTAAACTTGTCACTTACATAGATGTGAGTGATTCTATCAGCGTTAACGCTTGTAGAAATGTCACTTGGCTACTTGGGCTGACCGGAGACGGCGTCGCCGTTGTTAATTTAGTGTTTAAAAAATAATAATTTTTAGTTTAGAGTAAAAATAATGCACTCGTCCAAGTGAACAAAGAGTAAATTCAATTACCGATTATTTTTATATACAACAAACTGAAATTAGTAAAATAATATTAGATCAAAATTCAGCCACAAAGTCAGATAAGTTTGTGTCACTTTAAGTACAGTATGACACGTTTTCGAGTTGGTATTCTCAATTCGGAAACCGACAGACGGCTAGTATTGCTAAAAGTCATAAGTTATTTATGAAATTATATTTCAGTCAAAACAGGGAACTTAAGTTAGTCTGTAGCAAACTAGGTCTCCATATCGATTTAGTTATTTAAAACTTCTAATTCAATTTGAATGTCTGAGTTAAGCGAGCTCGGTTTAGTTTCGTCCAGACTTACAGAACAGAAATAGTGTATTGATCGGTCTAAATATGTCGAAATACCTTGACTACGTAACTTGCTGATAGGTATTAGGACTGGCTGAAAGGTTTTGCTAAATAGTTAAAGCAATCTAGGCTGAACCTAGACTATACTAGAATGTATATACTTCTGAAAGGTAAGATGATATTTTGAGCCTCAATGTCGGATATATATATATATATGTTATAAGTAAAAAAATAGCATTACTGAACATTAAGTATATCTACATATTTAATTATTAAAAAAAGTGATCAAATTTATAGGAGTAAAGATATTTTACTAAATAGCAAAGACTTTTATGTTACAGTATTATACATACCTATATATAATTATGTTAAAGTACATATTTGCGAAAAAAGGTGTTGTGTAAATAACTTGTCAAGAAAAAATGCTTAGCGAGCGTAAGGGGTGTCAAAAAATCTTTAAAATTACAAACCTATTATTTTTATGAAATTATTGTTTTATTAACATTTTAGCTAATCCCTAATAACTATATATACAAGTCTTCATCTAATTGTATAGCAATATATACATCAGTCTGTAAAATCGAAAACAGAAACTAACCCCTAAAAAGCGAACTTATAAAGCGATCCATTTAAATTAAATATTAATCGTGACCAAATAGTGTCCTGGCCTAATGAAAATTTAATACAACAGCTACCGAATTTGGGTGTCCTGTGGGATAAGGACCGTTTGCCAATAAATACAATAACAATGTTATTGAAAGGTCAGGCCTTTACGGTTAGGAGTTTCACGATTTTTATTCCTTTTGCCAATATTTGGAATGGTTTGTGAGGCATTCATGATAGAATAAATATAGATTTAATATGAATGTTCATTTTACGACAGCGGGTTATTTTTTCATTTCGTTTTAGTAGCAAACCTAAAGTATTTATTTATTAACATTATGTTTACAAGGTATAACTCAAACTACCGAATTTTACGTAATAACGTCATAAGAAAACATTGTTGAAAAATTGCATACTGTCTATTATAATATTATAGAATTGCTACTGAGCCCTCTACCTTTTTCCTAATGTTGCTGTGCCCGACCGGGTCAATATTGAACTGTTACCTTGTTACACCATCTATGTAATACATATGGAATGCAATAAAGACTTGAGTATTGAGTCTCTCTTCTTCTCGGCCGATGTACTGGAAGAGATATAGATATGTTGCCGTTTAGGCGGATTGTGCCTCTCTATCGCTTGTTCCGCGCTCTCGCTTTCACGCTCGCTTAGTCGGAACGTGACAATATCACATGCGGCATCTATGAAATGTCACTTTGCTACTTGGGCTGACAGGAGACGGCGTCGCTGTTGTTAATTTAGTGTTTAAAAAAATGAATTTTTAGTTTAGAGTAAAAATAATGCACTCGTCCAAGTGAACAAAGAGTAAATTCAATTACCGATTATTTTTATATACAACAAACTGAAATTAGTAAAATAATATTAGATCAAGATCCAGCTACAAAGTCAGAAAAGTTTGTGTCACTTTAAGTAAAGTATGAAACGTTTTCAAGTTGATATTCTCAATTCGGAAACCGGCCGACAGACGGCTAGTATTGCTGAAACTCATAAGTTATTTATAAAATTTATTTCAGACACAGCAGGGAACTTAAGTTAGTCTGTAACAAACTAGGTCTCCATATCGATTTAGTTATTTAAAACTTCTAATTCAATTTGAATGTCTGAGTTAAGCGAGCTCGGTTTAGTTTCGTCCAGACTTACAGAACAGAAATAGTGTATTGATCGGTCTAAATATGTCGAAATGCCTTGACTACCTAACTTGCTGATAGGTATTAAGGCTGGCTGAAAGTTTTTGCTGAATAGTTAAAGCAATCTAGGCTGAACCTATACAAGAATGTATATACTACTGAAAGGTAAGATTATATTTTGAGCCTTGATATATTCGATTTCGGGTATATATATTTATGTGAAATAAAAATACAGTAAAATTATTAAGTATTATATCTACATATTTGTTCATGAAAAAAAGTGATCATATTTATAGAAGTAAAGATATTTGACTTAATAGCAACGTTACTGTAACAAAGACTTTTTTGTTACAGTAATATGATTACTATTTCAAGAAAATGTGTTGTATCAATAAGCTGGCAAGAAAAAAAATGCTTAGGTACTATATAAGCGTGAGTATCGGATGACAAAAATCTTTAAATTTCCAAACTATTCTTGTTATGAAATTATTGTTTTATTAACATTTTAGTTAATCCCTAATAACTAATAACTGTATATACAAGTCTTCATCTAATTGTATAGCAATATATACATTGTATCAGTCTGTAAAATCGAAAACAGAAACTAACCCCTAAAAAGCGAACTTATAAAGCGATCCATTTAAATTAAATATTAATCGTGACCAAATAGTGTCCTGGCCTAATGAAAATTTAATACAACAGCTACCGAATTTGGGTGTCCTGTGGGATAAGGACCGTTTGCCAATAAATACAATAACAATGTTATTGAAAGGTCCGACCTTTACGGTTAGGAGTTTCACGATTTTTATTCCTTTTGCCAATATTGGGAATGGTTTGTGAGGCATTCATGATAGAATAAATATAGATTTAATATGAATGTTCATTTTACGACATGTTTTTTTTTCATTTCGTTTTAGCAGCAAACCTTAAGTATTTATTTGTTTATTTTAACAGTATATCTACCAGCTATAATTCAAACTACCGACCGTTTACGGGTGATAATTTTAAGTGAAAACGTCATAATTATAATAATAAATAAATATCTTAGGACAGCTCACACACGGTCATCTGACCCCGAACTAGGCAGAGCCTGTACTATGGCAACCAGACAACTGATGAACATACTTATATATTTCTAAATACATACATATTATAGATAAATAACACCCAGACACTGAACAAATGATCGAGCTCATCACACAATCATTTGTCCTGGGTGGGAATCGAATCCACGACCTCCGGCTTAGCAGTCAGGGTCACTAACCACTAGACAGAACAACAGACACACTAGAAAAATTGTATACTGTCTCTCTTTAACTCGGCCGATGTACTAGAAGAGATAGATGCGTCGTCGTTTAGGCGGATTGTGCCTCTCTATCGCTTGTTCCGCGCTCTCGCTTGCACGCTCGGCTCGGTCGGAACGTGACAATATCACATGCGGCATCTATTAATAAGACGTTATCACGACAATAATCTTTGATATTATCCACCTTCTAAAGTTTTTTTTTTTAATTTACTTTAAATAAATTCTTGTGACATTATTTTATTTATTCCGTAGACATGAAAAACACACATTTTTTTTTTTCCAAAGAATAAAGAAGAAAAATCAATTTTTGTTATAAAGAACGTTACGCAAACTAAAAGCAATATTTCATTTACCATAATCTCTTTTACACTGTTAAGCCGACGGCTTTCCTCACAAATAATATATTAGTTTTCCTTCCGTTGCTTGTTAACTGTTAATCCGACATATTTTAAACCACAATACAATTTAATCCTCTTTAGTAAATATATTTTATTTATTAATGAACTAAGCAAAAATTCAAATATTATATTTAATAATTTTAATTAAAAAACAATATTAATTAAACAAAACTAAAACTATAAAATTCTCTTTAGTTAAATTTAAAAATGCTATTTTTAGTGTTTTTATTTACACTTGCTTAAAAATACTCTTTAATTATTTTCCTTAAAAAACCCTTATTTAAAGAGGGAGCAGTGGGAACAATTCATTCTCTTGGGAAGTGACCTGGTGCCCTTATTTCAAGGGTTAAACATTAATGTAAAATAACAAAAGTCGTTATTTGAAAAACAAAGTACATTTACAAAAGTCAAACTAAAAGCTTCAAGCGAAAATATCACCTTGACTTATTTTTTTTCTTTTTTTGGAGTAAAACGCAACCCTTAGTTTGCGTGCAGTAGATGCCTACTCCCATCCCAGCATAAGATATTAAGTCCCTACCGTAAAAAATCCTTCTGTGAACTTTTCACAACCTTAGGAGTAATGATCATCAATTAACAATAGGCCCGTGGTGGCCTAGCGGTTCAATCACCGGATTCGTATGCACATGGTTACGAGTTCGAGTCCAGGCATGTACCAATGTGACTTTTTCAAAGTTATATGTATTTTCTTAATCATTCTAAGACATCATTGACAAACGGTGAAGGAAAACATCGTCAGGAAACCTAGATGCCAAAAAATTTAAATCTGAAATCGCCAACCCCGCAATGAGCAAGCGTGGTGATCAATGCTCATTCCCTCTCTGTATGGGAAGAGGCCTGTGCCTAGGAGTGGGAAGTAGGCTGGTGTATAAACCTTAGAAAGTATTCTATTTTCTAGTTTTAGTTGGTTTTCAGAGCTACTTTACCTCCCATCCAACAGACAATCCTGGATTCAACACTGTTCGCCTTATATCAATTAGCATTTTATTAGTTTAGGGCTTTTTTCAAAACCTGCATGTAATTACATAGATACTTAATACTACTCTACTACATTTAAACAAACATACACATGACCTTTAACTTGTATATTAACCTTTAGGAGTACAAATAAGATTGACATTTTACCATACACAACAATTGATGTAAATATTTTATGAAGGCACAGTAATTGATATCCGATATACGAAAACGAATACACAAAGTATGTTTCGTATGTTTCGTAATATTCCATTGGCATTTAAGGTAAACGTTTGTAAAAACCTTTTTATCGATATATTTTCTCGTCAAGGGTACTTTTACGTATAATATTATTATTTTTCGAGACAAAAGGAAAATACGGTGGAATGAGTTTTCAATTTTCCTTTAATCGAAAGGAAATTCTGTCTGTTCCCGTATGAATTCCATAAAATCAATTTTTGTATTAGAATATATTTAATAGGACTTTTGACAAGAATTCTGAAAAGTATACAGCCTAGACAGGTTGTTTAGTGGTTCCAGTATAACGTATTAGGAATAACATATAGGTAACAGGTTCGAAACTACTACAGGCAAGTACAGTCAACAGCAAAAGTAGATTATCAAAACCAGAAATTCAATACTAATGAACGGAGTTCGCGTCAGAACTGCGTGGAATCGAAGTGATTCAAAAGTATGTGATTGTAATTTATACCAAACATTTACTACTAGTACAGTTGCCATATATTCCTGATCAGTTTTGACTCCAAAATTTATAAACTCAATTCATCATCTACTTTTGCTGTTGACTGTACCAATGTGCCTTTTTCAAAGCTAGATGTATTTTCTTAATTATTCTATGGCATCATTGAAAATCAGTGCAGGAAAACTGGGGAAACCTGGATTCCAAAAATTGGAATCTGAAATCGCGAACCCGCAGTGAGCCAGCGTGGTGATCAATACTCGTTCCTTCTCTGTATGAGAAGAAGCCTGGGTCTAGCAGAGGGATATTTATGGGCCGGTAATTATCTACGAGAGTTACAACATATATTTGTTCATTAAAACGTCAATTAATGTCTTTGACAAGTTAAAACTAAAAGTTAGCGTTATTTAGTTAGTTCGCGTGCTCCGTTCGTTTTGCTTCTAAACGAAAACTCTAGTTAGCTAGCTTCAGCTTTAGTTTAACTTAAGTTACAGTTTTTAGCTTTACTAAAGTTAGTTAGGGGAAAATAAAATTGTTGAAATAACAAAATTAGTTCGTATCTAGAGCTTTCATTTTGCGCTCGGAAATTTCCGTAACGTAAAATGTGTATTAAAAGTTTGAGAATATCACGTAATGGAGTTATATTCTACGTTTATTGATACGATGATCAGCAAACTACATAGTTTTGTAAGGAAAACTCCACAAAGCTGTCGATAACACATTATAAACGTATTACCTAAACGCCACGTTCGTGGGAGTAGTATGTACCGATTTACTACGCACACATGCATGTAAAGTTAATATATTACTCCTGTTGCTTTCACACATATTAAATAAATAAATATCTTAGGACAGCTCACAAACGGCTGCCTGATCCCAAACTAGACCACTGATAAACATACTTATATATTTATAAACACACCCAGTAATAAATTACACCCAGTAGTCCAAAACCTTACACCCATACACAGAATAAATGATCGTGCTCATCACACAGAGATTTTTCCTGGGTGGGAATCGAGCCCACGACAGCCGGCTTAGCAGTCAGGGTCACTAACCAACGGGCCCGCCAAATTTGTTTGTTGGTGTGCCTTGCATAATTATCTAGTTTTCTGTGTCATTATAATAAAAATACATCACGTGAATTAACATAACATATATTTACCTTCTAGCTTGACGTTTCGACCGAATTGCAACGCGATAGTTTAAAAGTTAGTGTTGTAACGTGTTCTATTTCTTAATCCTAGAGACTAAATTGACAAGTAAAAATGCCGAAATAACATAGATTAGAATAGCTTTTACTTCAGTTTTGACATTTGCATTTGTCAATTCAGAGTCTAGGATTAAAAAAACAGAGTTTCGTAGTTTGAAACAAATTAAATACCTATTGTTTTCTGAGAAATCTAAGCTTACTGTAAAAGAAGTATATATGTTCTTAAAATTTCGTTGAAAAGGAGAAAGATTTAAAATTATATTAATACATCTTAATGATACCGCGAGAGGAGTTTCAGAAGGAAGCGACGTCGAATATTCATTTAGTTAAATTTACATATTGTGAGTTACAATCTGTGCTCGTCTTAGAATAATATTTTAATATTCAGTCAGTTAAATTTGGTTGAGGAATCCACATTTAAAGGTTGTGCCTTTTTGGCAACAAAAGCTGAGACATTTGTGAATTATTTACATTGTGAAATTTCTTAGGGATGTGATTATTTAAATGACTGGATTGTTGTGATCGTAGATGAAAAGTGAGGATAAATTTTGATCTCATGTTTATATAATGTTTTACAATAATGAGAGAGAATTTTAGGAGAAATGTGGTTTTAAAACTAAAAGATTACACAAATGTTGGTAGCTATGTGTATTATGACACCCACTGATTGTGCCTATATTACTATAGGAGAGTATATTTTAAACATTTGTTTACGACAATCTGTCCAATTACATAACCATCAAATTGTGTCTAAGTTAAGATATTTTAGAAACTGTGACAATGTATATTCGAATATATAAAATTTTCGTGTCGCGGTGTTTGTTCCCAAACTCCTCCGAAACGGCTGAACCGATTTGTACGAGATTTTGTGAGCATATAGGGTAAGTCAGAGAATCAGCCAGCGTCTATTTTCGCACTTCTAAGTGATAGGGGTTAATATGGCAGAACAACGTTGCCGGGTCGGCTAATATATTATAAAGAACCAAATCTTTATAGGAAGCAAATCATAATAATAATAATGTACATTTCAAAGAATAACCTGTAAACGCAGGATGAGTTTCAAAATGCAATCTTAACCGTTTCAAAACCAATACAACTTAAGTTTTTAGTCTCGATACTAATACTAAAGTTTAATATAAAGTATTCGCGCGGCCTCCTCAGCCACCGAGCCTCTTAAGAGACACTTTATGTGAGAACTTCTTAAAGAGATTCTTTTGTTTCAAAACTTAGGGGAAACCTAGCTTCTATACTTTTAGTTTGCTAATAATAAAATAACTAGTGGTTGCCCGCGTCCCTGCCTGTTGTCCCTATTTTACTGATAAGAAATATAGCCTGTTACTCAGGGCAATCGATCCTTTAGTTTGTGACATTAATCGTTAAAAGCATTGAAAAAAAAATTACTTTATTGGTTATTTATATTATAAGTAAGAAAACTTACCTTTGTTTAATTAAGTTCATTGTATTTCATTTTGTTTACATTAGATTTTTGTTATTATTTAAACGTCTATTTATCGGATGAATAAACAAATATTCAACTGGCATAGTATACCTACACATGATAAAAAAATATTAGTTAAATCTGCTTCACACTATCTCCTAAAATCTTATCTATCTATCTATTGAGTCTTAAAAAAATTAACAATTCTACACAAACGCCTGTTTTTTTTAATAACGCGTCCTTTTACTCACCCTAGACGAAATACACAATTATACAGCCATCACACACACATAAAAGCGCATAAAATCCAACCCTCGAATGCGTATCGATTGTATAATTTTGACAACGGCCCGCTGCCCTTGGCCCACTGCCCGACTCCGCCTGATAAAACTGTGCTTGTAAACCGTTTGCTGCAGCTCGTTTGTATGCCGCGAAATGTTTATACCGGTACACTGCATTGTTAGGGTTAGAGTGTTTATTAGGGTTGTGACGATTATGAAAAGTTTTTTAGGATGATATTTTTTTCATACCGTTTTTTATTGTATTTTTTTGAACAGAATTTTGATAGAACTTAAATTCTAGTAATTAATAAGGTATTTCAAAAGATTTATTAGTTATTCAATGTTATTTTTGATTATTTTTTATCAAGTAGGTAATTTCTGAGTTATCAATAGGGCTGTAAAATTAAGAGTGTAGGTTTGGATTAATACCTAGCCGGACTTAGTAGGTATTGTACAACAAAAGGTCTTAAAAATATATTCCGATTTAACTTGGAAAACTAATATAAAGGTGTTGTAAAGTAAAACTAGGAAGATAATGATAAAAGTTAAATCATAAAAGAAATATTTACGAGACCGAAACTGAGAGGCGAAAGGTATTCTGAAGCCGTACCTTGAATAGGGCTGTCAGCAACCACCTAAATAAATAAAAAATTATAGTAAAAAAAATATTCAGTTTTCATATAATATTCTTAATTTCACATTTAGTTTTTTTTTGTTATATATAAAAGTACAATCTATGTGCAGCTTTATTAATTTATGGACAATTTTAAAACAACTATCACGGGTAGCTATAAATAAAAAATATTTGTGGAATTTGCTAGTCTGATAATTCACATAAAAAAAACATACATCGAATTAACCTGACCTTAATTTCGTGCCACCCCTAGCCTCACTCAAACATTTCCCAAGATTGTAGGCTATTATTACAGAAATGAAACTTGCTGGCTAAGTACATACTACGTCAAATTGGACGTTAGGGCTGGCACATTCATCTTACTTGAAATGATTCAATTTATATTCTGAATCAATTGATGTGGGTAAGACGTCGTATTACTGTATTCTTGGAACAAAAGGTTGTACGATTGGATAGATGACTGACTATATTGGTGGGGAGTGAGAGATTTTTTTACATTAACTCAACGTGAAATTAATATCCAACATTAAGAAATCAACACCGCAACTAGATATTTTGATAACTTGATGGTTTTCAGTAATAATAGTTTTTTTTGTATAATTATTACTGCGCTTTCACGTACGAAGCCGGGGTAGGTCCGCTAATGTTATTGTAATTTCAATCTGATCCCAACGCTATTTAGTTATAGAAAATTACAAGTTGGTCAATGTTTTGAACTGAAAATATTTAGATAATACTAGTTTTGTTATTCAAATATTTAGTAGACTGATATTATGAATATATAATGGGCAAGAATTTAAGTAATATACTAAAGACCCAAAAGTTGTCGAATATTGACCATAATTAGTATTATTTCAAGTTCGAAAAAAAGGGCAAAGTTTAGGCCTCAATTATTTAATTAATATAAAGAATATGTATAGTGTACCTAGTGTAGTCGTGTTTGATATTCAGTAAAGACAAACAATATTATTTTATTCTCAATTTTTCAAAACATATTATGCGTGTGTATGTCAAATACATGGTAGTGTGTGTAATATTATTTTTATTCATTTAATGTATTTTAAAGCATTTTTTAATAATAGCATTCTGCGTTTTTAGGGTAAAGATAATGCTCTTGCCCAAGTGTAAAATAAAGTAAATAAAATCTTAAATTCCGATCATTTTTTATTAAGCTAATCAAAATTAAATTAGTTACATAATATTAGTTCCAGATTTGACCACCGGGTCTAATAAGTTTGTGTTCCTGTAAGAGTTAACGTTGCCTCGCCACGGATATGAACGTCCACAAATTCCGAATAATGCGATGAGCGTCGTTCGCTGCGCATGCCTCGCAAAGTCTGCGTCCTTAAGGAAACCAGCATTATTTCGACGAACAGTAAAACGAATGACACATTTTCTCCTGAGAATGATCCTTCCAAGAAAATCGCAGGTGTGGCTTATAAAATGAAGGCAGTGAAAAAATCATAAGACAGAACCTTCTAAATCAGTAGCAATAACCTTCCGTTACAATTTGTTTCCCTTCCCAACTCTCAAAGGAATGGTCCGCGATATATTTGCTCGTTTTTTCATCTTAATTTCGGTTGAACCTAAGGGAGCGAACAACTACATATTTTGTGTATAATATCCCTACAGCTGTTACCTAAATAATGTTTTCGGTTATTCATAGTCAAGCTATGTGTGATTGTTGACGTTTACTCTGTTACTGTCATGACTAACATTGAAATGAAATGATTTTTTCTCCACACATTTACATGTCCATATATTAAATTATTTTTTTGAGTTCGATGGAGTCGACATTTACTAACTACCCTGAGAATTATTTAATACATTGAAATGAGATTTTTTTTTATTCGGCAAGTAGGATATTATATCATAAATTTTACATGTCACACGTTTTTTATTATTTATTGAGCTCGCTAGAGACGACGTCCTACCTGGCTACCCTGAAAAAAAAATCATAACAAACTCAAAGTCACAGCCTCTTTTAAAGTCCAGACAGTACTTAACATTTATTATTGAGTAAATAAATGCTGGGTCTTTTAAGGACTTTCCTTTTTAAAAAAGGACTAGTTCGATCTAAGCAAGCTTTTGTCAATAGATGGCAAGCCTCGAATAGCTCATACAGCTCAACCATCTTCGAGGGAGCTGCACAACCCGACAATAGCGAGACCGCCGAGTTCCTCCGTTTATCAAATTTCTTACTGGAATGCTTTTGTAGTTTATAAAGGCGGACTTAAAACCAGAAGTTATTCTCTACCACTCGACTTGTTTGTGACGCAGATAAAACGCATTGAAAATTGTATATGTATTTCGGAATTATCCAGGGAGATCAGGATGACCTAAGGATGATACTATCTGGTGCTTAACAGGGACATTAAAAAAATTACGTAGGTCATCCCGAAGTGGGAAAGCCTAGACTGTATTTTTTGTAAGATATACAAAAGAAATACAGTTACAGTGCAGTTATCATTACTAAATATTCATATATAAAAAAAACATTTACTTAAAAAAGTCTTAAGACTGTAGTTCCAAATACTCAAGAAAGAATCAAGCCAAAATGGCTACTATAATAAATAAAACTCTTCCAGCGAATATAATAGAACAACAGTACAAACAAAGAGATATTAAATAAATACGTGACCAACATTCTGATTCGCTGTAACTCGTTATACTGAGCAAATAATGATATAAATTAAATTCAAATTGTTTGACTGTAGTTCATTGTTATAAAACTTATTCAATTGTATTTTATCTTGATTATATGTACAGTCAACAGCAAAAGTGGATCTTGGTCTTGGGTGGGAATCGAACTCCATATCAATTTGTCTAAATGTTGGTGTACAATAAAGTATATTCTATTCTATTCTATTCCATACCTCCGGCTTAGCAGTTAGCGTCACTAACCACTAGACCAACAGATCAGTCAAAATTGTTAGAATTAAAAGAATAATATTAGATTTTATCGCTTTCTAGGTAAGTACGACACGATTTCATTTCAGAACACTGCACAAGCTCAAAATATTTTTTTCTCGGCACAGGGTCTTTATATATAGAAAAAATAATATAGATCACTATGCTTGCTCGTAATGAGTTGCTGATTTCAGATTCCATTATTTAGAGATAATACTGAAATCAAGCAAAATCTATAAGAGAAGTTACAACACCACCTGGGTTTCTGCCACGCTATAAAAAGGTCACGGCTTAATCATAAAATAGCAATTCTAAAAAGGTAAGAAAACCTTTCTGAATCCCTTTAGTCAGCGTCTTCCAGATGTTTTTATTCAAGGGTTCTTTCATCAAAATGTCACAAGAAACTGTAAATTTAAAGTAAACAAAACCCTTTTTATGAAGATAGGGAACCTGACTGATGTTTGCATACATTGAGGGGCTTATTCTCAAAGTCCAAACAAAACATAAAGTGCCATAACGCAGATTATAATTTATCAATAATTCCGGGTCGCCAAATGTTTTTTGTGTTCTGGAAATCAGCCATTAGTGTTAGTATATAATTATGTTAAGGGCATTTAAAAGTGTGTTTTTGTGTGCTTAGTGAATAATACCCCGGTGTCGAGTTTGAGAAAAAGCAGGGCTTTATAATATCAACTTTCCTATTTATAGAGAGATTTATAAAAATCTGAAAAAGCATAATTATTTTATGAATAAAAACGGTGCGGTACAGCTGTTATTATCAAAACTCGTATAAACATAAATGTAAGGTTGTATACGCAAGTAGTAAAGATAGACCAGTAGGTAATAAAAAAAATCAAGTTTTGGATTATCCAAAACGTTAAATAAAATCGTTTGTAAATTATTGTGACGTCATACTATACGTAAATATTAAACAAAATGACAACTGATTAATATTTTTACATGGCTTTTTTTAGACGAAATTTGGTATAAATTCTTTATTTTTATATCTTCTGGGAAATACCGACGTAATAAACTCATAAACAATTTAAATGCGTTTGCTCTGCTAACAATGAATGAGGAAAAAATGGTTTGAACATAAAACATGGTACATACTCGTACATAGAAAGGGGCACCTTTATAAAAATGACAACACATTTTATGCAAAGGCTTTTTAAGGGTTAAACTGTGAGAGAAAAAACTCTATTGTCTTTCATATAAAAAGTTACGATGTTTTTAATTAAGGCCTCTGTTGTTACAGTTTATTGCTGTTTTAAAAGCTTAATCTAGTTTTTTTGCGAAAATACTTTTTGTTATTTTGAGCCAACGTGATAACCAATGCTCTATCCTTCTCTATAAGAGAAGAGGCCTGTCCCCAGTAGTGGGACAATTATAGGCCGGTATTATTATAATTATGAAAAAACGTTTATAAATGTTTAATCGCATTTTTTAAACTAGGTTACTATATGAAATGCTTGTATGGGGTTTGCTTAACTTATATCTTTTTTAATATTGTACTATTGTCAATTTTCTAGCTGGCAAAATTAATCTTCTGGCAACTTTTTTTTATTAGTCTATGCTGACCCACTACTGGGTATGGGCTTGTCCCGAGTTCTTCCATAATCTTTGCTCCGAAATAACAAAAATTGACAAAAAAGTGTCAAATTTCGGAAAGAGGGTTGTTAACGTCACAAAGTTAGCAAATTTTTAGGGCTGAGTGACGTTACGTGAATTTCCCATCGTAATTGTTTGCCTACGAGATGAAATAAAACCGACGTATCTTATATTATTTCGGTATCTAAAAACTACATTAAAAAATTATAAATGTACGTAAATATCTTAATACCCCATTTTCTGCACAAAATACAGCAATATATACACACATATACATACTACATACTACATAGTTATATATGTGCGACCTAACTTAGCATATACAAACACAGGCCAGATTGATTGGGGGTCTAAGGTCAATACTGGCTCAGTGTTTATTTAGGGAACCGAACCCCCACCTATGTAAATTTCTTGTTTACGCCTGATTGATTATTTTGAATATGTATGGATAATTGGATATTTTCATGAATATTTGATGAAAAAATAGACCGAAAAAATTTGTTTAGGTAATGAAATGGCCTCGCCATTTGTTTTTCATGAATGAGTAGGTATCTAACAATACTTAATACATTAACACGTATGTCAAGGTTCGCTTTATACAAAAAAATGTTGTGATAACATCCACGGACACGTTACGCGTGATACCACGGAATTATATTTCTGTGCCTGAAACACGACACACACTAACAAGTGAACACATGTTGCGTGGGCGTAGAGTTCATGCACCGCATACACCGCAGTGGTGAGCGCCTTAAGCATATACGTCATGACTAAACGCATTTATCATTACCGTTACCATAAGTAAAAATTATTTCGGCTATATCACTGAAAACATCAACATTTCGTGGTGGCCAAACGGTTTAATGACCGCATTTGTATGCCCATGGTTGCAGGTGCAAAACCAAGCAAGTACCAATGTGACCTCTTCAAAGTTATATGTACTTTCTTAATCATTCTAAGACATCATTGACACGAGGTGAAGGAAAAAATCATGAGGAAAACTGAATGCAAAAAAAAAATCTGAATTCGCTAACCCGCAATGAGCGTGGTGATCAATGCTCATTCCTTCTCTTTTCTCTCTCTCTTTCTTCCTCTTCTTCTTCCTCTGCATTCCTTTTCTCTATATGGGCAAATGCCTGTGCCCAGCACTGGGACGTTTGTAGGCCTAAAACATTATTTTCTTATTTTTTAAATTTCGTACCTTTACCATCAGAGCATTTTCAAAAATGTATCTAAATATATTAAAATATTTACTAATTTATAAAAAAATTGGGGTGATTTTTCAATTGGCAATTCTCAAAGTTCTCAAATGATAAATTAAGTTACCAAACTCGCTACTCAAGATGAATACTGTTATTTAATAACGAATTTCAGGTGACATTACAGCTCTGGCCGGTCTATTGAGCGCTCTGGCCTCTTCCGATTGGCTCGTTACGTCACGTCCGGTCCAATCGGCTTTGATCGGTGACCGGAAACCAAAGTCTATTGATGACTACGTAGCCTTTAGCAGTTCAGACAGACATTAGAGTGCCTACACCAATTATACCAGACAGGATGGTTTTTTTTAATGAAATCTGGAGCGAAAGTACTCTAAATACTACAGACAGCAAATTATGCTCAAGGGAATCATTACTTTATTTTTAAAAGAAATAAAACTGCATTCACATATTTTTGAAAACATTCACCCGGTTTATGACATAACAGCAGAAAAAAGAGTAGAGAAAAGAAACAGTAGAGAATAGAGCTGATATGAATGAAGATGAAGTGAATGATAGCATTAGGTATGGATAAGGGGATAAAATGAAAGTTGAACAAGATTAGCCAAACGCAATTATTGATATTAAAATAATTACAAATGGACAGGCCAGTAATTATTATAATAACTTCCGTGAGACGAATTCATAATTATTTAAGGATTCAACGGTTTACTCACGCGCATTCTCGGGATCGCTCGACTAGTTTCAGACTCAATAGGTGTCCTTAATCATGAGCTGACGCGGCGGCGGCGGTGTCGCGAGTCCGGGCGATCCCGAGAATTCGCGTGAATAAACCGTTGAATCCTTAAATAATTAGGCCAGTAATTGTTCTCATAATATGCCCGAATGATTTAGAAGTTTCCGACGGACTAACACCAAACGCGACTATATTCCATAGGTATTAAGTAAGAGGATGGTTCTTCGCAGAGTGACATAAGCTATTTTTAAAGTCTAATATTGGGACTGTAGAGTCCGATTGCTCACATTCTTTTCAAAGAGTTATCCAAGCGTCTTGTTGGCACCTCATGTGACCCAAGGGCTGATTTTTACCTTGGTCAGCGGTTAAGCATTGCCATTCAATGTGGCAATGCTGCCAGCCTTATGGGAACACTTCCAGTCGACAGCGATATGGAAGAGATTTTTGATGCTATTATAGTTTATTTAAAAGGTATATAACAAAAAACTACACTAGTAGTAACTTCATCTGATTTTAGATCTGTTTGTGCGACAATATTACCCCTTATAAATTATACAGTAAAAAAACAAGTAATTATAATTAAGTGTTCATTGTTCACTGACATTAAAGTTTTACAACACAGTCGAGTAATATATTTATAGCATACAAATACATTACAATATTTTTTAAATCCAATCTTTGTTCAAAGAACAACATTTTCAACTTCCCTATCTTGTTAAAAGTTTTTGCGGTTGTTCGTGGGTGGAATAATATGGGTTGTGCTGTTAGAAATGTTACTGTCAGCTATTTTAATGGCGTGCTTATACATGTATGTCACAGTTCTGTTTGAGAGATTCAATGGAACTTGTGAATAAATAACATTCTGTATGTAAAGAGGTCTAAATAGGATTCCAACAGTCAGTTAGATAATGGGATACTGGAACATGAGTCAAACAATTTATATTATTGAATGCGTGTGTTTGCATGTTTGTAAAATTACTCTACTGATTTTGAATAATTTTAGCATTCAAATAAGTAATGTATCCTGAATCCACATATATATGTATATAAAACATAATTCATGAGGCTAAGTGTCGGGCTCATTAATTATAATATGTGTATTATAATTAAGGAGCCCTACACTTAGCACATTCAGATAAAATCGATGGAAAAAGTTAGAAAACCAAAATACGTTGAAGACTTAATCCAAGATTATATGTATAACTTTAGAAGATCATATCCAGGTTATTGATTAAGAAGGGCTCGTGGCTAAGTGTAAGCTGTTCGGTTTGACCGATTATAAAGGTAAAGCCGCGCTCGCCGCGGTTGGTCGGTTGGTCCGTGGATGGGTGACCATTTGAAAACATATCGAGATCCCTCCGTGCCTCTGATAGCACGTTAAGCCGTTGGTCCCGACTGTCTTAAAGTGATCTTTGACAGTTGTCATGTCATTACAATTTTGACAACCAGTCTTACTATGGAATACTGTGTTTCCTAACAATGGGTTGTGGAGGTCAGATAGGCAGTCACTCTATGTAAAATACAGCATACATCTAAATCCGGTAAGACTGGAAGCCGACCCCAACATAGCTTGGGAAATATCTAGGCAGATTCATCCAGGTTATTGGTTCCCTTGTCAAGACTATAAACTTACAAACCTGTCAGTTAAATCACGACCTGATATTATGCAAAAGGAACTTACTTGGAACAAGTTTTCTTCAGACTGAACTTTGTAAAACTAAAACAAAGTTATGTATTTCTTATCGAAACTTTTTATGCAACAGCCGAGGTGATTCCTCCCTTCGATAAAAGAGATTTGAATTAAGTTTCCAAACTAAATAAAACTATGAAGAATAATGTTTAAATGCATGTAGTTCACTTTTATTACGAGGAAGTGAGTTGAGCTGATCGTAGAGTGTCGTGTCACCAGTGTAAATAGTGCGTGCTTGTCGTTAATTACGTTCGGCGCTCCCATTGGCCCGTTGAAGATCTTCACTAATCATAGCGAAAAATGCTGCAATCGTGTCGAGTATTGTATTATACCTCGGAATAAAAACTATCCTTTTCATTCAAATCATGTATTACATAATATGACATTAATTATTGACTATATATTATATTTTTATCCACAACTCATGTAACTGATTATTACAGTATCCCATTTTTAAGCTAGTTGTCAGAATTGTAATGACTTAACAACTGTCAAAGATCATCATAAGTCAGTAGTGATTTCCGAGGCACGAAGAGTTCTCGATATTTTTACACGTGGTCACCCATCCACGGATGACCCGCGGTGTGTGCGGCTAAACATTTTATTTTCGGTTAAACAGTACAGCTTTGCCATAACCTTCTCAAAAAAACAAATAAACATTCAAATAAAATTGAAACGAAATGTCTTCTAACCTTCAATAAATCTACGCAAATGTTAATTAGCCAATATACCCCTAACTTTGACTAACCCATTGTGTTTAAGCATCATGAGTATATAATATGAGCATATATATACCTAATATATTGTAGGTAGCTAAGTAACAAATTTACGTCATCAGCTCCCGAATATCCCTAACACAGTATGCGAGGCTTACAAGCGAATAATTTGATATATTAAGGTTCAAAATAACGTAATTCGTTTCCGTCCAACTCCATTTAGCTCAACGGGATGGAATTAATACAGTTAGTATGATTTATTTATGAATTTTGAAGGATTTAGGGACTTACTTATTAGTCAGGACAGGAGCAATGTGTTTTGATGCACGAAATATATACTTTATACACTAATGAATCAATTTAAGGGATTCATATAGATTTAAGAAAGCCAAATGTTCCTCATCATCCTAAAAATGTTACGACCCTGAGTACTTCATCAAGGCAGAGAATTTGTTCAATCTTCTTTCATCATCATCATCCACAGCCCTTGTCATCCCACTGCTGAGCGGGCATAGGCCTCTTTTAACGGCCTTTATTTTTACGTGCCACTCCAGTCTTGTACCAGTCTCTCCCAGATTCGACCCGAAACTTTCATAATGTCATATACTCATCTAGCTCCCGGACGACCCACGCTTCTTTTGCCTTGCTTTGGCCACCACTTTGTCACTGGTTTAGCCCACTCTCCGTCCGGCCAAATACCCTACCCAGCTTCATTTCAGACTTTCAAACAAACAATCTTCTGTACACTATAAAATAAAGTCTTCAAAGATTTTAATTCACTTTTCAGAAATAGATAAAGTTATACATAAAGTTTGCATGGATTTTGTATGCTATTTTTATTTTTATTAATATTACTAGCATGTGGGTCGCATATTACTAGTATTCTTGTTAACCCCTCGTGCTAGGCTGAATTGCTTGTGTTACGAGTGGGTTCACGTCGGTAGTGTATTGGGTGGAATTCGAAACCCCAACCACGTGATCGCAAGTCCGACGCCCTAGCCATTAGGCTACCGCATAATATATGCGTTACATAAAATGTTTACTCCCTTTGTTTTTTATGTATTAAGTAATTTTGTTTACGCTCGCGTTGTCACAGGTTTTGGTGTAAGTGAAACTAATAACCGAAGAGTATTATTCAAATTATAATATAACGTTCCGTAGTCACGCATAGACTAGTCATTTTGGAGTAATTAAGTAATTAACCTGTAGTTTACCTATGCCCGTAAATATTCTAGGGTAAATAGGTTGCTAAATAAACATTGAAAGGGCAACCAACAAATAAGTACTCCCATTCATAAAAAAAAGTTGATGAGAAAACAGTGTGGATGAAAGTGGTAGTAGTGGTAGTGTTAAGTGCCTATAGAAAGTGGAAAGGGCCTTTGTTTAGGCAGGACAGGCAAGGAGAAAACATTTTGTTTTTTATTTCTGAAATAATAATATACTAATAATAATAATCTAGTATATATTTAAAAATGTATTTTATAAGTATTTTAATAAAATAAAGATAATAATAATAAAATGGTATTGCTTGTCTTCAAATAATTTTTAAGACTAAATTAATAGAGTATGACAATGGTAATTATTAATGTTTGCATGGTTGTTAACAGTGGTCCCCAAACTAAGTCAAAGCTTGTATCTTGGGGGCCAGAGTGTGGAGGATACATTAAAATCTTCTTCGTTTGGTAGGTATGTATGAGAGAGGTAAACAAACATATTTCAGAGCAAAAATAAAAAAAAACATAATTATTAAAATATATAAAGCAGCATAACATATACATACATATAACATATGTTTAATACAATAAATGTTATAACTATACCGTATCCAAGTCCGAGGCTATGTTAGTCAGATTTCAGTCTCGACGGATTCAGATGAACACCGTATTTCACGATAAGCGACGAATTGTAGAGGTCAGAACAGCATCTAACGTATACAACTTTACTTGGTAATACAATACCCTCTTAACACTGGATGAAGATATATAGTTAGTGTCGAAAATTGGCTTCCAACCTCATCCACTAATAGTTGTTAATCTCACCCGGGAAATCCGTAGCCACGACAAGATTTAGAGGTGTCAGGCGTACTGCCAATCATGGACACGACCATTAATATATCACGCGTCAATTCATCTTGTGGACTGACAGCTCTGTACAACTATAGGCTTTCTACCAAAATGTCGGACTATAGTTTCAATTTCTATAAAAGAAAAATATTGATTTTAAAATATGGTATAAAGCTAAATAGTAGTTTTAATTGTAATGATATTTGTAGTCAATAATAATAATAATAATAATACCAGCCTATAATTGTCCTACAGCTGGGCACAGGCCTCTTCCCATGTATAGAAGGAACGAGCATTGATCACCACGCTTGCTTATTGCGAGTTGCCGATTTCAGATTTAAATTTATGGAATCCAGGTGTCCTCACTATGTTTTCCTTCACCGTTTGTCAATGGTGTCTAAGAATAATAAAGAAATGATGGTGCAATCTCATTTATTTTAAAATTTACTTTTTCTCTTTATTTTCCTTTTTGCTTTTTGCTTTTTGGGAGGTTGTGGTTTATTAGATTATATTTTTACCATCGCATCTCCACAAACACACCTACTCTTTAAACCATAATCTCATCAAATTAAAAACGGGTGTGCTAAATTAATCTATACTAATATTATAAAGCTGAAGAATTTGTTTGTTTGTTTGAACGTATTAAATTAATATTAGGTACTACCGGTCCGATTTGAAAAAAAAATTCACTGTTAGATTGAGGAAAGCTAACAGTGAAATATTTCGATAACCGATGCCCACGCGGGCAAAGCCGCGGTCAAAAGTTAGTCTTTAATAAAAGCATCAACGCGCTGCCCGAGGTCGCCAACAAAGATAAAGATCGTTAAAAACAAAGCAAAGTATAGATAGTTCAACTCATTTATGCGCGCGGCCCTATGTGTGCGTGGGCTTGTAAATATACAACTTTCATTCGTGTGTCAGTGACGCGGCAGTCGTCGTCCGAACAAGACGTGTTCTTATCGCTTTTTCTTACGGGTACAGTCGTTTACGAAAATGTCTAGTTCTTCACGGAGAAAATGTTTAAGGAGTCAGGTTAATATTTTTTAATTTTAAATTTAGATGTAATTAATATTTATTATGATTCTATATACGAAAAAATATATCCTTGTTGACGTTTACGTATTATTGTTTTAGACTCGAGAAACCATTGCTAAGGTATACGAATTTCTGAAAATAGATGCGAGAGATATATTGGAACTAGTAAGTGATCCAGTTTGCAGTGCAAGTCCAATTTTAATATCGAAATTAAGTGAACATTTAAATAGCGTACGGAAAAGAACAGCAATGGCAGTGAGGGTATCAGAGAGAACAATTACTAATATATTGGCTGAAGGAAAAGAATCTGATTCTAAATTTAAATCTCCGTATAAAGACCGTAAAAAACGTTTAAAGAAGTTAGAATTAGACAACTTTAACGTTGATGTTATACGTTCCACTATTCAAAATTACCATTTAGAACATCGCGAGTTACCTACCTTGCTAAAGTTGAAAAGAATATTTCAAGATAAACTTAACTATGATGGAAGTATTTCGACTCTGCGTACAGCTTTGTTAAAGTTAGGATACAAATGGCGAAAAACTGTGGATAACAGACGTGTTATTACAGAGCGGCATGACATCCAAAAACTACGATTTTCCTACCTAAAAAATTTACTCAGATACCGTCAAGAAAATCGGTGTATCGTATATACAGATGAGAGCTACATCTTAACTAATCATGTGCAAAACAAAGGATGGGGTAATAAAGATGGACCACCTGTAAAGAGAAACCTGTCGAAAGGACAAAGAATTATCATTGTGCATGCTGGTTCAGAACAAGGTTTCGTACCTAACGCACTATTGACATACAAAGCAAATAGTGTTTCTGGTGATTACCACTCTAACATGAACGCAGAAAACTATGAAAAGTGGCTAAAAGAACGTCTAGTACCGAATCTTCTACCTAACTCTGTGGTTGTGCTTGATAATGCCTCATATCATAACGTTCAAAATGACAGAGCTCCAAATTCTAATTCCAAAAAAATAGAAATGCAGAGATGGCTGACAGAAAAAAATATAGCTTTTAATCAAGATATGAAAAAAATTGAACTGTATGATTTGATTAAAAAAATAAAGAAAAATATATCTGTTTCAAGATTGACGATATACTTCAGCCATATGGCATAAAAGTTCTTCGACTGCCACCATATCATCCTGAACTAAACCCCATAGAAAATGTGTGGGGCATTTTAAAAAATTATATTGCTTCGCATAATGTCGACCAAAATGTGATGGAAATAATGAAACTCATAAATGAACGTTTAAGTCAAATTGATGAAGGGATGTGGGGTAATACTTGTCGACATGTACAAAAGAAAGAAGAAGAATACTATAGACATTTTGACATGGAGTCAGAATTCATAATTAACCTTGGTGAGAGCAGCGAATCCGAAAATTCATCATTTGATTTTTCAAGTAGCGATTCAGAATAATGTTCAATAAATAAACATTAAATTACGAAATAACTGTTTTTTTTATAAACCCGTATATAACCCGTAAATAACCTTGTTTGTATTTGTACCCGACTGTACCTCTTGTCACGCACACAAAGTCACTGTATATGTACAAGGTTTACCCACACATAGGGCCACGCGCACCAATGAGTTGAACTATCTATACCACCTTCAAAAAACACATGAAAAATCTCTAAAAACTACTTTTTTTATACTACAACAACATAGGCCATAAACTGGGCACTAGTGCGACTGGCCCCGCGTCACGCCGTTCAACTTAATTAAGCTTGTGACAGCCAGTGGGCAGTACAAAGCCGCCATTTTAATTCCTTTGACTGCAGCTGACAGGTTTAAAACTAACTTTATGGTATTCTGTCGGCTTTTTACAATAATGAAAACTGAGGTTCTGTGATAGACTTTTTGGGAATTTTGTGGTTATTGGAAAGCTTTTTATAGTATTGAAATGAAATCTTTTATCGTGGGATTAATTAGTAGGTAAAGATTTTAAATTATAAAAAATTATAATTGTAAAATGTACCTACCTATTTATTTTATAAAAACATAGCACATAGTACTCTATACGTTGTTTGAAAATAATATTTACATTATCATGCAATACTAGACTCCATCTTTTAAAGTTACACACACTTAAAGGATCACTTTGTTGTCCACCTGTCTGTCTGTCCGTCCATCTGTCGTTATGTCAAGATCCTTTATCTCGGGAACCCGCGGAGGTTTCGAGTTAAAGTTAATACATTTCTTTTAAATCTACAGATCCTTGATTCTGTGAATACATCAAACTTCTAAGTTAACGTAAAAAAAACAGATACAGCAATATACCGCGAAAAATGAATATTTCAATGATCTCAAAGGGAATCAAAATTATTAGTAATTTCCTATTAACCTAGAACTTTGAAATTTGGCTAGTAATGTAACATATTATACTACAAGTTCATCTGAGAAGAACTTGAAATTTTATAATTATAATATGAAAAAATATGGTCTTTGTATGAATACCTCGGTGTGCAGTTCCGATTCGCATTTTCTTCACAGTTTTTTCTTCTTTGATGCAGCAAATTACTAAATATGACAACCCTTTAGTAGCAAAAAGACTTGTTCCTAGAAAGAAAACTTTACTTATTCTAAAATTCATTCACGATCACGCTGCTTCATTCACAAGCATTTCGTTCCCAAAATAAATTTAAAACATTGCGAAAGCATCTAACGTAGACCCTTGGAATCCGAGATGAATTTTGAACAGCTGGGAGAATAAACAAGACTATAAAGGCTGTATATTTTTAGTACACAAGCATTTGACATAAACCAACACGTACTAGCTTATGTCTATCGATGAAACCTTTTTAGAATTGCAACCTCCTTCGTGGTTAGACTTACAATTTGTTTGTACAAAGATGGAACAAACGACTTATTTTCTTCATCTACACTAATGTTATGAGTATAAAGAAAACGGTTGGTTTATTTGTAACGATAAAGCCGAACAATCTTTCTGTATTAGAATGGTATGTACATTGTTCATAAATAACGTGCTTTTACACGTCAAAAATATTTTTGTTTTCTTTACTCACTACCTATATTTTGTATAGGTACTTTTTACAATGTCAGTTGACATTGATAGTGAAAGTTTACACACTATGCATGACGCCATATTATAGTTAAACACAGGAGTACCAACTTAGAAATAACATATTTACTCTTGTTTATGTTAAGTATCGGGCAGAATATATGAAAATAATATTTACTCAACTTCTCAACTCAACAGCTCGTATTCTAGGAATTTCGTTATTACAAACAAAAAATCTATAGGCCATATTATGTAAGAACCTATAATTAAGTCACTCATATCGTTGATTTTTATATTAATTAATAAACATTATCATCATATGCCTTTTCCCAAGCTATGTTGGGGTCGGCTACCAGTCTTACCGGATATAGCTCAATACCGTATTTTACATGAAGCGACTGCCTATCTGACCACCACAACGCAATGCTGGGTAATACATTATTATTAATCATTATACTGAACGAAAATAAAATACATTTTTATTAATATCTGTATTTATAAGAACCACAAATAATATTTCATATTTCACGTACAATGTCACAACTCATTTATAAGTCTAAGGTAAATACTGTTATCTAAATAAGTAGGGACTCGGTCGTCAGAATAAATTAGATTAGGAACCACTTATACTAATAGTTGGGACATTTTTCATTACACAAAGTGTCAGCAGGGACAGGTCCCTGTACGCGAGGAGCGATGACAGATAAAGCGAGTTATAGCTACAGAGCTACCTTTCTTTTTAGGTCGCTTAGCGAATAGTAAAGCTGTGTACTACATTGTTATTATATGAATTAGCGGCAGTCTTAATCATATATGGATGGCAAAATGATCTTGTCAAAATATTTATCTGTACAAATTAATAACGCCTGAAGATATAGTAATTATGAATAAACTGTCTACAGGAATAATTTAAAAGGAGTGTGTATATTCAACAGGGTAATCAGGAGCTTAAAACTGAACAACACCTGATTACCTCGTTGAATATACGCACTCCTTTTAAATTATTCCTGTATATTCTGGACAGATTTTTTTGGAAGAGATTGATAACTCTACTCGGATTCAAGTTTTTTTTTTTTGTAATTTTGTCACGCCATTTCTCGAGTAACTGTGCAACGAAAATGTAATTTATAGGGTAAACCTAAGAGATGGTTCTATATAAATTTCACCAAAATCGATGCAGTAGTTTAGTTTTTAATGCTGATACTCGGTTCTTATTTACATTTTTGTATTGTGACTTCTACTTAATCCGTTTACTTGTTTTATTTTTGAAACTTGTAGCAAGAAGAAATGATGTACCAATATTCGATATCAATATACCTACAATGACATCGAAGTGAGGAAACTACCATACTCCTAGAAACGACCATCGTTTGTGCAGAAAATTATTGTTAGCTCCACTAACTCATGTAGGTATTTCCACTACTCAGACCTAGCCTTTATACAAAACACTCCAATTTGATCAACAAATGTTTACTGAAGACTTCAGCTTTCAAATTGTACCATCCACTCTCCTTGTAAACTTGTTTTGTCAGACAATTCAGTTTTCCTTTTAACATGCTGTAACAATCACCAGCAGAGCTAGCATGAGCGTGACGATAAAATTGTCGTGCTATTTTATCGAGTCTTACGTCAAAATATCGTTTTGTCTTCGGCCCTAACATGCAGCCATTGCCATATTAGGCAGCCATGTTAGAATCGAAGACAAAACGTTAGTACGAAGATATTTTGACAAGTATTTTCGATAAAATGCCACGATAAAATTTTATTGTGTCGCGCGTGCTAGTCCTGCTGAAGAGTTTGTATAGATGTATTTTAATAATTTTAGTCTTAATATTTCTGTATATCTACACTAGTATAAAGCTGAAGAGTTTGTTTGTTCGATTGAACGCGCTTATCTCAGGAACTACTGGTTCAATTTGAAGAATTAGTTCAGTGTTATATAACTCATTTATTGCAGAAGGCTACAGGCTACTTTTTGTAAAGTAAAAGTAAATGTAATTCAGAATTCTTATTGAAATAAGACAATAAAAAAAATAGCGGTAATACACGAATTTATATCGAAAAAATACCGTAACAAGCACTTTTTCCAATTAAAACGTAACATTGACGAGCGGACCGCGAGTTTTCCAGTTTTCCAGTTTTTGTAAAATCTCTTGTTGGCTCCCATCGTACTGTTAAACCTGTTTTATATTATTTGTCGGTAGTTTTATACCTGCAAATTGGTATTTTCGACAAGGCGTCGACAGTTACCGTGAACTATTTTTAATATGGTACAATTAATTTCTCTGGGGATTGTCATATAAAAAATATTACTTTAATACAGTGTTAATGTTTTATTATGACGGTCTTATATTTACTGACTATATAATTCTACTCAAATTTTCCATCTTTTTGTATATTTATGATAATTTTCTGTAAGTATTTTTTGTAAGCTAATAATTTTAATATAATCTAATTAATTACTATAATATAATATATATACTAATAACTGATATTCAGATCTGAGATTCGGATTCAGACCACAAAAATGTTGACAAAGAAGATTGCATGAATAGCTCACTTAATAATAATAATGTTTTTTTTTTAAACGACGCCCTCACTAAGAATTTAATCCTTGTGTGTGGGGGTTTCACAATCATTCAAATCACATGCACAAAGAACACCCAGACTTGGAACAAGTATCTGTGGGTCACACAAATGCTTGTCCCATGCGGGAATGAAGTATATTTTATGATAAATAAATAAATCAGGAGATCTCATAATAATAATCAAAAACGGATTTTTAACCAATGATTAGTTAAGTCATCTGAGACTCGCGCAACAGTAACTAAACGGTCTCACTCCGACCGACCACGCGAAGGAATGAGGAGGAGGTGGCAGACTATTTTCAACCAATCGGACCAAACAGACGGTGGGACAAACGGACCCCTTAAGCATGAGTTCATTATACGTCAGTGTTGCTTTATTATTATATAATATTTATTTATTTACTAGGATTCGAACCCGAAACCACATGATCGCAAATCCGGTATACTAGCCATAAAAACTATAGCCACTTCTAATATTAATTATAGGTTTAGTTTTAAGCGGTTTATTACACTGATTTGATAACAATACCCACGCAAATTCGACCTCAATATTTCTAATAGAAACAATTGACCATTAGAATTTGTGGCAATCGTTCCAATATCGGAAATACCATTCAAAGAGACGATAAACATTTACGACAGTTGTTTATTATTGATAACAATCGTATTACCGAGATAATTGTGCTATCGCTGTTAAAACGACCATACAGGTACAACAAAAATGCCATATTATTTTAGTGTTCATAGGATTTTCAATGATTATTTTCAACAATTGGCTTTTTATTAAAATATGAATAAAAATGGACGGTTAAGTGCTTATTTTGGGCAATTTTATAGTATTTCATGTGACAACCTACATATGGCAAGATGATCTTTGATTTTTTTCATATTAAATAAATAAATGTGGACAACATCACATACATTGCACGGAAACCAAAATAATTACTAAATTAACTCGTCCGGGTATCGAACCCAGGACCTCAGAGCTGGCGCAACCTTGAAAACCGGTGTGTACGCCACTCGACCATGGCCGTCGTCGTATATTGTACATTAAGTAGCAATTACTCTTCTAATCAATATTATAGTGAGTATTACCATGGGGATTTATATACCATCTATAGGAATTGGAACATCATAAAATAGTTTGGTTTACGGGGCACCACAAAAGATGGCGTTAGTGGTTAAATTAAAAGTCGCAATGTTTTCGTTACGCGAAAAATAATAATAATAATAAATAATACATGTTCTTCGGAGATACCTGGTGTTTCATTGAATAGTGATTAGGGGCTCCATCTACGCTCACCAAACTTCCCTAAGCGAGTTTTGTTCGGTAGTTTGGGGACAGGAATGGAATTATAATATAGAGATACTTATATCATAAAACTTTCCAAGGATGAACACACACAGCTTTGAAATAATCCTACTAATATTATAAATGTGACAGTGTGGATGTTTGGATGTTTGTTACTCAATCACGCAAAAACGGCTGAACAGAGTTTGATGATGATGCTACCTTTTATCTCGATTCCTTAAGTAGTTCCCGACGGAAAATCGAACATTGTTTACGGGCAAAGTATTGGGCAGACAGCTTATTGGTATTTTTCTCTATTACAGCACAAGCTATAACACGGGTGAATATATTATTCCACTTTTCATTACTTTGACATTTTTCATTTCTTTTTGGACCCAATTCTTAAGTCCACGCAGACGAAGTCGCGGGTAGAAGCTAGTATATCATAAAACTTTCCAAGCATGAACACAGCTAGTTTTGAAATAATAATCAATAATTACCATTAATAAATAATAAAGTACATGTATAATAATATTCTGTTTCCCTCCGACACGCTCTCACGTATATGAATAATTAATACTGTAATATCGCTTTTTATACACGTTTGTAACATGATCCCTATCCACAAAGAGATAGGCAGGAGTGGTTTATCTCACCTTTTCAAATACATACAGCAACAGAATATATTTTCGTATTAAACTTTAACGTTATTCGTTGTAAAACTGAAACATCTCTAAGTTAAGATTATCTCTTTTTTTTTCTGAATTGTTGTTAATTTGTCTTTAAACTAGCTGTATCCGGCTACTCCATCCGCGTGAGTGTCAGTTATCGTGACGAAAAGTCTATGTCCTTTCTCAGGCTCTCGACTATCTCTGTACCAAATTTCATTTAAATCGGTCCAGTGGTTTAGGTGTGATTGCGTAACACATGGACAGAGTTACTTTGACATTTGAAATATTAGTTAGGACTACTGGGTCTGGTACTTTGTGGTACCTTCGTTGTCTCTGATTCCATAACACAAGTGCTTAAGCTACTTACTTTGGATTCCCAGCAATTTATGTGATGTTATCCACATTTATTGTTTATTATACGAAAATCAATTTCGTAGATTTTTAGTTTATCGCGTTCAGAAAGAAGCGAACGATTTTTAAAATATTTATAGATTTCTGTTAACGTGATACGAAATCTTTTCGGAATATTTAAAATTGTATATTAGACCTATAAAAAACGCTGTGTCACGATGAAAGTTCTCGTTATAAAAAAAAAACAATACAAAAAGGATTTTAGTGACTTTGATCGTCCATTAACAAACCTAAATATCGTCTCTCGAAAATACATTTGACTTACTCGCTACATTTTTTACAAATTTAATATGTAATTACTTTCATTTTAAATTGTAAAAGTTTTCTAGGTTTCTTATTAACACTAAAACACCACTATAACACGGGGCATTTAGACTTTATGAAGTCTATAACAAGGGAAATAAAATCACGCTGTAAAATATAATTTTACGAGTACTCCCTTGCTTAATAGCTTACAAAGAACACTTATACATTCTCGAAACGGGGTTAACTTAAAAATACAGTATTTTAAAATACAAAAAAGGGTTATTTTTTTTTAGCCTTTTTGAATCTTATTTAAATATGCTCATATTGTGTAGAGCAAGCATGACTGTTTTATGGTATTTGAATGGTATGTGATTTGAATGTTTGTGAAACCCCCGCGACACAAGGATTAAATTTTTTAGTGCGGGTGTCGTTTTTTTTTTAAAAAAAGGCGTCTACAGATATTGCGAGGCATGGCAGGCACGCCTCACCACCTCGCCTCGATTTACAAGATACTGGTTAAGTCCATTACAATGATGGGAAGGTAAAATTGCGATGTGATAGATACGTCGAAAAGATTGGCTACCAAAAATGTTTGCAGAACTAGAACAGAAATGTATCCCTTGTGGCTCGCTTGAAAGTTGGAGTTGCAAAGTAACCTATGTCCTTTTCCAAGTCTCAGTCCATTTCTTTACCAAGTTTATAGGTGACAACGTAAGAAGAACAGACTTACCTACTTTCGATTTTTTTATTCGCTATCTTAAGGATTTCATGATAGGGATAGAGTTATTTTGAAGTCGTAGCTAGCAAATGTTCTGTGTGTTTAACGCGAAGTAGTTTTACTTTTACGCGATCGATAAGTTATGACGTTCGGCGCTGTGATTGGCCCGCTCCAAGCTCGCAACCAATCAGAGTGCTACGTAATAAACGTTTCAATTGCGTACACGATGAACGAACTAGCATTCCGGTCTCTAGGTATGACCTACCTCAGATAGACAGGTGTGACTTTTTAGTTTTATAGTTGAGAACTTTTACACGCTTGGAATAGATATTGATTTTTGTATTGTATTATTACGTCGTAGGATTGTTCTAAAAATCATCGTATGGGAATTTTTAAGTCAGTTTTTTTCTCTCCTTGCTTTTGGCCGCTGCTCTGTCTGCGGCCAAAAGTTCAAGTCTTGTCAAGATCTTGTTCTGGTCAGAAATATAGCCTGTATTACTGAAGGATAACATAGCATTCGTTTTTGAGTTTATTCTTTATAATGTTTGTCATTGAAGCTCTGTATACCAATTACCATTTTTAAAAGAGTAACCTGTGGAGTTTCTTGCCGGTTCTTCTCCATAGGAATGACATTTTGTAACCGCGCAACTAGCGTCATTTTATTTTCGAAAGTGCCTAGAAAGTCCTACTTGAAATAAAAATATTTGATTTGATTAATTCCTCTTATTATATTGGTCTAAAATTCTTACTCTGATTTAGAAAGAAGACACAAAGAAAATGCATTTATTCGCGGCACATGCGAGGCACAATATGAAAAAAAACATAACTAATAATAATAACGACCTATGAATGTCCCACTGCCGGGCACAGGCCTCTTCCCATATACCGGAGGAATGAGCATCGATCACTATAACTAATAACGTCTTAAATTTAAATTGTAATTAAGATAAATTAAAATGAAAAGAAAGGTGTTTCTTCAAAATAAATGTAAAATATATTTTTGAAAGATGCTAAGTAGGTATATACCTGTCGGTTTTCCAAACATTATACCGAACACAATTCCCGAAAATTCAGCAAAGACGGACTAATATTATGGCCACAGGACCGTCCAAAAACACCTCAATTTGGAATAGGGAAAGTGATCGAGCAATAACAGTCGAATGACCATTGCCAACTAGGTTTAATTAAACGAGCCAGCCACAGTATAAACAAACCACGCGTATTGATTTTAGCTAGCTGGGTATCCAGGTAAATTTCCTTATTCGCATGATTTAGCTAGGATGTTGAGGCTTGGATTTAGTAATTAGTAGTAGTAGGATTATTCTGATTTATTTTTAACGCATTCATGCGAAATAATTACATATAATTATTTAGTTATTAGCATGGACGTATCATGAGTATGTTATTAGTATTAGGATGTATATTATTAACTGTGCATTTAATGATGGTGTAATTATTGGTGATATTTTATAGGATTTGATAACTAGATATTGTATAGGCTTGACAATGGATTGGATTTCTAGGTGTCCTAAAATATTTAAAGGAAATTATAAAAAATCTTAGTGTTAAAGAAATAAGTAGATCGCAACTCAACTGAATCTAGTTTTAATATCAAGTTTAACAAAAAAAATGAATAAACGTGGACAACATCACATACCTTGTTCCGAATCCAATGTAAGTAGCTAAAGCACTTGTGTTATGGAACCAGAGACAACGAAGTTACCACAAACACCCAGACCCGAGACAATGTAGAAAAGTGTTTTTCTACATTACCCCGACCGGGGATCGAAGCTGCGATCCACCAGTCCGGGGACCGACCTCAGAGCTGGCAACACCTTGAAAACCGGTGTGTACGCCACTCGACCACGGAGGTCCTCAAAATATATGAAAAGATCGCGTGTTCGTTCTATGTTGACAACGCCAATATATTTTTGTTTTTGTTTAGAAATAGCCAGTCTGCACATCGCTCTCGTGTGGCAACTCGAAGTAAATATACTCCGTATTTGTTTGGTATAAACATTTAATAGTTATGTACGGAATGAAAAACGTGAAACATTTTTTGATATTTTCGTTCCTTACTTTGTTCTTAGGTTACTTATACATAAGTTTCGTATTGAGATAATAACAAGCTGGGGTCTTATTCACTTAGTCCAAACGGACAAGCGTTAACGATGATAGTAATCGCATAAATGACATTAAATGTATGGAAATGACATTTTTCTTCGATAAGTCACGTGACTTAGACTTGTCACTTTCATACATGTGAGCGATTCGATCAGCGATAATGATTTTAGAAATGGACCTCGTCTAAGGAGGCTGTTACGTGTAGGGTTGAGAGGTTTTATCTCTTTCGACTAACTATACTTTTGTGAAAATCTATTAAATGGCCTAAAACGTAGGTATATACTAACACTACCCGATGACTCTCAGAACACAAAAACGATCTGGCGACCCGAAATTAATGCTACGTTACATTTTGTTTGGATTTTGAGAATAACCTCCCTGATTTCTTATTAAAATCCTTAATAATAATAAATATCTTGGGACAATCTCACACAGTGACACGGTCATCTGATCCCAAACTAGGCAGAGCCTGTACTATGGTAACCAGACAACTGATTAACATACTTATACATTTCTAAATACATACATATTATATTATAGATAAATAACACCCAGACACAGAACAAATGATCGTGCTCATCACACAAAGATTTGTCCTGGGTGGGAATCGAACCCACGACCTCCGGCTTAGCAGTCAGGGTCACTAACCACTAGACCAACAGGCCCGTCTTTATAAAGCGAATGTCTAGCAAAAAAATACAAAAGGAGTTTTCATTAGCGGCCGCCCAAAATTACTTAAATCCCAGTCTAGAAAACAGATTAAGTTACCTAGTTCCTGCCTAGGTCGGTTCAATTTATCGTTGGTCGGACCGAGATTGCCTGATTAGATAGTTATGGAAATAGCTGGGTCTGGCTCCACAGCAATTAGTTTAGCATTTAGTTCAGGAGATTTAAAAGGGCTTTGTTGGACTTAAGCTAACTTTGCAGATTTATAAACCTCGAGTTTGAAACGGGGAGTGAACTTACGGAATAGGTTTAGGAAATCGATAATGATATAATAATAGTATTATTTTCTAAAGTTTACGCGAATGTTAGACATTGAAATAAAAATACTTTAAACGGATTCTATCGCGGTTTATTTTGATTTTAGTTCCCGACGTTTCAACCCTTTTGCAGGTGTCATGGTCACGGGCAGTAATAATTTTTATACACACATAATAGTTAAACAATATATAAGACAACAATTGTACAAAGGCTCTGCTTATTGCATAAGAAATCTCTGCCAGCAGGCCCGCGATAGGAGAAGTGGCAAAGAAAGGCAGTCAACAGAGTACAATCTAAATAAAAGTAAAAATAAAATGAGTACTTAAATATCTACAAACATGGAGGTATAAAATATAAGGCCAATAAGTGTCCCACCGCTGGGCACAGGCCTCTTCTCATATAGAGAAGGAACGAGCATTGATCACCACGCTGACTCACTGCGGGTTGGCGATTTCGGGTTCAATTTTTTTGGAATGCAGGTTTCCTCACGATGTTTTCTTTCACCGATTGTCAATGATGTCTTAAAATAATTAAGAAAGTACATATAACTTTGAAAAAGTCACATTGTTACATGCCTGTAGTGGGTTCGAACATGCAACTTTGTGTACGAAAGTCCGTTCACGGAACTGCTAAGCCACCACGACATTTTAAAGGTTATGTGAAAGTAATATAAGTTTGAAGCTATTGTTGATAGACAATTGGTGTGTTTAGCATTGCTACTTAGAAAGGGTACGGCTTAGAACCTCTTCATCTATTGTATGATGTAGGTATATGGGGTGATTTAAATACATTATTATACAGGATTAATTTAAAAGGAGTGCGTATATTCAACGAGGTTATCAGGTGCATAAAACTGAACAACTTTTGCCAAGGAATATGGGTCTTATGTTTGTATGAAAAGTTGATTTTCAATTTTAAGATTTCGACCTATATTTCTTGGGAAAAGTTGTTCAGTGATTGAATAAAAACAGAGTATAGATACCTATGCGCGAGGGTCCGCCCGCGTGGGCGCTGTTTATAGCGGTATACCCATAGCCTCCCTTGATTAATAGGCAAGATAAATATTACAATGAAAGATTTTTTTATCGGACAAGTAGTTCCTGAGAATAGCGCGTACATTGAAACAAAAGACAAACTGAAGATTTTATCTTTTATCATATTTGTATTTTTTCCATATAGAAACAACAAAAAAATCTACAATTTAAAATAACATTACATACACACACATACATCATACGCGTCAATCTCCGCATATGTCGGAAAACGTTCCAAGGTTTTCCGCCTATCCAGTGACGTCACTAAATCCCAGCGGGAATATTAATGAACCGCACTAATATCAAACGGACTTGCTCCAGATCTGATAATCTTCGTTAATCTTGGAGGGGTGAAACTGAATTTTATATTAACTGTGTGGGTGTTAAGGTTGTATGAAAGTTTTGTGTGTATAAAGAAGTATTGTGTAACAAAATCAAAAATTTCCTTTATTTAAAATAGGCTACCAAGTAGCACTTTTGTACTTTGACAAACTACACAGCACCCTGAAATGCCCACCCTTCACCGCTTCCTAAGTACTCTAGCTGAGGAGAAGAAACGGCGCAACCAACTCCGCAGCAGCACGCTTTTCTCATTTTACAAAAGTACCTAATCATAATAAGTATTAGGGACCGCACCAAATAAACAAGTGTTTAAGGTCGATAGGTACGAATATAAATTTACATTTATGAACTAAATAGACCAAGGTCAGCAGGACGACCAGTCACCGCATTATACAACATGTAACAAAACCCCTGTCAGATCCAATAAACGCGTATACGTGGTAGTTCATGAACCGTCTCGCATAGGCAGCTCCTTTGAAACAAAACTGTAGGTATTAAGTACGTGAACTTTAAGGAGCGGTCAGTTGTTCAGCTGTTGCCTTGGATCAGTTTTTATTTGTATTTAATAATTTTGACTGGGGAGAAATTATAATCTCTAATCCATTTAATACTTACGTAATGTGTTCGCAGTACGATACTGAATGATACTCTCAGGGATCGGACAGGGTTTTTGTTACACGCTGTATAAGATGAAGTGGAAACTCCCTGACATTGTATTTATTTATTTTTTCATTTATTTATTTATTTAGAATAGAACGGTACAAACACCAATTACACTACTCATAAAACAAAGAGCAAAAATAAGTTTACATTAAAACTATTGCATACAAAACACAAAAAAATAAAATAAAATTAGTTAGTAAGCTTCACAGGTTTTTTTTTATATATATATTTTCTCATTTATATATCATAATAGGCCTCTTTCAATTTAATAAACACTTTTACTCGGCTCGCTCACAGAACTTCAAACATTCCGACAAAAATAATCCTCTGCCACTCGCAAAAACGTCACACTCGGGTCTTGAATCCAGGAATCGATTCAGCAATTTTAGCGTCCGGGGTAAAGGGGATTTAGCTCTACTGACAGTCCTGCATGTTGGTATTGCAAAAAGATGATGCTTACGATTGCGACAATAATTGTCGGGAGCGAAAATGCAAAGAAGCTCATTGTGTAGATCAGTCGCATCAATCTGTCCGTGAATGATTTTGTATACAACCAAGATTTGCTGCATCATTCGCCTAACTTGGAGTGAGTTGTAACCTAGACTCCCCAGCAAAAACATGGTTGGGTATAGATATGGGTAATATCCGTAGACACGCTTGTATAAGTATCTTAGAAACGCTTTCTGCACCTTTTCTATGAGTAGCACATAAGTGCTCTCATGGGGGTTCCAAATGGCAGCACTTGATTCTAATTTACTACGTACAAGCGTATTATACAACAATTTAATAACGTGCTGACATTGAAAATCACGACTGTTTCGGAGAACAAATCCGAGCCTACGAAAAGATTCCCTAGCACTTGATGCCATGTGATCATGGAAGGTAAGCCTTTGGTCGAATGTGACGCCCAGGTCTTTTATGGCTATTGTTCTTTTAATCATACTGTCACCTAGTTTATAATCAGCGTAAATTGGGCGCCGCATACGACCAAAGGTCATTACTTGACATTTGCTGAGATTAAACTCCATTTTGTTTTGCTGACCTCAGTTGTAGAGGGCATTTATGTCATCATGGAGAGCCAAGCAATCAGCATGTGAGTTTATTTCCATGAATATTTTCAAATCGTCAGCACAGGCATTTCGAGTGCTTAAGAACGGTGGGAAGGTCGTTTATCATTAATAAGAACAACAGAGGTCCCAGGATAGAACCCTGACTTACCCCGGAGCGCGTATGGTAGGGGTTTGATTCATAGATCCCTAATTTTACAAACTGTTGGCGATCTCTGAGATAGTCCGCGAAGAACTTATTGACTTGTATGGACATGATGCAAAGGAATTATGATCATAATTATTGAGAGGAAACAGAAAATTTTAACATGTTGAGGGGAAGGAAAATTTAGTTTTCAGTATATTAATATTTCATATCATATTCATAATCAAGTTTACAGTATAACGATATATGATATACTTCCAAAATAGTTTAATATTACAGCGAATTGCTTAAAGCGCTTTCAGAAGGAATCAGCTTCAAAACACTAACGTCTAACGTAGATAATATAATGTTATGTAAATCCCACTCGTAACATGAGACAGGTTGCTTAGTTGATATTGTAAGGAAAATCTTGCCCACACAGCCCACTGATATATGGTATTTCTTGTAGATATTATAAACATTTTAAATGTATAGAGATAAAACTGCTAACATTAAATTATTTGAATCTTGTTTATTGAAAAATATATACAATTACTACTAAAATAAGCACTTTACAGAACTTATATTACAAAATACAAAATTATTATAATATGCACACCTAATACTAAACTATATTAATTATACTAAACTAAAAACTTATAAGATAAATAAAACTATCTATAAAAAGAAGACTTGGTAACCAATATTAAGTAATATGGATTAAATTATTTTGTTTAAATTGTAGCGTCTTGTTTGCTTGTGAATATTATGTAGAAATGTCCAATGAGTGGTTACCAAAAGGCTGGGTCCAAAAGGACAGATAGAGGGCTTACGTTAAACTTTGGGTGGGTATATTTTAAAAAGCCCTCCTGCAACTTTTATCACTTTATTAGTATGATAAGTACATACAAAATTGTTTATGAATAACTAAACCTCCATGGTGGGTAGTATGACGTCACGATCACGTGGGCGCCTGTCACGTCACAAGGTGAATCTACCCTCAAAAATGGTCGTAGCTGAAGGGTTAAGTATTTATACCATACACCACAAACTATTTACTAAACTAAATAAATAAATACCTTGGGACAGCTCACACACGGCCATCTGATCCCAAACTAGGCAGAGCCTGTACTATGGTAACCAGACAACTGATAAACATACTTATATATTTCTAAATACATACATATTCTAGATAAATAACACACAGACACAGAACAAATGATCGTGCTCATCACACAAAGATTTGTCCTGGATGGGAATCGAAAAATCGGACCCACGACCTGCGGCTTAGCAGTCAGGGTCACTAACCACTAGACCAACAGGCCAGTCTGTGCATTTCTGTCAGATCTAAAGATCTGTGCATTTCTTTAGAACAAAGACCTGAAATACGACTTCAGAAACTAAGCAATAATTAATTCACTCACAGTCTCTTAAGCTAATTAATGAGTCTAACCCTTACCAGGCACAATTACGCAGACGTTTAATACGGCCATGTGTAATTAGCAACCACTTAACACTATACAATCCAATTAACTATTTATTAATTACTATTCAAATACGTTATTAGATAACCAATTCAAATAATTGAATAATTATAGATAATTATTTGTGTTATTAACTGAATTTCGTTTGTGTTGATCAAATAAATATTAATTGCAATTCGTTGAATTTGTAATTAGTTTCGGTGTTTATTTATATAAATTTCAATGGACTAATCAAATAAATATCGCTTTGTTTTGTTTGTGTTTTACAAAGGGTTGTGCTAAGCAATTAAATATTTAATTTGATCGATATTACAATTTTACATATGAACGAATCAAGTAGGGTTGCCTTATCATAAAGTAAGGTAAAAATAAAAGGGTCGATGGCTTGAAATCGTTTACAGATTTCGTTAGTAATAGAAAAGATAACATACATTTGTCTTTAATTATTTTTTTTTATTGTCAACTTTATATAATGATTTTTATAGAAACGCATGCTACTATATCAAATCTGCTTAATATCAAATCAAAATAATCTGAATAATAGCCAGGTCACATCTTTCCATGGTAGTATATCAAAACATTTACTATCGGCATAATTCGGGAGTGTAGTGCGATGCGCGCTCGAGAACGGTCGCGTTTTCGCTGCACACTACGAATATTATATTATATTCGCGTTTTGCGCGGCAATAGCCGCTGCCTGTCTTAGTCGCGATGAGTTCTAAACCGCTCATCGCCAACGAAGTGTTGGCATTCATTATCCATGCCATCGACTACATGGACGAGGTCAGCATCGTGCAGATCTGCAGATCCGCCTACAAAGAGGAGGAGGTTTGCAGTGCCAAGCTGATGCTCTTCCAGTCGCTCGGACAACTCGAGCAGATGCCATCCCGTCGGAGGGACGGTGGTGACAAGAGCCTGCAGGATATCATCTCCCTGCTGAAGAGGACTGATCCTGATGACGTGCCTGAATTCGTGGCGAGGGACTTGCACAAGCTGCCTCCTGTCACGTTCGATCACGTCGATGTCACCAGGCTGCTGAAAGACATAACGTGTCTAAAGGCAAGCCTGGAAGATATGAAGTCCAAGATGGAAGCATCACAGGTGACCATCAATGACCTGCGTGGAGAAGTGGCGTTGTTGCGCAACGTTATTTCTGTAAGTGGGTCATCGGACATAACGAACGTAAATACTCGTCGCGGGGCGCAAAATGCGTCCGTCATCAGTTTTGAGTCGGCGAATTCGAGTGCGTCACCGGTCGCCGATATTGCTGACGATGCACCCCGTCCCGCCGCCGCCGCTGTGTCGACACCTGCGGCTGAAGCTTGCGTAGGGACATCGACCCCTAAACGCGCCTACGCAGCAGTTACAGCCACCAACAAGCCCGCTGTGACGCAAACAAAGCGGGCCAAAGCGAAAGGGGGTCAACAACCTCGTGGCAAACCACAGCCACCGACTAATCCAAAGAAGGACACGTGCGACAAGGATGGCTTCATAAAAGTAGAGAGGAAGAAAAAGAAGCCTCCTTGTAGGAACCAGTGCGGTACCGCACCTACTGGACCCAACATCCTGCTGCGTCCTGCAGTACCAACGACGCAGCTGTACGTGTCCCGTCTACATCACACCACGACGGAGGAGCAGGTTGTGGAGTATGTCCGGTCCAAGACCAACTGGACCTTGAGGGTGGAGAAGTTGGAGGCGCGCCATAACACGAACTTCAAGTCGTTCATGAAGCGAGTTCCAACTCACCACGTCGAGACCTTCCTCAAGGAAGAGTTTTGGCCGAAGGGTGTCGTCTATCGAAAGTTCCGAGGAAGGATACGCGACACCACGCAGCGTAACACGACGCCGACACTTCGTGTGCATTAGTTTTAGTTATTTATTTATATAATTTTATGTATTAGTTTATGTTAGATATTGGGACGGACAAGTAAAACAACCGACCGCTCGTTATGCACTGGTTTATTCGTTGGTCACAACAAATGTCAACAAGTGACGTGTGGCGGGGATAGGCGCGCGGTACATACCTAACATTCCTCCCCCTATTACAATAATTACAATAATTACAAATTACAACTAATTAAAACATTTGGATATCCAACTTAAAAGTACTTTTTGTAACTGATCTCTTTACGTTTTCGTAAAACCCTGGCTGGTGGTGGCGACTTATCGACCTGTTGTTCATTTCGTGTCGTCGGTTCACTTTCCGCTTCATGAAACTCATGCTCAGAGATAGTGCCTCTCTCTGTTGTCACTTCCGGCGTGTTGTTTGAATCTAAAGGCCTCTCATCTATCGCCTGTTCAGAAACTTCTAAATAGTCGTCCCTTCCTGGGGGCAGGGTACTTGTGCTTGGTTCGTAAAACTCCACTCTCCTGCTGGGTGAAGCGCATGGCAGCTCCCTTGAAGTGGATTGATGTGGTATGGAGTCCGCTCGCGTATCCGGCGAATAACTCACCCTAGGTGACGGTGGCGGTGACGAAACCGGCGACGGCAGCGGCGACGACGACGACGACGGCGGCGACGGTTGCGGCGACGACACAGGTAAGTCCACAGGTAAGTCTAATTCTGAACCTAGCACTCTATTTTGAGTATTGTTACCAGTCCCTTTATAAGGCATCAGCTGGTTTAAGTGTCTTTTACAATTTTCTAGGTTACTGATATCTTTTACTAAATATACCACCTTCCCTATTTTTTTTACAATTATTCCTTTACACCAAATGTATTTTGTTTTATTAATAAATTTTTTATATAGAACAATATCGTTTTCTTTAAAACACTTAGTTAAAAGTTCCTTTTGTTTTTTAGATTGCGAGTACTGTCGATTATTATTAACAAGGTTAGAGGTGGACGGTGACGAAGCTGACGATAACTTCGGATTGATCAAATCTAATCGAGACCTCAATTTGTGCCCAAATACTAATTGAGCAGGGGACAGCCCAGTGGTTGTATGAATCGAGTTACGATAATCCATAAGAAATTTTAATAATTTGATCGATGTATTTTTCCCTGTATTATTGAATAATAAACAACTTCTTATACCCCTCTTAACTACCTTAACGAAGCTCTCTGCCTGGCCGTTACTAGGCGGGTGATATACCGGCGACGTCAAATGAGAAATACCATTTAACGCGCAAAACGATTGAAATTCTCGCGAACAAAAAGCTGTGCCATTATCACTTATTATTGTTTCTGGAATACCAAATCTTGACATAAAATCACATAGTTTCCCGACTACTGCCGTTGAAGATGTAGTAGTATTCATGTTGTATACTTCTAACCATTTTGTATGCGCATCTACCACCACTAAATACACACAACTGTTAATGGGGCCTAAGAAATCTATGTGTATTCTCATAAAGGGCCGCTGTGGATATGCCCAGTGAGCTAAGGGGGCGCGCGGGGGAGAAGGACGCAGTTGAATACATACATTACATGACCCTATCATTTCTTCAATAGCTTGATCGATTCCCGGAAACCAAAATCTTGATCGAGCCTCAGCTTTCGTTTTAACTATCCCTAAGTGGGAAGAATGTAATTCTTCTAAAATTATTTTTCGTAAATTTAAAGGAATAACGACCTTGTGACCTCTCATTACACAACCGTTCTCGTATGATAATTGTGCCCTACACAAATGATAAGGTTTTAACTGTATATCATTAATTTTTGGCGGCCATCCTTTTACGATAAAATCAATTACCAGTTTTAAAATATTATCATTACTTGTCTCATTACGTAATTTATCTATTGTCACGGGCATAGTGCCATCTACAACAAAACAAACATAAGTGGCTCGATCATACGAAACCTCGCAATCACAACATCTGCACTGTTCGGTGCACGCGCACTCGTGCACTGTGCGCGGCAAGCTCGCCCGCGACATGTAATCTGCGCTATTGTGGTTGCTACGAACGTACTCTATTATATAATTGTAACTACTCAAAAATAAAGCGTATCTCTGTAGCCTGTTAGCCGACATCTCTGGTATTCCTTTATAGGGTCCAAATATAGACAGTAATGGCTTGTGATCCGTTCGTAAAACAAATGGTTCGCGCCTGCCATATAAAAACTGATGGAAACGGCGCACACCGTAAATAATAGCGGTTGCTTCCCTTTGTATTTGAGCATACCGCTTCTCCGCGGAATTAAGCGTTCGCGATACGAAGGAAATGGGCTTTTCAATACCATCAATACCTACTTGTGATAAAATTGCCCCCAACCCACTTGGCGATGCGTCTACTGTCAATATTATTTTCGCATTTGGATCAAAATGTGCGAGAACCTGGTCTGACGTCATTAATTGTTTAATTTTATTAAATACCGCGTCATGAGTATAACTCCAGTTCCACTTAGAATTCTTTTTTAATAATTCGTACAATGGACTGAGGATAGTAGACGCGTTTGGTATAAAATTCCTGTAATAATTAATTAACCCCAAAAACGACTGCAGCTGACTAACATTTGTGGGAACTGGAGCTTCTATCATTGCCTTAATTTTTTCTGGTGATTTTTTTAAACCATCTTTTGTAATTATATAACCTAAATAACTCACTTCATCTTGAAAAAAAAAGCATTTCTCTTTTTGTAATGTTAACCCTGCATTTTGTAAACGCTCCAAGACAGTGTTGAGCCTTTTTACATGTTCATGTTTATCTTTTCCAGTGATTAAAATATCGTCCAATAGACATAGGACCCCGTCTATACCAGACAGTACGTTTTCAATAGCGCGCTGAAATATGGATGGTGCGCTGGCTAAGCCGAACACTAAACGCGTAAACCTATACAACCCACGGTGTGTATTAATACATGTCAAGTTTTTTGACTCTTCCTCTAGAACAAATTGATTGTAAGCCATTGACAGGTCGAGTTTGCTAAACTGTTGACCTCCATGAATCTTCGTAAACAATTCATTAGTCGTGGGGAGTGGGTATTGTTCTATTAGTAACTGTTTATTAATGCTAACGGAATAGTCCGCACATAACCTAACTGTGCCGTTACGCTTTAGGACTGGTACTATTGGGGATGCAAATTCCGAAATTTCAATAGGTTCTAGGATACCTAAAGTTACTAATCTGTCAATTTCTTTATTGACCTTATCGCGCAAGGCGAACGCTACGGGACGTGCCTTACAAAAAACCGGTTTTGCACCGTCTTGCAACGCTAATTTTATTTTATATTTATTGAAAGTACCTAACTTATCGGAAAATAGTTCGCGAAATTTTATCTGTAGGTCCTTAACAGTTAAACTACCTATTTCCTCACAATTATAATTGATTGGCAATAATTGTAACTTAAAAAAGGATATAAAATCCCTGCCCAACAGCGGCGGGCCTCCGTCGCGAACCACATACAACACAATCACATGTTCACGCCCGGCGTATCGTATCGGCAAACGCAAAGTACCTATGCATATGATTTTACCGCCATTGTATGTCATCAACTGTTTACATGTAAGTGACAATGGCACATCCTTGAAATGAGATTTATAGAACGTCTCTGAAATTACGGATACTGCAGAACCGCTGTCTATTTCGAACATACAAGGAATGTTATTGATTGTAACTGTTTCAACCATTGGTTCTCCCCTAAATGAACGGATATAATAAATCTTACCGTCATCGTCACCATCGTCACCGTGTCCAGCTACCGTATCCGCATCCACGTAATTCACTTTTGTGCACATTTTACGCAAATGTCCCTTCGTGTGACACTTTTTACACGTATAATTTGCGAATCTGCATTCCGATGTCTTATGATTCGTATACCCACATACACTGCACTTCACTTTCGCTACACTTCTACCGTTATTCGATATCTTGAAAAGCTGATGATCAGGAACGGACGAAGGCGGTGGCGGCGTTCCCGCGCAAACCGCGACCGCGGCGCGCGCGACGCTCAGGTTCTCCGCCATTTCCACAACCCGGGCTAGCGTGAGCTCGGTTAGGTCTTTCGTATACAGCTTTTCTTTCTCTCTCCCCGGCAGCATACCCATAATAAATCTATCACGAAGCGCTTCTTCAACGTTGAGAAAACTACATTTTTCAGACAGCCCTCGGAGCCTCGCCGCCCACTGTGAATGCGTTTCCCCCGCTTTTTGCACGGCTGCGTAAAAGTTGTGACGTTCACCAAATCCAACATATTTCGGAGTAAAATGACTGTCCAGGATTGATAATAAGTCTTCAAAGGGTACATCTTCAATGTTCTTCGGCAATGCTAAGTCTGTTGCCAGTTTATATGTACCCTCGGCGAGTGCACTGAGGAGGATTGCTTTTCTTTTCGCGCCCGTCGAATCCGTTTGCCTGCTAATGTCGTTTGCAATAAAATATTGCAGAATCCTTCCTTTGTACGTTTTCCACGTCTGCACATTATGATCAAACGTATGTAAAATACCGAATTGCATAATAGGATTACTCATTTTTACGACTAGCTTTTAAAATCAGGGTACCTCGTCGCCACTGTTAGATATTGGGACGGACAAGTAAAACAACCGACCGCTCGTTATGCACTGGTTTATTCGTTGGTCACAACAAATGTCAACAAGTGACGTGTGGCGGGGATAGGCGCGCGGTACATACCTAACAGTTTATAAACATTGTTTTGTATTTATGTAATATATTTTCTATGGGCCTTGATGCCTGAATTAAAGGAATAAATAAATAAAAATAATTCGAACCACATGTTTATTCTGCCGTCATCGGTACCCACATCTCATACACCGTTTGACATAAATACTCCGGGCATACGTTCACTGCCGCAGCCTGCAGCCGACCTGCTAGTGACAGCTGTCACCTAGAATGAACATAGTCACATGTGTTTGAAAATTACTTTTATACATGAATTTTTAAGTATTTTTCTCTATGTAGTCTCATTTCCATGTATATTCTAATTCTATTTGATAAGAACGGTATCTTACCATGATTGTGTGATCAAAAAAATAAGTTACGATCAGTTTTATGGGGTGAAAGCGCTGGATAAATCATATACGGACAGTTAATCCACATAGCCAATGCAAAGAGTCAATGTGAGATAGTAGATTGGTCATAAAAATGATTGTTTCTTGTTATATGTATGACGCATTTTGATTTCAAATAGAATTACCTATGTTATAAGAGCATTCATGCCGCGCGGGCCAGTAACTTTGCGTTTCTAGGTTTTTCGTAATTGTTTTTTTATAGGTGTGTACCAAAATCCTGTGAAAGAATGAAATAAATACTTATAAATACCGACGATATAGTGTTTGGCTAAAAGATAGTAAATTGATTCAAATACGTTTAAATTAATTAAGAACCTCTAGAAACAATATGTTGCCGGTGAAACGCAGTGCACGCGGAATGAAGACTTTTAACGTTTAAATTTGAATAAAATCTGTTATCTACACTAATATTATAAAGAGGAAAGATTTGTATTTTTGTGTGAGTGTATTTTTGTAATGAATACAACTCAAAAACTACTGTGCCGATTTCAACAATTATTTCACTGTTAGAAATCTACATTCACCCTGAGTAACATAGGCTATATATTTTTTACAAAAAAATTAGGTACCGCAGGAAGAAACGCGGGAAACAGCTAGTTGAAATAAAGTCTTATGTTATTGGTTTTATTTACATGAGAAGATTCCTTAAACTAAGATTAGTTTGAGAAACTTGCCTGTATCCTTACCTCATGTATCCATTGTACTGGAACTTCCAACTCATGCGAGTAACATGCATGAGCAAGTTACAAACGAGCTCGCATATAAAGCTCAGTAATAGTTTACGATCTTCTATAAGTTTTCAGTTTATATCTCAAGGAACGTTCGCTTTTAGATCTCTTGGTTTTGAGGCACTTCTATCTGATTATAAAAGCCTTATAATATGTTCTTTGTTTCTTTTAAATGTATTATTTTTTATATAATTTTGATATATTTTTTTTGGTAATGAAAAAAAAGCTTTAACTAATTAATTGATATGTTTATTTCTAGACACAATATTAGATCGTTTAAGACGTTATTATAATGGCTTTTAGTATTGTAGGACACAGGTCCCTAAATTAGGCTGAAAGCCTGTATTTTAAGACACCAGGACACTCTGACTTTTACAGTAATTATCTTAATACATTCACATTAAGTATAAAAAAAATACAAAAAATAGGCTTTTCTTTTTACGAAAATTATAATAATTATAGTATCATTACAGTTGACCTAACAAGGTCCATTAAAAGCCTAATTAGTACATTTCGTTTGAAATTAATTACTGCCCAGTCATTATTAATTAACCTAGGGAAAAACTCCAACATCTGTTCATTTTCTTTTAAATAATAAATGCGCATTACGTTAACTAGTTAGGTATTTTTTTTTATCGTTATTATTTTTTCCTTTGTAATCGACCTATTAAGAGGTTTCTATTTCCAATATAGTTTCATTAAAATACAAAAAAATAACAAAGAATTACTTAACAAACAAAAGCTTTAATCTCAATGCTAAAGTAAACGCTAACATAAATTGATTCTTGTAGCACCGTAGCCCCGTAGCTCCGTAGCGACGTAGCAGGGTAACGAAGAGCTCAAACAACTCTCGTAGCGCTCTCGTAGCGCACTTGTATCGCTGTTTATTTTTATTTAGTGCTCGAGAATGGATGCTGTATTGCATTATAGTCTTTTTACGGTTATGAAGTTGGAATACGGTTTTAAATCGAAAGAAAAATTTGCTGTTATATTTGTTTAGTTCGATCTCAGTATTTTGTAAGAAATGCATACATAATATAATGCTTTAGTGCATGGACTACATAGAACTTTTTTTAAAGAGAAACTTATTAGCAAAGTGGGTCCCATATTACTAGTATTTTTGTTAAACTTTCGTGCTAAGCAAAGTTGCTTGTGTTACGAGTGGGTTCACGTCGGTTGTGCAATGGGTGGGATTTGAACCCGCAACCACATGATTGCATCCAACGTCCGACGACGAAACATGTATCCATTTGTTGTAGAGTTAAAAAAAACTAAAAGTTGGTCATCAATGAAATAATTGTATGCAGTAGACAATCAAGGAACAAATAAACAAAAAATAAAAAAAAAGCATCCTACGAGTACCTTCCATTAAAAACAGTAATACACTGAACCGAAAAAGCTTCGTTCTCTGTGATGGACAATCTTTACTTAATTCAAACCTTGGTAAAACCGGTATCAATACACCCGAGAATGTCCTAATGCGGCTCAATTACACTTCGGTGACCACGAATTGAATGACGTCACGGTTCGATAGACATAATAGCGACCTCTAAATCAGTGAGGTGGATATTATCGATATTGAACTAAGAATGGTTCAGCCTCTTTTCGAGACTCACATCACAAAGAATACACTTTGTAATCCGTAAAAAGTATTGAGAATTATTTGAAAATATTTCCACATCACCTAAAATGTACAAAAGGAAAAGAAAAAATTAAGGTTTCGTTTATCTCACCTTAGTTAATTCGGCAATAAATGCTTTCAAATAGAGATCACGCGCAAGTCTTTCGAGGTATAAAGGTATGGAGTAAGGAGGTACGGGAGGAGATAATAAGAGAAACGGACGGTGTTTTTTATCAAATTTGGAATTATTAAAAAAAAAACAAAATCAACGAGTTCGCTTCTTTCAGGATCAACCTCTACGACATTAAATTAGCCCAGAAACCTTCATATCATTAAGCAGACTCTTTTAGAAGGGTCCTAAAACATTATTTTTACTATAATTAGCCTGTACTGTCCAACTGGAGAAGTAAAGCCTCCATCCATTTTTTCCCGTAGATCCCGGTCCCTCCCTCCCGAAATATAAAAAATACACTTTGTATTATAACTTTTGTGAAAACTACTTCTGGCAACATATTTTTTAATCCTGCCCGAGTGCCATAACAATTCACAAAGCCCTAAATCACAACACATCGAGTGGGAGTATTCCACAAACAATTTGGATGCAAATCAAGCGCTGGTGTTGAAATTTCAAACAACATTTAATTAGAGCTTTCGGAACATTGGAAATTGTGTTCCAGGTATTCCAGGTGTTGTATAACACGAACCAGGTGTTCTGTTTGTGTATTGATTGAGCGTAGGATGGAATATAAAAGCTTTTTGGACAATGACGTATTTTGCAGAACTGAGAATTGTAGGTATTGTGTTATTGCTTTTGATGTATTTATTATTCAACGTGCAATGGCCTGGTTATCAGTGCTCGTTCTTTTTCAATATGAGAAGAGGCCTGTGCCCAGTAGTGGATCATTTTTAGGACGGTATTAGTTGATCCGTGATCACCAAGCTGATTAACACTGTCCATTGTGATGTGGCTTAGACTTCCGCATGCGGGCTTGACATTTGCAGGGTAAGACCACTATTGGGATGAAATTTGTTTTTTTTATTTCTTCTGCGACACAGTAAGTACTATTTATAAGCAACCCAACTGTTGTTTAATTTTAGGACGGGGTTGGGTACCTTTCTTTGTTAATGTAGAAGCCATTTAAATACAAAAAAAGTTCAAACAAACAAGTTCGTGTTTACGTTGTCAAAACATAACTTTTTTATATTTGTATTGTTAAGGTTATACCTAATCAATTTAAAGTGGCTTATTACATTGGCGATGAAACGAACCTATGGCCACATAAACAGGTTTCCTAGAAACAATTTGCAACCTTACAAATGTTGTTTACTAATGAAATGTCAAAGGTGTCGTTTGTTAGTTGTTGACCAGAGGAGTGTGGGGTATGCGTAACGTCTAATGACTTCATCACCACCCACTGGGAGCGGAGCTTTGGTACTTGACGCCTGAATGGGTTGTAGTCTACAACAGTGTGCTTAGGTCGGAAAGGCTGAGTTTGTTTTCTAGTTCCGGCATTTGTGTGAATAGGCATCGAAAAGAATTTAAAGGTTGAATAAAATTGAATTAGAACTGACTGACCTAGTCTAGTGGTTAGTGACCCTTTCTGCTAAACCGGAGGTTGTGGGCTCGATTATCACTCTGGATAAATATTTGCGTGATGAGAGCGATCATTTGTACTGTGATGGGGTGTATTTATCGATATTAAGGATGTATTACGAATAATATAAGTATTTCTGAGGTTTATGCGAATGTTAGACATAGAAATAAAAGTATTTTTATCAGTTGTCTGGTTGACATAGTAGAGGGGATCAGATGGCCGTGTGTGAATTGTACAATGCATTCTAAATTCTTCTTCTTCTTAGCGTGCCGATCAATGGCAATGTGAGAAAATTCTAAATTAGATTTCAATAAGTGTCATTTTCGACTTTTTCTTCAAAATCACTTGCACATTTCGGACTTACTACCTTACACACTGCTAGCTAAGGGACTTTATTGCCTGGTCTCGGGTCTGGGTGTTTGTGGTACCAACGTTGTCTCTGATTCCATAAGAAAAGTGCTTTGGCTACTTACTTTGGGTTCGGTGCAATGGATATGTTGGTGTCCACATTTATTAATTATTTATTTAATCAAAATTTCATTGTTATCATCAACTAATCATATTTTATTAAAATAAAATATTTCCTTATCTTAAATAACTTATTTGTCTTCATAATATAGACACACCTCTACTCCAGTCACGTCAGATGACGCTCCGAAAAATAAATAGAATTTGTGCGAATGTCGGAGAGTTCACGAATATTTTATGTTGGTATTCAACACCATCACGTGTGGGTGGAATACCAATAACTTGCATTCATGAGTGACACGTCATACATTTACTTACACGGCCCTTAACCTGTTTGATCCTTTGAATTTGTGAAAAGTTGAGTAAAAATAGCATTATCGTCATTAATGTCAGCTTAAATAATATTTTTATTTTGTATAATTTAATATTTTTAAAAATATACATATTTATTTAACCGTGCTTTTCATACTTACACTCGTTTTTAGTAGAGTTATGTACCTACTCTAGAACGCTGTGCGCCAAGGACTACCCCCCTCCCCCTCCTGAAAAAGTATCATCATGTATTTTGTCCATCTTAAGGTTATCTTAAGACGTCGCTATTAGCGATTACCCTTTAATGAGATTTTTTTTCTGTTTTTTTATTTGTCTAAAATGTTGTTGTACAATGCAGTATATTCTATTCCTATAATAACTCTCCCTCATCAGCTCCTCGCAAACTAATATTATTATCTAAACAATACAAGTCTTTGTAATATACATGAAATTTGAAATTACTGTAGGTACGTTACAATAAAACGTTACGATAAAAACATACATGAATAAAATACGAACATTTGAACAACAAAATTCTAATTCAAGTACCCGTCGTCGCCGCGTTATCTCATGATTAAGAACATCTTTTGGGTCTGAAACTAGTCGGGCGATCCCGAGAAAGCGCGTAAGTACATCGTTGAATCTTTAAATAATTCTGAATTCGTCTCACGGAAAATATTACAAAAAAAATCCTTTTTGGATATCGGTTTCTGAGTACCTAACCACATGAAGTCTAAGATAGATTTTTCTGATGTCACAAACCTTTGAGTCACGTCTGAAATAATACCTAAATGATTCCTAACTAAAATCAAACCAGTGTTCAACTACACTACAGTTCGCAAAAACTGAAACATTTTTAAACAATCCTTTTGTTATTTTTGCCCGTATTTTCCTCCCTTCGTGTTGATATTTTGAAAGAATTCTCCCACGTAAGTGCCATAAAGGGTAGATTACTGAACAAAGTGAAATATACAACCTTCACAGTACAAACACTTTGAAAGTAAAATGGACGTGAAAAATTTAAATTCTGTAAATCCATTTGTATGGAAATGTTTTCGTAAAATGTTTAAGATTTTTTGGATTTCTTGATTTTTATTAACATATAAATTATCCTTCAGACCGTGTAATCTTTATGGATCATTAGAGTGACAGTTTAAGAAATAACTTGGTCAAGATAATTTAGATTTTAGTACGTTGTCATGAGACATTTATTTGAATGGTATATTGAGTTTATATTTTTTTCTAGAAGTCACAAAAATTATATTAAAACTATGTAACTGGCATCTAGTTTATAAAATTCTCATGTCGCGATGATTGTAACCAAACTCCTCCGAAACGGCTGAACCGATTTGTATGAAATTTGTGTGCATATCGGATAGGTCTGAGAATCGATCAACATCTATTTTTAACAGCCCTAAATTAATTATGATGGGTCTTAACAGATTTTTTAATATGGCAGAACAAAGTTTGCCGGGTAAGCTGGTTACTTTGTAAGAATGCTTTGTATATATCAAACTTGTATAGTTTGTGATAGCCTGTGGTAATTGAAAATGCGTGTTGTAGAGATTGAGCAGTTGACAAGGAAGGCAGTTATGCAGACGAAAATAAAGTTCCCGTGCGTGTATTTACATATAAAAAGGGAGGTAGATATTGATTCCCTAAAGCTCTCTGCAAACCTATACAAGCTTATTCTTTTAGAATTTGTCCCTTACATTAACTGTACAAATTAAAAAAACGAACACAAAGGGAATATAAAATGAATAACAAAGTAATTAAAACATTGGCCCTTGTCATTAACAATGTACGCGAGTAATGAAAAGCTATTTAAAAGCCTTCACGCATTAATAAATAAACAAACGCTGCCCTTTATGACAGAGTAATTAGCATGTAGGTAACATTACATGTGACTGTCTCTGTTTGTACTCAAGTTCTAAAAATATCTGGCTTAGGTCTCGGTTAGACTAAATATTTAAAAAGATGTCGTCATGACGTAATTTTCACTTAAAAACGTTATACTTTTATGGTTTTCTGCTGGTTACAATTTTTTTATTACCATGTCTTTTGCAATAAAGTGTTTAAAGCCACATTATTAGTTACTAGCTTCTGCCCGCAGCTTTGTCTGCGTGGACTTCAGAATTGGGTCCAAAAAATAATGAAAAATATTAAAGTAATGAAAAACTAAAAAAAAATCACCCATGTTATAGCGCAGTAATAGAGAAAAATGCCAAATTTCAAAGCCCACGGCTTAGCTCGGAAACAATTTTCAATTTTCTCTCGAGAACTACTTAAGGAATCGGGATAAAAGGTAGCCTATGTTCTTTTCCATGTCAAAGGCTACATGCATGCCAAATTTCATCCAAATCAGTACAGCCGTTTTTGCGTGGTTAAGTGACAAACATCCAAACATCTTAATATCCAAACATCTAAACATCCACACTTTCACATTAATAATATGAGTGGGATGACTTTTTCAATAAAGTATTTCACTTTATTAGTTATTGAAGCTATTATTTATTCTGTTATGAAACTACCTGATTTCTGTGTTCCAGGAATATACAGAATCCTACCTCATAATAAGCAGGGAACTGTTTATCTCAGTGCGTCAGTTATCTTCATATTTTTTTTTAAAGATGACTAGCGACCCCTCGTGCTAAGCTAAATTGCTTGTGTTACGAGTTGGTCTACGTAGGTAGTATAATAGGTGGGATTCGAACCTGCAGACACTAGCTCGCAAGTCCGACGCCCTAGCCATTAGGCTACCGGCGCTTCATTAAAATGTATAATTATAAATTATTAAAAGAATTTAAATAACATACCTACATTTAAAATTATTTTCTTGTTCAAATAAATAAAGTTAATATACATGTCTACACATAAACTCTCTTTCAACATAAATATTGAATAAGATACTCCGAGAGCGCATACCTATTAACTATTCTAGTGTTTAAACATTTCTTAAACCACAGTTTTCATCAGGGAGTCTAACCACACATACCAGTTAGGTTTCTGCATATCTTAAGTTAACACCTACTCCAAACCACTATCCACCACTTAAAATAAAAGTACCTAGTTCATAATAAATAATGCTTTCTCAGTGATTGTTGATAAAATGTTATATAAATATATATATAAAATTGATTGATAATGGCTAACAAGCATCAAATACAGCAATCATGTGCTTGCAAATCCGGTCATTAAACCACTAGGTAAGGCCACCACGACTGTTTTTTCGTATATTATCTTAAATTGTATTTAAGACGACGTTAAAAATCTGAATGCTATAACCACTGTAGTTATATCATACGGTTATTATTATAATATTATTAAAAACGAATGAGAACTCATCTCATCATCACGCAATCTATTGTACAGATCACGTTTAACACAAACGCGTTATTACTACCCAAAAGTCTAAGAAAAAACAAGAAATGGAACACCCTTAATACCCTCTCCACTCTAATTGAGTCGTTTAAATGCAACCAATGAGGATCGAGAACGTCTTTTTAAATTCGGAATCAACCTAAAGTGAGTGATAAAACGGTTTTTCATTACGTGAAAGAATAAACGCCTACTCGAGTTGAATGGAGTGTTCTAAAAATGGTTGTAAGGCCGTGACAGCACGATACGATGTACGTTCGCTTACATAATTTCCTAAGCTAAATAAAAACGAAAGGGAGTTTGACAAATTTCTTCGTTGAAAAAAGTTCGTTTTTATTAGAGCAAATGTTTATTAAACGATAGCATTTTATACTAATATGACGACCTCCGTGGTTGAGTGGCGTACAACGGTTTTCAAGGTGACGCCAGCTCTGAGGTACCCGGTTCGATCTCCAGACGGGTCAATGTAGAAAAACAATTTTCTACATTGTCTCGGGTCTGGGTGTTTGGGGTACCTTCTTTGTCTCTGATTCCATGACACAAGTGCTTTAGTTACTTACTTTGTATTCGGAGCAATGTATGTGATGTTGTACCACATGTATTTATTATTTATTAAAATATAGGTATAACTTTATAATTTACATCGCCATACAACGTGGCAATGCTGTCTGTCTTCTAGGCTCGTTTCTCGTCATTGACAGAGATGGCAATTATTTTTATATGGTTAACCATTATTATCAATTTTGCTTGTTAATGGATACTAAGTTTTTTATTTAGTAAGTCTTATTGATAAGTTTGAAGTTTAGTATAGTTTAAGTTATTCTTTTTTAAACAAAAAAAATATATTGTATTTATTAATATATGCAAATAACTTATATGAGTATAAAAATATTTTAAAATTTCGCTTTTTACATGACTGTTTTCTTGGTTACAAAAAGCCTTACTTTACTATGAATGATACTTTAATGATACTTTATCCCTAATTATTGGAACGTTAACCAACATTAATTATTAATCAAATATCGAACCTCTTGTTACGTTATTATTGGTTGTCCAATCACCATCCAATCACAATCGTAATTACTTAATTTAACAACAGATTTAATACTAACATTTAAACTATCGCGTTGCATGATTTTAATATAATTACGTCACGGTAATTAACGAGCACTCAGGCATTTACGTCATACGTAGAAACGTTAAGCCTTAAAAGGTAAATGTATGAGTTCGTGTTAATTCCCGTGAAGTAATTTTATTAAAAACAGATTTAATAGATTGAGCTTCAAAAAGGATACGAAAGAATTTATGAATATTTTTATTTTTTCCAAAACTACATAAATATTCCTACATACATAAATTCTGTTTATAACATTATTGCGTGAAAATTGCGAACTAAATTTGTGATTTTCACAAACAAAATAAAAATATCTTTACACTTTACTTGCTTAAGTATATTAACAAATGTTACCTTTTTCATTTATTCGGGATTAATTTAAAAGGAAAAGCGTATACTCAATGAGAAAATGGAATTTGAACTTTTCATACAAAGGGACAGGTCACGTGACTTATGTTTGTATGAAAAGATGATTTTCAATTTTAAGATTTCGACCGGTTTCGTGGGAAAAGTTGTTCAGTTTTATCCACCTGATTACCTCGTTGAATATACGCGCTTTTTTTAAAATAATCCTGTATACAACATGAAATATTAATTGAAATAATAATAAAAATTTTATTGTTTAAATATTTATCAAATGTTCAAACAATTCAAATGTTACTTGTTCCAAAGTCATATCTTAACAAAAGCTACTAAAAGTTTAAAATTTAATCAAATTATTTAAAGTTTTATCATAAAAGCTTTTCGCTTTTAATTAATCCGTAACGAAACGTTTTAAAGAACTTTTAACTAAATTGATACAATATCTATTTCAATTAATTTAACTAATAACTTTTTTGAACGCACACAATAGTAATTTATTTGTTTGTTATAACTAGCAAATATTACATAAGTATATTAAACTTGCTAGCTGGAGACCGCGACTTCGTCTGAGTGTTTTGTTTTCATGGGGATTTCATGTTTTGTGTGGTACCCTAATTCATTTTCTAACATACTAGCTTTTGCTCGCAGATCCGCCCGCGTGGGCGTCGGTTACCGTGGTAAATTATAGCCTATAGCCTTCCTCAATAGGTAGTGTATCTAACATAAAAAAATATATTTCAAATCGGTCCACTAGTCCTGAGATTAGCGCGTTCAACCAAACAAATTCTCCAGCATTATAATATAATTATAAATAAGTAGAATATACCTCATGAATGTGGCACAGTACTGTATGTATCCTATATACAAAACTTTATTAAACCGACTGGTTCCCGAGATCAGCAAATTTAAAAAAAAAAACTAAAAACCAAGATGTATAAGGTCGTGGTATGGCTCAATACTTTAAATTCTTCGCAGTAGTTTAAATTCTGGCTACTTATGTTCACACATAGCAGAAACTATGAACTAAAGATATTTCTGACTTTGTGTGTGATGAAGAATATTGATCATTTTTAATGCGTAACTGTTGGTGACAATACATCTCGATAAATAAATGTTTCGCTTACACATAAAATGAAAAGGACTCAGTGTTTGAAACAAGTGAAGTGAAAATTTCCTCTCACAACGAAGTTATAATGAGTTATGAGCTCTTGATTAAGTGCTTTGGTTGGCTCTAAAACTAAGTCGAGCACTCGAGCATCTCCGGTGAGTTCGCGTGCTGTCTTTAATAGGAACATGCTATTAAACTTTAAATCGACTTCGTTTTATCTTCCAAACAACCTCATAGCTCTAACTTTGAGACTAAGATTCAAGAGCAAAGTCGAGCAAATTAATTAAGTGGTAAAACGCGGCACGGAATAATAATCAAATGGAGTGCCAACTGCCAACACTTGCGCTCGGAACCGTGTGAATTTGCTAAGTGCATAGTAATTTAAGCTTAGTTTAAAGACGAGTATATCTGTATTTCTATGCACTGAGAAAATTACTAAAAAGAGCTTTTTGTTTGTACGTAATAATATTTCTGAAGATTAGGAACATGCGGAAGGTTAGCTTCTTAGCGGATATAGCTAAGCAGCTAAGAAGACAACTATTAAATTAGTATACGAAGAGTCCCGTTGCAAGAAGAATACGTTTATTTATTCTAAATATATGTCAAAAAATATGGGCGTAAAAATTTTCCACTGCTGGGCACAGGCCTCTTCTCATATAGAGAAACAAGGAGCATGGATCACCACGCTTGCTCACCGCGGGTTGGCGGTTTCAGATTCCAATTTTTGGAATCCAGGTATTCTCAGAGATTATCTCTTAGAATAATTTATTAAGAAAGTACATATTTAATTCTGATAAAGGTACATTGGTACTTGCCTGTACTGGGTTCGAACATGCAACCCTATGCACACAATTCCGTTCATTGAAACGCTAGGCCACAATTAACAAAAACCACTAAAATAAAACAGAAAAACAAAAAGAGACCAGCTGATGTATATATGTATAGTATGTGTATAAAATAAACAGTCGTGGTGGCCTAGCGGTTCAATGACCGGATTCGCATGCACATGGTTGCAGGTTCGAACCCAGGCAAGTACCAATGTGACTTTTTCAAAGTTATAAGTACTTTCTTAATCATTCTAAGACATCATTGACAAACGGTGAAGAAAAACATCGTGAGGAAACCTGGATTCCATAAAATGGAATCTGAAATCTCCAACCCGCAGTGAGCAAGCGTGGTGATCAATGCTCATTCCTTCTCTATATGGGAAGGAGCCTGTGCCCAGTAGTGGGACGTTTATAGGCTGGTATTATATGTGTATAAAATGTAGGAAATGCACTCCATTTTCTATCCATACACATTTACCGTATAATTCCTATGAAGCTTCCAACCTACACGTTTTTCAATTACCCACCACTCCATGTGCTTAATACTCGTGACTCTCTTGGTTCTTGGTTCCGCAGTCGTGTTGATTAATTAATGTTACTTTACTTCGAGAATGAGTTGCGTGGGTGTCTCACAGAGGAATGAATTAATTCATCAAACTGTTTTTATTAAAGACTAGCTTTTGCTCGCGACTTCGTCCGCGTGTAGTAATTACTTCCGACAGAATTTGGGTTTTTCACTTAGTTAGGTATCGCCTGTTCCATGGTCTATCGATTACATATGTGTAAACAAACATTGAAAAAATCAAATTGTCTCCCTTTACAATTATATTAGAAATATTTGTCTCTATGAAATCATGGTCTAAAAATGCTATGTTCACTTATACATATGCTATGCTCACTTGCTTCACTGGTGGAACCTATATACAAAGTTTTAAGTGAATCCATTGAGAAATAAACTTTTTCAATTTACCACCCTTTTCTCTCCTTTGGGGGGGAATTTCCAAAAATCCTCTCTTAGTGGTAGCCTACTCCTCCCAACAAACACACATGCCAAATTTCAGCTCTTTACGATCAGTAATTTCGGCTGTGCGTTGTCTGTCATTTACCACCCTTTTCTCCCCTTTGGGGGGGAATTTCCAAAAATCCTCTCTTAGTGGTAGCCTACTCCTCCCAACAAACACACGTGCCAAATTTCAGCTCTTTACGATCAGTAGTTTCGGCTGTGCGTTGTCTGTCATTTACCACCCTTTTCTCCCCTTTGGGGGGGAATTTCCAAAAATCCTCTCTTAGTGGTAGCCTACTCCTCCCAACAAATACACATGCCAAATTTCAGCTCTTTACGATCAGTAGTTTCGGCTGTGCGTTGTCTGTCAGTCAGTCAGTCAGTCAGTCAGTCAGTCAGTCAGTCAGTAACGGAAGAGTTTTATATATATAGATGTAATACGTGAGGTGTTATAACACTAAATACCGTTTTAACCCGTAATTTAATTCTGTATTTATCGCTTTTAGAAGGAAGTAGGTTTTGTTTTAAACAATGTACATCCGTGCTGCTTTTATTTATAAGTAACTACTTGAGACCACGATTCTACCCGTGTCGATTGTCGCGCTTGCCCTGTCTCAGGATCGAGACTATCTCTGTACCAAATTTCCTTCAAATCGGTTCAGTAGTTAAGGCGTGATTACGTAACAGACAGACAGACTTACTTTCGCATTTAGTAAGGATTATTTTGTTTCAACTGTTTTCTTATTTATTTTCTTTAATTTTACCTACTCATATTATAATACAAATCAAACCTATTTTTATTGCTCAATTATTATCGACAATAATAAAATTAAAGTCTATATAGACTTATATTTCAACATTAGTACCAATAATAATGGAGCGGAAAATAACATTTTGTGAAAAGTGATAGATAAATTTCACAATTTGCTGTTCGATATTTACTTTCAACATTTTATATTGAAATTCATATTCATATTTTATAAATCAACATTTTATATTTTACGTCATTGTAAATAACGTTTTATTTCGAATGGTGTAATTAAATTAACCGTTATATCTACAGTATGGTGCTCGAGTTAATCAAACAGGCTGTTGTAAATTCTACGTAATTTAATTATGGGTTTAAAGAAACGCTGATGGCATTTTTAATTACTAAATGTGAATGTAGCGTGTACTTAATAAAAGTAAAGTAAAATAAAATATAGAACATTAAAATTTAAACGTGAAAATTCAAATGGTATACATACTTAACTGTACCCTGAATAAGTGCTCTCTCAGACTGAATAAACTCTGTGCATAGTTAAATGAGTGGAGATTTTAGATTCTATTTCAGTATCCAGGTTACCTCACGATGTTTTCCTTGACTGATTGTAGGAGATTCACTTGAGAAAGAACATGGGTTCGAAATTGCAACGATATGCAAACGAAACCTGACATAAAACCGCTAAGCCATCACGATAGCTTAGTTGTTTCATGACCGGACCTTGAAAGGAAAAAACGGGACCCTTATAGGATCACTTTGTTGTCCGTTTGTCTGTCTGTCAATCCTACCCTTTATCTCGGGAACCCTTGGAGTGATGGAGTAAAATTTATTTTGACAACTTAAAAGTATATTTCGACACTTTCAAGGGAATCAAAATCAATAGGGTACTTAATATTGACCTAGGACTAGGAGAAAAGTTTGAAAACTATTTTTTTTAAAGTGAAACTTTTATTACATCGTTTCAAATTTTTGGTCTGTGTGTTGCATGTCGCGTGACGGTCGGCAGCGGAGTAGGGATAAAGTGAGAGGCGCTCGTCAGAGCAGCCGAGGCCAATATGGCGGCGTCTATAGTTCCATCAGCTGACCGTGTAGTGTATAGACTATTTACTCATATTACTTTTATACCCTTAATGGAATATTATTCCGAAAATTATTAGTTAAATATCTATAATGTGAAAAAAAGTTTCACTTTTACCGTGGTTTCATAAAACCACACAATCTTTTTTTTATTTTGTGGCAACCCACACACGGCCGTCTGATCCCAAACTTGGCAGAGCCTGTACTATGGCAACCAGACGACTGATAAAGATACTTTTATCTACTATATAAAATTAAGTCGGGTTTTCCTTCCTGACGCTATAACTCCAAAACGCACGAACCGATTTCCATGGTTTTGCATTCGTTGGAAAGTTCTCGGGCTCCGTGAGGTTTATAGCAAAGAAAATTCTCAATTACATAAAAAAAAATTAGACCGCGGGCGGAGCTGCGGGAAACAGCTAGTATTATATAAATTTAAACATATTATAGATAAACTAATGACATCCAGACACAGAACAAATGATCGTGCTCGTCACACAAAGATTTGTCCTGGATGGGAATCGAAAACACGACCTATGGCTTAGCAGTCAGGGTCACTAACCACTAGACCATTAGGCCCATCAATTGTGTATTGTACTAATATTGACATTAAAGCATGAAAAATATGGTATTTGTACGGAACCCTCGGTGGGCGAGTTCGTCTCGCAGTTATCCAATATTTTTCCATGACTTAATTAAATAAGCAAAATATATTTCGTTTTATACTACAGTGGGCTTATATTCGCATCTATACACAGTATGTTCATCTTCATTCAATTTTATATACTTTATATTCAAATACGTCAGTTATCATATTCTCCACACCATAATCGCATTTTCCAAATGACAAAACAACAGTAGCAATACCAACGTAAGAGGCTAATCCGTTTGTCTTCCGAGCCTTAACAAATATTTGGCGCTCGAACAAAGACAAAGGAATTACTTTTTATTCCCACCTCAGAGGGTAGAAACATATCTACACAATGTTGTACTATAGCTTTGTATCATAAATTCATGAGTTCTTTAACTTTGGTACCGTAGTTTATGATATCTACCTTCTTCTTTTCTATATTATACAAATTAAAGGCATCGGGTCTGAACCGCGTACGTAATAGAAGGTATAAATACCAATTTTTCCGACGTTTCGGCCAACTTGCAAAGGCCGACTTTTCTATAATAGGAAAATTGGCATAGCATTGGATCTTTTCATATGACGATGATTTAAGAATTCCGTACCAAAAGGAGGAACGGAACCCTTACATCATCACTTTGTTCTCTGTTTGTCTGTCGGTCCGTCCGTCCGTCTGTCTGTCAACACCTATCTTGGGAACGCGTGAAGCTATCAAGTTAAAAATTTTTAAACCACAGTCTCTTGAAACTGTTACAAATATAAAAAAGTTAACGTAAAAAAATACCACAAAAAACGTAAGAAGTCTACGTTTTTTGTGGTATTTTTTGATTTTTTGATTGATTGACATTTTGATTCCCTTGAGACATTCTCAAGGGAATCAAAATGTATAGGGTACTTTCCGATGACCTAAGCTAGAATTATGAAATTTCGCAGTAATAACGTCTAATAGTACAGGAAAAAAATCTAAAAACTATCCATTTGTAATTAAATCATAGAAAATCAAACCTTTGTACGGAACCCTCGGTGAGCGAGTTCTCGCACTTGACTGATTTTCTTTGCTTCTATAAGTGCCACCCCAATAAATAAAGGTCAGCTACCAGCTGGAATCTATCTCTATCTCTTGCGAAGCAAAACAGAATGATTAGTAGTCACTAATTTACTTTTTATGTACCAGCAGTTTAGACGGTAAACGCTTGCATTTGCTAAGAAATCCATAAAAAATCCGCAGCTGCTCAAAATTTCGTCTAGAATTTTCTTGTCGACGATATAGCTGAATAAAAAATGGAAAAAGAAAAATAGCAACGCTTTCATTCGTGGTCCAAAAGTAATTGTGTTTGTCTGTGGTCGGGTAAACGACGTTAGTTCTTCAGGGATCGAATAACTTATGCTCCGCACGAAACCCCACTTCGGAGAATTTTGGAATACTGCGTACACATCGATATTTGAAGTCTGAAAGGGTTTCTCTATACATACGCAACAAGTATGTAGGAATAGTAAGGAATCATTTGATAAGTTTACAGACAAAATGTACACGTCTGTGTGTCAAGCAGGAGATGGCTCTGTTTGTGATGTAGATGTATGATCACCTCGTATAAGCGTCTCGAGTTGGGTATTTTCCCCCAAACTAGCATAATAATTAATGAGCTGCATTGTGCCACTAACAAAGCTGACTAGTGGTACAAACAATTGAATATCATTGATCTTTAAGAAAATTGATACAATGCCAAAGCTGACTGTTGTGGTCCGAATAAATATCATTGATAGCTTGACTGGCTTGTTGTACCCTGAATTCTAAGCCGGAGTTTTCGATTCCCACCCAGGACAAATCTTTGTGTGATGAGCACGATCATTTGTTCTGTGTAAGGGTGTTATTTATGTATAATATGTATATGTATGTATTTAGAAATATATATTTATTAGTTGTCTGGTTGCCAAACTAGGAGAGCCTGTACGGCTCTGCCTAGTTTAGGATCAGATGGCGGATAGGGGACCATATGTAAATATACCGATACTCCTCCGTGCCTCGGAAAGCATGATAAGCCATACTGTCATACAGTGATCTTTGACAGTTGTTAATTCATTACAATTCTGACAACCAGTCTTACCATGGAATACTGTAGTACCCAACAGTGGGTTGTGGAGGTCACATAGGCAGTCGCTCCATATAAAATGCTGTATTCAGCTAAATCCGGTAAGACTGGTAGCCGACCCCACCACAGTTTGGGAAAAGGGTTGGAGGAGGATCGCTTAGAAGAAGAACAAGAAGTGCCTTCATGAAGACCCGGCCCGATACGTATGAAGGGATCCTTAGTTTCAAAATTTACTACGTATACAAAAACTATATACTGTGGGTAGAAAGTTGGATATCCTAGTGCTGTATTATAAAGAGTAAATGATATTTCCGTAACACAAAAGAAACTTTTTCTACCTACTTTTATACCTCCATTTGTCGCTGTCACTGATACACATTTGGAATAAATTCGTCATAGTCTGGCCTCGCCTTACGTTCCATTTCTCTGATAACGTTTTAGGTACCAATTTAGAAATGTATCGAATTTCTAAGAATGTTTTAACGGCTCTATGTAACCTAGAACGAAGAGAATAATATCGATTTTGAGTGTTCAAGTTTAAAAATAACCTTTCTATGGCTACAGAATTTTACTTGTTTTGATCGTTGATTGTTTTATTACACGGAGTTTCGATTATTCATTTGTTTTAAGGTCAGTATCTAATCTCAATACTAATCTGTATACTTATTTAAAATTACATTTGCATGATACTGTTAACCTTGTACCTTTAGTCAGGACAAATTCTCTTCAAGTTTACTTTAAGCAAAAACCTAAAATTCTAGACCTTTCTAAACATAATTATGGTAGAACAATGCGCACTTATGTTAGCCGCTTACACTTTTGTCTACTGCCCCAGTAAACACTAAAATGTGGAACAATACATTAAACCCATTCACACTTGCTACCCACCCTGTGTACCCACTTACGTCTTTCCATTTAGGATTAACTCATGCATAAGTATTGTACCTGTTTGAAATAAAACAAAGGAAAAAGGGAATATAAATGTAGGTACTTAGTCTTCAAAAGGTATGACTAATGTTAATTATGAACCTTGTATGCTAAAAGGGCGTATACAAAGAAATCCGTACTAATTCTCTTAAACCATTTTATTTTTCAGTTCGCGATATATGCCTCTTATCCAATGTTTCATGTCTACTTAGCCCTAAAAAAAAATAAGGGAAGTTTCAATACCCGGATTTTAACACTAAATTTCACAAATAGTATCTAGTAATTCTCTATTCTGTGAACCAAACATATTAATATCAGCAGCCAATAATTTAAAGAGAAATCTAAACAACATACCTAATGATATTATTTAAAATTTGATATCAGGGGCCTTAAGGACTGTACCCACTACAACGTATCATATTATGCCCACTATCAATGTTTTTAATAATCCCACAGTCACCCTAAACACTGGCAAAGATCACTGTCTGACAGTTGCGACCAACGGCTTATCGTGCTTTCCAAGGCACGGAGGGGTCTCGATATGTTTACAAATGGTCACCCATCCACGGACCAACCGCGGCGAGCGCGGTTTAACCTTTATTATCGATCAAGCCCCTGAATTCTCAAAATACCGTACATTATTGTCACAAATATGGTACGTAAACATTTCTTTTCTAAACACTGAAAAATGCGAACTTGCTATTATTATCCGAGTAATAACGACACAGACCGACGAATGTGTCCAAAAAAATAACAGTCTTTATGTACTTTTACGGTGTAAACGAGTTTACAAGACACCACTACTTGACAGCTCGTTATTTTTGAAGTATAAATAATAAAAACCAAAAGTTGTGCTTGTGCTTCCAGAAAATACAATAATATTTATTATACCACTACCTTCTGCCCTCGATGTATTTTCCATGTCAAAGGCTACATGCATGCCAAATTTCATCCATATCCGTTCAGCCGTCTTTGCGTGATTGAGTAACAAACATCCAAACATCCAAACTTTCACATTTATAATATTAGTAGGATAACCAAGCGCTACTATTATCTTAAAATAGGACTTTTGTTCCATTGTGGAAATGAGACAGCGCTCTTCTGCGAGTAACGGCATCTCGCTTCTACTTAGTACAGGCGCTCTGACGTTATGAGAAAAGTGAGTAGGTTTGAACTGTACAGGGTGTACTATTCTTTCATCATTATTATTGTGGTTTTATTTTAAAAGGAAACATGTATTGTTATACTGTAACCTTTTGTATATGGTAGTTAACCTCATTTAATACAGAAAAGGTAATTGTATTTTTGTAACATCGGTTTTTATCTGCTGTGTTACATTGTTTAGCTGAATTGGAAGTTTTATTTAATGAAAATTAATACCTGAGTCTAAGTACTTCAATAGGTCGGACGTAAAAATAGGTTGACGGGTATAATTAATATTGACGACAGTTGACTCGACAGTAGCTAAGTTATATTTCTTTACGGTTAAATGAATATTAGACTACTATGAATAGCAAATACAGTTTTTTTTATATTATGGGTGGGATTCGAACCAGCTACAAATTTTCTGTCGTATTCGATGTAATTTTTCAACAAATGTACTGCTGAAATGCCCTGCTATACAAAATGGCGCGACATTATTTAGTGTCACCTAGATGAATAGATGTCACCAATTTGTTATTCAATGCTGACGCAAAAGATGCGTCACTTTGGGTAGTATTATCTAGGTTATTGCTAAGGTCACTGAAAGACGAAGTAGTTAGTATCCGACTTAAATAATGGGGATATGAGAACGATTACATAAATCATTATATCGACTGGCGTGTGGGTCTTGTGGTTAGTGACCCTGACTGCTAAGCCGGTCGTGGGTTCGATTACCGCCCTGGACTCTCCGTGTGATGAACACGATCATTTGTTGTGTCTGGGTGTAATTAATCTCTATTATTTATGTATTTATAAATATATAAGTATGTTTATTAGTTCTCTCTTTGCCTAGTTTGGGATCAGATGGTGAATTTTAAGATTTCGACCTATGTTCCTCGGGGAAAGTTGTTCGGTTTTATGCACCTAATTACCTCGTTGAATAAGCGCACTCCAGAAAAAATAATCCTGTATACAGGATAAAACCGGAGCATGTAACACAATACCAAGTGATATAAATTGTAATTAATTTTGATTATTATATGTCAATTGTTAAGAGAAAAGTTGAAAGTAGGCTCTTCTGTTAGTATAACCTTATTTTGAGTCAAACGTTATTATAATCAACTTACAAAAGCTTAAGTAAATTTGCCATTACCATTTAATATTTAAGGACGCAATTTATCTAAGAGGTTTTAGAATGGTTTCATATATTTTAAGAAGAAATATGTTCGCAAAATATTTTAGAATACGCTTGTCCTTAGCAGGAGATATATTGCATTTGTTCTTGCGGACAGAAATTTTAAATAAGTTAATGTATACAACATCACATACATTGCTCCGAATCCAAAGTATGTATATAATTATGTACTTTAATAGTGTCTTGAAATAAAAAGTCACGACACGAAAATAATAAAAAAGTGATTTTCTCTTACTAAAAACAGCGTTCTGTCTGTCACGGATTTGCTCGCCCTCCCAAATACCACACAAAAATTTCGAATACTGTGACACGATCTTTTTATATACAGATAATAAAAAGGGTAGTAATAAAAGCTCCGACAAAAAAATAAGAATTCTTACTGCCTAAAATACTTACTTTCCGACTACTTTCATCCGAATAAAAATGACGAAACGACCGAATCAGATACTAAAATCTTCGAAAAATAAACATAACTGTTTATTGCTATAATATATTGCCTGGCGGACAAGATTGATGGGCCCTTCATTAGGCACTGGGCAGGTAGGCATGTGCGTACTGGCGTACATGTCGCTAATTAATTAATTTAAGCCTTTTATTTTGTGTATACTAACAATAGGTTAAGATTTTACTAACACTATATGGATCAATGGTCTGAAATAAATAAATTATTATTATTATTATTATTATAATACTTTTCTACCAGCTTAAATTACGTTCTACTGAAAATTATGTTTTGGCATTTTTATCTTTACTTGCCGACTATTAATTCATAAATTACCTTTCACATTTCATAGATGTGGTGCTAATTTAACTACAACGTTATAATGAAAATACTATTCAGAGTGGTTACACAGAAACTAATAAAAAATATAATAATGTACTTGTAATAATACCTTTTTATGGTATAAATCCAAATAGTTGAAGTAAAGATGAATGATTGTAAACCCCCTTACCTATCTGTAATGGACAAGTAAAAACATAGCAAGTCGCTTCGGGGGGTCGCAGTTCTAACCTAACCTAACCTACTGAGTCGAATTTGACACTTAGACCTATCTGCAATGGGCAAGTAGGACAATAATATATCGACCCGAAAACCCCTGTGGGTATACCAAATTTCATAAAAATCGTTTCAACCGTTTCCGAGATTCCAATTATAAAAAAATTCAGGAAATTGAGAGCATGTAAATCGATCGCGCGGGCCGAACAGTTTAGGCATTTTCATAAATACTGAGAGGTAAAAAATATATTTTATAACCAACAATAGAAATTAAAATTGTTCATGCAAGTCGTAAAAATGTGAATATTTTGACTAAAGCTCTGTTGTCGGTAACTTAGTAATTTTGTCGGAGGTTCAGTATTTTATTCAGAAGTTTAGTTTTGTATTTCGAAGTTCAATTTTATTTTAGGAGATATGTAATTTTAACGTGCTCTTATTTGTTTGTTAAATATAATTTTTCTTTTCGGTACGTTTTGGGTTTTTTTGTCGCTAATTCATTATAACGCTAGTTAATTAGAATAATAGTCGGCCACAGATCGCTGGAGATTAATTTTGTTTTTCGGAACCATTATTATTTCCCTAATAAAAACATATATCTACACTAGCTGTTTCCCGCAGCTCCACCCGCAGTCTCAATTTTTTTTTCATGTAATTGAGATGTAAGCTGTCCTATCTTTCAAGTTGGATCAAACTGCACACTGTGTGCAAATTTGATTAAAATCGGTTTAGTAGTTTCGGAGTTCATCCCGGACAAACATCGTGACACTGGAATTTTATATAATAGAAGATTGTGGAGATTATTATACTTATAATTATTAAGGAGAGTACTTTAATATATCTCAAATGTTTCGCTATTCATTTTATGTTACGTAATAGAAACATGAGCGAAATATCCTAGTTTCATACGAGAACTATAATAATAGAGCACGATATGTACATTTAATTAATTATCTGGTATCTATGTTTGTATTCCTGTTATAATATTAATTAAACTAATGCTAACATATATTAATGTTAGAATATTACCTAAGACTTCATGAGAGATGTATGTTTATATTTCAATGTCGAAGCCTAATGCCTGCGGTAGCCTAATGGCTAGGGCGTCGGATTTCCGATCATGTGGTTGCGGGTTCGAATTCCAGCCATTACACTACCGACGTGAACCGACTCGTAACACAAGCATCACGATGGGTTAACGAGATTACTAGTAATGTGCGACCCACATTACTAGTAACATTTATATAAAAAAAACGTACCTAGGTAAATTATATGAACTAAAATGTGACTGAAGATTTTGAGATCTACGACTTCCAACTCAATTATTATTCATACCTACATACATTCATGAGTAATGCGATTACTTACTTTAAAGAAAAAGCGTAAACATATTTAAATAATAATCTTTATTTTCTCATTACCAAAAACAGTAAATATACATTATTTTTTGTACGTATTATAGGTGAATTAGGTAAAACCTGTGTCACAGATCACCAGGCCATCCTTCCGTTACTTCGGTAAAAATCTTAAAAGACAAAATGTAGTAAACTAGTACAAGTCGTAATAAATCAAGGGGGAAACATGTAAACTGTGTATTATCACATAGCTATATGTACCTACTAATATTATAAAGCTGAAGTAAGTGGGTTTGTGTGGTTGAACGCACAAATCTCCGGTACCAATGGTCCGATTTGAAAAAATATTTCATTGTTAGATAACCCATTTATCGAGAAAGGCCATAGGCGATAACCGGCGCCCACGCGAGCGAAGCCGCGAGTAAAATCTATAAAATTTAAACTCACAGTTTCTAATACCTTTGCACAATAATGCTGTTGTGTTAATACTATTCTTGAAGGGAAATAAACCTAAACTTTAAACCGAAGAATACACGCGAACCATTTAACGAACCGTTAAAACGTTCCAACTCAAAATAAACCTAGAAACAAATCTTCGGTGAATGCTAGCAAGTTCTAAATTACAGACCTCCGATAGATTTGCACTGCTTCCAAGTTTCTATCGAGAACTTGCGAGAATTCGATTTAAACTACATACCTACTACCTAGTTCAATTTGTGGCGAGAAATTCCTAAAATTGGATCCTAGTGCTTCGATTTCCTAGTTTCACATACATGTGATCATATGTCAACAGCATCTAGAAATTGGTAATAGGTTATTAAAGTTGATACCTACACTTTGTGTAACCGTGTAATTTCCATTTTTTATCTTATAAGGTTTTCATTTATTTGAAGCGGCGGTAGCCTAAAGGCTAGGGCGTCGGACTTCCGATATGTGGTTGTGGGTTCGAATCCCACCCTTTACACTACTGACATGAACTAACTCGTAACACAAGCATCTTAGCTTAGCACGAGGGGTTAACAAGAATACTACTACCTAATGTGCGACCCACATTCAAAATTCAAAAACCATTTATTATATAACCATTTGAATTGGAGCTTCGAATTGAAAAGAGAAAAACATTTTTTCAAATATTTCCTTAAGCGTTCTTAATTCCTTTTTCTTTTGTTTTTGCTACCTTACGTTACTTTTTTCCTTATTCGAAATCTTTTAACTCGGTTATCATGCACTTTATCACTGAGATTTATACAAAACACGACACAGTCAAGATAAACTCTTCACATAATCCATTCATCAGTAAAGTGGCAGCAGTTCAAGTCGTAAACGACAAACATTTTCACTTCAACATACTAAGTACCTAGTGAAGTACTCCGCCCCATCAGTCTCTCCCAAGGGCTCTTTGAAGGACTAACATTCTAACGACTGTAAGAAGTTTTAATTAGTTTCTTCAAAGACAACTATGATGAATGACTTTGAAACTGTATTCATTAAGTTTCGTTTTGTTAGACGTTGAGATCTGAATTGTTTATTGCAGTTTGGATTAGACGAGTCGTATATCATGTTATAGTACAAGTTTTATTAACACAAGGTCGTGGCATTTATGCCGTACATTTTTATCAATAGTAAAGATTAAGCTGCGTTTGCCGCAGTTGGTCCTTGGATAGGTAAGTAGTAATACATTTTTTAACAAACCGGGATTCCTCGTGCCTCGGAAAGCAACTTAAGTCGTTGGTTCAGACTGTCATACGGAAATTTTTACCAGTCGGCCATTATGTAAAAGTTAGTTGTGGAGATCAGATAGGCAGTCGCTCTGTGTAAAGATGGTATTCAGCTTAACCCTGTAAAACTGAATGCCAACCCTACATAGCTTAAGAAAAGGCTAGGCAGCAGCAGAAGTATGTATTTGAGATCCGAAGTTTTCTGAATGAAATAATCAAGTTATTGAACAGAATCGTCTGTGGCTAAAGTTAAAGTAACATATTATTATTATCAGAAATTTCATTCCCACATGTCTCGATTTTTATCAAATTAATTATATTGCTATTTATTTTTTGTACTTTTACCAAATACTTTAATTTGGTTGGTTACTGACAAAAATAGGTCTAGCCATTTGAATTTGAAGAGGCAACAATCATACATACAAATACACAAAATTTGCATTTAAAATATTAGTATAACGTTTGTTTAAATTAATAATTGAATATACCCATTTTCTTTATTTTATTTCATTAAAACTAAGAAGATAAGTCAAAGACAAGCTTATTTTAAGTTATGTATGATGGGCGATTTTAATTTAAATTATACGCTATATTTATTACCTTGTCAGCCATTTTGAAATACTGACGACAATAAACAATTAGGTTTGTTGCGCGATGGCGTGCGCTGGGAAATTATTCGGATTCCTTTTGTTCAAAAGCCTTGTAACTGCAAGTAGGTAATACTTTTACTTACAAAAGTATCATAGCAACCTTTTGCATTTTTTGTAAGTAATAGGCATGTTGACTGGGTTAAGATAACGTAATTATATTTAGTCCATCAGTTAGGTAATAAAAAAATATTACAACCATATTTTTTTTGTTTTATCAAATTAACAAATAATGACTAAGTTAAAACGCATTAAAGTTGGGAATTGGGGGCTCACTACGTCATGGCTCGGTATAAATTTTACCAAGGCGTGACGTCATTTGTGACATTTCAACTCAATATATCTCGGTAATTTTTTGAACACTTAAAAAATGAAAACATACGTGTTCAATACTTTTCAATAATCTACCTGATAGACGAAAAAAAAAGGCTTAGTTCACACACCAATTACTCAAGTCGTACAAAAAACTAAAGATTGAGACAATTTAATAACATCCATATGTTTTTAATTATAGAAGTAAACGTGTGTTTTTGTAAAGTCCAAACTGCATTAGCGATTCAAATACCAGCTTTAAGTACCCTATCATTATACAATTTGATCGGCATCGAAAGTAATTAATTAACTATAAGTTCTAGTAACTTTAAGTTTCTTCGGTTAAGTTATATACTTCCAAGAACTTTGAAGGTTGAGCGGTTTCCACTTGATACTGAGAGAATATCGGGTTATGTTACGTATCCCTTGTTAAGCTGAAGATGTTTACAGACGTTCACGTACTGGACAAGTGAATTATTGAAGAGAACTGAATTTATAATACTGTCTGATAATCTATATACCTATATAAAAAATAAATATAAAAATCAATTGCTGTTCGTTAGTCTCGCTAAAACTCGAGAACGGCTGAACTGATTTAGCTGATTTGATCTTGAAATGTTCGTGGTGGGTAAATATGCTACTTGATGAAATATGACAGTACAATATATGTATCCACTGTTAAAATTGGGAAAAGGGAAGGTTTAAAAGGTGTAAAAAAAAACTGTTTCTAAACTCGGGAATTACCTTAATTAATTTGTAACTTTTGACAGAACGAAGTCTGTCCGGGCAGCTAGTATAATATAATTATATAAAAAAACTAGCTGTTTCCCGCAGCTCCGCCCGCGGTCTAATTTTTTTTTAATATTATTGAGATGCAAGCTATCCTATTTTTTAAGATAAACCTCACGGAGCCCGAGACCTTTCCAACGAATGCAAAACCGTGGAAATCGGTTCGTGCGTTCTGGAGTTATAGCGTCAGGAAGGAAAACCCGACTTATTTTTATATAGTAGACTAGCTTCTGCCCGCGACTTCGTACGCGGATCCTGTTGCTTATGCCAGCGACAACAGGGTCGTCAAAATAAAAGATCTGAAACGTCTGATGTCAAATTCTAAAAGCCCGGGGGCGGGAAAACAACGTGATGCGCGAGACGATTTGGGACCCTCCAGATCTTTCATTTTTGTAAGATAGAATAGAGAAAATTAAAAAATTGTAGAGATAGCCCGAAAGCATATATATTCGATAAAAAAAAATTTGGGGTTTTGGCCAGTAGAGTCGAATTATAAATGATATAGGTACCATCGTCATCGAAAATCAGTCCTAAAAGTTATGTTATTTTATAATTATACAGTGAAATTAGTGATAGCTTTGATTTCCAAGTCAGATGTTTCAAATCTTCGATTTTTATAAGTCAACAGGGAATGCCCATCAGACCGTACAACTTTTGCTAAGACGTCATTCCTATATATGTGTTATGGTGTAACCGGGCTCTTGGAGTTCGACAACAGTTGTTCCAAATCTTCAATTTTTATACGTCAACAGAGAGTGCTCATCAGGCTGAACAACTCTTGCTAAGACGCCATTCCTATATGTGTTATACTGTAGCTGGGCTCTTGGAGTTCCACATCAGGTATTCCAGATCTTCAAATTTATTCTCTCAGCAGAAAATGCTCATCACGCGGAACAATTTTTGCTATGGTACCATTTTTGTATCTCTTATAGTTTAGCTGGTCTGTTGCGGTTCTGCATGAGGTGTCCAAATTTCCAAGATAAATTATAGCCTATATGTTACCCAGACTTACTACCTATACAACAAAAAAAAACATTCAAATCCGTCCAGTAGTTCCGAAGATTAGTGTGTACAAACAAACAGAAATACATACAAACAGACAGATTTTTTTCGACAGATTCGTGCTCTATAACTGTTTGTAAACCCCTCTCAATTTTTTTTTTTATATTTTCAATGTATAGACACAGTTTTTTACTGTTTTATTGTGTAGATTAATTGATGCCAAAAAGTACACAGTGCTATTTTTTCGAATTTTAGCCCATTCGATTCCCGGTCCGCAAAGCGTATTTTTAAACATCTATTTAATGCAGCTTTATTTCTTTTCAAAAATAAATTGAGTCTAATTTGCTATGTATTTAGAGTACTTTCACTCTTTCTTTCTGGTGGCAATAAAAAATCCATCCTGTTTATCTTATTTATAACCTACGACCGGCTCTCAGACTTACTAAATAGACAAACAAAAAAAAACATAAAAGTCTGCGAGCCTGATATTTAAAAAAGAAAACAGTTTTAATATCATTGCAAGGAGTTATGACAACCTTGTTTATTTAATTGATAACCTCTATGGAGGAGGATCTGGAGGATAGTAAATCCATAGTAAATCGTACTAAAAATAACGAAATTTGGTCGTCATGGCAACTACCTACTTACCAATTTTACCAAGGTTACCAAGGTTACCGCATTGTTTATTCGTTTTTAATGTCAATAATCGCGATATTTTCCTTTCCTGCTTTTCTCTTTTAATTTATTGAATTTACTGAATTTTCTTTACTATAAACCTCACGGAGCCCGAGACCTTTCCAACGAATGCAAAACCGTGGAAATCGGTTAGTGCGTTCTGGAGTTATAGCGTCAGGAAGGAAAACCCGACTTATTTTTATATAGTAGATAAAGTTAAAAACCAATCCGACTACGTATAAAAGGCGTATCAAAAGCATGAAACGAGTCCAATATTATAGAAGTCCAGAAATGCATCGGTACAAAAATTGTCAAGCCAGAGCTGTGGTCGCACCCTTCCTTTTGGGTTCGCCGTAGTCGGGTAATAAGTATTTATGTACAAATACAATAATTGCATTGGTTGAACTATTATTAGTTTAACTATAAAGTAAGGGGCATAACTACTATCTATCTAGTTTTTATTTCACCATTTTCAGCTTAGCAGTTTTAGCCAAAATACTTATCATTTATTGACAGTTGTAATTCTAGCCTTATTGTATACATGCCTTACCCTCGAATACTGAAACGCAAATTAACTTTAAGATGTTCTTATATGTCTATCTGTCGCTACTTCACACCTTAAAGTGACAGAGACAGCATGACACTTACGGCGGCATCAAACTACGTCCACTTGGTATACAAGCAAGATACTGAGAATGGAATGCAACATGGTTATTTGTTAAACGTTCTAATCCAGGTTAATTTTTATTTTCATTTGTCTTTACATAAATAAATGTTTTTTTTCTATAAAAGAGTTTCGTTCTTTAAAAATAACTTTACATTTACATACTACTAACACTTTTTCATTTGACTGGACTGTTATTGGCTTGAACAATAGATATTTGATTTCTATTACGAGTGGTCCCAGTCGCCGGAAGAAAATTTAATATTTAATTAATCCGGCGACTGGAACCGCGGACCGAGTTAATTGCGGTCCTAGTCGCCAGAAGCCTCGCCACTGGAGGCACCCTATGCATTGTCCCTTGGGCGTTGATTTCCATGTTTGACATAATATGTAATTGGATAAAACAATACTCCTATTTATTTATTTTTTACTTACCTATATATGTTTATTGCAGAGCGATGTCTTCGTGCCGTGTAGCGGCCTGCGTGGCGGCGCTGGCGGCGGTGAGCTGCGCGCTGCCGCACACCGTGCTGGCGCTGGACCTCAACAAGCTCTACGGGCACAACACTAAGCGCTCCGGTAAGTATCGACCACATATCAGCTATAAAAAGCTAAGTGAACAAACACTTACATTGAATAGACAACCTTGAATTATTGGAGATTATCCGAAGGTAACAACATTAATGTCTATCAATCAACAAATATTGACTCATCTAACCTTGGATGCAGATGTGGTATCAATCCCCAAACAATGGAACACCTGCTATCTTGTCCTTCGTGCCCTAACACCTGCACGCTGGACGATTTAATGAAGGTTACTGATAATGCTGTTCTCGTAGCAAAATTCTGGGCTGACACAATATGATTGCCATCGACACGATAAGAAGAAGAATCAACAAATAAACGTTTAATTATGTTAGTACTGAATGAAATGCGAAATAAAATTTTCGAAGAAAGGACTGGTTAGTGACCCTGACTGCTAAGCCGGAGGTCGTGGATTCTATTCCCACCCAGGACAAATCTTTGTGTGATGAGTACGATCATTTGTCCTGTGTCTGGGTGTTGTTAATCTATAATACGTATGTATTTAGAAATATATAAGTCTTCTTCTGCCTAAGAAGAAGACTTATATATTTCTAAATACAATATTCTTATATATTTAGAAATATATAAGTACCTACTAGCTGTTTCCCGCAGCTCCGCCCGCGGTCTAATTTTTTTTTATGTAATTGAGCATTTTCTTTACTATAAACCTCACGGAGCCCGAGACCTTTCCAACGAATGCAAAACCGTGGAAATCGGTTCGTGCCTTCTGGAGTTATAGCGTCAGGAAGGAAAACCCGACTTATTTTTATATAGTAGATTTAGAGATATACAGGCTCTACCTAGTTTGGGATCAGATGGCCGTGTGTGAGCTGTCTCAAGAAATTATTATCATTACTTTAAATTTTACAGCAAAATCGATAGAATTTACCATTTTTCCACATACCTCCCACACAATCACAATATATTTTAATATTTAGAATCCGCCGTTTCATTCAAAATAACAATCGCCCATTCATTAAATTCCTGAATAACTGGTAAGGGGAGGGCCAGCCGTTTGTTGTCCTTTCCAATTATTCACTTGTTTGATTTGTTAATTGAACTGCCTTTTGCATAGAATGTAATTGAATCGTTCTGATGTTTGAGTGCATTTTGAATTAACTTTTGTTCCGTGTAACATGTATTTTATTGACACACATAAAAAAAATACTTATGATGTTTTTTGCTGTAGGTTGTACTTATATTTTTACCTATTAGTTTAGTAGATCATAATAGGTCTAACTTGATTATGGAAAACTTTGGTAAATAGTAACTGGATATTTGTGTGTGCTGACAAAATAGTATTTTGGACCAATGAGGTCAAATGCTAGCAAGTCCTTATTCTCAAAAAGTTTGCATAACACGTTCGTTGCATTACGAGATCTATCAGATCTCTTGCAGGACTTTTGTATTATGCGTTAAACATAATCGTGTTGTTTCACTCCTTGCGGGAGGATCTAACGTGTAAAGTTCTTTAAATGTGAGTAAGACGAATATACATTTTTGCTTCCAACTTAAAACTGATTCCAAGGACATTAAAAAATTAATTAGAGATGAATTAGGTCCCTAAAGCACAATACTGTAATTATTTTGATTCCTTGCGTTAGGAGATTGTCGGTACTCGTGACATCGTACGCCTCGTAGACGCAAAAGAGGAAGGGTGGGCGGCGCGGGCGCTGCGTGACTCGTTTTAGTGTTGACCTAGCATCGACGTTGGAGTTCGCGCGCACGTTTTGGAAATAACACTCGCGTATATACCTACGTGTTGATTATTTTTTATAAACAATGACTGCTTTTAAAAGAAAAAAGTGTAAAAAAATCTATTTATTTTGGTGAGATTTCAAACAAAAATCAACGCCGGAATATGCTGATGCATCGTTAAGTAAATTTTTCAAATTAATTGCTTGCGCGCAATGCAAGCAATCAATGTACTTACCATGTTTTAATGAAAAACACTTTGCATAAAATAATTCATAAAACTTTATAAATCGACAACTGAGATATTATTTTATTCCCATCACTACTTACTACACATATTGAACTATCATCGGTTGCGGTACGAGATACAATCGATATCAATTTTTTTTTTTGGTATTTGTAGTTTATTCAAATGTCAAAACTGCCTGCGAACCTAGCAGAATATAAAGCAATAGGCTATCTTTCACCCAGAAAAACTTCAAAATATATGTCATTGTTTTTTTGGAAGATATAAATTATTTTCAAAACTGTATCTTTAGGAGACTGATTAGGTCTCAAACGCACCAAAGCGTAGGTTACTTTCGAGATCTTTTAGGTCTCCAAAGCACCAGCTGAAAGTTCTTTGAAAATGATGGCGCAGGGAACGTGATAAAAGGACAATTTGTCATAAAATTGAGTAGTTCTTTGAGTTTAACGCTTTGTCACAATGGAAAGATAATTTCTTTTGGTACTGGAGGCACCGTGTCATTTAAAGTATTGTTATTTGGAATAGAACTGTCAGACAATGGAACTTACTTCAGTCGTTACTGACACTATATTTATAAATAGTCCTTAGCAAAAGTTAACAGCACAGAATGCAGTAGGTATAGTTCAAAACAACAATTACCAAGTCCAAGGAAGAATATGTGTGATGCACAAATGCATGTTCCAAGCCTGAGTGTTCGTGCATGCGATTCGAATGTTTACATTGTAAAACCCCGCTATAAAAGGAATAAATTCTATTGTGCAAGATCGTTTCAAAAGAGAAAGAAAAAAGATACTAATTATTCTTTCAACAACAAAACTGACAATCATGTAGGCGGCTCACCTAATGTCACAAGGATTTCGCTGCCCCTGTACATCACCATCCGGTCCACCTTCATTGACGAAAAAATATAATCGATGTTTTTTTTATGGGACTATTCGCAATTCCTGTAACCAGGATTTACAATGCCACGGAGACACTTATGCTTAGTTTGTCCCAGAGAAACAATTGACTGTCTTGAAACTCAAAACCAAATTATTCAAAAGTAAAGGAGTAGAAAAAAAGTTTCCACCTCTCTTAACATCAAGCGGGAGATAAGAGTAGGTAAATATAGTTTAGGAAAAGACATCAATCAGTAACTGAGTTAAACCCTGTCGCCAATCACCACGGATAAAACTTAAATGAATAAATAAATGTCGAAAAATTTTCCAATTTCTCAATTTCATAAAAGTACAGGTACCCGGGAACCATCACTCATATATTTTCCCCACTTTGTCCCTCTAAATACTCAAATAAACAGAGGATCTTTTGAAATACATAAAGCTTGTTATTTCGTCGGCTTTCTGTGAATGCACTCGCTCATTCGAATCAACATTGATTGGCTATCACGGCGATCGATAGGATCGGTGTGGATCGGGTTGATATTTGTTTTAGCACTGATACACGGAAATTTGGCTGTGTGCTTTAGTACAATATTCCCAAAGCTGAAAGTAGAATATTTAATTTAAATAGTATGCGACGCTTATTTAGGAAGCCAGAAGGATTTTAGGTTTACTTGAAATTGTACTCTAATCTAGTTATAAATGCGAAGTTTGGATGGATGTATGTTTGGTATTGCTTGGATTATGACTTGGCACGCATATACTTTACTACCCGGAAAAGCGCATAGGTTACTTTTTATCCTCCTGATCAACGCCTCGGGAACGTGATTTACACGGGAATCAATGAGTAAAAAATATTTAAAACTTAAAAACCAGTGTGAAAATTTTCCAAGTAATGCGGGTAAATGGTATTGCCAAAGTAATACTTCTCTTGAACTTGCCTTTCCACTCTCTTTTCGTAATAATTTGGGATTTGATTGATGGGACCTTAATTTCCACGTAACATACCTACTTATCATCAATGGAAAATTGAAGTGAGAGGATCAAAGAAATAGTGTCATGCTGTTGAAACGTTTCATCGAATATTTTTTTTCATTTTCCAATATGTATTTAATTAGGCATCAATCGATAAACTGTCAAAAACATACGAAACATACAAAGTATTTAAGAGGTTTGCTTTTATATGGTCTAATAAATAAACAAAATATAAAAAGATCTTTAATGCTACAAAAAAACAGTACAATAACAACAAGCAAAAATGCAAATATTTTACCATCTTTTGGTGAAATATTTGCAAAAACAAATGGCTCATCTAATGCGTTACCTACCGGGACGAGCTCGACCCGTCAAAGCGCTGATTTTTAGCCATACCCACTCCCTAAGTCACACTTTCACTTGTCTCCCTAAGACAAGTTGAAATGTGGGAGGTGCAGGACGATATAATTGGCTATATCAGTCTAATTGGATAAATATGTTGTGTGTATAGACAAAAAAAACAGTGCCTTTGGAAATTTAAACCCTGTGTAAAGGGGATTTGAAAAACGATCACCATTTCAAAGAGCACTGAGACTTTAATGTAGGGGTCCGCAACCCACAGCATGACCTCAAGGTAGTAATTGGAGTGTTAACCATTCTATTGAAATATATAATGTATTGGAAAAGATTAGAATACGCCTTCCATCAATAGTACTATTATTGATCGAAGGAATACTAAAGGAATAATAATCTAGACGACCTCCGTGGTCGAGTGGCGTACACACCGGTTTTCAAGGTGTCGTCAGCTCTGAGGTCCCGGGTTCGATCCCCGGACGGGTCAATGTAGAAAAACACTTTTCTACATTGCCTCGGGTCTGGGTGTTTGTGGTACCTTCGTTGTCTCTGATTCCATAACACAAGTGCTTTAGCAACTTACTTTGGATTCGGAACAATGTATGTGATGTTGTAAAAAAAAAAAAAAAAAAAAAAAAAAAAAAATAAAAAAAAAAAAAAATACGCACAATAATTGTACAAAGTACCTATTAGTTGCGATTTTTAGTACCTAATAAAACTAATACATAACGTCGTCCATGTTATTTTCATTATAAAAAGGATTTATAAAAGATGGTAGAGAGAAATATTTTACATAAAATAAAAATATATTAAATTAAGTATTTGACGGACGAACTGGACGCCTTTAACAAGGAGTAGCCTCAATTGGCCCTTGAGGGAGGAAAATGGAAGGAAAAAAGGGAGGCCTTTATAATTTATTTAAACTCTAATAAACAAACACCAACTCCAGCGAACTAAAAAACATAGAATATATCTTAGTTAATGAATAACGCCATTTTTTAGTTTATTTGTTACTAGTTATGATCTTTTTTGTTTTTCGTGTGTATTATTATTTTGATTTATGTTAAGTTTGTAAATATTTAAATATTAATCATCACTGAAATAAATCTTATGAATAACCAATTTGATTTATTTAATTCATTATTTCCTTCAAAACAGCTGCTACATTTCCGGATTATGCCATCCTACATAACAAGTCAGCTCTCTATAAATACTCGATCTGAACTAGCAAGTTTGAATCCAAACTAAAACGGACCAAGTACGTCGCCTGCATGTAAATTATTTAACTACAATCGGCTAGACAAGTTTCCGAGGTGGAAGCCATCTTGATTTTGAGATGGGTTTCGAGAGACTTCATCATGCAGTTGCGTTAGGTATATAATTATGTAGTATTCATACGTAGTTATGACGAACGGTGGCATTCCCTTTTAACTTTAAGATTGAATACTACAAAAAAAAATAGAAATCTTTTGTGATTTGCTATTTGTGTCACATTTGATTAATTTCGTTACCTTTATAGTTGTTTTGAGTCGAAATACCTCAAAATCTTGAGAAATTTCTACAAACTAACCCTCTCGATAAAACCTGTGGTAAATATGTTAATAGAAAAAAAATGATTTATAAAATTAGAGAGGATGTTAAAAACACCCTCAAGACGACGCCCAAATAATCAAGAATCTTAAAATAGTGTGAAGCTGACTTCTAATAAATAAATTAGCAAACCAGCTCGTGACGTCATAGACTCGTAATATATTCAGAATATTTAACAAGGAACCTCATTTTGAAGAGTCTACGTTGAGTTCAGAGGTTTAGAAGCTAAAAATGTTTGTTGTGCCTACTTTGTTTGTTTCCAGCACCTATATAATATTTTACGCACTTTTTTTCATTCTTTATTACTTATGGAAAGTGTTCATATTTTCCGGCAGTAGATCTGTTTTAGGGTTAGATCAAAATCATAGGGGAAACATATTTTTTGTCGAATACATTTTTTTCTTTCCGTTTTTTGACATTCCTTGTATATAGCATCAACCAACAAGTATTTTTCAACGTGAAAAATTGTGATGATCATTTGCTTTTAGCCATGACCTAACACTTTAAAATATCCTAGTAGGTACTGAATGATTATAGAAAAAGAAGATTGGATGTTTTTTTCTGAATATTTCTTAAATATTTTTTTTTTAATGTTTTGAACGGTATTTGGAGGGTTATTTAAATCTGTTGAAATTGTGATAAATTAACAATATCCGGAGATATGTGGAAACTTAACTACTGCGTAAATCTTATTATTAGATGTAAATTGAATATATATTACAATTCACAATTATACCTAAATTACAGCAAATTAGAGTAAAAATTTAAAAAAGTATATTGGATTCCGTCCCTTCATTAATAAACAACAATGTTATGGTATTTAGTAAAAATAGGTATAAGAATGTACTACATACTTTGTCTCTACATTTTAGTAAAGATTAATGTTTTTTCTAACGAAGTTAAAATTTAATTATAAATAATAAGCTACGGAAGAATAAATAAACAAAATAACTTCACTTTGTAAACAAAGATGGATGATTTAAATTCAAATTAGGATAAATAAAGGATTACCGAGATAATGATAAAAAAATAACTCCTTCAATTATTTTTTAGAATCCTCGTTTCTGAGAAATTAATGAGTTTTCAAATCCTTTTTAAAGTTAATTTAATAAACCTCTATTGCAGCAATACTGTTTAACTTATTTGATCCCTGGACACTTTTGATGTGTGTATTTTAGTACCTAACCTGGGTTACTTTAGCCCGGGGGTGTAACTTTGGCATTTAGGATTCATTCAGCCCCAGGTTGTATTATTACGTTAAAGTTATGGCCATATTAATATGCCTAATCTTGGATTGGACTTAGAATTTTTGTATATATCCTACTAATATTATAATAAATGTGAAAGTGTGGATGTTTGGATGTTTGTTACTCAATCACACAAAAACGGCTAAACGGATGTAGATGAAATTTGGCATGCATGTAGCCTTTGACATGGAAAAGAACATACGCTACCTTTTATCCCGATTCGGGATGACGGGTGAAAAATTTACTTCATTCTTCATTACTTTCACATTTTTAATTTCTTTTTGGACCCAATTCTGAAGTCCACGCAGACGAAGTCGCGGGCAGCTAGTCTTTCTATATGTGGTTTTCAC